>OU343219.1:115128983-115205417 GCA_910596185.1 Chrysanthemum makinoi
TGAGAAGAATTAACTATCATCATCGATCCATACTTTCCTGTTAAGCTCAAGCTTTATTTATTATTTGAATGGTTTTCAAAAGGATTTATAACATGTGTGTTACAATCTTTTTGATATTTCGTTCTACTTAATTCACATGATACGATAAACACAAATAAAACCTACCCGTGGATTTCTGTATGTCCTTTAAGCCATTTCAAGAGCTTAATACCATCCCTGTGGTACGCATAAACCCATGCCATCCCTATGGCAATATCTTAAGAAGTAGGGTTCGGACTTTATGCAGATTTGATGTGTGCAAATGTTTAAGAGGAGGCGGATTATTGAGAAAGATTCTAGGGTTTGATGTGATACTGAGATATGAAGGGAGGAGTTTTTTTTTGAGGTGCTTTGGTTCTGATAAAGTGAGAGTGTTTAGGGTTTGGTGTGATAAGGAAGTGTTATATATACTCCTTAAAATTAGGGTAAGAATGTTTATGTGATGGGTATACCGTGTATTATTTTGGGTTATCTGGATGTCATTAGTAGTGTTGGTTTTAATTGATCACACGAAGTTATATTCGCTTTAAGCTTGGATAGAGTCACTTTCGGACTTGGGCTCCGTCTACTGTTTTTAAACAGTTTATCTTGCTCTTACATGGTATTTGGGATATTGATGCTTTGTTCATTATTAACTTGATAGGCCCGGGTCATGTAGTTGCTAAATTGAGGTCATGTTTAAACTGTGGACGATTTGTGATGTTCGGATATAAGTGCTTAATGGATCATTGGAATTGTTTCATGACGTATCTTGGGCTTTTGTTGGACCTGATGTAATTTGAAATTAAATTGGACCGGATATGAGGGTTTGTGATAATGAAATTTGATGATGAGATTCGTTGTGGTTTGATGATTGGTACTTTGGTGTACACATTTTCACGGAAGATATTACGCCACAGCTTGAATTGATTATACAAGGTTGACTACAGGGTTGTTTGACGGTATTTCTTATTTGGATTTGCAGTGAAATTTTCCGGGCACGTTTACTTATTTCATCTTCTTTCTTTCTACCCTTCTGTGAAGATGACTTGTTTGGGCTTTTAAGGAGTGTGATAAAGACTTGGCTATTTAGTTACGTTTGTGATTCTTTCTCACTTGACCCACAACGTTTCTATCACTTCGGTGTCTCACTCAGTTGAGAATGTCAAGAGGTTTTTGTACATTGGGTACACCGTTTCTTTTTCACAAGGATTAGTACAAGGTTAAGTAACAAATCTGGGGAATTTTACTTCATAATCAAGTTTGGCATATCAGTTTTACTTCTCCATGTGGTTACTACAATAGCCGATAGAATGCGTGATTGATGTATTTACCAATGTGTTGATTGGATGGTTGATGTTATTGATGATGTTGGATAATAAACAGTTGATGAACCGTTGCATGTTCCCCTAAAACTGATATTCACTGAAACCAAAGTTGTCATAACACATTCAAGCTGACATTGTTTACGGTTTTGTCTTGATTTTGTAAAATCCCGCGAAAGAACCTATTTCTCAGTTTAAATCTTAGACTTGTAAAATCCCGTGACAATGGAAACATCCTGGTATTAGTAAAGTGCATTTCCGGATCTATCTTACGGTTTATTCTTGGTTTTGTAAAATCCCGCGAAAGAAACTATTTCTCGGTTTAAACCATAGAGTTGTAAAATCCCGTAATGATGAAACCATCTTGGAGAAGAGAAAGTGTAATTCTGGATCTTACTTGATGCTGGTGCTACGGTTTCTGCTTCAAAGAAGGGATAAAAGGGTGTACTTCATGAATTGGATGTGTGTTTGGATATTCGTCATGGCGGTTTGGTTACTTCAAAGTTTTACGGGGTTATGCTCATTAAAACCATGGTCGGGATGAAACCATTATCATTGTTCACTTAAAAAGTCAAAGGAGGCTAGATTTGAGCTTTTAATCAGAAGATGTGACAACGGCGTTAATTCAGTATTATTCATTTGAGGTTGAAGTGAAATATCACGGACGAGTGTACTTAGTATCTGAAGGTATCGGGGATGGTTGGATGAAGATTCTTCGAGATCCTTGTTCGAGCTTATTATCAAAAATGAAGACTTGGAAATCTAGTTATTGTTGGGTGTCTTTTACCTTTTCTTTTACCACTTGGGGGAATTGGGCTCTTATCATCTCAGAATAACTATCACTTTAAGGAGTTATATTGTAGTGCTCAGTTTCACATTCAATTGTGGATTTTCAAGAGGTAATGTACGTCTTATACTTGATGGTTGGTTGGTTGAAGAGTATAGAGTACTTAAGAGATTCAATGGAGCATGAATTCTCGGCACCGCTCTTTGTTACATACGTGCAAGTATAAGTCACGAGTTCGGGTTAGTTTACTTCAGGGTCAAATTCATCATATTGGGTTATCTCCATCAGCTGTCACGACAAAGAGCCTACAGAATGATAATGGGATTGATTACATGTTTTGCTAAGAGAGCTGAAAAGAGAGAGATTATGACGTCTGTTCACATCAGTTCAAGCCTCGTTCCTTTAAAGAAAAGAAAAGTTAAAGTTTTGTCGGAAAAGAAAAGTGTGAAAGAAACGTAGAAAGGACAGTTAATCCGGGTTTAAAATGCTGAAAAATGTATGAGCTTTATCTTCTGAAGAAGAGAAATCTTCTTATTAATGACCATTCTCATCAACATGCTTCATACTTTTTCCATGCGCTTCAGTCATCAAGTGAACCGGGCTACTGTTGATTGTTTTCTGATTCCACTTTCTCAACTATAATGACGATGGCAACATCCTGTGCTGATTTTAAGGGAGAAGTGTGAATAGACTACATTTGGATAATGTTCACTTATTTAGTCAAGAATGACATCTCCGTATGCAATTCTTGAGGGGGAGAAGAAGTGTGAATTTTTTGCATTGTTGATTGACATTTGAGAATATAAATGGTCATACGGCTCTAAACTCATGTAAGAACCGAGCTTCTTCTTATCGGGTCATCTTCACATGGAGTTTTTTTTCTAAGAGCCGTTGGTTGATATCTTCACTCGGATTGATGTGTTTATCGACAAAGTGCTTCCGGTTAATGCTTCACGTATACATCAACATGATGATTCCGAACAATCTATCTGTTCTTGTTTGATGTGATTGGTAGTTTAGTGTTACCATCTTGTGTGTTCGTTGCGGCCTGATTGCTGATTTCCTTGATGAACATCTTTCTGTTCTTGTTTGATTGGGAGGGATTTTAGTTAAGGGGATTTGCAAGATGTAAGTTAATTGGGATGCTTTTTGGTGGGACGTTTTTTGGTGTGAGTTGAAGATGTTAACTATCTATTCCCCAACTTCACAATCTTGAAGAAGGTCGAGTCTACAGTCTGTTCTACATTTTCTGCTACATGTTAGAAGACTAAAGACGAGTTGCATTTAACGATCTAAAGACTTCTTCTTAATCTGGGCATTTTTCATACAGATTGTCGGTTTTGGGAAGAGCACTAATTGGGAGTGTGTTATAAGTCAGATTCAATCCCCAATTAGACTTGCTCATATTCGTTAGCAGTGACTCCTCGAGACGTTGTAATTGACTATTTCGTTTTGGACATTTGACTCAAGTTGATTACTTCGGAGTTAATCATTTATCACTTATTTGAGATTGAAGTTGACTTTCACAAAGGCGTGTTCTTATTCGATAACTTGCTCGGGCTTAAGAATTTGAGTTGAAGACTTGGTTTATCTAGTTACCAGCAGTCGAGGTGGATGGTTGAAGACCTGGTTAACTATCACAATTAGGAGTTACTTTGTTTTACTCAGTGTCACACGCATATGACGGTGTGGATAATCGCAAGAGGTGTTAATGTCTCATACTTTGTTTGGGTAGTGAGTACTTAGAGATTTGCTTGAAGCATAAATTCTCTACACCGTTCTTCCATCATTGGGTGCAAGCTTAAGATACATATGTGGGGAAGTTGACTTCAGTTTCAAGTAGGGTATATCGGGTTTTCTTCTTGATGGTCACTTCAAATTGTCTACATAAGGGTTGATAAAAATAGTCAGAGAGAGTCTTTAGCAAGTTGATTCTCACAAGAGTTCAAGAGTTCTTCTCAAATTTCTAGTATACGGGCTTATTATGTGTTGCTGATTTTGAATCATCAAAACCAGAAACGGGGAAGGAGACTCACATCTAAACACAAAGCGAGTAAACTTGATGAACTTAACTCTTCTAAGTGATTGAAGATATCCCGGGAAGACATTTGTCATGACCACAGAGAATCTCAAGGTTTTACTCATCGAGGCTTTTGGTGTTATTATTCCAACTACATGAGGGAGTGATGTAATAGAAAGTTTCTGAAGATAAAAGAGGTACACAAGTGTGTGATGATAGAGATTGTGTACATTGGGGATGCTCAGCTGTCTCACTTGAGGGCTTAATATGTGATTCAGAGATATAATCACTTATTCCGGAGTGGACATTCGTAGAGATTGTCATCCGCAGAGATAATCAGTGATTCGGCCTGCTTCTTCAATGTTATCGGTTTTTCTCTCTTTGGGTATTGGTACCGGGTTCTTGAGCTTCATGCACTTTCTTCAGGAGGAGAGAAAAGTATACATCGGGGTTATTCTTTAGCTATTGGACTTAATCTGCTACTTCGATGGTATAAGTTTCTTTGTTTTCGGGTTTGTGTGTTCGGGTTCGTGAGCTCTAGTCTAAGAGACTGACTGCATCAATTCAACTACGTTGGGGAAGTGGTCTCTTGACACCTTTTGGAATGGATTGCTTCAGACTTCAGTGGTTATGAAATTTGAGAAGATTATTTTATGTGTGAGATGATACGTTGTTGTTCTTCTATTGGATGATATAACCTCGAACGGAGAATCTCGATCATCGGTCTTAAATGGAGCAGCGGGATTTATGATTATGGTGTGCATCTCTGTGCAACTGGCTAAGACAAGCTTGAAGTATAGCTTCGAATTTGCTCAACATAAGGATTTTCGGTTTGGGGGGAAGCTGCCAAAGTCTCACTTTCAAGTGGCTCAATTTCTTTCTTCGATTCAAGAGTCTTGGAAGCTTTGGTGGTGAAAGTTTTAGGGATGATGACTTCTATCTTCTACAACGGGGCTGTTCGATATCCTTATCTCGGTACTCGTATCATCATCTTCTTTGACTATATCATCTACTCTATCTTTGTATATATTTATCTGAAAAACCAAATACAAAAATATAAAACTATCAAAACAAAATAGAAAAATATAAAACCAACAAAAACCCATAAAAATCAGAAAATTTGAAAAATTCCAAAAATATGTTTTTCTCTAGACATGACTTCTGGTATCGATAACATCTACGGTCTTAGAAATGTCATTCAATAATGGCACGGGACTTTAGATGAAGTTCGAGCAGGAGGTGTAAATATTCTTTCTTCAAAACATGTCTCAAATCAAATGGCTTACAGTTATGTCAGACTGTAACCCGGGCTTCAAATGATGGCTTACAGTTATTTCAGACTGTAACCCGGGCTTAAAACTATGGCTTGCTATTATTTCTGATAGCAACCCGCTCTTCAAAGAGGAAAGTGCTGCGCTAAACCAATTTTCAAATATTTCGCGCACTTATCCTAAAACAAAATGAGGAAAGTATGTCGAAGGACTGCTGTTCCCACACAAATGTTTTTCCGTCTAAAAATTCTTCAGAAAAATATTTGTTGTATTCAAAAATTGGTGGAAAACGAGTTGCTTTCAAAACAATCGAGATTGAGTTTTTATGAAATTTGCAAACTCAATCAATGACTTCAGCGCTTATAAACTTTTCAGAAATTGAGTCATTGATTGAGGGAGAGAATGTTTTCAAATCTATATCATCTAACGGGCTTTCTTAATTATCCTACGTGCTTAATTAAAAATGATATTTGCCTATGTCGAAGGACTAGGAATTTAGGATATGATTGTTAGGTTTAGATGATTATAGTTTGATGAAACACGTTATTCCCATGCCTTATATGAACTGATTGATATGTTGAATTGACTTTTATTAGTCGATTGTTGTTTGGGTGATGTCGACCACCATATATTTGTATGTGTGTTCACTAACATATGCAGGTATATTGGTTATAAGAATGTTCCCGATCCGGATCCCACAATTGAAGATGATTGGATGCCGAAAGGAAAGGGTAACTATATCTTGGGTTGACAAATGAAGAAACGGAGCTTAATTGGACTTCAATGGAGAGTTGGCATAAATGCAACGTAAGAGGTCCTACTGCATCAGCAGATGGTTTTCTTCAGCAAGTGAAGAAACGGAGCTTAATTTGACCTCAGTTGGCATTAAAATGCAACGTAAGAAGTCTCACTGCATCAGCAGACGGTTTTCTTCCAAACCTTACAGCAACAACAGAAGCAGCTCAACCACTTAACATACCTTTGTGCAGGAAAAAGTAGTGGATGATGCCATTTTTCTTAAAACAATTTTGAAAATGTTGTTTTGAAAATGGAAAAATATTGTTTTGAAAATAAATTGGACTTAATTTTGAAAATCACCGGACTTCATTTTATCAAAACTTAAGTCACTCAATCATCGACTACGGTCATCGATTGAGGGGGAGAGTGATTTCATATAAAATATTTTCAAACAATATTTCTTCATAAAAGTCCGATTATACAATAAAAGTGGTGATCTAAAGATTTAATGTTATGTTATGGTATGATTTTTCTTTTGAATCAAGGTCTTTCAAAATGAAATTTTTTCTGTTCTTGTTTGATTGTGAAATTGTTTTGTTTTACTTAAAAGATCTCTTAAAACTATCATACCTGACACTAACAATCTTTAATGTCTTAAAGTGGTCCTTATCTGTCATTTTTCAAAATTAAATCTTGCCACGTCTTTCCCCAAATTTTCTAAATGATTTAAATCAATTGGGATCACAAATCTCAAATGGTTTGAAATCTTTGATCGGGTGAGAGGTCGTGATTTAAATCTCAAATCTGTTTTAATGGAATTGGTTTTAGTCTTTCAAAGGCACTCCTGCCTCCATGTGCCAAAAGATTTCAAATACACAATGCACATGTTGAGGAGGAGGATTTATCCAAAAAAACCAGATGAGTATTTAAACAAGGCCACATTTTCTCCAATGTTTTCTAAACCTAATTAAATCACTTGGGATCCAAAATCTCAAAGGGTTTGATATTTTTGATCGGGGGAGAATTTGTGATTTAATAATGAAATTTGATAAAAGGTGACCATTTTGATTTAATTGTGCGGTGCTCTCTCATATGTGCTAAACGCCTTTCGAATCTCGAAGCACATTTTGAGGGGAGCATTTTAAAAGAAAAGAAACTATCGAGGTGCAAATGCTTTTATGTTTTAACATAAAGTACCTTGATTGAGTTTTCAAATGGTTTCTTAATGGCTTTTGTGATCGTGGATGTGCTTCAAAAGAACTCTTGTCTCTATGTGATAAAATGATTTCAAATATCCTATGCACATATTGAGGGGGAGAATTTTACCAAGAAAATCAAATGGCTTTTTCGTATAAAAATTGTGATCAAAGAAAATATTTCAAAGTCCTCTTGCCTCCATGTGCTAAACAATTTCTAAATCATATGCACATGTTGAGGGGGAGGTTTTCAAAATGATCAAAACTATTAAGGTACAAAATGCTTTGATCTCGTATCACAAGTACCTTGATTGTTTTTCCAAATGATTTTTCAATTGGTTTTAAGGAAGAATGAACTGTACCAAAAGACCGACCAATTTACTTTATGCATGGTGTTATAAGGATGGTTAGGTTAGGTATTAGTTCCCACGATCCGCCAGAACCGGAGGGATCTACCCAGGACAATCCACTAGATAGTGTAGAGTCCTTAGGTATATTGAAAAAAGGAGAAAAGTGAGATACGGGAAGAGTGCGGAATGAGACAGAGCTAGTACTGGAATAAACCCAACAAGGTTCTACTTATGAAGTCTCGGTAAACACTGAAGGGGTTGAAGAATGAAAAAGAATTGAATGTAAAAAGGGTGAAAAGAAATAGCCCTCCATCAATTCAACCTTAGGGCAGTAACCGGGTTCAATACATATGCTACTGGTGTTTACTAAGGTAACATCGGTATTGAAGACAAGACGTCATGGACCCAGTGACGAACTGCACTAAACTTCCCAAATCACTCAAGTTCCTCTTAAAAGGGCTTGTTTCATTCTCACGGGGAACCTACATAATCTATCGACTTTCTTTTAGAGATAGTTGATATTGAAGAAGGAGACCCTCTCCCTAGTCTCCGGCATAGGAACCAAATGTGCACTATTGAGTCTAGAGCCAAGAGATCATCCACAATGTCTCATTAGGACACTATTCTTGAAGACTTGCTGTTTCACTCAATGTGGAAAGTGAGAATATATTAAGAGTCCTTCGCATTATCCTTGTGGTATTGCCAGAACATCTGAGTGATATGCTAACATATTCACAATGAAGATGGAAAGCCTTCTGGAGCCAACATCAAACAAGCTCCTGGTGGGTGGCATGTGAGATCTATCCAATAGATCAAGCTTGTGACAACTGGATTGAAACAAAGGGACAATTCACTCTTGAATCAACCTTGGTCCAGGAATGGAATTGACGAATGCTTTTGGAAAAACCATTCGATGTGCAAACCTTCTTTTCTCTAGCACGTCGAATGTGTACTTATGTTTTCAAACAAAAAAAGTATCTCTGATTGAAAAAATGCTTTTGGAAAAACCGTTCGATGTGCAAACCTTCTTTTCTCTAGCACGTCGAATGTGTACTCTTTTAAATACAAAAGTATTTTTGATTGAAAATTGATCTTTCTCATAAAACCTTCGTCGTATTGCAAAACTCTTTCTTCTAAGCAATACGCGATTGTTTTCAAAACATTTTTCATCAATCGTGAATCTCAATTGCTTTGGTTCACTCACTCCGTGTTGTCTTCTTTGAGACGTTCGGTTTGAGAACAGCTAGAGCAGCTGCGAAACCCTGTCAAGGAAATTCTTAGGAATCCTGCTGATCACAGCGTACTTGTACTGATCAACGGGGAACCGTGGGCGTGTACCTCAATTCAACGAAAGTGATCAAAGACACTTTCGTGCGCTTTATTGCTAACTGTCGTATGCAGGTACACCCCGACGATTGCAGTTGATCAGAATTGGGGAGTCAATCGAAAGCCGCATGTTCACAGCAACCACACTTAATTGAAGAAATCATGACTGGTGCATATCTACATAACCTTGTTCTGATATTTTTATACTATGCTTCTGCTACGCTGCTGCAAATATCTTGAACCAGTAAGGCTTCCGCTACTCTGATGGAAAGATGTCATGGTTCAAAAGTGTGAGCATGTCGGTCCATAAGTCACAACTTCACATGATGGCAACACAATAAAGGGTGATCCAGAGATTTACTGTGGCTGATGATCTCAAAGAAAGCTCGAAGATCATCAAAGATGTGGATCAGTTAAAGGCCTCCACTAAAAGTACAAATCAGGCGGACTTTGAAGAATCGCTACTAAAGCACAAAGATTGCGAAAGTGAAGAATTCAAGTCTACGAGCTCAAGAACAAAGTCAAGAATAGAATGCTAGGATTCAAAATGTAAAACATGGGGTGACCTCCCTTAGGGGGAGATTGTTAGGAATTAGAAAATTCCATAGTGAAGTGTCGGTCACCCCAAATATTATCTAGCATAAGTTAGCTCGTAGATTTGTCATTGGTTACGTTATTTTGCAGTTTATTAGTTAGTTTGTAGCGTAGTTTAGTTTAGTGCAACACCGTGGAGGAAGGACGGGTCTTTACCCACTGTATACCTGATCCACAGGCCGATAGGAGGTCTTATTTCTTGTAACTATAAATACCCCTTCTATCCATGGAAGGGGTGGTGCTTCATTCAATCTAACCTTTTACATTTGAGAACCAAGTCTCTAGCAAGAACACCCTCTTTATCTTTCTCTCTCTAAATATGGCAAACATGTATTTTGATCATCCAAGACCACCCGAATCATCAACACAATAATATTTGGATCCTAACAAGTTTCTTGGAAGAGGTTTGTCACTTATTCTTGGAAGAGCGTTCTACCCATCAAAACGACCGTAAGAACGAGGAGAATGGCACTCCGAATAAACTAGGGTCAACCTTCAAGGCCTAAATCCGCTCCGAACAGAAGTTATTGAGGTTTTAAGTTTTTAGACCTAAATTTCTAGGGAAAATCGTGCAACAACCAATCCAAATCTCAACTGAACAACATCTCAGCTAATCCTACAAACAATCATAAGTCCTAACACACAATTGTCTATCATTGTGTAAATCCATCAGTCATCTTAATACGTTCTATTGGTCATTGCTTAACGGTTTCTTCTTGATTTTGTAAAATCCCGCGAAAGATTCTATTTCTCGGTTTAAATCATAGATTTGTAAAATCCCGTGTACACAGCAACATCATGTCTTACACTTCTGATTCAGTGATTTCAGAAGTGCTTAAATCGTATGATGATGTGGACAACAATGATAATGAATGCTACATTGAACGATTAAAGATGTTTGAATTAATCAATGAGGATGTGAGATCTTCATGTTCTGAGTACAATGAGAATGAATTGCACCTGCTAATGCTACAGAATGCCATGTAAAAGGAATGCTGCATTATACCCTATCAACAACTTCACTCACACCTCATGTTACTTCTACCTTTTGGTATGGAACGAACGTGCAATGCTCTTTTCCGTCAAGATTTATCCACATTAACGGGAACATTAATATTGAACTTAGAACAATTGGAACAACAACTTGTCAGAGAAAAGGTTCAAGAAGATAGTTCTAGAGCTGCACTTCAGGTGATTCACAAACAATTTCAGTCATTCATCAGTGGGGAATTTACATCAGATTATGATCAAGACATGACTGAAATGTCTTTCAAGAGACACACTGGAATGGAAATTAGAGTGTTCATAGAGACACTTATCCATCTCATGAATAATGTGGATAAGTATATTGAGGAAGTTACTTAGAAAGAGGAAAAAATAGATGAGAGTCTTGTGCAGTTGACAGAAAGTTGTGATGAGTTGGGTAATGTATCAGTTGAAGAATCGGGTGTTGCTGAATGCAGAATGTCAAAGAAAACAAATAATGATGTAACTAGTTGTTCAGTTACTCCTAACACACAAGAAGTAGATGTAGTAATCAGAAAGGGGAATGAATGTCGGGCACAATCAAAAGATTGTAGTGTTGAGTCGGGTAAAGCACCAGATGATGGATCAGTTGACACTGAATACAGAGGCTCAGAGATTGATAAGCTTGACACAGCCAGAGGTCCAGTGACTCTTGTTACACATGATGTGGATGCAGATATCAGACCGAGAATTAAACAGGTGTCATGTAATGAGGTACCCTTTACTGTTCAACATAGTGCATCTGCTAAAGTACTTAAACAAACTAATCATGATGTTGAACATGACTTTGATAAATGTTCTGTAACTGAGGCTGAGTCTGAGATTAAGTGTTTCAAAACAAAATATATGGTTGATAAAAAGGATTTTGATGAACTTTCAAACAAAATCTCAAATCTTAAAAAACATTGCATTTCACTTGAAATTGTGATACAGAGTAAAGAAGAAAGTTTTCAACTTAACAAACCATGTAAAAATCCGGAACTTCCTGAATTCCGTGAACTTTTTGAAATTAACACTTTGAAAGCTCAGCTTCAAGACAAAGAGTCAACTATCAACAATTTGAAGAAACATATATCTAACATGCATGTGAAAAGTAATTTGGTTATAAGTAATTCTGATGTTAATACTATTGATGATATTCAAATGAGAAATGATGAATTAGCGGTTTTTGTGGCCCAATTACTAAAGGAAAATGAGTCTTTGGAAAAGCATCACATAGAACTAAGTGACTATGTCAAAGAAGCTAGAACTAAGTAAATAGAGTAAACAAAATCTTTGATAGCAAAAATTGATGAACTCAAAGCTCAACTTCAGGATAAGAGTTTTGCGATAGTTGCCTTAAAGAATGAGCTTAGAAAAACTGTAGGGAAAAGTGTGAACACTAAGTTTACAAAACCATCAACCTTGGGGAAGCCAGTTTCTCATTCTATTAGAGACCGATCTGTTGTTAGGCAGCCTACTGCATTTAAATCTGAAAGAAAAAAATTTTCAAAAACACGGTTTGCCTCCCAAGTTGATGTGAAACAAGTTTTGTCAAAACCAGTCACTTCACCTGAGTTACCTAAGAATAAGGCTTCTGGCTCCGTTAACCCTCAACAAGTAGCCACTTCTACTCCCAGCACCTCTAGGATTGGTTCAAAAACAGTGTCAAAACCAAGCATTAAAACCCAGAATTCATATGATATGAATGACTTGTGGAAGAACTATTATCTAGAAGAAGCTAGGAAAAAGGCACAAATTCAAAAAGATGGAATTTTAGGTGCAATACCTAGGGTGACGAATTTCACGAGATTGCAAGGCACTGCTAGTAGTAGTAAACCATTACCTAGGAACACTCAAAAGACTAGGGGTTGGCTTGCATCTAAGAGTAGTTATATGAAGAAGAATGCTAAGCATGAAGAAAATGAAATTAGAAATTCTGAGTCTTTTCCTAATAAGAAACATTTTCCTAACTCACATGCTATGGTACAATCCACTAAGACTACTAACATGGCTAAGGGTCAATATGTCATGAAGCAAAACAAACCTAAAACTCCACCTAGATGGATCCCAACTGCTAAACCTTTTGAGTCTAGGAATACCAATAAGTCTTCCACTGTGCATAAGAATATCAACAATCCTAGACCTTGCCATAAGTGGATACCGTCTGGTAGAATGTTTAAGGATGTTGGACTTAGGTGGATACCTACTGGAAAGCTATTTACCGATGGCAAAATCAAGGTTGACCGTGAAACCCCAAATGGTTTGGATACTAATGTCACTAAACAATATATATGCAATCAAGCTTGTAATGTTAGTGCAGGTATTCCTGTTTAAGCACTTTCACATTTTCTTGAAGTTCTTGTTTTTGCTTAGCCGTTTTGTTAAGCTTTTCTTTTAAGGAATCTAACTCTTGTTTAAGTATTTCTTCCCTAAAATTACTTTTTCTAATAATTTTACGCATTTGGTCATCCATCTCCTGCTCACGGGTAGTTAACTCAAACTTAGCACGTTGTTCATAAATGGCAACTTGTTCTTTATAAGTATTAAGTTCAGAGATGGCAGAATCATTAGGAACACTAGCAGTGTATTCATGAAAAATATAGCCTTCATTGACTGCATTAGATACATCACTTGGTTCAATCGCATTCTCACATTGGGTCACATATTGATCATATGGGACAATATTATCATTGCTCATATTAGTAATTTATGAGTCACTGGTTTCCTGCGATTGAACTTTATCATGTATCTTTTGCTGATCAACATTATCATATAGTTTTAATACCTCTAAGATGATTGTTTCTTTGGATGGACCAGCTTGCTGTGGTGAGGGGACCTTTGGAGACACCATTGGAGAAATGCTAGCCATGAAAATTGTCTGTGCAATAGGTTCATCATCGACGTCAGAGTCGTATGCATCACAGTCGGCGACTTGAAAGGCATTCTGATGATTATGAACTATCTCCTGAATTGGCTGCTCATCCACATCTGCATCATATGTCTTGGCATTGCCCTCAGCAAGAAACAATAGCTCCTCTTCATCCAACACAGCTCCATTATCCTGAGCTTGCACAAGTAACATCTTGTCTCTGAAGTACTCTCCATTTTGTGGGCGTTTTGGAGATGTGCAGTTTCTAGCTATATGTCCATCACCACAATTGTAGCACTTGATCGGCTTTGCTTGTCCTTGATTTCCATTCCTTCCCCTATTCTGATTTACCACATATCCTCTACCAAATCCACCTCTTCCCTGTTCATACTGCCTTTCTTGAACTGGTTGCACCATAACCTTCCCATCTTTGACAGTTGCTTGATTGTGTGGATTGGATGCTGTTCTGAGGTTATTGTTGGTGTGTGGGAGAGAGTTCATGTTTTGAGTAACCATGAGAGACAGTTGATTTATGAAGTTTTCCATGAGTGTGTTTGAGTCGGGAGGCTTATATGCTGGATCAGGGATGAGTTTGTAATTACCATTACCCATGGGTATGACTTGAGAAGCTTTGGTGGTAATTCCAAAATTGGTGTAAAAGGCTGTAGAGTCATTTAACGAACTAGTTTCTCCCTGCTTAGATTTGAACTGTTCAAGAATCCTTCGTTCAAACATAGCATGTCTCTCATTCTGAAGAAGGAAGGCATACAGTTGCTCATAGTTGGTGTTCTTCAATCCTTTAGTTAGCTTCACAGAGGTGACAAACTTGTGCCATTCGGGATTCTTGTTGTTCACAAACTTTGAGTTCAGTTTAATATTTGGCATAGTCATTTTGATATTCCTCATATCATTCACAAGCTTGTGGAATCTCACGTAATATTCATAGATACTCTCCACTGGTTTCATCTTGAAGTGCTCCAATTTATCATCCAGCTGTGATTCTCTGTCTTCCTTAGTTAATTCAGAACCTGAGAGAAGCATCTTGACATTATCCCAAACAACCTTGGCTTCAGTGTTGTGATTGATAAGCTTGTAGATATCTTTTGGAAGACCCTGAAAGATAATGTTTGAAGCCCGACATCGCATCGAATCTCTTTTCTCCTTATCACTGAGTTCATCATACATCTTTGGTCTGTCCATTCCAAATATCATTGTTCCATCTGCTGCAGTATCAATTATGTCTCTTGTAGTCACAATCTGATACGGTCCTTCATCAATGGATTTGAGAATGTTGACCCCATTTTCCTTTCCAAGACAGTACAATCTGATTCGTTGAGCCCAAGAGTCGTAGTCAGTTCTGTCAAGCATGGGTGGACGAGTATCTGAACCTGCTGCTTGAACATCCTTAGCAACAGTGGAGATGATTGTAGGTACGTTGGTAGACATGTTTACAGATTTCACAGGATTTTATAACTCTGTGATTAAACCGGGAAATAGATTCTTTCACGGGATTTTACTAAATCAAGAGAAAACCGTATTTAGAAACAAAAGTTCAACCAAGTCGCTAAGAATCCATGAACCAAGTCGCTAAGCACCAAGTCGCTAAGTAGCAACTCGCTAAACCTCAAGTCGCTGTGAATCAAGTTGCTAAGTACAAGTCGCTAAGACCTAAGTCGCTGAACACAAGTCGCTAAAGCACCAAATCGCTAAGCAGTCAAGTCGCTAAAGAGCAACTCGCTAAGTATCCAAATCGCTAATGTCAACTCGCTGAGAACAATAAGTACAAGTCGCTAGAGATAATGAAAGCAAGTCGCTAACCCCACCAAGTCGCTAGCCGTATTGGAGAATCCACTAACTTGTACTGTTTGTCGGCTTGTCTCAATAGACAAGTCGCTACGACTAACACTACAACTCGCTAGAAATTACTGAAGCAAGTCGCTACGAAGAAATTCACAACGAGACTCAAGTTGCTACCTTGAAAAACTTCAAAAACACACTTTTCAATCCAAAACAAGCCCAACCACAGTGATTCAGGCTTTCCAAATCAAAACCCAAGCACTTAAAATGATTCTAAACACTAAAGTACACTCAAAATTCAAACTTTAACACAAGAAATGATCCAAATGATGCAAAAACCACTAAACTATTTCAACCTCAAAAACCATCTAAAACCACTAGAAATCCAAGGATACGTAATAGAGATGATCAAACCATGGTTCTTGATACCATTTGTAACATATTGGATTTCACAAACACATCAAACCATGATCACAAGAGGCATACACAATGATGTTTTAGAGAGAGAAATAGTTAGAGGTTTGGTAACTTAGTAAGAGAAAGTGAAAATCTTATTATGAGCTCCAACTCTCTACCTTGGGAGGTAGAGAGTATTTATAGTCTTACACAAATCGCCACCTACGGGCTGTGGATCAGGCATACAGTGGGTAAAGACCCATCCGTCCTCCACGGTGTTACTTAACTAAATACTACTTAACTTTAAATAACTACGACTACGAGCTTTCTAACGATTACATATACTTGAGGTGACCGACACTTTAAATAACTGGATTTACTAAATCCTAACAATAACGCTTCAGGCCCTGTTCCTCAAAGAAAAGAAAAGTGTACGCCTCAGTGCGCTTTATCTTTAGAAGAAGAGAAATCTTCATTTTTATGACCATTCTCATCGACATTCTTCATCAACAAGCTTCATGTTTTTTCAATGCTCATTCAATCCTCAAGTGGATCTCCGTTCATTGGTATATATTCTTATTCACTTGCTCAATCAAAATGGCAAACTTCATTTGCAATTTTTGAGGGGGAGAAGAGTGAATATACTACATGTTGATGGATGCTTGAGTTATGGTCATACGACCGTCCAACGCCTAATGTCTTCACTCACTAAGGATAACTGGGATTTACTACTTGGGATTCATTGTTTCTCAAGATATGTTTGATGTGTACTTCCAACCTCCAACGAATGTTGATCATCCAGTTTCTGAAGCTCATGCTCCGGTTCCTACTGACTCAACTGGTTCATCATCTAAGAAGAACTTCTCGGAATTCTCAAGAAACCTTATCTCCAGTTATTTCACAAGGCGTTGATAATGACTATCATGATATTATAGTTGCACTATTGAATAATGATCCGTTTTTTGGTATTCCTTTGCCAAATCTTCACGGATTATTGTTCATGAATAATGATCCGCTCTTTGGTATTCCTTTGCCAAATCTTCACAGATTATTGTTCCTCTCAATGTGCACGATATTAATAAACCACATGAACATTAAGGAAAATGACTACATCATCTGCTCGAAAACATTATTGGTGAATCTTTCAGATCAGTCTCTACATGTATACCTTTAGGAAGAATGCATTGATGTTGAGGAATCATTTGTTCCGGTTCATTCAATCGGTCAATGTACATCCGATTGTATGTTTATTCACATGTTGGGCATTTTACACAAGTTGATTACTTCGGAGTTAATCATTTATCACTTATTTAAGATTGAAGTTGACTTTCACAAAGGCGTGTTCTTATTTGATAACTTGCTCGGGCTTAAGAATTTGAGTTGAAGACTTGGTTTATCTAGTTACCAGCAGTCGGGGTGGATGGTTAAAGACCGACGATGTGGATAATATCAAGAGGTGTTAATGTCTCATACTTTGTTTGAGTATTGAGTACTTAGAGATTTGCTTGATGCATAGATTCTCGACACCGTTCTTCCATCATTTAGTGCAAGCTTAAGATACAAATGTAGGGAATTCGACTTCAGTTTCAAGTTTGGTATATCGGGTTTTCTTCTTTAGTGGTCACTTCAAGTTTTCTACTTATGGGTTGATAAAGATAGTCAGAGAGAGTTTCTGCAGCAGTTAACTCTCACAGGATTCAGTTGAGCTTATTGTTTGTTCTTCTCTATTTCAAGAGTATTTGGCATGTATAATGTGTTGCTGATTCTGAGGTATCAAAACCAGCAAGGGGGAAGGAGATATAAATCTAAACACACTACGAGTACACGTGATGAATTTAATACTTCTTCTCTATTGAAGTAATCCCGGGAAAGACAAATGTCATAACCGCAGAGAAACTCAGTGTTTAACTCGTAGCTTTTGATGTATCATTCCAACTATTTGGGGGAAGGATGTATTATTCCAAGTATTTGGGTAAGTGGTCTCTTGATACTTTTGGTATGTGTTATCTCAGCCTTCAGTGGGAAGAAATATGAGAAGAACATTTGGAGCATGAGATGATATTGCTTATCGACACCTTCTTTATGATTTATGGTAGTGCTTCCTGTTACTGCTTTATGTTCACAATGTTATGATGATTCCGATGAGATCACAACCATCAGGGGAGAGAGTTGTGTACATCAAGGACTCACAACAGATTCACATGATCGAACGGGCTTAATCAATCATTCAGGAGAAGATCAGTGATTAAATCTATTACTCTGATGTCATTGCTTCGACACTGATTGGGTACATGTGTACATTATGGGCTAATTGGTAATATCTAAGATAACTGGAATGCATTTAGTGAAATGAAGATGTTGATATATTGTTCCATTGAATTGGCAAACTGCTCAAAACCGCAGAGCAATGTGTACACCGGAGACGCACAACAGGTTCACATGATCAGGGCCTAATCATATACTCCGGGTTTGATAACCGCAGAGATGATCAGTGTTTTAACTTGTTACTCTAGTGCTATCGTCTTCTTCGGGTTCTTGAGCTTCATACAATGAGACTCTTTGATTCATTTCTATTTCTTGGGGAAATCATCTTCATTCAAAGATTGTCGGTTTAGGGGGAAGCTACCAAAGTTTCACTTTCTGAAGGCTCAAGTTCTGACGACGATTCAAGAGTCTCGAAAGCTTTGGTGGTGAAAGTTTGAGAGATGATGAATTCTATCTTCTACAATGGTGCTGAACGATATCCTTCTCTCGGTACTCGTATCATCATCTTCTTAAACTTTATCATCTTCTTTGTATATATCCAAAAAAAATTTATATAAAACCTACAAAAAGAAAATAGAAAAATATAAAACCAACAAAAACCCATAAAAATTAGAAAATTTGAAAAATACCAAAAATATTGTTTTTCTAAGACATGTCTTCTGGTATCGATAACATCTACGGTCTTAGAAATGTCATTCAATAATGGCACGGGACTTTAGATTAAGTTCGAGCAGGAGGTGTATATATTTTTTTCAAAACATGTCTAAAACAAATGATGGCTTGCAGTTACTTCTGACTGTAACCCGTGCTTAAACAATGGCTTGCTATTATTTCAGATAGCAACCCGTTTTTCAAAAAAGGAAAGTGCTACGCTTAAACGATTTTCACAAAATTCTTGCACTTATCCTAAAAACAAATTGAGGAAAGTATGTCGAAGGATTGCTGTTCCTACACAAATGTTTTTCCTTCTATAAATTCTTCAAAAAAATATTTGTTGTTTTCAAAAATGGTGGTAAATGAGTTGCTTGTAAATCAATCAGTTTCAGAATTTTTGTAAAAATTGAAAACTCAATCAATGACTTCAGCGCTTTTAAACTTTTCAGAAAATAAGTCATTGATTGAGGGGGAGAATGTTTTCAAATCTATATCATCTGCCGGGCTTATCTAATTATCCTATATGCTTATCTGAAAATGATGTTAAGCTACGTTGAAGGACTAGGTCCCTAGGATATGATTGTTGGGATTAGATGACTATATTTTGATAACCATATAATTCCCATGCCTTTGTATGATCCGATTGATTTGTTGGATTTACTTTTATTAGTCGATTGTTGTTTGGGTGATGTCGACCACCATATATTTGTATGTATGTTCACTAACGTATGCAGGTATATTGGTATATAAGAATGTTCCCGATCCGAGTCCCACAATTGAAGATGATTGGATGCCGAAAGGAAAGGGTAACTATATCTTGGGTTGACAAATGAAGAAACGGAGCATAATTTGACTTCTATGGAGAGTTGGCATGAAAAAATGCAACGTAAGAGGTCTCACTACATCAGCAGATGGTTTTCTTCATTATCAAATGAAGAAACGGAGCTTAATTTGACCTCTATGGAGAGTTGGCATAAAAAAAATGCAACGTAAGAGGTCTCACTGCATCTGCAGATGGTTTTCTTCCAACCTTCAAAGAACAACAGAAGCAGCTTGTGATTTTAAACCACCTAACGTATCTTTGTGCAGGGCAAGTAGTGAATAACAACATTTTTCAACAAATTTGATAAAATTGTTTTGGAAATGGGAAAAATATTGTTTTGAAAATAATTTGAACTCAAATTTTGGAAATCAACCGGACTTCATTTTTAAACATAAGTCACTCAATCAACGACTACGGTCATTGATTGAGGGGGAGAGTGATTTTAAACTTAAGTATTTTCAAACGATATTTCTTCTTAAAAGTCCATTTGTACGAAATAAAGTGGTTATATAAAAGATTTAATGTTATGTCATGGTATGATTTTCTTTAAAACTCAAAGATCTTTCAAAATGAAATTTTTTTCTGTTCTTGTTTGATTGTGAAATTGTTTTATTTTACTTAAAGATCTCTTGAAAACTATCATACCTGACACTAACAATCTTTAATGTCTTAATTGGTCCTCATCAGTCAATTTCAAAAATTAAATCAAGCGTCTTTCCCCAAAATTTTCTAAATGATTGAAATCATTTGGGATCACAAATCTCAAATGGTTTGATATTTTTGATCGGGGGAGAGATCGTGATTTAAATCTCAAATCGGTTTTAAAAAAGGGTGATTGTTTCAAAAGCACTCCTTCCTTCATGTGCCAAGCGATTTCAAATACATAATGCACATGATTGTGGAGGAGCATTTAACCAAAAACCAGAAGAGTATTTAAACAAGGCCACATATTCTCCCATGTTTTCCAAAGCTTATTAAATCACTTGGGATCCAAAATCTCAAAGGTTTTGATATTTTTGATCGGGGGAGAATTTGTGATTTAATATGAAATCTGATAAAAGATGATTGTTTTGATTCAAAGTGCAAGTTTTCTCTAATATGTGCTAAACTCTATCAAATCTCGAAGCACATATTGAGGGGGAGCGAATGGGTTCTCTATATGGCAATGTGATCGTGAAAGTACTTCAATGAAGTCTTTCCTCTATGTGATAAAATGATTTCAAATATCCTACCAAAGAAATTCAAATGGCTTTTTCTACGGAAATTGTGATCAAGAAAACATTTCAAAGAACTCTTGCCTCCATGTGCTAAACAATTTCAATCATATCATATGCACATGTTGAGGAGGAGCATTTCTAAAATGATCAAAACAATTAAGGTACAAAATGCTTTGATTTTATATCACAAGTACCTTGATTGATTTTCCAAATGATTTTTCAATTGGTTTCATGAAGGAAAGAACTGTACCAAAAAGAATGACCAATTTACTTTATGCATCGTGTTATAAGGATGGTTAGGCTAGGTATTAGTTCCCACGATCCCGCCAGAGCCGGAGGGATCTACCCAGGGACTATCCACTAGATAGTGTAGAGTCCTTAGGTATGATGAAAAAGGAGAAAAATGAGAATATGGGAAGAGTGCGGACTGAGATAGAGCTAGAACTGGAATAAACCCAACAAGGTTCTAGTAATGAAGTCTCGGTAAGCACTGAAGGGGTTGAAGAATGAAAAAGAATTGAATGTGAAAAAGGGTGAAAATAAATAGCCCTCCATTTATTCAACCTTAGGGCGAAAACCGGGTTCAATACATATGTTACTGGTGGTTACTAAGGTAACACTAGTATTGAAGACAAGACGTCATGGACCCAGTGACGCACTGCACTAAACTTCCCAAGCTACTCAAGTTCCTTTTAAAAGGACTTGTTTCATTCTCACGGGGAACCTACATAATCTATCGACTTTCTCTTAGAGATTGTTGATATTGAAGAAGGAGACCCTCTCCCTAGTCTCCGGCAGAGGAACCAAATGTGCACAATTGAGTCTAGAGCCAAGATAGCATCCACAAAATCTCATTATGACACAAATTAATGAAGTTGAGAGTCCTATGCATTATCCTTGTAGTATTGCCAGAACATCCGAGTGATATGTAAAAATATTCACAATTAGGATGGAAATCCTTCTAGAGCCAACATCAAACAAGCTCTTGGTGGGTGACATGTGAGATCTTTCCAAAAGATCAAGCTTGTGACAACTGGATAGAAACGATGGGGCGATTCATTCTTGAATCAACCTTGGTCCAGGAAATGAATTGACGAATACTTTTAGAAAAACCGTTCGATGTGCAAATCTTATTTTCACTAGCACATCGAATGTGTACTCTTTTTCAAATACAAAAAGTATTTCTGATTGAAAATTGATCTTTCTAATAAAACCTTCGTTGTATTGCAAAAACAATTTCTATTGAGCGATACACGATTGTTTTTCAAATATCTTTTCATCAATCAGTGAATCTCAATTCGCTGGTTCACTCACTCCGTGTTGTCTTCTTTGAGATGTTCCGGTTTGAGAACAAGTAGAGCAGCTGCGAAACCCTGTCAAGGAGATTCTTTGAAATTATACCTGATCATAGGTAGTACTTTTACTGATCAACGGGGAACCGTGGGCCGTGCACCTCAATTCAACGAAAGTGATCAAAGACACTTTCGTGCGCTTTATTGCTAACTTTGTATGTAGGAACACCCGACGGTTGCAGCTGATCAGAATTGAGGAGTCAATCCATAGCCGCATGCTTACACATTACATTCACTTCTAAAGAAATCATGATAGGTGCATATCTTCATCAACTGGCTCTGATATTTTCAATCCATGCTTCTGCTACGCTGCTGGAAATATTATGAATCAACAAAAGCTTCTGTAACTCTGATGAGAAGATATCATGATCCAAAATGTGAGTATGTCGGTATGAAAGTCACAACTTCACATAATGGTGATACTACAATGGATGAGCCAGAGATTTGATGTGGCTGATGATCTCTAACCTGGCTTAATGAATCACCAAACGTGGATCAGCACAAAGACCTCCACTAAAAGTACAAAGCAGTTGGACTTTGAAGAATCACTGCTAAAGCACAAAGACTGCGGACATTGAAGAATTGAAGTCTACGAGCTCGAGCATAAAGACAAAGATAGATTGCTTGGATTCAAAATGTAAATCATGGGGTGACCTCCCTTAGGGGGAGATTGTTAGGAATTGGAAATTCCATAAGGAAGTGTCGGTCACCCCAATTATTGTTTAGCATATCTTAGCTCGTAGACTTTACGTTATTTAGTAGTTATTAGTTAGTTATTAGCTTAGTTATTAGTTTAAATAACACCGTGGAGGAAGGACGGGTCTTTACCCACTGTATGCCTGATCCATAGTCCGAAGGAGGACGTGTAGTATGTAACTATAAATACCCTCTACCTCCTAAGGTAGAGGGTTGGACCTTTCACTCAATCTAACCTTCTTTCTTTTGTTTACTTTCTCTCTCTAGAAAGGCTCTCATCTTTTACTTTCTCTCTCTAAAACCTACTCATATTCGACCCATATATTGTTATTTGATGTGTTTATGAAAACTAATATATTACAGGTTAGGTACTCGTTCACACGATCCCGCCAGAGCCGGAGGGATCTACCCAGGGACAATCCACTAGATAGTGTAGAAGTCCTTAGGAATGATTAAAAAAGAAGAAAAGTGAGAAATGGAAAGAGTGCAGACTAAGATAGAGCTAGAACTAGAATAAACCCAACAAGGTTCTAGTTATTAAGTACCGGTAAGCACCGAAGGGGATG
The DNA here is from genome assembly GCA_910596185.1 of Chrysanthemum makinoi. Classification (NCBI taxonomy): domain Eukaryota; kingdom Viridiplantae; phylum Streptophyta; class Magnoliopsida; order Asterales; family Asteraceae; genus Chrysanthemum; species Chrysanthemum makinoi. The sequence continues at coordinate 115,152,252 of OU343219.1, forward strand.
AAGAATGAAAAAGAATTGAATGTAAAAAGGGTGAAAGAAATAGCCCTCCATTAATTCAACCTTAGGGCAGACACCGGGTTCAATACATATGCTACTGGTGTCTACTAAAGTAACACTGGTATTAAAGACAAGACGTCGTGGACCCAGTGACGCACTGCACCTATCTTCCCAAGCTACTCAAGTTCCTCTTAAAAGGAATTGTTTCATTCTCACGGGGAACATACATAATCTATCGACTTACTCTTAGAGATTGTTGATATTAAATAAGGAGACCCTCTCCTTAGTCTCCGGCATAGGAACCAAATACGCACTATTGAGTCAAGAGCCAAGAGATCATCAATATATCTCATTAGGACACAATTAATGAAGACTCGATGTTTCACACAATGTGGAAAGTGAGAATATATTTTAAAAGTCCTACACATTATCCTTGTGGTATTGCCAGAACAACCGAGTGATATGTAAAAGTATTCACGAGGAAGAAGGAAATCCTTCTAGAGCCAACATCAAACAAGCTCTTGGTGGGTGACATGTGAGATCTTTCAAAAGATCAAGGTTGTGACAACTGGATAGAAACAATGGGGCAATTCACTCTTGAATCAACCTTGGTCCATGAAATGGATTGACGGATACCTTTGAAAAACCAGTCATTGTGCTCAATAACACTTTTCACTAGCACATCGACTATGTATTAAGTTTCCAAAAAAAAAATAAAGGGTATTTATGATTGATAATTGATTTTCCATAAAACCTTCGTTGTACTGCAAAACACTTTCCACTAAGAAAAACACGATTATTTTCCAAATCATTTTTCATCAATCAGTGAATCTCAATTCGCTGGTTCACTCACTCCGTGTTGTCTTCTTTGAGACGTTCCGGATTGAGAACGGCTTGATTAGTTGTGAAACCCTGTCAAGGAGACTCTTTGGAATTCTACCTAATCACAGGCAGTACTTGTACTGATCAATGGGGAACCGTGGTTCTTGTAACCCCATTCAACGAAAGTGATCAAAGACACCTTCATGCGCTTTATTGCTAACTGTTGTTTGCAGGGACACCCGGCGGTTGCAGCTGATCAGAATTGAGGAGTCAATCCATAACCGCATGCTCACACATCACATTCACTTCTAAAGAAATCATGATAAGTGCATATCTTCATCAATTGGCTCTGATATTTTCAATCCATGCTTCTGCTACGCTACTGCAAATATCATGAATCAATAAAGCTTCAGCTACTCTAATGAGAAGATATCATGATCCAAAATGTGAGCATGTCTTTCCAAAAGTCAAAACTTTACATAATGGAGATACAATAAAGGTTGAGTCAGAAATTTACTGTGGCTGATGATCTCAAAGTTGGCTCAAAGAAACTCGACATCACGTGGATCAGTTATAGACCTCCACTTGAATGAACAAAACATGCAAAACATGAAGAATCAACGACTACAAGCTACCGAGCAAAGAACTTATCAAAAATCCAAGAACACCAAAATGTAATATCTCTTTGTAATTGAGGTGACCTCCCTTAGGGGGAGATTGTTAGGATTTAGAAAATCCAGTGGTTAAAGAGTCGGTCACCTCAAGTATATGTATTCATTAGAAAGCTTGTAGTCGTAGTCATTTAGTAATAGTCAGTAGTTAATTATGTAACACCGTGGAGGACGGATGGGTCTTTACCCACTGTATGCCTGATCCACAGCCCGTAGGAGGCGTTTCATGTATGAACTATAAATACCCTTTTCCTAGCAAGGCAAAGGGTTGGAGCTTCATAATTTACTTTCGTTTCTCTATCTAGAAGTTCCCAAGTCTCTTCACTTTCTCTCTCTAACTCAAGTCTTATTCGAATCCTTGTATGCTTGATTATGTGTTTGTGAAAACCAATATGCTACAAGGGGCTTATATTTTTCGTAGGGAAATCTCTAGTCAAGTGCCCTCCTCCACATGTATCGCATCCTACTTGAATAGCATGCACATTTTCCTGGAGTTTCTTCATATCTCTTCCAAGGTCTTCCAATTTGCTTGTGATGGCGGCAATGCCTACGGAATTTCTGTCCAGGCTTCGGTTGCTTCCTCCATCGTGCCATTTTTTAGGGTGATCAGCAAGTTTTTGAACGGCTTCAATGGCGAGAGTAGGAGTCATACCCGGAATTGGTCCTTCGTAGTCCAGCATTTGTCTCGTAGGTAAGTTAATTCCTTTGTAAAAGACGTTGACCTTTTGCTGTCTGTTTAGGTCATGAGTTGGACATTTGTAAAAGAGGTCGTTGTATCTTTCCCAGGCTTGATACAACGTCTCATTGTCATCTTGTTTAGAGTTATGTATTTCCGCGAGTTGTCTTGATACTTTAGAAGGTGGACAATATCTTTTAATGAAGTATCTTTATAGTAGGGCCCACGTATCAATTGTTCCTGCTGGCAATCTTTCGATCCATCTTCTTGCAGCCCCAGTAAGAGTCATGGGGAACACACGTAGCATAATAGCGTCATGAGACACACCCGGAATGTTGAAAAGGCTTGCGATGTACAAGAAATTCTCAACGTGCTCATACGCATCTTCGTCCCTGTTTTCGGAAAAAGGGTTAGCACGAAGCTCCCTCATAAATTGATCTTTAATTTCAAAACGGACATTAGCTCCAATTGCTGGTCTTACGAGTCCCGGCCCTTGTTCTTCTCTTGTCAACGCCAAATATTCCTCAAGAGTGAGGTCATCAATGTTAACCACTTCCATGGTACCTGAAACTTGAAAGAGATCGTGAGAATTTGAAAAAATTTTAAAACAAAACAGAAATGAAAGACTTAATATTAATCCTAATATAACTCCCCGGCAGAGGCACCAAAAACTTGATGAAGGTTTTACTGACCAGGTTTTAATATTTATAAGTTCTTGTTATACTGATGAGTGCTTATTCACTCGTCATTTTTACCCATCTAAGCCCACAAAAACGTCTAAAAACACGGAAATATAACCAAATATACGGCAGATATCCTTGGACTGTGTTTTTATGTGTTTTAGGTACAAAATGATCGAAAACAGGGCAAAAACGGACAGAATTGAGCTTGGAATGGAAAACGTGCTTAGCGGACGGAGCCGGGAGTGGATTTTCTACATTTTTGGATCCCGAAACGCATATTTGGAGTGAGAATGGGGAAAACAAAATCAAAACCGAACCCTAAACCCATAATTACCTTTCTTCCCTGTACCCGAACCCAATTTACCACTTTTACCCTTAAAACGTTTTTACTAAAAACAACTATTATTATTTTTAACCATTTTTATTTAACAACAATTATTTTAATTAAAACCAATTTTTATAAAAAATATTTTTCTCTCTTAAAAAAAAAAAAAAAAAAAAACCTATTTACAAAACACAAAAATACATTTTAAATCTTTTGATCAAAATACCAAAAAAATAAAACTTAAAACCTTTTTACTTTTGAACCCCTACCTCAATATATTCTTTTAAACCCTTTTCATTCTACCCTAATTGAACCTTGAACCACCCATTTAACCTCCCCTTTTAACCATTACCCATTTCCCAGTTTTACCCAAATCATACATAAACCCAGGAAACCAGATTCATCCTTTGGCGCCCAAATCCTTCTCTCCCCATCACTCTCATTGCTGTCCCTCTCTCACAGAAGCATCCAAAACATGTCACATGCTTCCCTCTTCTCAGCCAAGCTGGCAATCCCATACTATTTCATTGGCTATTATGAATCAATGGCTGTGATGCCAAGATTGGGCGCCAAGCATATCCAATGGTTCTGAATTGTTGAAAGAAACACAACAAGCTCAATGCTTTCTCTCATCTCTCACAACAAGCACAACAAACAAGAAGACAAAATGAAGAGGACTTTATTTTTTTTAGTATAAATATGCAAGCTGTGAAAATTTGTAACTTGTCTAGAATTTGATGTTCTAGTACCATTTTAATATTGTCATTTACTTTTCTTGTAAACTTTACTTTTCAATGCAATTTAATTTCAAGTTAATTTAAATTTCCAGTTTTGCAATTTATTTATTGAATCTGCTATTTTTTTTTGAAATCATCATTGACCAAGATTGTTAAAAGTTTGTTTTTTTTAGCTCATGTGAGCTTGTGTTTGAGCTCACAAGTTTGGTTTTTAAATTTTCACATCTTCATAGTCTCAAAACTTGATTTTCTGCCCGTTTGGATTAGTGTAGTTCTTGGGTCAAATTCATTTTTTGACCCATTTTTTATATTCAAATAGTCTTAGTCAAGTGTAGGTGTAGTGAGTTTGATGTTGCAATTAGGAGTTAGATTGTTAGTTTTCATGTTTTTTCTATTTTAGTTAGGATTTAGAGCTTTTGAGTAGCTTATATGTGCCTTAGAAAACTGCCCTTTGTTGTTTTTCTGCACTGTATCAGCAGCCCATGGTATTATTTTTGAGCTTATTAGTTGTCCTCTTAGCTTATTTAAGACCCTTAGGTGCTTTTTAGACCAATTAGATTAGGATTGTTAGAATATAGCTTATTAAGTGCTTATTGTTAATTAGCATTGCTTAATTTTCAAGTTTTAGCTTAGGAAGCCTCTAGGATAGCTTATTGTCCCAACTGCTTATCTGCTTATCCCCCCTTTACCTAACTGCTTTTTAGTTTTTCATAGCTTATTTTAGATTAGACTTAGTATAAAATAGCTTGTCCCCATGTCCCAAGTGCTTATTACCTATTTTTTTTGTGCCTTTAGAATCTGTCAAGGTGTGTTTGGTTTAAGTTCCATAAAGAAAATCTGTGGCCTTTTTGCTTAGTACTTTTGCTCATTTTAATGTTCAGGGTTGTCTTTAGATAAGATAGATTAGAAATAGCTTTAGTTTAGTTTTATAAGTTACATTTGAGCACTTCTTGTTGTTGCAGCAGTAGAGTAGAGTAATCCCTTTATTGTCCCATACAAAACCAAACAGCCTTTAGTTTTTTTTACACCACTGCTGCTGCAACAAGCTTATTATCAATGTTCTTTTTATTGTTAATAAGCTTATCTTGATCCTACATTTAAGTTCCAAAAAGAAAAAGAAAAAAAGTTGAAAAAAAAATAGCAAAAAAAGTGCAACTGACCAGGTTTGAACCTGGGTCAGTGCACTCTCCACGCACAGAAAGCCTCAACAGAAGACTCCCTTACCATCTGCGCTACCAATTGTTCTGTGTTAGGATTTGCTTTCCTAATTATTTAAATACACCTAGCAGTTTTAGCTTATTCCCCTTTATTGCTTCTTTACAAGTTATTTCCAATAAGCAAGTGCACCATTTTTTATTTTTCCTAGACTTAGTTTGATTAAAAGTATTTTTTGTAATTTGCTCACATTTTTATAAATTAGTTTAGTATTTTTTTTAATAGTTAATTTAGTTTAACTTCGTTTTTAATTCATAATAAATAAAATAAAAGTCGTAAAAATACCCGGCTTTTTCCAAAAATCAGTTTTGTCATTTAGAATTTAAGAAAATTAATTTTAAGTTTGTAGGGTTAATATTTTTACATTTTCACTTTTTAAAGCGCGTCATGAGACCCAAGCGTGCCGATTTTAGGTTAATTACGTTTTTAATTAGCTTTAAGTTTCCCGTACTTTCCCTTAGTATTTTAGATTAATATTAGGACTCCCTTAGATTTTCTTAGTGTAGTTTTATTGCTTTCCTTTAAATTCCCGTCATTTAGTTTAAAATTCCAAAATTTAAAATTCTTTGTATTCAAGCATCCAATTCCAAACCTCAAACGTCACCGTCAATTCACACCTCGTTGGGAAACGACCCGGGTAATCACTTGCCCGGTATCACTTATCGTATATTTGAGGGTTTTGCGTGTCGATCTTTTTCCTAAGAGGTTGGTTCGTAATTCTCTCGCGGTATTCGTAATTTTATATATACTATTCCAAACGGATCAAATTTTGGCGCCGCTGCCGGGGAGGTTGTGTTACGACAATATCGTTACAGTTTGACGATTAGTGACTTGAAGATCCTTCCTCGTGAAGTTATTTTCTTCCCAAAAACCCAAAAATATTTTTCTTTTCAAAATTTATTTTCCCTTTTATGTTTTCTATTTATAAAACTCCAAAAACATTCTTCTTTATCCTCTTATCTGTTTAATTGTTTATTTGTATTACCCTCTTGAACCGTTTAATTCTATCTTCTTTCTCTTCTAATCCGATAATTCTTTTCTTCTTCTTCTAAAAGTATAAATTCTTATGGAATCTCTTAAATGTGCTCGATGTGGAGGTCCTCATGACCCCATCGTTCATGAAACAAAACAGTCCCTAGGCCGACATTGCTTTCACTGTAAAAATCCGATGGAAGAAAATCAATATCGATGTTTAAATTGTATGTGCGACCGGTGCGGAGATAATTGTCGAAACGGATTTTGTAATACGTGTAGTGCTTTTATTAATCCAAATCCAGATCCTTTGGCACTCTCCCGTCTTTGTCTCGTCTGTGGAAACCGGTATACTTGTTTCATTTGTACGTATGGGAAGTATGAACAAAAAGTTACCCTTCGTAACGAAGACGAGGACATCATAGCATGGTGGAAGGAAGTAATCAAAGAACCTTTGATTCCTACCCCCTCTCCGGTAAGAGAAATGGAACATGTTTCTGAGCCCGAGGTGACTCTCGTTCAAGAATCAGAACCTATCATAGAATTCACTAGCTCTTATCAGTATGATTCTTCGATGTCTTCGTCTATTCAACTCAATTGCATATGGTGCGGAGGACCCGAATATGGCGGGAATTGCCCCGGTTGTAGCAATGGAAATTCAGGAACCGTGTATCACCAAAATCCTTACAATGAGACAACCGATTTCCCTAACCAACCTCCGTACCATGAGCCAGAGACATACTCTTGTGAGTACTGTGGAGGTCCTCACCAAGGTTTTCAATGTCAAGTTCCATTTAACAACTCAACCTTTGGTTATGAACCTTACCCTTATTCGTCACAACAATCATATTGTTGTGAGTATTGTGGAGGTCCGCACGTTAATTCCGATTGTCAAATGCAGAACCCGATTGTTTACGAACAAGTTCCTTGTCACAATTACGACTATCCTTATAACCCACCTCCACAATACCAAGAAATTCAACCACAACCTTTACCATGGTCTGAAGAGTTTAATCAAAAATTTCATGAAATGATGATTGATCTTAAGAGTCTTGTTGATAAACTTTCTCAAGAAAAAGATCCTAATCAAAAGACCTATCGTGAATTATTAGCTGAAGAAGCCGCGAAAGTGATCCAATATCGTCCAACTACCTATTATTACGATTCTGATTCTGATGACGATTATACTCCTCCGAGTGGCAATCCCACTCCCGTTTCTGAGCCTTTCATTTCCGACCCTTCCCCTTCACTCACGCCAGTTGAGAGAAGTGACGTCATTTTGGAAGAGGTCGATGATCATATTTCTCCGAAAATTGTTAATCCCGAAGATTCTCTCATAATGGGGGACGGGCATCTTAGCACTATTTCGGAAACGGAATCGTCTAGTGTTGAGAGCCTTGACCCAATCCCAAGAGAGTCTGAGGATATATCCGATGATGAATATGATTTACCTTTTCATGATGAATCTCTTGACATTTCTGAGGTTACTTCCGGGATTTTCTCAAATCCTCTTTTTGAATTTAATGATGACTATACTTTTGGGAAAGTAAATCCTCTTTTTGATGAAATGTCTGAGGCCGATACAGAGACCATCACGGAAGTGGTGGAAATTGCTAGCTCTCAGAGCATACCACTTGTCCCACCTCTGTATTCTGACTCATCTCTTCCATCATGTGATGACGATTCTATCCTCACTGATGAGGTGTCTTTCGAGTATCCCGTTGAGCCATCTAGCGAAGACAAAATTTTTAATCCAGGGATACTCGTTGGAAGAAAAATGCACATGGATGAAAATTTTAATGAGATATTTGAGCTTGAAACGTACATCATCCGAACCTTTCTTCCTTTCATCACATATGGTGTGACTTCTCCTATCCTTCACTCCTTCGGGAATGAGGATACAATCTTTGATCCCGGAATTCTTATGATTGATGAAATCCACACTTGCTCCCCCATGGACCAATGAATTCGGGGTCGAGTCAAGCTAGCGACTCGGTTAACAAAAACAGTAGCATTTCATGGGTATCCACCCATGTTTTTGACTTCTTTCTCTTTTCTAACACTAAGTGTGGGGGGAATTCCCCCACTGTTGTTTGCTTGATTGTGTGTTTGCTCTCTGTTTTCAGGATTCCCGTAGATCGTGATGATTGATGCGCCTGTTTTCAATCCAGCCGCCCAATATCCGATCTTTTTGCTAACGATTATCTAGGGATATCTTTATTAATCCTTTTTGTGAAAAAAAAAAATTCGTTTACACACTTGGCTAGTAGTATTACCTTTTTCCGTTCTATAGTTTTCAGCTACGGCCGGTACTTTGAATATTGAGGGCAATATTCAATTCTAAGTGTGGGGGGGAATTCTAGCGAATTTTGATCACATATGTACCTTCTAGTACCGTAGCACCCCGTTTTGACCAAAAATTTTAAAATTGTTATCGCTTTAAGTCAAGTATTTACATTTAAAAGAAGTGCTTTGCACAAAAATAAAGCGTTAATACTTCGGTATTAATGGTAGTTTAGTCTTGATTCGGCTAGAATAAGGGGAATCCCGACTCTGCTAGAGTGTTGATCTAGCTGCTCTCTTAACATTTAGGCTAAGGTTTTATGCGTTGTGCAAATGAAAATGCTAAGCGTGGAGTAGTTGGTTCTCTTTAGAGCTTATATAAGTAATCTATGGCTTTTTCTCCCATAAGCTAACTAATTGGACTAAAATATGTGCTCGTTGTCAAACTTTTGAACATTCAAATTGTCTTGTTACAATAAAAAGTTTTTAAGCAAAATTGATTTAGAGTCCGAGTTCAACTTTTTATTTAAATTTCCGAGAAAGCATACTTTCCTAAAATCTGAATAATGTTGCAAAATGAAAGTATCGTAAAGTTGCTTGAATGATGCAAAAGTTGCAAGTTTAAAGTTCAAAGTCAAAAAAAAAATAATGAAAAAAAAAAAAAAATTAAAAAGTGAAAAAAAAAGAAAAGTGAAAAAAAAATTGAAAAAAATGAAAAATGAAAAAAATATGAGTTGCGTGAATAAAAGCACTATGTTGCTTATGAATAAATGTGCGAAACTTGCTTTTTCTTAAATTTAAATCGGAAGTTGAACTCGTATTCGTCAAAGTTGTCTAAAAGTTTGACGGTAATTTGGAAATCCTTGATTTCAAAGATCCCGAAAGCTCCGATACTATTCTCGAGGGTGAAAACCTAGCCTCCTTAAAAGGACAAGCTGAGAAGAAAGTCGCTACATGGAGTGATCTCACCTTTGAATCTTGAATTTCTAAATCATCGTCGGTTGTGATCCATTTAGGTTTAGTTTTAACTTAACGGTAGCTTCGTAAATCTTTGGAATCGAATTCCCGCTAATTCCGGTACTATTCTCTGTGAGGTGTCAAAAGCCCGGTCACTTAAAACTTATGTTTTGGGATGTGCCGAGAAGAAAGCCGCTACATGGAAGAGGCCCTTTCGATACTTAGACTTTCATCGTTTCCGGTGGGTTAGTACTTTAGTTAAGTGGATAACAACCATAGAAAATGTCGATTTTAATGGTCAAACTTTTGAAAATGAGCACACTCACTTAAATTTTATAAATTGCGGGAGTAAAAAGTTAAGTCTCGACTTACATAGATTATTGATATAAGTAGTGTTAGCATTTTACAAAAACGTTTGCACAATAAGTTTAAGCTTGGTTTGAGAGTATAAAAAAGAGGATGACGATTACAATTCCCCGGAGACACCCATCTTGTGTGAATCCCGTTCCATGATGCCATGTTTTGAAAATCAAGTATTTTATTTATTATCGTTCAAGTTTTAAATTTCTAGTAGTAGAATAAAAAGTCGAAACGGGGTATACTTGGTATTCTTGATCCTTTCATTACTTCATATGATCGGATTGCTAGGGACTAGCAATTGATAGTGTGGGGGATTTGATGAGTGCTTATTCACTCGTCATTTTTACCCATCTAAGCCCACAAAAACGTCTAAAAACACGGAAATATAACCAAATATACGGCAGATATCCTTGGACTGTGTTTTTATGTGTTTTAGGTACAAAATGATCGAAAACAGGGCAAAAACGGACAGAATTGAGCTTGGAATGGAAAACGTGCTTAGCGGACGGAGCCGGGAGTGGATTTTCTACATTTTTGGATCCCGAAACGCATATTTGGAGTGAGAATGGGGAAAACAAAATCAAAACCGAACCCTAAACCCATAACTACCTTTCTTCCTTGTACCCGAACCCAATTTACCACTTTTACCCTTAAAACGTTTTTACTAAAAACAATTATTTTTATTTTTAACCATTTTTATTTAACAACAATTATTTTAATTAAAACCAATTTTTATAATAAATATTTCTCTCTTAAAAAAAAAAAAAAAAAAAAAAAAAACTATTTACAAAACACAAAAATACATTTTAAATCTTTTGATCAAAATACCAAAAAAATAAAACTTAAAACCTTTTTACTTTTGAACCCCTACCTCAATATATTCTTTTAAACCTTTTTCATTCTACCCTAATTGAACCTTGAACCACCCATTTAACCTCCCCTTTTAACCATTACCCATTTCCCAGTTTTACCCAAATCATACATAAACCCAGGAAACCAGATTCATCCTTTGGCGCCCAAATCCTTCTCTCCCCATCACTCTCATTGCTGTCCCTCTCTCACAGAAGCATCCAAAACATGTCACATGCTTCCCTCTTCTCAGCCAAGCTGGCAATCCCATACTATTTCATTGGCTATTATGAATCAATGGCTGTGATGCCAAGATTGGGCGCCAAGCATATCCGATGGTTCTGAATTGTTGAAAGAAACACAACAAGCTCAATGCTTTCTCTCATCTCTCACAACAAGCACAACAAACAAGAAGACAAAATGAAGAGGAATTTATTTTTTAGTATAAATATGCAAGCTGTGAAAATTTGTAACTTGTCTAGAATTTGATGTTCTAGTACCATTTTAATATTGTCATTTACTTTTCTTGTAAACTTTACTTTTCAATGCAATTTAATTTCAAGTTAATTTAAATTTCCAGTTTTGCAATTTATTTATTGAATCTGCTATTTTTTTTTTGAAATCATCATTGACCAAGATTGTTAAAAGTTTGTTTTTTTTAGCTCATGTGAGCTTGTGTTTGAGCTCACAAGTTTGGTTTTTAAATTTTCACATCTTCATAGTCTCAAAACTTGATTTTCTGCCCGTTTGGATTAGTGTAGTTCTTGGGTCAAATTCATTTTTTGACCCATTTTTGATATTCAAATAGTCTTAGTCAAGTGTAGGTGTAGTGAGTTTGATGTTGCAATTAGGAGTTAGATTGTTAGTTTTCATGTTTTTCTATTTTAGTTAGGATTTAGAGCTTTTTGAGTAGCTTATATGTGCCTTAGAAAACGCCCTTCTTTGTTTTTCTGCACTGTATCAGAGCTGCCCATGGTATTATTTTTTAGCTTATTAGTTGTCCTCTTAGCTTATTTAAGACCCTTAGGTGCCTTTTAGACCAATTAGATTAGGATTGTTAGAATATAGCTTATTAAGTGCTTATTGTTAATTAGCATTGCTTAATTTTCAAGTTTTAGCTTAGGAAGCCTCTAGGATAGCTTATTGTCCCAACTGCTTATCTGCTTATCCCCCCTTTACCTAACTGCTTTTTAGTTTTTCATAGCTTATTTTAGATTAGACTTAGTATAAAATAGCTTGTCCCCATGTCCCAAGTGCTTATTACCTATTTTTTTTTTTTGTGCCTTTAGAATCTGTCAAGGTGTGTTTGGTTTAAGTTCCATAAAGCAAATCTGTGGCCTTTTTGCTTAGTACTTTTGCTCATTTTAATGTTCAGGGTTGTCTTTAGATAAGATAGATTAGAAATAGCTTTAGTTTAGTTTTATAAGTTACATTTGAGCACTTCTTGTTGTTGCAGCAGTAGAGTAGAGTAATCCCTTTATTGTCCCATACAAAACCAAACGACCTTTAGTTTTTTTTACACCACTGCTGCTGCAACAAGCTTATTATCAGTGTTCTTTTTATTGTTAAAAAGCTTATCTTGATCCTACATTTAAGTTCTAAAAAGAAAAGAAAAAGAGTTGAAAAAAAATAGCAAAAAAAGTGCAACTGACCAGGTTTGAACCTGGGTCAGTGCACTCTCCACGCACAGAAAGCCTCAACAGAAGACTCCCTTACCATCTGCGCTACCAATTGTTCTGTGTTAGGATTTGCTTTCCTAATTATTTAAATACACCTAGCAGTTTTAGCTTATTCCCCTTTATTGCTTCTTTACAAGTTATTTCCAATAAGCAAGTGCACCATTTTTTATTTTTCCTAGACTTAGTTTGATTAAAAGTATTTTTTGTAATTTGCTCACATTTTTATAAATTAGTTTAGTATTTTTTTTAATAGTTAATTTAGTTTAACTTCGTTTTTAATTCATAATAAATAAAATAAAAGTCGAAAAAATACCCGGCTTTTTCCAAAAATCATTTTTTGTCATTTAGAATGTAAGAAAATTAATTTTAAGTTTGTAGGGTTAATATTTTTACATTTTCACTTTTTAAAGCGCGTGCGAGACCCGCACGTGCCCGATTTTAGGTTAATTACGTTTTTAATTAGCTTTAAGTTTCCCGTACTTTCCCTTAGTATTTTAGATTAATATTAGGACTCCCTTAGATTTTCTTAGTGTAGTTTTATTGCTTTCCTTTAAATTCCCGTCATTTAGTTTAAAATTCCAAAATTTAAAATTCTTTGTATTCAAGCATCCAATTCCAAACCTCAAACGTCACCGTCAATTCACACCTCGTTGGGAAACGACTCGGGTAATCACTTGCCCGGTATCACTTATCGTATATTTGAGGGTTTTGCGTTTCGATCTTTTTCCTAAGAGGTTGGTTCGTAATTCTCTCGCGGTATTCGTAATTTTATATATACTATTCCAAACGGATCATATACCTATGGTCTACCCTAATGCACTAACGGGCAGTGTACCCGGTCGTGTGTAGTGTAGTATTCGGTAAAACCGAGGTTGTCCCAAGAGCTATGAGTGCGGATTTAAACTAAGTCTAGGTGTCACAGATTTTAATAGATTTAAGGTGGAAATGATTAACTACTACTACGACAAGAAAATATGAAAGCAAATAAAGGCGAGGGTTGAGATCAATATAGTAGAAGGGTGCTAACCTAGTTATTCATCCTAACTAGTTATGTTTATGTTTAATTACTACCAATTACTTCAGGTGGGGTCAAAGTCGCTATGACAGCATTTGGTCAGTTCGTCATAACCTATCAGCAAAGGGTCCCACTGGAGAAATCAGGTGACCCGTCATAAGTCCAGTTGTTCTTAGTCCCCTAATCGAATTCATTAAGTACCGCTACATGCTAGATTCATAATAATGAGTGCTCGGGCGCTAGCATCTTAAACACTCATCCCCGACTTCTTAAGTTCATCCAAACGGTAGGTCATCAGTTGGTCAAATCGGACAAGCAAAAAGGGTCGTCAGTTGGTCATATCTTACCCTTCCCACTCAGTCTACCTACTTAGGGTCAGTTGGTCATATCTCCTAAGTAACTAGCCACTACCGCAATTCAAAACTACCGAAACAAGGGTAGCTACCAACAAACCATGCATGCATACGCTAAGAAAAAATTACACGGAAGCAATGTAAACATAAACAAAACAATTAAGGAATCATAATTAGGCCAGCACCAGAGGTGCTTAGCCGCTCATATTAACTAAAGCAATCGATTCAATGTTTAACATTACAAAATACATGAACTGAAAGTAAAGAAAAGATAAAATGCTAATGCTTATCGTAGGGGAGTGATTTCTGTCACACCCCCAAATTACATGTTTTGCAGCGGAATGGAATACCTGGGGGATGACTGTCATAGCATCACAGTTACAATTATATTGAACGACCTAAAGTGTCGTTTGCAAAATACATCGTTTGATTGAGTAAAATAATTCAACCTTAGGGCAGAAACCGGGTTCAATACATATGATACTGGTGTCTACTAAAGTAACACTGGTATTGAAGACAAGACGTCGTGGACCCAGTGACGCGCTGCACCTATCTTCCCAAGCTACTCAAGTTCCTCTTAAAAGGAATTGTTTCATTCTCACGGGGAACCTACATAATCTATCGACTTTCTCTTAGAGATTGTTGATATTGAATAAGGAGACCCTCTCCTTAGTCTCCGGCATAGGAACCAAATATGCACTATTGAGTCTAGAGCCAAGAGATCATCAATATATCTCATTAGGAAACAATTAATGAATACTCGATGTTTCACACAATGTGGAAAGTGAGAATATATTTTAAGAGTCCTACACATTATCCTTGTGGTATTGCCAGAACATCCGAGTGATATGTAAAAGTATTCACGATGAAGATGGAAATCCTTCTAGAGCCAACATCAAACAAGCTCTTGGTGGGTGACATGTGAGATCTTTCAAAAGATCAAGGTTGTGACAACTGGATAGAAACAATGGGGCAATTCACTCTTGAATCAACCTTGGTCCAGGAAATGGATTGACGGATACCTTTGAAAAACCAGTCATTGTGCTCAACAACACTTTTGTCTCGCACATCGACTATGTATTAAGTTTTCAAAAAAAAATTAAATGGTATTTATGATTGATAATTGATTTTCCATAAAACCTTCGTTGTACTACAAAACACTTTCCACTAAGCAATACACGATTGTTTTCCAAATCATTTTTCATCAATCAATGAATCTCAATTCGCTGGTTCACTTACTCCGTGTTGTCTTCTTTGAGACGTTCCGGATTGAGAACGGCTTGATTAGCTGCGAAACCCTGTCAAGGAGGTTCTTTGGAATTCTACTTGATCACAGGCAGTACTTGTACTGATCAATGGGAAACCGTGGTTTTTGTAACCCCATTCAACGAAAGTGATCAAAGACACCTTCATGCGCTTTATTGCTAACTGTTGTTTGCAGGGACACCCGACGGTTGCAGCTGATCAGAATTGAGGAGTCAATCCATAACCGCATGCTCACACAACACATTCACTTCTAAAGAAATCATGATAAGTGCATATCTTCATCAACTGGCTCTGATATTTTCAATCCATGCTTCTGCTACGCTGCTGCAAATATCATGAATCAACAAAGCTTCCGCTACTCTAATGACAAGATATCATAATCCAAAATGTGAGCATGTCTTTCCAAAAGTCACAACTTTACATAATGGAGATACAATAAAGGATGAGTCAGAGATTTACTGTGGCTGATGATTTCAAAGTTGGCTCAAAGAAACTCGCCATCACGTGGATCAGTTAAAGACCTCCACTTGAATGAACAAAACATGCAAAACATGAAGAATCAACGACTACAAGCTACCGAGCAAAGAACATATCAAAAATCCAAGAACACCAAAATGTAATATCTCTTTGTCATTGAGGTGACCTCCCTTAGGGGGAGATTGTAAGGATTTAGAAAATCCAGTGGTTAAAGAGTTGGTCACCTCAAGTATATGTATTCATTAGAAAGCTTGTAGTCGTAGTCATTTAGTAATAGTCAGTAGTTAATTATGTAACACCGTGGAGGACGGACAGGTCTTTACCCACTGTATGCCTGATCCACAGCCCGTAGGAGGCGTTTCATGTATGAACTATAAATACCCTTTTCTTAGCAAGGCAAAGGGTTGGAGCTTCATAATTTACTTTCGTTTATCTCTCTAGAAGTTCCCAACTCTCTTCACTTTCTCTCTCTAACTCAAGTCTCATTCGAATCCTTGTATGCTTGATTATGTGTTTGAGAAAACCAATATGCTACAAGGGGCTTATATTTTTCGTAGGGAAATCTCTAGTCAAGTGCCCTCCTCCACATGTATCGCATCCTACTCGAATAGCATGCACATTTTCCTGGAGTTTCTTCATATCTCTTCCAAGGTCTTCCAATTTGCTTGTGATGGCGGCAATGCCTACAGAATTTCTGTCCAGGCTTCGGTTGCTTCCTCCATCGTGCCATTTTTTAGGGTGATCAGCAAGTTTTTGAACGGCTTCAATGGCGAGAGTAGGAGTCATACCCGGAATTGGTCCTTCGTAGTCCAAAGATTTGTCTCGTAGTTACAAAGTATAGGTCCCAAAAGATTTCCAAAGTACCAAAATGAATTTGTTACAATCAAACGATAGTTAAGTGCATAAAATATATGTGAGACGCGTCAACTCAGCGACTCCATGCAAGCCATGATGATATGCTAATACCTGAGATAAAACATGCTTAAATAGTCAACACAAGGGTTGAGTGAAATCCATATGTTTAATTAATTCGTTTAAACACAATATTCGTAGTGTGAGTAACGTTATTTCACACTCATCGTTGAAAACAAAATAACATTTATTTCACTAAGTTCATGACAACCAAAGCGTAAACCTCGTACCAATAGAAATTGGTAAAATCGTTTCATCGCAGCCCTAATAGGTAAACTTGCCAATTTACCTTAATGATTCAAATATAGTGCGTTCGATTTGCCCTAGCTGGGTCTATAAGAACAGGAGTGTTAATTCCAATAGGCCTATTCACAATATTCGCGCTCACTCGCAAGTGACTAATGGTGCATGATGTAGGGACTTTAAACATGGCAATAGAATACTTAGTGACAATAAAGCATTTGGATATAAAATACAGTTCAAAGCATTTGTGTTCGATTAAAAATATAATAGCATGTATCTCCCCCGAGAGTTTTTAAAACAATTAAGTAATCGAAAGTGGGGCTATGAACTCACCTTAACAAAAGTAGTTAACGAGCACGAAATAGAAATGACCAAACACGACCTAAGAACGAAACGAACGCGTGTCTCTACAACTGAGCGTGGCTCCGAAGCCAAATTTACCAATAATTCGACATGCTCATCCTTATTTAACAAGCTTGTACACCTTATTTGGCTACTCGTCTTATGACTACTAAATTTGAAAAGGCTGCGTCTTCTTTCTCTCTTTCGAAAAGACTCACAAGTAATATTTTATCATCTTTTGTTTTATCTAATAAAAATCTTATATGTTGGACACCAAGTTTACCTCGTCTTAAAATAAACGCTAACATTTTCGTTAGTAGGCAAGTGTCCTTTTAATTGCCATCATTTTAAGCTATATGACAACTCTTTATCCTAGACTTAATACGTGTACTATTCTGATCCAAAGTATAACCTTTAGAATTTTAACATTATATAGTTAAAAAAAATAAAAATAAAAACACATGTATTTGAACATAGAACATGATGCATAGGAATTAATATGGAAAGACATGTATTTACGTGTGTAGGAAAAAAAATAATCTTTATCTTGTAACTTATTGATAAATTTAGTGTTTAGCGGGTATAGTTTGGTCCTGGTCATTACTAACGTTAAGCCCTTAAGTCACAAAACTTAAAGTCGGGCAACATAAAAATATAATACTTATAAAAATATTAAAACTTATCAATATACTTCATATTAGTTTTGATATGAAAATGCCAACGTAAACACGTAAAGTTTTTACGTTTAGGTAACACTAACTATTTTAAAATAGTTTGAGCATATCATTGAAATTTATTTGACGTTAAATAAAATTGTAGGTCGATGGTACGTTCATAACACGAGAGTGCCTAAAGGAAGTGAACAAAATAAAATATATTAAATTCATAAAAATTATAAAAATGCATTCCTCGCAAGTATTGGGTGAATAAACAATTATCGAATCGAACTCAACGAAACCGTCAGAATATATATATATATATATATATATATATATATATATATATATATATATATATATATATATATATATATATATATATATATATATATATATATATAACAATATGTGTACTAAATAAATTCAAAACATCGAGTCAACTAATAATATAATTTTTATAGCATTAAAATGAGTATAAAAATATATTAGGACAATTTGTCGGAAGTTACGGATCAATTGATCAAAATAAATGATCGTGCGATAGCGTTCATTTAATAAATAAATATACGTTAATGGAATATGCAAACCCATGCATGAACTAATATGAAAATGATGTTACTGATGATATGTAGACTAACTCTTGTCTATATAAAATGTTCTCAATGATGTTCCATGAATACGCAGCTAAACTCTCACAGTTACGCGAATTTGATACTCGTAAACCTAATTTACGAAATGATGAATAATAACCATGAATAGTAATATTTTCAAAGTTTGAGAAATGACCTGAAATAACGATTTGTCACATTCGTCCACCCTAAAAGGAATTCAGTCCCTGAATTCAGTTCGTGTTGGTATTTCAGGTTTAGAGTTTGTAATGAATAACGAGAAGAGAAGACATGAAGATGTGTCGTTACGGCTATCTAGGATTAAGAGTGTATAAAACATCGTGATAGAGAAAATATTGGAAGAATCTCCCATGAGTATCACTTTAACTTTTAGGAATATGTGAAAATTTTGTCTGCACTAAGATTTATAAATAACTGCTCCCAACATAACATGATCCCTCCAGAATTAGACATAGGTAGCTAGGCTATGTATAATTAAGGAACGATAATGTGATGTTCGGTTTTGTTGTTATAACTATCAATGTTTAAACAGATTCGAGCCATGCCGTTTAAAAGAGATGAGATAGAAGGTGATAAGTTTGAGGTTATTTTTCAAAATGATTTATGGTTTCTAGACGATGGATTATGAGGTGTCGTAAGTGCTTCAAATGTATGACAGTTTAGTGACTTAATGTGTGAATAGCGTGTAACACGACATGTTGGTGGTGAAACAGAGGAGTGAGAACGACTTCACCATCCTTGAAGGCTTCGTCTCGGCATCCGATGTTATCGGTGATGTGTTTAGTGCTGAGTCAATTGATGTTAATATTGTAGTAGGGAATGTCAAGATATTCTCCACATTAGGGTCTGAAGAAAGGATAATGGAATGGGTATCTAAAGACATCTATGTGACAATCGATGTGAAATGAAAATAAATAACCCGCAAAATGTACGTATAAAACCGCATGTATAGTGGATATGCACTTATGATGAAATGATGAGATGCTATGATGATGTAGTTATAGTCTAGGGTCAATGATACAACCTAGTTCTCTATAACTCTTGCTCTGATGCCAATCTGTCACACCCCCAAATTACCTGTTTTGCAGCGGAATGGAATACCTGGGGGATGACTGTCATAGCATCACAGTTACAATTATATTGAACGACCTAAAGTGTCATTTGGAAAATACATCGTTTGATTGAGTAAAATAATCAGAGTTTACAAAGTATAGGTCCCAAAAGATTTCCAAAGTACCAAAATGAATTTGTTACAATCAAAAGATAGTTAAGTGCATAAAATATATGTGAGACGCGTCAACTCGGCGACTCCATGCAAGCCATGATGATATGCTAATACCTGAGATAAAACATGCTTAAAACAGTCAACACAAGGGTTGAGTGAAATCCATAGGTTTAATTAATTCGTTTAAACACAATATTCGTAGTGTGAGTAACGTTGTTTCACACTCATCGTTGAAAACAAAACAGCATTTATTTCACTAAGTTCATGACAACCAAAGCGTAAACCTCGTACCAATAGAAATTGGTAAAATCGTTTCATCGCAGCTCTAATAGGTAAACTTTCCAATTTACCTTAATGATTCAAATATAGTGCGTTCGATTTGCCCTAGCTGGGTCAATAAGAACGGGAGTGTTAATTCCAATAGGCCTATTCACAATATTCGCGCTCACTCGCAAGTGACTAATGGTGCATGATGTAGGGACTTCAAACATGGCAATAGAATACTTAGTGACAATAAAGCATTTGGATATAAAATACAGTTCAAAGCATTTGTGTTCGATTTAAAATATAATAGCATGTATCTCCCCCGAGAGTTTTTAAAACAATTAAGTAATCGAAAGTGGGGCTATGAACTCACCTTAACAAAAGTAGTTAACGAGCACGAAATAGAAATGACCAAACACAACCTAAGAACGAAACGAACGCGTGTCTCTACAACTGAGCGTGGTTCCGAAGCCAAATTTACCAATAATTCGACATGCTCATCCTTATTTAACAAGCTTGTACACCTTATTTGGCTACTCGTCTTATGACTACTAAATTTGAAAAGGGTGCGTCTTCTTTCTCTCTTTCGAAAAGACTCACAAGTAATATTTTATCATCTTTTCATTTATCTAATAAAAATCTTATATGTTGGACACCAAGTTTAATTGCCACCATTTTAAGCTATATGACAAATCTTTATCCTAGACTTAATACGTGTACTATTATGATCCAAAGTATAACCTTTAGTATTTTAGCATTATATAGTTAAAAAAATAAAAATAAAAACACATGTATTTGAACATAGAACATGATGCATAGGAATTAATATGAAAAGACACGTATTTACGTGTGTAGGAAAAAAAAGAATCTTTATCTTGTAACTTATTGATAAATTTAGTGTTTAGCGGGTATAGTTTGGTCCTGGTCATTACTAACGTTAAGCCCTTAAGTCACAAAACTTAAAGTCGGGCAACATAAAAATATAATACTTATAAAAATATTAAAACTTATCAATATACTTCATATAAGTTTTGATATGAAAATGCCAACGTAAACACGTAAAGTTTTTAAGTTTGGGTAACACTAACTATTTTAAAATAGTTTGAGCATATCATTGAAATTAATTTGACGTTAAATAAAATTTTAGGTCGCTGGTACGTTCATAACACGAGAGTGCCTAAAGGAAATGAACAAAATAAAATATATTAAATTCATAAAAATTATAAAAATGCATTTCTCGCAAGTATTGGGTGAATAAATAATTATCGAATCGAACTCACGTAAACCGTCGTAAATATATATATATATATATATATATATAACAATATGTGTACTAAATAAATTCAAAACATCGAGTAAACTAATAATATAATTTTTATAGCATTAAAATGGGTATAAAAATATATTAGGACAATTTGTCGGAAGTGTCGGATCAATTGATCAAAATAAATGATTGTGCGATAGCGTTCATTTAATAAATAAATATACGTTAATGGAATATGCTAACCCATGCATGAACTAATATGAAAAATATGTTACTGATGATATATAGACTAACTCTAGTCTATATGAAATGTTCTCAATGATGT
This sequence comes from Chrysanthemum makinoi, assembly GCA_910596185.1. Taxonomy (NCBI): domain Eukaryota; kingdom Viridiplantae; phylum Streptophyta; class Magnoliopsida; order Asterales; family Asteraceae; genus Chrysanthemum; species Chrysanthemum makinoi. The sequence continues at coordinate 115,173,452 of OU343219.1, forward strand.
TCCATGAATACGCAGCTAAACCCTCACGGTTACGCGAATTTGATACCCGTAAACCTAATTTACGAAATGATGAATAATAACCATGAATAGTAATATTTTCAAAGTTTGAGAAATGACCTGAAATAACGATTTCACAATTTCTCCCTTGGAGATAGCTCAGTATGCTCCTCTAGATCTGCCTTAGACTTTTACTCACATTCACTTGGTGTTGTGTGTGAAATGGGATGCTTCGAAATACTGGAATTCGAGGGGTATTTATAGGCCAGATCTGGTTACGGCGTAACTAATGTTAAGAGTTACGCCGTAACATCCAATTCTTCGTATTTTGCACTGAAAATGCTGGTTACGGTGTAACTCTGGAAGGAGTTACGTTGTATCTTCAATAATTCCTGGTTACGCCGTAATTGAGACAATAGTTACTACGAGCTTAAAATGCGGCGCTGAACCTCATTTGATCTAGTTGGTTACGCCGTAATCTTGGGGAGAGTTACTGCCGTAATCTTGAGCTTGAGTTGGTTTTGAGCCACACCTCTTACGCGTAATTTGAGAGAGGAGTTATGCCGTAACTTCTTCAAAATGAGCATACTATGATACATCTTCGATAAATTCTCCAAATCCGCGTCTCTTTAGCTCCAATGCTTGTAATTTACCTGATAGTGAAATATAGAGGAAAACAAGCGTAAATCCATATAAATGATATAAAATACGCGAATTATGGGGGAAAATTGATACTTAATATTCAGGACTATTTGATGTTATCAAGTAACTAACAACGATAGTTGTGATTTTGTTGACTTTGGTATTAAGCACTTCTTAGATAATGTTCCTAGTAGGGGTGTGCACGGTCCAAAAACCGGATCGGACCGGCCAAGACCGGACCGGACCGAGACCCGATTTCGGCAAAAATCTTAGACCTACACCAGACCGAATGTGGTCGGTCCGGTCTCGGTCCGGGTCGGTCCTTCGGTCGGTCCGGTCCAACAAGGCCAAATTAGTCCAAATTCGTTGGTTTTGGTCCGGACCGGACCGAGGACCGAATTAGCCCAAAAGCCGAGACCGCGGACCGAATGTGTTCACTCCAGTCCGGTCTCGGTCGGTCCGGTCCGTTCGGGTCATATGCTCACCTCTAGTTCCTATTAAGTCATTACTTGATGTCACGGATTATGATTTCGATCTCTCTCAACCTGAAAAAGTTTCTATTCCAAATTCGGAACTGCTTTCCTGTTTTTGTTCAAAAAGACTTTGTATTGGCATCATGGTTTGAGGGTACTTTAAAAAGGATATGCAAACGGACATGACAAAAATTTATACATACCGTTTGGTATTCTATTTGACCTTTAGTTGGTGTATAAGGAAAAAGAGCGCGTACGCTAAGGTACGTTTTTCTTTACAATTTTGTTTGAGCTTATAAAAAATTGATAACAATAATAATATATATTAGATACGGTGTATTAACCCAATCCTTCGCGCCGTATTTAGATTAACTTAAATCCTTTGACCACACTAGTACAAATTTGGTCTTTCGTCACACATGTTGTATTTTGAACAACCACACAGTAGCGTATTTGTGTAACTAAATGTACCAGAATAAATTTTTTTGTCACACTTGATCCGACTTGTGTGACCATTTCGGAATTTCATTGTCACACATTTGACTATTTATGTGACTAGAGGTAACTGGTAAATATTTTTTGATTATTTAGTCACTTATAATTTAGGACGTGTGATAGATACAAATAAGTTTGAAACATTAGTCACACTATATAAATACATATGTGACAAATATATGTCACACAATTGAAAAGTGTGACCAAAATCCATATATGGTCACATGAAGTAATTGTGTATGTGGCTAAATCATATAGTTAAGTTTATCACACATTATTTAAAAGTGACTGCTATTTTTTTTCTGAATATTTAGCCACATATAATTTTGAAATGTGTGACAACTGAAAAGAAAGTTTGATGCATTAGTCACGATATGCATTTAAACGTGACAAATGTCATATGTGGTCACACTAAATCATAGACATATCTGATTAAGTGTAACCAAAATTCGATACATATGGTCACGTAAGTTAATATGTGTGTCTAAATTTTAGTGTGTGTTTGCTTGCCAAAACCTAATGTGTATAGTCACATTTAATTGTAACACGATCATGTGACTATAGGCTTTACAATAGTCACACCATATCACAAATGTGTATCTAAATTATGTTTATGGCCACATTATAAGGGTATTATATGTGACCAATACATTTAAAATAGTCACGTTGTGAAATATTCATGTGACTATTATTTATAGCAAAATATGAACTCAGTTATCATTAACTTTGATATTAGTCACATTGAGTATTTGTGTAACTAAATTAAAGATGTTATATATGGTCACATGAAGTACTTATTTAGGAGTCTAAATCATAGAATCATATTTTGTCACACATTATTTAAGTGTAGTCACAATTCAAAACATATGGTCACACATTTTTTATAACTTGTGTAATTTTGAGGGGTTAGATATCTAAATTGAGTCTAATTTGATATTCACTTAATTGAGTTCAGAATATTAGTCATGACTCTTCATTTTCCCCATTACAATGCTGGGATTTTATAGTCTACCTAGGTTAATGCAGTATTAAACAAGTAGTCACATGCATGACTGCACATTTACTACTTTTTCAACCACTGTTTTTTTTTTCAACAAATTGCCTGCAATTGAGAATCTTGCATAGCTAATACTTTTTTTTAAACAAATGGCTGCAATAGAGAATCTTTCATACCACACACTATTTTTTTCAACCAAATGTCTGCACTATATAAAGGCATAACCAAATACATGAAAACTGCATATACAAGAAAACTGTAACAAAAAAAACAATGGAAACAATGACAAACAAACCAGGTATTCAACATTGTGTTTTTCAAGTCATTTCTACTATATGTAACACACCATTCATATATTTTCCTTTTTTTCTGTGCAAAAATCATTAACATTTCGAGCAGCAATGAAAAGTCTGATGGTGGATGGTCAGACTATTTTCCAAAGGTTCAACATTATAGTTCAAGCTCAAAAAAGGGTGATGCTAGCAAGAATCCAACACCCAAACATATTGCAAAAAAGGCTTTTGTTGAGAGGGTTAAGATTCTAACCCTTCCCAACGAGGAAACTTGTGAACTGATTGGTATCAAGCCCTTTGTTGCCAAAATTCCCAAAGATGCAAGGGATGATTCAAAAGGGAAGGGAAAAAAGAGTTTGGTTTAGTTGTATGGCTTAAACGCCCCATCATAAAACTTTGTAACCCCTAGGAAATATGTTACTTGACTTTCTATAGTCAATTTTCAACTTTATTGAAGTAACATGTTTCTAAACTGCCTGCAAGGGCATATACATGATAAATGGAAACTAGAAATACAATAAAGCTTGACTGCAAGTGGATATACTAGTGAAAACTGCAAATTTTATCATTTCCATAGAAAAGCTTGACTTTTTGGAGTCAAAATCCATTACAATAGGCTAAATTACACAAAAAACTATTTAATACTAAAACTGATAATCATCTAACAGTACTAAATTAACAATAGCATCAATAACCTTGCACTTAGCCTTGAGCGACATTAACTTTTAGCCTAGGAGTAGTAACTTTTGTACTAGAAGCACTAACCTCTTGGGTGTATTTCCTTTGAAATTCACTAGTAGTCTTAACTTCAACCAGCAGTCTTAACTGCTACACGAGCAGTCTTTAACTTAAACAGAGCATGACAACTTGAGCATGACATGCTTCACTTGGATTATCTTATAACAGTACCTTCACAGTCGGTTCGATTGTAGTCATTTCGTAATTCATTACCCAAGTCACGTTGATTTACACGTGGAAATATGTTATCATTATGCTCGTGAATGATTGTACTAAATTCCTCATCGACTTCATCATATGTATCTTTGTAATTCTTGGTAGGTGTTTCAAAGACAATAATCAATTTTTTATTTATCTGGTCTTTCACATAAAATACTTGTCGTGCTTCTGAGGCTAATATGAACGGATCACCCTTGTGGCCGAAACTATTCAGGTATACCAATGTATAACCAAAAGTATCGTGTTTGACCCCACCATTTTTTTATCAACTCAATCACATTTAAAAAGAGAAATTTTCCGAAAACGGTAATCTAGTACTCATATCTCCTGTAAAACCCCATAATAAAATGTTTTTCTTATAGTTGCAACTTCTTTGGATATGCGAACATATACTGCCTCAACACTAACCCCACTGTTCTAGTAAACTATGTGAACATTACTTTTCGTACGAAATGAATACCCATTGATGTTATGTGCCTCGTATTTCACTATGCTGGCGCGTGGTCCAAATGATATCCACCTCACAGTTTCTGATACACTATCGTTGGATATCGCTAACTCTCTCTCAACCTGAATTTCATTACAAGTATATATTACCTTTTAACAGCAGGAACAACAAACAAATAATTAAAGAATAGGAGTGTTTGGGATAATGAAATGGTGTGCTGGTGGCCCTCTATCTAATGTCATATACAGGAGGGACAATTATGATGCTAGGTTCTATGACTGACAAAGTTGTTGGGCAGATATTATTTATTATAGACTACTACTATTGGTTTTGGAGCTTGTAGTTAGGAGTTTTTCTGGGTGAATGGTACACCTAATTGGTTATACGGCTTATCACAAACACCAGTTAAGGACTTATCAATAAAACACACTTCACATTTTATCTCAACTCACTTCTATTTAGCAACAAACAAACAATTATAAACAACATACGAGAAATCACCTCTTCGTGTAACCACTTAGTAAAAGATTTACTGTGCTCATTCTCTAGCAATGCTATTCGTTTACCCTGGTTTGTTGTTTTCAAAACTTGCTTGTGTCTCCTGAAACAAAAAAATGTCTTTGATTATTATAGTTGATAGAACATTTTAAGAAACAAAATAGACAGGTGTTAGTAATACTTACTCGATATACGGTACAATTTCATTTGTATTCTGTATTACATACAAGTGTGCTTTCTGAAAGGCGTCTCCAGAACCTTCACTTGATTTGCCGGCCGACAATGGCTTTCTGTCCTCATTTTCATTGGTTACATGTTTATCAGGTGGGATACCAATAGTTTTTATGGTTTTATGATATTCGCTAAAAAAAACTCTATTGTTTCTTCCGCGATAGTCTCCTCAGCAATGCATCCCTCTGGTCTATTTCTGTTTCGCACATGTCCTTTAATAACCTTCATACATCTTTAAAATGGATACATCCACCGAAAGCATATGGGACTACATAATTTTACCTCCCTAGTTAGGTGCACAGTCAAGTGTACCATATTATCAAAAAATGACGGAGGAAGAACTTCTCAAGTAGGCACAGTGTCACAACAAGATCTTGTTGCATCTTATCTAGTTCTTTCAAGATGATTTCTTTCCTACATATAGATTAAAATAAAAATCAAAACCTGATAATAGCATATTGTGTGGGTGGGTGCAAGATTGAACGTATCGTAATGGGAAAAAACTCTTGCATTAGCATGTGATAGTCATGCGATTTAAGGCCAATCAGCTTTTTATCAATTAGGCTGACCAAACTAGAGAAATTTGAACAATATCCTTTTGGTACCCTAATGTTGCATAACATTTCACAAAAGATGTCTTTTTTGGCATTCGTTAATGTGTAACCTGCTAGAGGTAGTGTGATTTTGTCTGCTTCTTGCCTTGCAAACAACTCTTGTTTTATCCCCAAATCTTCCAGATCCAACCGAGCATTCATTCCATCTTTTATCTTTCCAGGAACATTCAAAGAAAGTTCTGACTAGACTCTCACCAACATTGTTTTCTACATGAATGAAGTCAATACAACGTGGAATAGAAATATGCCTCCAATTCCTTAGCTTTTGATACCAAATGTTGAATATCTTCCAATATGCTTCATTTACTTGGCTTGAACTACCCTCTTCTTCTATTGTTTTCCTTTTTTGCTTTTTAATCTTCCCACCTCTACCTCTCGTATCTTCTTGGTTTTTTGAAGTCTTATTGTTTGTTCATTTTCCTTACCTCGCTGTATATTTGTTCCCTGATCAATGGATTTGGAGCACGCTGAAATTATTCTTGTCCATTAAACGCCTTCTTTTTCCTTCTAAACGGATGGTTGTATGGTAGATATCATTTGTGTCTAGCATAACTTTGCTTTGATGTGGCGGAAAGTCTAACAGAGTATGTATCTTTCCCACATACTATACAACCTTTGAATCCACTGTATGGGCAGCCACATAATGTACCAAGTGCAGGGTAATCATGTATCATCCAAAACACAACGACACACAGATTAAAGTTTTCTTTTGTGGAAGCATCATATGTATCAACCCCTGTCTCGAATATGGTATACAGATCATCAACCAACGGTTCTAAAAATACATCGATATCATTTCTCGGGTATCTCGATATTAATACCGGAAGCATGATAAAATTTCTTTTCATATACAACCATGGAGGAAGGTTGTATATGAAAGATAAAAATGGCCATACACTGTGATGCCTAGTTCCTAAGTTGACTTCAACCCCAACAGACGATATTCCTAGTCGTAGATTTCTCAGATCTTTAGCAATTTTGGGGAATTTTTCATGTATGGTACGCCATGCATGTGAATCTGCGGGGTGATGTAAAACACCATCTTTTATCCTTCTTGTTGCATGCCATCTTAGATCTTTTGAAATACTTTATAACTTAAAGAGTCGTTGCAGTCTTGGTATAATTGGAAAGTACCACACTACCTTTGCCGGAATGTTTTTGTACACTTTATGTGTCTTATTATTCACCTTCCATCTTGATATCCCACAAGTTAGACAAAAAGTCAACTCTTTGTTATCCTTCTAGTAAAGAATGTAGTTGTTGCTACATACATGTATCTTTTTGTATCTAGATCCCATCATTCTCATTAGTTTTTTGGCTTCATAAGTTTTTTCAACCATTTCGTTACCAGCAGGTAGCATCTTTTTTAACAATCCTAGTAATTCAGTAAAGAACTTATCAGAAGCTCCATACTTACCCTTCAAGTTGAGTAGTTTAACTATTGCAAATAGCTTTGTAAAGTCAGAACATCCTTTTTAAAGTGGCTTCTCCGCCTCTAATAATAGTTCTTGAAACTTGGCAAGGTCAGCCTCATCAAAACTTTCTTTTGTACCATTAACCATTTCTACTATTGTTGGGCCATCTGTTGGAATTTCTGAACCAAAATATATGTCAAAATCCGTGTCGTCAACAAACTTTATTGTATCATTAATAGGTATTTGGGCAGTTGTTGTTTGCTCATCCTTTTCTCCATGTTTATCCCATTTTGTGTACCTTAGATCAATCCCGTAGTAGAATAAATGGAACTCAACTTCCTCTACTTGATGCTCTATGTGGTTAAAACATGTGGTACGTAGACATGGCATCTTAAGCTGTTGTTTATTAACTCGTTGGTCGATGTTCCTAATCTTCTGCAAGTTATGTAATGCATACTTAATAAATGCTTCTACTCCATAAAAATATATTGTTTCTTGGTCCTACTAGTTCTCATCCAAGACTTGTCCATGCTATTGTTGAGGTCAAATGGTAATGTACATATCCTACAAGTCACAAATTAAACTAATGTATGCTTCAAAGCATTTGTGTATAATTACAACTGCTAGTGAAGTTAGTACTGCTAGTACAAAATTTACTACTACTAGTGCAATTAGTACTGCTAGATCACAGTTAAGATATTTTTTTTTTATGTTTTTGATATTTACATGATTAAAGAGAAACTGTTAACAGTGCATTATTTCTGGCTAATTTTAAAGGCTGCAATTTAATAATTTGTGCCTATTTTGGATGTTAGTATGATTGAACAGAAATAACCAATAATACCTTATCTGTTAGGAATTATTGTACAACAGACTTAATACTATTAGTGACATAGTTAAGTCTGGTAGTCATAGTTAAGTCTGTCAGTACTAAGTTAAGTCTGACAGGCATAGTTAGTACTGTTTAGTGTTTAGTAGTTAAGTATGTTCTTGAAACAGAATAATTGTGTTAGAGATATCTTAGGAAAGGATATGTACGCATTAGAGATATCTTAGAAAAAGATATGTATATCCTTTCACATGTTTTGTAATGATGCTATGGTTTCCTTGGTGTATAAAAGGAACTCTAAGGCATTATGTTTGATATACGTAATAGAAGTTTATTAGAGTTTAATAGCAAATTAGAAATTTTGTTCTTCTTATTGCTTGTGTTAAGATTCCGCATTAACATTGAAGCATTCATTGTTAGAGTTTCTCAGGTTGTTGATTTGGATTTATTCAAGTTAGCTATTGTCTTATAAGATCCATTACTTTGGACCTACAAGTGGTATCAGAGCCTATAGAGTGACTCTAAATTAGAAGAAACACAAAACAATAAACACTTATTCATTCACAAATCCTGAAAAATGTCTGAACCCCATAATGATGTGTTCTCTCAACATCTTAGTGATGAGGAAGTGTCAAACCATGATGAAGTATCAGACACTAGTCAACCAAAACAACAACAACAAATCAGTCCAAAGAACAACCACTATCTCAAACATCATACTCCCACTTTCGAAGAAGGAGGAGTATGATATATGGGCTTGGAGATGGAACATTACCTTGAGTACATTGACAATGATGTCTGGAAGGTAATTCAAAATGGAAATTCTAAGAAGAGGATTTTAGTTGGAAAAGATGGTGTGGTTAGAGTGCTACCACCAGTCTCTGCTGCAGAGATCCATGTCGTTGAGAAAGAGAGGAAGGCCAGAACCATTTTACTGATGCTTATTCCCAAGGAACATCTAAGAAGATTCCATGGAATGGATGATGCTAAAGAAATATGGGAAGCTATCAGAACTAGGTTTGGAGGGAATGTAAACTTAAAAAGATGCAGAAGGCTGTTCTAAAACAACAGTTTGAAGCATTTATTATATCCAAACTTAGAAGGGTTGGAAAAAGGATATAATAGATTCCAAAAACTTCTTTCACAATTGGAAGCTCATGGTGCTGAAGTGTCCACTGAGGATGCTAATCACAAGTTTCTCAGGTCTTTGCCTTTAGAATGGTCAAGTCTGGCAATGACTATGAGAACCAAAGAAGAGTCTTTGAACAAGAAATCAAAGGTTTCTCAAAAGCATCTTCAAGTGCTCATAATGTTGCTTTTGTCTCCCAAAGCAAGAGCAATACTAACAAGGCTAAGTACGGTAGCTATAGTACTTCTTCAACCAATGTGAAAGATAGAAAAGTTCCTACTCGTTTTGCTGATGAAGTTATATATTCTCTCTTTTCAAGGCAATCAGAAGACATGGATCTAGTTAATGAGGACTTAGATCAAATTAATGATGTGGACATTGAAGAGATGGACATAAACTGGCAAATAGCAATGATTGCTATTAGAATGAAGAAGTTCTATAAGAAGACTGGAAGAAGAGTCCGATTTGATGGAAAGACACCGGTTGGTTTTGACTAGAAGAAGCTTGAATGTTTCTGATGCCACAACACTGGTCATTTTGCTCGGGAATGTACATCAAAAGTGACCACTGATGGAGCGAAGAAGAGAGACTCATTCTATCCAGGACAAGAAGCTGACAAGCAGGAGAAGAATCTGATGGGGTTGCTAACTATGGATGATGGGGTTGTCAACTGGGGAAAGCACACTGAAGAAGATACAGAGATAAATCATGAACTCATGGCAATTAGCTCCAATACTGAGGTATCTTTGTGTTCTAAGACTTGCATTGACTCATACACTAAACTTAAAACACTTTGTGATGAGAAAATGGATCAGTTAGGTGATCAGGAAGCAAAAATACTTGCTTATAGTAATGTTGTTAAGACATTAGAAGCTCAAATAGTCACTCTTCAAAAACAACAATTATCCTTAAATGAAAAGCTTACATTTCAAGCAAATGAAATATATGAGAAGGATGAAAAAACTTAAAAAATGTAGGATAATTGGAATGAAAGCTGTAAAAGATAAGGAATAGTTGCATATTAGAGTAGACTCATGGGAACATTATGATAAAAATCTTTGGAGATTAGTAGATTCTGGTATGAGCTCAAATTGAAAAGTTGGTTTAGGATTTGAAATAACATCAGATAATGAGGTCTTAGGCTATGAGGAAGAAATGAAACGTATTGTGTTTGTTAGTTCAGAAGAAGATTTTGTTAAACAACCAATATACAATAGATTTTCAAAAACTGACAACTATAAAGGAGTACTACATCCCTTAAATGGAGACTATACCCCTAAACCACAACAGGTAGAAGATGACTCTTTATTTGTTTATGGAATAGGTAGAATCTCAGAAGATAAATCCAGTGAATATTCTACCTGTCAATCTAATGACATTGAAGGATCTATTGGCAATATCTCTGAGTATTTTGTTAAGTTTGAATCAAAACTTGTAAAGATGTCTGAGTCTAAACCTGTTACAGTTAGTAAGCCAATCGTGTCTGCACCAAAACCAAAACCAGTTGAACCTAGTTGTGTCTCACACATAAAAACTCTTAGGCAATAAGTTAAAAATCTAGAGACACCCAGAGTAAATAGAATAAATTGGAATGAGATGATGAAAAGAGAACTAGGGGAAGGTTACTCTTTCACCAAGAAAACATGTTTTATTTATCGTAGCCTTAGTCATTTAATCAAAGACTGTGATTTTCATGAAAAGAGGATGGCTAGAGAGGCTGAACTTACAGATAACATCAAATAGTCCTGAATATTAAGTGTCAATTTCCCCCGATAATGCTTGTAATTTATATCATTTATATGGATTTATGCTTGTTTTCCATTTGTTGGAATCACTCCTAAAATAGATTACAAGTGTTATTAATTAATATGTAATAGTTAGCTTAATTAGGCCTTTATGTTAGTGATTATGCTTAGGCTTATGTAGAAGGCCCATAAGCCTAGGCCCAAGCCTAATAAGGAAAGGATGGGAACTTGGTGTGTTGCTCTAGTTCCCTCCTATAAATACCTCATGTAAACCATCCTTAATGGTTGGTTGTTCATTTTCTCTCAATACTCACGTATAACTTTTCTCATATTCCTACGCGTATTGCTTGTTCTTGTTCAACCGATATATCTCTTATCCACACTTCTTATATTGATGCTTGTGTTACATAAATGGTGACCTAACAGTGGTATCAATCGCCAAATAGTTGGGTGAAAGGTTTTGTTTTTGAAGTTTTGTGTGTTACGCGTAAGGTTCTTGGTTTCAAAAACTTCATACGCTTTAAAAACTCATTTTTTACACTTTCAAATTCAAGATTCTTGTACTTTCAAGGTTATTAGGTGTTAAAGTTTAAGTTTTTGGCAAAAAGTTTAAAACTTTACATGTATTTCATTGTTTTTAAGCTTTGTTTTAATCGTGTGTTCATTCATACGCGTAAGGTGTATAAGAGTTTTGGATCATCAAGTTTCACACTGATGAGTGTCTAAATACTCATCATTTTTGTACAATCTAAACTGCAAAATCATCTGAAAACACTCAAAAATGCATCAAAATGATGAAAATATCACAAATCAGTGTTTTATGTGTTTTAAATGTAAAAAGATCAAAATCAGATGAAAAATGTATCAAGTTTGCAAAATTGGCGCTTTTAGTCCCCCAAGTTTTAAAAGTTGTCAAATCTAGTCCCCTGGAATCCAAAATGTGGAATTTTATCATTCAAGGTCCCTGAAATATTCTAAGTTGTTAAAATTGGTCCTTGAATGATTCTTTGCTCAAATGGCGGAAAAGGTCCCTAAACTTTGAAAAATGTCAAAATTGGTCCTTGGATATTTTAAAATGGGATTTTATGCAAAAAGGGTCCTAGCACTATCAAAGTTTGTCAAGTTTGGTCCTTGTGATAAGTTTGGAAAAGTGTCAATTTCAGTCCTTGAAGTTTGGATAAATTACAAATTTGGTCCTTGTGTATACTTAACCAAACCGGACACCATTTTAAATATCAAAGCCCAAATCCAATCCATGTACCAGCTGGCCCAACATGTTATATCCAAGCCCAATCCCTTGAGCCTTGAACCTTGGCCCACCCCTTTGAGCTAGGTCAAAATCCATTTTGGCCCCTGCCAAGACCAATTGTGACCCCCCCCCAATATACTAATACCGGTCAAAAAAGTCAAACACGCGCCAAAAACCAGGCACTGTTCACTCTCCTCTCCCATGCCTGATATCCCAAAACCAGTAATGGTTTTCCCACTTTTTCAACATCCCTCACCTTACCTTGTCTCCTCCACCTCCATTAACACCCAAAAACCTTTAATTGACTCAAACCAACCCCATTAATATCAAAACCTGCTCATGAAGAAATTGGCGCCAAAAATCCACTTGGATGGTTATGATGTTTCTGAGAGATCCAATGGCTCAGATTGAGTGGGAAAGATTCAGAGGTCAAAAAGGAGTCATAAAAGTCTATAAAGAGGAGCTGAGATGCATTGTATGAATATCTCTAGTGTAATTTTAGCTTTTAATAGTCGTTTTTATCATTTTAAGATTTTCAGTGTAATTTAAGCTTTCTTAGCTCTTTGTTTAAGCTATTTCAAGTATTTGTGAACTATTTTCAGTTTCAATATCAAGTTTTAAGTTGAAATTTCAGTTTATGGAAATTTATCTTCAAAAATCTCATGTGAATCAATTGTTGTTATAAGGTGTTTTCTTGGACTGAATAAGTCACATAAGCTCCTCAGAAAGCTAAGTCAAGCTTTTAGAAACACTAAAAGTCAGTTTAGAAGCAAAAATCAAAAATCACCAAAAATCCAAATAAATAGTTGAAAAATAAAAATCTGTTGGAAATGGCATTCACAGCTGGAGCAGGGTGAATTTTGGATGGCCTTGGGTTAGTGGCTTAGTGGTAAGCCCATAGGTGGTGTTATCAGCTCTTGGTTCTCAGTTTGTGATTCAATTCAATTTGTAAGCCTTTTATGCAATTTTAGCATTTTACTATTAGAGTCATTGATTAGCTTGAATCTGTGTATGTTTATGTTTCTCAGATATAGTTAAGCATAATTAAGCTTTAAAACAGTTAGCTTGTTCTTCTTAATTTGTAGTCACTAAAAATCTTGTTCTAAACAGTTAATATGGCATTAGTGTAATTTCTCAGTTTTATGTTATTAGTGTTGTTGTTTAATGTTTGTTTAGCTTTAATATATGATAATACATGGTCTTGAATCAGTTTCATGGTTTTAAATTGAGTTTAGCTTTGAAAACCACCAAAACTGTCTAAGTAAGTGGTGTTTGGATTTGCTTGTTTTAATTGTGCTCTAGGTCTCTTGTGTTATTGCTTGTACTTGCTTTGTGTCACATACACCCCTAATATCTCAAACAAGTCATAAAAACCAGTGGTGATTTGGTGATAAGTCAAAATAATCTTTTATCTAATCTTGTGGTCCACTGTTGGAATTTCATAATCTTTGATTTTGTTTTCATGTTTACAAGTTGTTAAAATCAATCAAACAAGTCTTATTTCACCTTAAAACAACACAATCAGTCCTTAGAATCAATTCCAAGTTCATTAAAGTCAACTTATTAGTTTTCATTAAAAAGTCAAAATATCATTTAAGCGTTTTGAATAAAATGAATAATTTTGTGTAGAATTCAATATTAAGATTTAGCTTAAATCCTTTTGGGATAGTAAAATTTAGATGCTTAAATAAAATAGAAAAATATTAGTTTACCATTTCTTAGCTTATAAAGTGCTTATTGTTCAGCTTGTTTTAGATACATTTTCTGAAAAATGCCCTGTGCACAGTGAGTGGTACCATCTTGATAAGCTTGCACAGAGCTTATTAGTGGGTCAAAGCTTTTGATTTTTGGTTCTTTGGGTAGCTGACCTAGCCATCTTGAGAACCCAAGCTTCATATTTCAATTTCTAGCTTGTTAGATAGGGCTGCTAGTAGCTTTTGTTTTTGGCCAAAACTCAGTATATACTGACTCAGCTTAAGCTGAGCAGTGATTTGGTGCCATCTTCATAAGCTCACCAAAAGCTCTACAGTTACCTATAGCTTTTGATCTTTGGCTTTTTGGGAAGCCAACCAGCTTATCTTGACACCTCAAGGCTTGTTTTGAGCTTGTGAGCTTATTTCACTAGCTTATTTTGGTCTTGAAAAAGTCCTCAGGACTGTTTGGTTGTTCAGTTTAGTTCAAGTGCTTCTTGTTTTTTTTTAAGCTTATCAGTGTGCTTATCTTTGTCTTTTTGTTTTATTTGAGTAGCATTAGCTTATTTGTAGCTTATTTAACTTTTGTTTTCAGTTAACAAGCTTGTTTGAGCTTATTTCACCAAGAAAAGCTCATAAGCAAATCTGTTGGCTTATAAGCTTTTCATACTGCTTATTTTAAGTTTGTAAAATTTTTGTGTTTGTTAAAGTTTCATATTTTTAGTATTTAAGTAGTTCTCAAAAAGAAAATCCAGAAAAACTTCAATTTTTAAAACAGTGATAGTGTTTATTTAATAGTTTTTAGCTTTTTGATTTTTCTTTTCATCTAATTAATAAGCAAATCTTGTTTTTATATTTTTCTTAGTTTTCTGTCACCTTAAGTTATTTTTATAAAAAGTTTCATATTTTTCTCTATCTTTTTAGTATTTATTAGAATTTTAAATAGTTAAAATTAGTAATTAATTAGTAATAAATAATTAAAAAGCATAAAAAATATCTTTTCAGTTTTAAAATTAGTTTTATCATATTTTAGATTTTTCCAAGTTAAAATTTTATTTTTCCAGGTTTATTTTATATTTTCTAGAATTTAAGTGTATTTTAAAAAATAATTAATTAGTAATAATTAGATAAAAAGTGTGAAAAATATATTTTTAATTTTAAAATTAGTTTCATAATATTTTAGATTTTTCTAAATCATAATTTTATTTTTCTAGCCTTATTTTGTATTTTCTTTTATTTTAGGTTATTTTTAAATAGTTAAAATAGTTTTTAATTAATAATAATTAATTAAATAGTTGTAAAAATAATTTTCTTTTTTCTAATAATTTTCTTTTATTTTTAGGATTTCAAAAATGTCATTTTCATATTTTTAGGTCTTTTATTTCTTAGATATCATTTTTTATTTTGTACGTTTACGTAGTTTTTAAACGTACGTTTTACGTTTCTTTTATCTGATTGTTGTGTTTTCCAATTCAATGTCCAAATACATTCCAATCAATCAGTAGTGTAATAATTCATCAAAACCTTTACTGATCACTATCCTTAGTGATCATTCTATCATCTGATCAAGTGTTTACACACCATTGAGTCTCCGTGGGACTTAACGACCCGGGAATTCATTCTATTCTCCAGGACTTCATTGTATTTGTGTTTTAAGCAGTTTTAAGCTTCTTACGGTTAGCCATTCACAAGTGGCTAGCTTGTTTGAGGTAGCTTGACGGTTTAGCACAGATCAAATTTTGGCGCCGGGGAGGCTTTAGCGTGTGTTAAACCTTTTTCAGACCCATTCTTGCACATATACCATCTTTTGTAAAAAGTTTTTTGTAAAGTTATAAGAAAATCAAAAAGTTCATTAGCACTTTTCCTAAAGTGTTAAAAACACCAAAAATATTTTCATTCTTTGTTTTTACATCATGTTTTTCAAAAATACCAAAAATATTCCTCTTTACCCTCTTACCCTTTTGATTCTTCATTTCCTACCCTCTAAAACCATTTGATTCTTTCTATGTCTTATCCTCACCCTCTTGGTTGTCAATGGTGTGGTGGTCCTTATAATGGTGGCAATTGCCTTAGTTGTAGCATGGTGGAATCGGAAACGGGTCTCTATAACCGGGATCCCTATTCCTACCATAACACAACCTGATTTATTCCATCACTACCACTGTGAGACTCAGCAGTTTTACTGTTGTAGTACTGTGGTGGTTCACATTCCAGCTTCGATTGTCAATCGTGAAACACGCTTGTCTATGAGCAGGTTCCTGATAACAATTATGACTACAACACATACCACTCATAGCCACATCAGTTTTCTGTTGTAGTATTGTGGAGGTCCTCACTCTAGCTCGGATTGTCAAACAAGGAATCCATTTCCTTGTAGCGATTACGGCTCTTCGTATCATGACCAACCTCTAAAGTACCAGCCTGAGCCACTTCCTCAAAATCTTCTCCTTGATCTTTTGGATTTAGTGAAAGATTTGAAGGAATCTAAACACTCCCAAGATAATCCAAATGAAAAATCCATGGAAGTTTTGTTAGCCGAAGAGCGGACTGCTAAATTAAATTCCCAAATTGCCTTTGAAAAATCTATTAGGGAATCAATTGCAAAAGAAAAAGCAACCAGATCTAGCTCTCGATTCCGTTTCATCCCTGATGACGATGATGATGAAGATATCCTTGATATCCTACAATTTTATAACGGTTCATCAAGTTCATCAGTTGAAATTCCTTCCATGAAAAATCCGGGAGAAAAGACTATGATGGAATTACTAGCAGAAGAACAAATGGAAAGTTTAAAACATATGTATGCTAGCCCTTCTAAACTCCCTCACCTGTTGTTATCACACCGATATTCCCACTCACTCTCTAAACATGGGGGATGAGCTTCTTGACACTGTTTCTGAAAAGGAATCGGACGAATTTATAAAGTCGAGTGTTGAGGACCTTGTCCCAATCCCGAGAGAGTCACATGGAATTTCTGATCATATGTGTGATTCTTCTTTCCCTCTTGAGTGTTCAAATGATCATTTTGAGACTTTCTCCGATTTTAGCGATGATTGTAAATCTTATGGAGACATCGAGTATGTTGCGGCATC
The DNA here is from genome assembly GCA_910596185.1 of Chrysanthemum makinoi. Taxonomy (NCBI): domain Eukaryota; kingdom Viridiplantae; phylum Streptophyta; class Magnoliopsida; order Asterales; family Asteraceae; genus Chrysanthemum; species Chrysanthemum makinoi. The sequence continues at coordinate 115,190,247 of OU343219.1, forward strand.
ACTCCCACAGCCTCGATCCTCTTCTTGAGGAGTTCACCGATGAACTCACTCACATCAGTCCACTTTCATCATAAAGTGACGATGATCTCTTTGATTTCGAAGCCGATCTAGGAGAGATTGAAAGTCTCCTTTATAATGATCGTTCACTCACTTCTTATCCCAACAGTTCAATAGAGAATGTTGATCACTTTGTTCCCGAAACATTCAAAGCTACTTTCACCAATCCTCTATTTGAATTCGACTCTGAATTCACTTTAATTTATGAGAATCCACTCTTTGATACTCCGATTGAGGATAGTGATGAGTCCACAATGGAACAAGAGTTCACAAATTCACATCATGTGAATGATTCTCTTCATGAGGAGTTCGCCGGTGAACTCACTCATATCATGACTCAGCCGGAGTATGATCGCTTGGATGGCAAAAATCATGATCGGGGAAAAGTTCTCAATCATGAGAGTTTGTATTTCTATGACAAATTTTCCAACCCTCCCTCCCGAGATGCTTTCCAACCCAAAGAGCTCAACCAACAAAATCCAAACGAGTGCAACTGCACTTGATCCCGAGGAAGAAGATCTTATCATGATCGTCATCATGATTTTCTTTCTTTTCTTCATATATTCTGTCACTTCTCCTGTTCTTCACTCCTTCAGGAATGAAGACATTATCTTTGATCCCGGCATTTCCATGTACCATTATATTGAGCCGGGAATATATCTCATCGGTGTGGAACTTTCACGTGCTTCAAATGTTTGTCCAAACATCTTGAATGAAAGTCCGATCGAGATTGGTTTTCCACGTTGCTTCCCCATGAACCAATGAATGCGGGGATCGAGTCAAGCTAGTGACTCGGTAATCAAAAACATTAGCACACACGATATGGGTTTTCACCCATATTTCTAACTTCTTTCTATTTTCTACCACCCTAGTGTGGGGGGGTTGCCCCACATGTTGTGTATATAAAAAAAAAAAAAAAAAAATCTTTCTAAATAATGGCCGTAGTATTTCCATTTTACGTTCTTTGTTTCGGCATAACCGCCGGTACTTTGAATATTGAGGGCAATATTCATTTCTAAGTGTGGGGGGGAATTCTCACGATTTTTATCATGTATTATCCCCAATTCCCGTTTTTGGCCAAAATTTTTTTTGGAATAAGTGTTTTTCACTTATTCATCATATGGTAATCAGTCCGCCATGTCTAAAAACAAAAGGATTGGCTAATCCAAGAGCAAACGGCTCTTGGTAAAGATTTCTCAAATCCGTTTATGGCTTGCAATTTGCCCAAAATTGTATGGTATTCAACTCACCATATCCTAAAAAGTGAAGAGTTGGCTAGCCCGCAAGTTTATGGCTTGTGGTAAAGGCGGTGGAAAATCCATAATTGGTATTCAGCTCACCAAAGATAATTCGATAATTTATCTAAGAGTTGGCTAGTCCGAGCAAACGGCTTCGGTAAAGACAAATCAAATCCGTTTACAACTTATGATTTGCTCAAAATCATTTGGTTATCGTTGTACCAAGGTTCTCACTTGAATCAAAACAATTGGCTACTCCAGAAGTGATGGCTTTTGGTAAAGAGTTTTAAAATCCATTAAAGATCTAAATCATTGCTAGGGACTAGCAATATCTTAGTGTGGGGATTGATGAGTGTCTAAATACTCATCATTTTTGTACAATCTAAACTGCAAAATCATCCGAAAACACTCAAAAATGCATCAAAATGATGAAAATATCACAAATCAGTGTTTTATGTGTTTTAAATGCAAAAAGATCAAAATCAGATGAAAAATGTATCAAGTTTGCAAAATTGGCAGTTTTAGTCCTCCAAGTTTTAAAAGTTGTCAAATCTAGTCCCCGGAATCCAAAAATGTGGAATTTTATCATTCAAGGTCCCTGAAATATTCTAAGTTGTTAAAATTGGTCCTTGAATGATTCTTTGGTCAAATGGCGGAAAAGGTCCCTAAACTTTGAAAATGTCAAAATTGGTCCTTGGATATTTTAAAATGGGATTTTATGCAAAAAGGGTCCTAGCACTATCAAAGTTTGTCAAGTTTGGTCCTTGTGATAAGTTTGGAAAAGTGTCAATTTCAGTCCTTGAAGTTTGGATAAATTACAAATTTGGTCCTTGTGTATACTTAACCAAACCGGACACCATTTTAAATATCAAAGCCCAAATCCAATCCATGTACCAGCTGGCCCAACATGTTATATCCAAGCCCAATCCCTTGAGCCTTGAACCTTGGCCCCCCCCTTTGAGCTAGGTCAAAATCCATTTTGGCCCCTGCCAAGACCAATTGTGACCCCCCCAATATACTAATACCGGTCAAAAAAGTCAAACACGCGCCAAAAACCAGGCACTGTTCACTCTCCTCTCCCATGCCTGATATCCCAAAACCAGTAATGGTTTTCCCACTTTTTCAACATCCCTCACCTTACCTTGTCCCCTCCACCTCCACTAACACCCAAAAACCTTTAATTGACTAAAACCAACCCCATTAATATCAAAACTCGCTCATGAAGAAATTGGCGCCAAAAATCCACTTGGATGGTTATGATGTTTCTGAGAGATCCAATGGCTCAGATTGAGTGGGAAAGATTCAGAGGTCAAAAAGGAGTCATAAAAGTCTATAAAGAGGAGCTGAGATGCATTGTATGAATATCTCTAGTGTAATTTTAGCTTTTAATAGTCGTTTTTATCATTTTAAGATTTTCAGTGTAATTTAAGCTTTCTTAGCTCTTTGTTTAAGTTATTTCAAGTATTTGTGAACTATTTTCAGTTTCAATATCAAGTTTTAAGTTGAAATTTCAGTTTATGCAAATTTATCTTAAAAAATCTCATGTGAATCAATTGTTGTTATAAGGTGTTTTCTTGGACTGAATAAGTCACATAAGCTCCTCAGAAAGCTTAGTCAAGCTTTTAGAAACACTAAAAGTCAGTTTAGAAGCAAAAATCAAAAATCACCAAAAATCCAAATAAATAGTTGAAAAATAAAAATCTGTTGCAAATGGCATTCACAGCTGGAGCAAGGTGAATTTTGGATGGCCTTGGGTTAGTGGCTTAGTGGTAAGCCCATAGGTGGTGTTATCAGCTCTTGGTTCTCAGTTTGTGATTCAATTCAATTTGTAAGCCTTTTATGCAATTTTAGCATTTTACTATTAGAGTCATTGATTAGCTTGAATCTGTGTATGTTTATGTTTCTCAGATATAGTTAAGCATAATTAAGCTTTAAAACAGTTAGCTTGTTCTTCTTAATTTGTAGTCACTAAAAATCTTGTTCTAAACAGTTAATATGGCATTAGTGTAATTTCTCAGTTTTATGTTATTAGTGTTGTTGTTTAATGTTTGTTTAGCTTTAATATATGATAATACATGGTCTTGAATCAGTTTCATGGTTTTAAATTGAGTTTAGCTTTGAAAACCACCAAAACTGTCTAAGTAAGTGGTGTTTGGATTTGCTTGTTTTAATTGTGCTCTAGGTCTCTTGTGTTATTGCTTGTACTTGCTTTGTGTCACATACACCCCTAATATCTCAAACAAGTCATAAAAACCAGTGGTGATTTGGTGATAAGTCAAAATAATCTTTTATCTAATCTTGTGGTCCACTGTTGGAATTTCATAATCTTTGATTTTGTTTTCATGTTTACAAGTTGTTAAAATCAATCAAACAAGTCTTATTTCACCTTAAAACAACACAATCAGTCCTTAGAATCAATTCCAAGTTCATTAAAGTCAACTTATTAGTTTTCATTAAAAAGTCAAAATATCATTTAAGCAGTTTTTGAATAAAATGAATAATTTTGTGTAGAATTCAATATTAAGATTTAGCTTAAATCCTTTTGGGATAGTAAAATTTAGATGCTTAAATAAAATAGAAAAATATTAGTTTACCATTTCTTAGCTTATAAAGTGCTTATTGTTCAGCTTGTTTTAGATACATTTTCTGAAAAATGCCCTGTGCACAGTGAGTGGTACCATCTTGATAAGCTTGCACAGAGCTTATTAGTGGGTCAAAGCTTTTGATTTTTGGTTCTTTGGGTAGCTGACCTAGCCATCTTGAGAACCCAAGCTTCATATTTCAATTTCTATCTTGTTAGATAGGGCTGCTAGTAGCTTTTGTTTTTGGCCAAAACTCAAGATATACTCAGCTTAAGCTGAGCAGTGATTTGGTGCCATCTTCATAAGCTCACCAAAAGCTCTACAGTTACCTATAGCTTTTGATCTTTGGCTTTTTGGGAAGCCAACCAGCTTATCTTGACACCTCAAGGCTTGTTTTGAGCTTGTGAGCTTATTTCACTAGCTTATTTTGGCCTTGAAAAAGTCCACAGGACTGTTTGGTTGTTCAGTTTAGTTCAAGTGCTTCTTGTCTTTTTTCTAGCTTATCAGTGTGCTTATCTTTGTCTTTTTGTTTTATTTGAGTAGCATTAGCTTATTTGTAGCTTATTTAACTTTTGTTTTCAGTTAACAAGCTTGTTTGAGCTTATTTCACCAAGAAAAGCTCATAAGCAAATATGTTGGCTTATAAGCTTTTCATACTGCTTATTTAAAGTTTGTAAAATTTTTGTGTTTGTTAAAGTTTCATATTTTTAGTATTTAAGTAGTTCTCAAAAAGAAAATCCAGAAAAACTTCAATTTTTAAAACAAAGGATAGTGTTTATTTAATAGTTTTTAGCTTTTTGATTTTTCTTTTCATCTAATTAATAAGAAAATCTTGTTTTTATATTTTTCTTAGTTTTCTGTCACCTTAAGTTATTTTTAGAAAAAGTTTCATATTTTTCTCTATATTTTTAGTATTTATTAGAATTTTAAATAGTTAAAATTAGTAATTAATTAGTAATAAATAATTAAAAAGCATAAAAAATATCTTTTCAGTTTTAAAATTAGTTTTATCATATTTTAGATTTTTCCAAGTTAAAATTTTATTTTTCCAGGTTTATTTTATATTTTCTAGAATTTAAGTGTATTTTAAATAATAATTAATTAGTAATAATTAGATAAAAAGTGTGAAAAATATATTTTTAATTTTAAAATTAGTTTCATAATATTTTAGATTTTTCTAAATCATAATTTTATTTTTCTAGCCTTATTTTGTATTTTCTTTTATTTTAGGTTATTTTTAAATAGTTAAAATAGTTTTTAATTAATAATAATTAATTAAATAGTTGTAAAAATAATTTTCTTTTTTCTAATAATTTTCTTTTATTTTTAGGATTTCAAAAATGTCATTTTCATATTTTTAGGTCTTTTATTTCTTAGATATCATTTTTTATTTTGTACGTTTACGTAGTTTTTAAACGTACGTTTTACGTTTCTTTTATCTGATTGTTGTGTTTTCCAATTCTGTGTCCAAATACATTCCAATCAATCAGTAGTGTAATAATTCATCAAAACCTTTACTGATCACTATCCTTAGTGATCATTCTATCATCTGATCAAGTGTTTACACACCATTGAGTCTCCGTGGGACTTAACGACCCGGGAATTCATTCTATTCTCCAGGACATCATTGTATTTGTGTTTTAAGCAGTTTTAAGCTTCTTACGGTTAGCCATTCACAAGTGGCTAGCTTGTGTGAGGTAGCTTGACGGTTTAGCACAGATCACACACTTTTGTGTTATTTTGGTGATATTGAAACTGTTTCATCATAAAAATCTAGTTTAGAAACACTTTTGGACAGAAATCACAGTTTTGACAAAACCTACGCATAACAAAACCCTAGTTGTTACGCGTAAGTTATCCTTGGTTTGATCTTCAGTTTTCTTGGTTTACTCAGTGTTTTCTTGCTTGGATAAGCCTGCAAACACTTCGACTTTGGATATCTTTTACACTGGAATAAGTGTAAAGGATTTTTGGGCAAAACCCTAGTTTTTACGCCTAAACTAAAACTTACGCGTAGAATCCTTTACGCATAAGCATTTACTTACGCCTAAGCATTGTCTTACGCATAAGCAAATCTTACGCCTAAGCATTCTACTACTAAGCTTTTGTTTTACGCATAAGCTAAGGTTCCTTGACCCTTACGCGTAAGCTAATCGTACGCGTAAGATTACCTCTTACGCGTAAGTTAGTGTTTTTACGCCTAAGGTTTTCTTTGCCTAAGCTTGATTTCTACGCTTAAGGATTCTTCATCAACAATGTTACACTCGACTACAAAGATCCGTTTTACAACACAAGTTTCAAGATGTCTCAATCACCATACTCTAGCTACTTCCCTCATGTGTATCCTCAACAACAACAACAACAATAACAACTCAATCAACAACAACAAATTTATCAACAAATTCAACAACAACAACAACAACAACAATTTCAACAACAATTTCCTCAAGGAGCAATTCAACCACAAATGATTCAACCACCCGCTAGTCTTCAAGTACAACCTTACATAAACTTTCACAATCAACATCCATCCAGGTATACTATGAAGGAACCGTCTTGGTTTGCAAAGATGTGTGAAGCTTTAAGTAGCCAACAATCAATTCATGAGGCTGGATCACTTGATAGACCTCCAATGCTCACTCCCGGAAACTACGATCAATGGGTGATTAGGTTATTTAGGTTTTGTGATCTAAAGAAGCCACATGGAAAGTTCTTAAAGAAGGTCATCCTGGAAGGTCCATTTCAGATGCCTACTGTTGTTACACCCGGAGATCCAAATGCCAATCCACCAAGAGGTGATGTCACCAACATTGCAAGTATCAATGACCTCACTGCTGAAAAACTTCTGCATTTTGAAGCCGATGAACTTGCAATGAAATATATCCTTTTGGGATTACCGAATCCGATCCTTTGAAGTGTTGATGCTCAAAAGATTGCTAAAGCAATGTGGGAACATATTCATCTTCTCATGGAAGGCACTGAACTCAATCAAGAAGACATGGAATCCAAAATCTACTTGGCTTATGAACACTTCATGATTGAACCAGGAGAGACATTGGAGTCATATCATCATCGATTCTCAGACATCATCAATGACTTGGATAAACATAACATCATTATGCCAAGAATTGCAGTCAGCACTAAGTTCCTAATTAGTCTTGGTCCTGATTGGGAAAAGTATGTCATATTCATCCGTCAAGAAAAGAATCTTCATCACGCTACATACGGATTTTTGTATGACTATTTGAAGCCCCATCAAAAAGAAGTTGACAAAGAAAGGGTTATCCGTGGACAAACTGTTTCACCTTCACTTCCGGATAATCAAAAATTAGCTTTGTGGGCTCAAGCTTGTTATCCTCAATTCCCAACATTACAAACTGTATTCACAAATCCTCCACAATCCGCTGCTCAATTACCTGCTACGATAACACCTTATGATCCATCACATCAACAATCTTAAGAAACTCAATTGGTTCCATACAACAACAACAATGATCAAGCACTTTACAGTGAATCCAATGAGGATACAGAAGCTTTCGATGCGTTGCAACAAGGGTTTGTCATGATTGCTAGAGCCTTCGGCCGATATTTAAACAAATCCAACAATCGCATTCGTACCTCATCAAACACAAGAAATCAGGCTGTTGTTAACAATGGATGTGTTGAAGTTCAGAATCAGGGAAATGTTCATCAGATGGGTGGTGGTCAAGGGTTTAATCAAACGGGAAGGAATAACATGGGTGCTCCACAACAACAAAAGGCTCAAGTGGTTGAACAGGGTAATGCTCAGAATGGGGTTAATGGTCTTCGTTGTTATAACTGTAATGAGAAGGGTCATCTGGCTAATGCATGTCCAAAGCCAAGGACAAGAGGCAGCGCTTATCATAAAGAGGCTTTACTCTTGGCTCTCAAAGATGAAGCTGGTGGAACTCTTACCAACAAGGAACACAACTTTATGGCCAATGCAGATTCTGATGATGATATGGAGGACTTACAGGCTAAAGCAGCTGTGATGTTAATGGCAAACATGCAAGAACTCTACATGAGTGACACAGGCCCAACGTATGACACTGATGGCTTGTCTCAGGTACCGGATCAAACCATATTCATTACAGATATGATATCTCAGCCAACATGTGCATCCGACGAGGCTCAGAATGTTCAACATGAGCCGTCTACATCTCATTCTGATGATACTCAAATAGATCCAGTAGTTACATTTGACGATTGATGAGTGTCTAAATACTCATCATTTTTATACCATTTAGACTGCAAAATCATCTGAAAACACTCAGAAACACATCAAAATGATCAAAATACCACAAATCAGTGTTTTATGTGTTTTAAATGCAAAAATATCAAAATCAGATGAAAAACATATCAAATTTGCAAAAATTGCAGTTTTAGTCCCCCAAGTTTCAAAAGTTGTCAAAAATAGTCCCTGAGTCAAAATTTCAAAAGAAAAATCACCAAAGGTCCTTTTTAAATCATAACTTGTCAAAATTAGTCCTTTGGTGAAAAATATCAAAAGTTTGAGAAAATTACAAGTTTAGTCCTTCAACTTTGAAATTTGGCAGAAATGGCCCCTGGAAAATTGCAAAATGACAAGTTTGGTCCTTGGATTTTTGGAGATTGTCAAAACCAACCCTTGGATTACAAGTTCATAATTTTCAGTTTGGTCCCTGGAGTTTCAGTTTGGCATGTTTAGTCCTTAATGTTTCAAATGGGTTCAAATTCTAATCCTTAGCCCAAAATATCCCAAGCCCAATACTTTATTACCCAAACCCGGTCCAGTTCCCTTTTAACCCGAAACCAAAACCACCCCTGGTTTAAAACAAAACCACCCGCCAAAAGCCTGTCCCTCCCAACTGCTTCTGCTTCCTAGCCTGCAACTCCATGCCTTGTCCCCTCCTCACCTTTTCTCCTCCTTGTCCCCCCTCCAAACACTACATCCAAGATTGCATTGATTGCATCCCTCCCCCACACTCAATCTCAACCCAGTTGTTAAAATACTTTTTCCCGCCAAAACAAATCAAGGGCCATGATCAAATCTAAGACATCCAAAGGTCAAAGCAAGTGGTGGGATTCACTTAGAGAGAGGGAAGAAGCAACTTGGAGTATAAAAAGAGCAAGAAAGAAGCAAGAAGGGTAGTAGTTAGTTTTTATAAAATTTTACTTATGTCGTTTTTTTAGATTAATGTCTTAGCTTAGTGAAAATGTTGTAATTTCAGTTCTTGTATCACATTCAAGTTGAACTTTCATTTTAATGTGTTGTTAAGCACCAATCCAAGTCTTTATTCAAAGTCCAAGTTAGTGTCCACTGTTGAATTTTTTTTAGTTCCAATCTCTTATAAAAATCTGTCATTAGCTTATTTCTGAGCTTTAGCAAGTTTATTGAAGCTTCTTATAGCTTATGCTGAGCTTATTCTTGGCTCTGTCTCATTCTCTCTAAATTTTGGAAAAAGTCAACGAAAGTCAAAGGAGGAGGGAATTTGGATCTTGGATGTGCAGCAGGTCTGAAAAGGGTCTCAAGATTCATATCATCTTGTTTAGGATCATATTCAAACAATGGTTAAGGTGTTTAACTATTTTCTTTAATTTTCTAGTTTTAGCATAATATTAGTTAACTTTGGTTCTATGGATTAATGTCAGTGTAATCTGTTTAAGTTTGTAGAAATCTGTTCCTATATAGTTAATTTAACCCTACAAGTTGATTACAAGTCTTTAATTACCTTTTAGCTCAGTAAGATTGCTCATTGGTTAGCTTTAGGGGTGTTTGGAATAGTGTTGTTAATGTGTCTTAAGCTTAAGCTACTGTTCACTTGCAGTTTGGGGAGGTTTGATCTTACATAAGTATAGCTATAGGAAGTGAATTTAGGTGAAGTTAATCTGTTTTGATGCCCAGTGAGTTTTTACATATGCATGATCAATCTTGGATCTAAAACTGCCATTACATGTTCCACAGGTCTTGAGAAGTTTTAAATGATTTATTTTGATGAATTTAGACCTATTTAGTTATTGGAAGAAGCTAATTTTGCTGTGCATTGCTCTGTGCAAGTTTTCGCCAAAACTGTTATATGCAGTTTTCACAAGTCTCTGAACTGCTGATCTTTTGATCATAGCAGCTTCACCTTTAAGTATTATAGTTTGGTTCTCAGTTTATCACTAGTCCATAGTGTAGTGATTTAATATTTGCAATTGGATTTGGAGTTGGAACTTAGTTAAACTGTTTAAATCAGCCTGCAAGTATACCCCTTGGCATGTCTGTTTATTGTGCTCTGTAACCTGCAGCAGACTCTTGTCTGCAGATCTGATCCAACCCATAATTGAGTGATCAATCATGTGTTAGATTTAGAGCTTCTTGTTCTTTTTGAATCTCTGTTATATAAGCTTTCCATATCTGTCCTAGTTTTCCATTAATAAGCTTATTTGGCAGCTTAAAAGTGGCCTGCAAAAGCCTGTCTCAGCTTTCCAAATCTGTCTCAAAGTGAAAATGGCATAAGTGCTTATTGGCTTGTTCTGTTGGCTTATTTGATATTTTTCAGTTTGTATAAGCTTTGATAAGTATTTTAAACTGTTTTTGAGCCTTTGGGATTAAAAAGGTACTGTAGAGCTTATTTTTAGCTTATTCTCAAACTGCTTATTCGCCCAAGCAGCTTATTAAGGTTTATTAAGTGCTTAATTTTATGTTTTCTAGCTTCCTAACATCATTTTAGGATTTTCCTGAAATTTTCATAATTTTTCATTACTGTTTGGTATTTTTCTTGATTTAATTTAGTTTCTAGCACTTTTTAATTAGTATTTAATACAAAAAAGTAAGAAAAGGTTCAAAAAAATAATTTTTCAATTTTATTAAGTTTAGATAAATATAAAAAGTAAAAAAGTAATTTTCCATATTTTTCATAGTTTATTTTGTAATTTTTAATAATTTAATTAGTTTTAAATAGTTTAAAATTCCTAGAAAATAGAAAAATAATCAGAAAAATACAAAAATAGTTTTGAAAATTCTAGTTTGATATTTTAGACTTTTCCAATTCATAATTTTATTTTTCTAGCTTTATTTCCTAATTTCTTGTATTTTAGGTAATTATTAAATAGTTAAAAATAGTTTTTAATTAATAATAATTAATTTAATAGTTATAAAAATAATTTTCCTTTTCTAATAATTTTCTAATATAATTAGGATTGTAAAAATGTATTTTTCATACCCGTAGGTATTTTCCTTCTTTAGTTTCACTTTTTATTTTGTACGTTTACGTAATTTTTATTTAAACGTACGTTTTAGGTTTTAAACGTTCATCATTGTAAAAATAGTGATAGCGTTTATTTAATATCTTTTATCTTTTTAATTTTCTTAATTTGTATTTAAGTCGCTTTGATTTATTTCCTTTTTCAGTAGTGTAATATTCAAATCCTAATCTTTCTCGACACTATCATTAGTGATCATTCTATCGTCTGATCAAGTGTTTTACACACCATTGAGTCTCCGGTGGGACATAACGCACCGGGAATCCTCAGATTCTCTCGATCTTCATTGAATTTGGTTCCAAGTGCTTTAAGTCTGTTAGGACTTGACGGTTCTGACCACATCAAAATTTTGGCGCCACGGGAGGCTTTAGCGTGTTTTAGCCTTTTTTCAGACCCATTCTTGCACATATCCCATTTTTTTTGTAAAAGTTTTTGTAAAGTTATCAGAAAATCCAAAAATATTTTCATTCTTTGTTTTTGCAATATATATTTTTTTAAAAATCCAAAAACATCCATCTTTACCCTCTCGCATCTTTTGATTCTACATTTCCCTTACCCTCTAATCTGTTTAATTCTCCATTCCTTATCCTCTATAACCGTTTAATTCTTCATCTCTTATCCCTCTTATCTGTTTAATTCTTCATGTCATGGTTCTCGACATGTTCCTGGTGTGGAGGTCCATTTAACGGTGGAAATTGTCGGCGATGTACCAATGTGAGTTTCTGAGACAAATTTGTCGGTAATCCCGATCCCATTTCAAATGAAACACCCGATTTTTCCTACCTACCTCCACAACCCCAATACGAATCCTACTCATGCGAGTATTGTGGGAATGATTCTCATTCCGGTTTTGATTGTCCACCACATGCCCCGCTTGTCTATGAGCCTAACCGTGTTACAATCAACTTTGGTGAAAGTTATTTTCCCAATTATCTCTGTTGTGAGAATTCATGGGGTCCTCATGCGACTTTTGAATGTCAACCGATGAATCAAAATTTTCACAATTCCATTCTCCGGTTTTGACAATTTCCAAACCCCACAGTATTCCATCAGTCATCAGACTTCCGAGCCTTCACATCATTTCAATGATTACGAGGAGTGTAATCTTCCTCAAAGTTCTGATGAAATACGCATTCGAGGAAACCGCAAATGAAAAGAATGGTGTGTAAGCCGCAGATGAATATAAGAATCGATATGAGACGATGATGATGAGGATAGTATTCAAATGAAGGAATATTATGAGAAACATTTAGGAGAGTGTTACTCAATTGAACGATCTTATTTCTCAACTCCCTCAGTCTATTGCTATCACACCTATCTTACCTATAATTGCTTCCAAAGACTCTCTCATAATGGGGGGCGAGCCTCTTAGCACTATTCCTGAAATGGAATCGTCTAGTGTTGAGAGCCTTGTTCCAATCCCAAGTGAGTCCGAGGTTATCTCCGGTAATATGTGTGATGAGCCTCTTAATGGTGATTCTTCTCCTCCTCTTGACATTCCATATGATCATGTCGAGATGTTCTCCGATTCTGACAACGATTGTATTTCGTTTGACGATTCTTTATCCTATGGAGACATCGATTATGTCGAGGAGCTACCTTCTGAGCTAGTTAGCTTAGAAGATGTGAGAGATTCTGATGATCTTGAAATTAAGGATGAGGTACTTCGTGAACAATTGTTCAATATAAATCTCCTCGTTTCTAAGATCGAATCATTTTGTGCTAAACCAGCTTCATCTCCTATCCCCGTTGCGGATAGTGACTCTACATTGGACAAGCCCGAAACATCTCCTGAACTTGAGGCTTTTTCCAATGATTCTTTTCATGAAGAGTTCTCCGGTGAACTCTCTCATGACATATCTCCTCCAGAATATGATCATTTCTATTTTGATCTTGAGGATGATATTGGCTTGGAGGAAGGTGTGCTCTATCATAAGAGTTTGCTTATTGATGATACTACCTTCACCCTTCCTCCAGATATGTCTACATTTGAGGATGACGAATGGATCCTAATTGTTATAAACATCTTCCTTCCATTCCTCACTTATGATGTGTCTTCCTCTCTTCTTCACTCCTTCGGGAGTGAAGACACTATCTTTGACCCCGGCATTTTCACTTATCATCTGTGAGCCGGGTCTGTCTTTCTCTCTATATCTCATCGGTGTGGAACTTTCGCGTGCTTCAAATGTTTATACAAACATCTTGAATGAAAGTCCGATGGAGATTGTTTCTTCCACCTTGCTTCCCCATGAACAAATTAATTCGGGGTCGAGTCAAGCTAGCGACCGGTAATCAAAAATGTTAGCATGCCATATGGGTTTCACCCATATTTCTGACTTCTTTCTATTTTCTACCACCCTAGTGTGGGGGGTTGCCCCACATGTTGTATATAAGTGTTTCAAAAAAAAAAAAAAAAAAAATCTTTCTAAATAATGGCGGTAGTATTTCCCTTACGTTTTGTTTCGGCATAACGCCGCAGTACGTTCGAATATTGAGGGCAATATTCATTTCTAAGTGTGGGGGGAATTCTCACGAATCTTATCATATAATTATACCGTTCCCGTTTTTGGCCAAATTTTTTTGGAGCAAGTGTTTTGCACTTACTCATTTGGTTATCAGTCCGCCTTGTCTGTAAGACAAAAGGATTGGCTAATCCAGGAGCAAACGGCTCTTGGTAAAGATTTCTCCAATCCGTTTATATGGCTTGCAATTTGCCCAAAATTGTATGGTTTTCAGCTCACCATATCCTAAAAAGTGAAGAGTTGGCTAGCCCGCAAGGTTATGGCTTGTGGTAAAGGCAGTGGAAAAACCATAATTGGTAATCAGCTCACCAAAGATAATATTGATAATTTATCTAAGAGTTGGCTAGTCCCGAAGGGTACGGCTTCTGGTAAAGACAAAATCAAATCCGTTGAAAGCTGGTGGTTTGCTCAAAATCACATAGTTATCGGTGTACCATGGTTCTTACTTGAACTAAAACAATTGGCTACTCCAGAAGTAATGGCTTTTGGTAAAGAGATTAAAATCCATTATGTTTTCTCAAATCATTGCTAGGGACTAGCAATATCTTAGTATGGGGGATTGATGAGTGTCTAAATACTCATCATTTTTATACCATTTAGACTGCAAAATCATCTGAAAACACTCAGAAACACATCAAAATGATCAAAATACCACAAATCAGTGTTTTATGTGTTTTAAATGCAAAAATATCAAAATCAGATGAAAAACATATCAAATTTGCAAAAATTGCAGTTTTAGTCCCCCAAGTTTCAAAAGTTGTCAAAAATAGTCCCTGAGTCAAAATTTCAAAAGAAAAATCACCAAAGGTCCTTTTTAAATCATAACTTGTCAAAATTAGTCCTTTGGTGAAAAATATCAAAAGTTTGAGAAAATTACAAGTTTAGTCCTTCAACTTTGAAATTTGGCAGAAATGGCCCCTGGAAAATTGCAAAATGACAAGTTTGGTCCTTGGATTTTTGGAGATTGTCAAAACAAACCCTTGGATTACAAGTTCATAATTTTCAGTTTGGTCCCTGGAGTTTCAGTTTGGCATGTTTAGTCCTTAATGTTTCAAATGGGTTCAAATTCTAATCCTTAGCCCAAAATATCCCAAGCCCAATACTTTATTACCCAAACCCGGTCCAGTTCCCTTTTAACCCGAAACCAAAACCACCCCTGGTTTAAAACAAAACCACCAGCAAAAGCCTGTCCCTCCCAACTGCTTCTGCTTCTAGCCTGCAACTCCATGCATTGTCCCCTCTCACCTTTTCTCCTCCTTGTCCCCCCTCCAAACACTACATCCAAGATTGCATTGATTGCATCCCCCCCACACTCAACTCAACCCATTGTAAAATACTTTTTCCTTAAAACAAATCAAGGGCCATGATCGAATCTAAGACATCAAAAGGTCAAAGCAAGTGGTGGGATTCACTTAGAGAGGGAAGAAGCAACTTGGGTATAAAGAAGCGTAAATTCAATATAAGAAGGGGAGTAGTTAGTTTTTTATAAAATTTTATATGTGGATTTTTTTAGATTAATGTCTT
>OU343219.1:115205517-115260068 GCA_910596185.1 Chrysanthemum makinoi
AGGCATCTTTTTGTAACAATAAAAACCTTTTCCTGTAAAAAAGGCTGTCTTCTCTTCATCCTCTTCCGCCATTTGTATCTGATGGTGACCCTTATAAGCGTCGAGGAAACACTTAAGCCGAAACCCTGACAAGGATTCCACCTTCCGATCAATTTCGTGCAGGGGTAGCAGTCCTTCGGGCAGGCTTTGTTAACGTCTGTGAAGTCCACGCACATTCGCCATCCTCCATCATGCTTTTTGACCATCACCGGATTGGCCACCCAAGTTTGGCACTTCACCTCTCGAGTATGCCACCGTTACAAGTTCATCAACTTCTGCTGCATGCGGCAGATTTCTTTCAAGAGCCAGGCTTTGACGCTTTTGTTTGATGGGTTCAATATGTTTGAACTCATTGAGCTTGTGCCAGTCGCCCAAGGGCTTTCCGCCTATGATGAGAGTTCTGGGAACCCCCGCCATGTCGAGTAGGTCCATGCGAAGACGCTCCTGCGTTAGCATGTAGTACCCTTTCCAATTCCTCGCTTTAAAGGAGGTTGGAGTTGCTTTCCCGATCACTACCGCTCTGATCGGGGTAGAGATCATTTACCACAATGCGTTCTTCGGCCAGTATAACTAAGGACATCCTTCGGAGGCTCTTCCGAAACCTGTTTGATTCTTTTGCCTACTTCCGTAGGCTCCTTCACCTTATAGCTGGAGAAAACTGCTCCAATGCCAGGGTGTTTGGAATTTGATCGCGACATGTATAGTTGAGACAACGATGCCCATTTTCTGCATTGCTGTTCTCTCTATCAATAGGTTGTAGGGAGATTCGACCCACGATCGTGAAAACCAGGGTTTCTATCCTTTTTAGCCTCCCTTCTCCAATCGTAACCTCTAGAGGGACTTCTCCCAAGGGCCATGAGTGTTCCCCTGAGAATCCCACTAAGGGTACCTTCGAATCTACTCTCTTCGACCTTATCGAAGGTTTAAGCTTTAGAAACAAATGCGTTCGAGATAACTTCGCAGAGCTACCGCGTCAAGGTAGCCCTGTTTTACTCTCTGTTGGAGATCAAGACCTTGATGACCACGGGGTCATTTGAAAGAACTTTCCCTATGAGTGAAAGAAAAGTTACATCTCCTATTCCGTACAAAGTTTCCTCCATTTCTTTCCTTTTCGAACCAGAGTCATCCTTCTACACCATGAGGATGGGTGCTTCTACAGGTGTAGTATCCTTCCCCAACTGTGTGTCGGAGACCTTGTCTTTACCTTTCTTTATACCCTTCACCAAGTGTCCCAGTTGGCCGGACTTCACGGCCTCTTCTATCTTTTTCTTGAGCTCTCTGCAGTTGTTAGTGTCGTGTCCATAATCGTCATGGAAGTACGAATTTGGAAGTATCTCTGGCCCGCTTTTTAAGCGAGGAGGAGGATCAAAGGCCTTCGCAGCCTTTTCCGTAGCAAGTATCTCTCTTGGAGATTTGGACAGATTAGCCAAGAGCCCATGGTTGATGTTTTTGTGGTATGGTGTAAACATGTCCCTGCTTTTGTGTTTGTTCTTTAACCCCTCCCACGAAGGATGCTTCGTGGCTTTACTGTGACTTTCTTTTTATTTTCACCGGAGCCCCATTGGTAGACACTTCTTTTTCTTCGATCCGGTGTAAGCCTTTTCCACCAAACCCTTATAGGTTGCAGGGAGATCGGTGGAGAGGAATTCAACCAAACTTCTGTTTCGTAGGCCATGCACTAAACCTCGAGATGCGGGTCCTCATGCAAGCCCATTATCTGAACGTTCATCATCGGTGTACCTGGTAATGAAAGCTCGGTGCTCTCATTTTCCCTCTCTTGATGTTGTGCCGTTAGGTGCGTTCTGTAAACTTTTTCTCTTGGCTGAAATGTGATCCAACTTGGCCTTGAGATCATCCAAATTTACAATGCTACCTGGTTTTTTCCCGTTCCACCATATATGAGCAGAGTCTCGTAGGGTGTATGAAAACATGTGACAGCAATGTGCATAACCCACTTCTGATTCTAATAGCCCCTTCAACAAGTGTAAAAAGTTATCCGATCCCCTTTCCCATCGAGGTACCAATATGCGCGGGCATTTTCAACCCATCGTGCAAGGGTAGTCTTCTATCCACCTTACGAAGGGTGTTCTGGAGCTCATGGGCTCCGAATAAAGGCGCTTATAAGGTGGCATATAGGTAGGGGCAGCATTATACGGGTTATGGTTTGGAGGTATTCCAAATGGTTTTGGTTAACATATTGAGGGTAAGCAGTAGGTATATAAGGCGGTGACTTCCGCAGGTACGCAGGATATACCATAGGTTGCCCATAGGGCATACTTCCGTATGGTTGAGTAAAACTGGGGTTACTAGCCTGCCCATTAGGTGGGGAATAAACCCCTTGAGGGTAAGATTGAGCCTGAAAAGGAGGGTACATATCATGAGGAGGAAGATTTCCTCCCCCATTCATTTGAGATGGATTGCCTTCACGCCCGGATGTGTGAGAAGGCTGCAACGAACCCCCTCAGCTTCTTCCGATGAGCCGCCAAAAGTGGTGGCAAATTAACCTCCATAGCGTCCCTTCTGTGACTCCTTCCATTGGAACCTTCTATCGTACCTTCCCGTGCTAGTCGAGCCTCTCCGGAACATCTTCAAAACCAACCGACCTTCCACTAGGCCTTCGACTTCTTGAAGACCCTATCCTTAGCACTGAGCGTGTAGCCCCTGTGGAGTCAAGGGCCTAGCCTCCATTTCCAACTTTTCGCCATACTCTTCGCTGAGTACTCTAACTCTCTACGCATCTCCACATTCCGAGCTTGCTTTCTTCGAGCCCTCAGTAAAGATTCTAAGGCTTCGATGTTAGCTTCGACAAACGCTAATTCCCGCCCAGGGTTAGCTGAGGTTGAAGCGTAGTTGTTGGGAGTTATTTCAGGTGAGATCGTGTGGTAAAAAGTAGATGGGTTATATTGGGAAGATTGTTAAGATAATTGACTGGGATTGGTGTTAAGGTCGAGAAACCCGGAGGGGTGTATCTTCTCTTCCTTGATTCATGCCGTAAAACTAGTGAGAGTGATTGACTGGGTGTAAGTTTGGAATAACAAGACCAATAGTAGCGGGTCCCACGGATGGCGCCACTGATTGTACAATAAATCGTACGACCAGGCCTTTGATGGTGATCGAAGGGTATGAGGGGTGATATGCTTGCGCCAAACTTGTAGTCAATCCGCAATAAGAATAGTAGACACTTCGTTAGTGATTGCGCAGGGTTGGACCTCGAACCACCTCCGGCGTAAGAGTAAGTATATGATATGTGTTGTAAGTAATACGATGTATGTGAAAATACTGTGTTGAGTGAACCTACCTCTGAAATGACTCGTCCAACCTATTTATAGGTGATGAAAATAGCTTGGAGAGTGTTAGCACACGTTTAGGAGATCATGGGGGGCGTCCTCTGATTTGTGGTAACCGCTAGGGCTTCATCCCCACTATCTCGGACTTGGCGGGGAAGCTAAGGACATAGTGGGAACGTGGGGGAAGAC
Source organism: Chrysanthemum makinoi (assembly GCA_910596185.1). Taxonomy (NCBI): domain Eukaryota; kingdom Viridiplantae; phylum Streptophyta; class Magnoliopsida; order Asterales; family Asteraceae; genus Chrysanthemum; species Chrysanthemum makinoi. Next base: position 115,209,033 of record OU343219.1, read on the forward strand.
CAAGTCAAGGTTCTTCTTTTCCTTGGCGCCTTCAAAGGAAGACACCGGCGGCATAGGCCTTCGGCTGGCGGATTCCCTACTGGTAACCATGTCAATGATGAATGGTTTTACGCCACCAATGACTTATGAAGAAAGACTTGGGTCTTCGTAAGCATTTCGACCGAGGCCGGGGGGGTCCTTCGCCGACCTCGACGAGGGTACGTCGTCATTAAGAATATCATCAAGCGGATTGATGAATGGTTGTTCAGAAGGGATCAGATCAGAACATTGGAGAGCTTCGTTGGTGGTCGTCCAAGCATATCTCTCACAGGCTATCAACGTCCAGAACGCATTCCTGTAGTTATTGCTGGATTACCTGAGACTCCTGGTAACCCTTGATCTGTTTCCTTCATTATTATTTTTATGTGTGATTTAATATGACAATGGCTTGTGCACACATAACAGTATACAACCCGTACTTGTAATGAAAGGACCCTGTGGTACGCAGCAGTGCCACAATCCTATAAAAGGAGCAAAAGCTTCTTACTTTTGAGTAAAACTATATCAAAACTTTCATTTTTTTCAAAGTTTTGCTCAAAAGAACAAGTACTTCCCCTTATGAATTTCAAAACCTCAAAAGTTAATACTACTTGTTGAGGGGGAGTATTTGCCAAACAAAACCTTGTTCACAAAATTGTTCTTCATGGTAATCTTCCCACAAAACTCGAGATGGTCATATTCGATATCAAAATTTCATCAAAAATAACATTAATATGCCATTTTTTAGGGGGAGAAAAATTATGTGATAAGAAATATGATGTGAATTGCAAATGAATCGTTGTGCTAAAAGACTTAACCAATGAATTGACTAGATCTTAAATGTTAGTAACTCGAAAAGATTTGTCCGGGACGGGTAATAATTTCAAACTAGTTCGCTAGTGATGTAAACGTGTCTCGCAAAGGACTTGTCCTAGTAGAATGTACCATTCGAGAAACTCTTGGTAGACATGAACTTTGACGGGTTTGACAACCTTTCGAGGTTTGTCCACAACTTCAAGGTAGTTATTAGAGCTAGTTGTCACCTAAAAGCTTACAATGTAACTCTTTAACTATGCAACGTAACCGTGTCTCGCGGGGATTGTCTATCTTGAGTTGATCAATTCAAAAAATGCGCGCTCTTCTCTCACCGTGCAGATTTCTGTTAAAACACTTAAGCACGTGTGGAGTGGGAGTATTTCTACAAAATCTTAAACTCTCAACAGTGGTATTAAATGCTTTTACTCGTAACCACTTTGAGAGATTTTCATGAAAATGGTTTTATGGCAACATAAGTTAGTCATGGAGTTATAAGGTGACTAAGGTTAGGAATAACCGTCCTATGATCCGCCAGAGCCGGAAGGATCTACCCAAGGACACCACCAATATTTAGAATTAGAAGTCCTTAGGTATCATTATAAAAAAGGAGAAAATGAGAATCGGAGAAAGAAGGAGTTGAATAATTAAAAAGAAAAGTAAAAGAAAAGGGTGAAAACAAATAGCCCTCCAGATTATTCAACTTAGGGCAGATACCGGGTTCAATTCATATGCTACTGGTTGTCACTAGATGACACCGGTATTGAAGATTAAAAGTCGTCATGGACCCAGTGACGCATGCACTAAACCTTCTTAGCCACTCAAGTTTCTCTCAATAGAAGCTTGTTTCATTCTCACAGGGAACCCTACATAAACTATCGGCTTTCTCTTAGAGATTGCTGGTATTGAAGAAGGAGACCCTCTCCCTAGTATCCGCTCAGGAAAATCAAAACACACTATTGAGTCTAGAGCCACGAGATTCATCAAAAGATCTCTTAGGTACACTTGAAATTTCATCAATTTTTGTTCAACAATAAGGACGCAAGAGATACCTTATCGAGTCCTACAAAGATCTTAGCAATCTGTCAAGAATATTTATGAGAGGTTCACACCTGTGACCCTCAATGATTGAATGAAAACTCCTGCCAGGGTCAACATCAAACAACCCTTATAGCAGGTCACTTCGGTAACTCCTTATGGGTTATGCTTAGTGTGTCTCAAACGGTCTACAGTCGTGGGGTGATGCTTCGGTGTACCTCAGTGACTCATCTGAACTGTAGGTGTACTTCGGTACATCGCGTTATCTCACTTGTGGGACTCCAGTTCAGAACGCCTTTGTGAGAATTAGAAACGTGTTTTCACACTATGCTGTTAACACTCTCGAAGTTCAAACTTGTAAGCACTGGATTATTTCTAACCCATGTTTTATGTTTTCTTCTTATGGATGCTTGTGGGTGGAAAAGATCGTGTTGATTCTCCACATGCTCATACCAAACACATCATATATGAAGTTCTCACAAGATCAAAAGCAACACAAAGTCAGAATGATTCTTCGTCAAAGTCAAAGAATCTACAAAGTTTAAAGACTAAGAGAACTACATCAGTATTGAAATCCAACGTTAAAGAGCGTGTGAGCATGTTGGAGAAAGACGTGGAGACACTGGAGCAACGAAGTGGACCTGATGCAGATAACCACAACATACTATCACTACCACCACAAAGAACAAAGATCAAAGAACAAAGATAATGAAGACGTCAAAGCTGAAAAACTTCAAAGTAAACAAGATCCCTACACTAGGGAGATTGTTGAAAACAAGACACTTCTTCTCATAAGAAAGAATAATGTCAGAAGACGTCAAAGCTACTATTACATCAGCACCTACAACGTTATCACTCCTATAACATTAATCACCAACACTTAGGGGGAGATTGTTGGAATCACTCCTAAACTAGATTACAAGTGTTAGTAATTAATATGTAATAGTTAGCTTAATTAGGCCTTTATGTTAGTGATTATGCTTAGGCTTATGTAGAAGGCCCATAAGCCTAGGCCCAAGCCTAATAAGGAAAGGATGGGAACTTGGTGTATTTCCCTAGTTCCCTCCTATAAATACCTTATGTAAACCATCCTTAGATGGTTGGTTGTTCATTTTCTCTCAATACTCACGCATAACGTTTCTCATATTCCTACGCGTATTGCTTGTTCTTGTTCAACGGATCTATCTCTTATCTACACTTCTTATATTGATGCTTGTGTTACATATATGGTGACCTAACACCATTGTTTTCCATCAGGTAAATTACGAGCATTGGAACTAAAGAGACGCGGAATTGGAGAAATATCAAAGATTTATCATAGTATGATGACTTTGAAGAAGTTACGGCGTAACTCATCTCTCACATTACGCCGTAACTAAAGCGTGACACAGAAAACCAACTCATCAGAAGGTTACGGCGTAACTCTCCCCTAAGACTACGACGTAACTATATTAGGTCAAATGAGGTTCCACGCCGCTGATAACTACGCCGTAACTATTCCACCAACTACGGCGTAACCAAGTAACATTGAAGATACGGCGTAACCACTTATAAGGTTACGCCGTAACCAGCAGATCTAGTGCAAATAATGAAGGAATTGAAGATTACGGCGTAACTCTCATATTAGTTACGCCGTAACCCAGATCTCGCCTATAAATACCCCACGATTTCCAGCATTTGAAAGCATCTCATTCCACACACCACAACCAAAGAATTTGGGAAGAAGCCAAAGGCAGGTCTAGAGGAGCATACGAAGCTGTCTCCAAGGGAGAAATCACTCTCCTACGATAAGCATTAGCATTTTATCTTTTCTTTACTTTCGATTCATGTATTTCGTAACTTTGAATATTGAATTGATTTGTATGGTTAATATGAGCGGCTAAGCACCTCTTGGTGTTGGCCTAGTTATGATTCCTTAATTGTTTTGTTTGTGTTTACATTACTTCCGTATAATTATTTCTAAGTGTATGCATGCTTAGTTTATTGATAGCTACCCTTTTTTCGGTAGTTTTGAATGGTGGTAGAGGCTAGTTGCTTAGGAGATATGACCAACTGACCCTAAGTGAGTAGACTGAGACGGGAAGGGTAAGATATGACCAACCTACGACCCTTTCTACTTGTGCGATTTGACCAACTGATCACCTACCGTTTGGATGAACTTAAGAATTAGGGGGTGAGTGTTTAAGTTGCTAACGCCCGGGCACTCACTATTATAAATCTAGCATGTAGCGGTACTTAATGACTTGGCTTAGGGGACCAGGAACAACTGGACTTATGAAGGGACACCTGACTTCTCCAGTGGTAGAGGTTAGGGCGAATTGACCAAATGTTGTCCTCTCGAATTTGACCCCACCTGAAGTAATTGGAAGTAAGTAGACGTAGACATTACTAGCTCGGAGGAATAACTAGGTTAGCACCACTATCCTCTATTGATTTATCCTTCGCCTTTTATCTGCTTTTATCTGCTTTTGTAGTTAATTAATTAATTCCTTTTCGAAATAATTATTAAAATCTGTGACACCTAGACTTAGGAATAATCCAACACACATAGCTCTTGGGACGACCTCAGTTTTACCAAATACTGCACTACACACGACCGGGTACACTGCTCGTTAGTGCATTAGGGTAGACCATAGATATAATGAGACTATATAAATATTAAAACCTGGTCAGTAAAACCTACATCAAGTTTTTGGCGCCGCTGCTGGGGAGTTATATTAGGATTGCTATTAAGTCTTTCATTTGTTTTTTGATTTAAACTTTTATATATTTCTCACGATCATTATTCAAGTTTTCAGGTACCATGGAAGTTGTTAACATTGATGACCTCCCTCTTGAGGAATATCTAGCATTAACAAGTGAAGAACAAGGACCAGGGATTGTTAGGCCAGCTGTCGCAAAAGACGCTCAATTCGAAATCAAACCTTAATTTATGAGGGAATTACGTGCAAATCCCTTCTCTGGAAGCATCACCGATGATGCCCATGAACATATAGACAACGTAGAGTACGTTGTCAGCCTATTTAAAATTCCCAGAGTCTCAAACGATGTTGTCATGTTACGAGTATTCCCTATTTCTCTTACGGGAGCTGCTAAAAGATGGGTTAATCGATTACCTGTCGGAACAGTCAACACTTGGCCTATCCTAAAAAAGTATTTCATTCAAAGATACTGTCCTCCATCTAATACTGCTAAGCAATTAGAAGAAATCCATAACTTCAAGCAAGAGGGTGATGAAACTTTATACCAAGCTTGGGAAAGGTATAACTAATTAGCATAAAAATGCCCTACTCATGACCTCAACAGCCAACAAAAGGTGAACGTCTTCTACAAAGGTCTGAACATCTCCTCAAGGCAAATGATCGATTCTCAGGGGCCGATTCCTGGTATGATGCCCACTTTGGCTTTAGAAACTATTCAAAAGATGGCAGACCACTCTCACAAATGGTACAATTGAGGGAGCAACCGAAGTAAGAATGGAGATATGGAAGGTCTTGCAGCAATAAACAACAAATTAGAAAGTCTCGGAAGAGACATGAAGAAGCTCAAGGAAAATGTGCATTCCATTCAAGTAGAGCGAAATGGAACTCTACATACTAAGGAATGTTCCTCCAACGAGGAAGTTAAAAGGATCGGAGAAGTCAAGTATGGAAGTGAGAACCCTTTCAACAATTACAATAAGGGGCCCTTACAATAATAACGGGCCCAGGTATTGCGAAAAATCCCCAGGATTTTACACAAGAATCAACAACAATCCTCCTAGACCAAGCCTTGAAGAAATAATGCATAGGCACATCGAGGAATCTACAAAAAAGGGAGATAAACTCAAGGAATGGATGGTCAAGGTGAAAGATCACACCAATATGAACCTGCGAAACCAAGATGCTGCAATTAAAAACCTCGAAACACAAATTAGGCAATTAGCTAAAAACCTTGAGACGAGTAATGCTAAAGCTATTGCCTGCAAGGCCATATTTGCGCAAGATAAAGCAAAGAAAGAGCAGTGCAAATCCTCTATCATAAATGATCTGTCCGAGATTAACTACCTAAGAGAAGATGATAAATCGAAAGATGACGAGGTCCTGCCAAGCCAATTTCCTGAGAAGCAGCAATACCAGGAAAGTTTTCTTCTTCCATGTACTATTTGTAATATTAAGATTCCCGCATTAGTTGATTTGGGGGTCGGGGTAAACCTTATCTCTACCACTTTGTTTGATAAAATAAAACTTACCAATTTAAAAGAAACAACAATTATGATAGAAATGGCTGATTCCTCTAAAGCTGTACCAAGGGGAATAGTGAATAATGTGCTTTTAAAAATTGGAAAGTTCTTTCTCCCCACTGATTTGTGGTAATTGACATGGGGAAGCGGGAGGCTTAAAACTTAATTGTTGGAAGACCTTTTCTGGCCACTTGTAGGGCTCAAATTAAGGTTTTTGAAAAAAAAATTCTTTGGGAACTGAAGATGAACGAATAACTTTTAGTATGAAAGAGCATTTAAAACCAAAAGTTGAAATTTCAAATAATGTTGATGTTGTTAATGTTCAATCACTAGATCCCCCTCTACATTTTGATCCTAGTACTAATAATAGTGGAGAGAATGTTGATAATTGCAAACAGAAACAGGGAAAGATTGTCCAGGGCATTGAGGAAGCTCCAATTCCAAACAAACATTTCCGCAACCCAATATTAACCAAGGATAACGAATCGGTGACAGCATGGCCCTCGTATAGTCCTTTTCATGAATGTGAAATAAAGGCGAATGAATGGATATACCCTTACAAGGGTGAAATACATGATATTGAATTAGCATTTGAAGATTGGTACAAAATAAGATTTGGGAACTCAAAAATTAATAAGGGATTGGTTAAGCAGTACAAGTACAATCATCTTACTGACACAATAACTAACGGTGAAAGATCAAGCATAAGTATAACAAGTAGTCTTATTACTGAAGATTATGACCGGGGGAAATCATGTGATGAATGGCTTTCACAAAAACTTAGAAGAGGTGGCATCAGTAACACTGCAAGAAAAAAGGATTTAACAAATGGATGAACGAGTGCCAACGAGTGGTGGAAGTCGGCTAAGTCCAAAGGCCCCAATAAATCCCCGCGGCTCTGAGTCTAACTTAAAAACTCATAAATAAAGAAAAGTGCTCTTTCGGGAGACAACCCGAATTATCCCTTTCTTTTGTTTTATTTCCATTTCTGTTGGGTTTTGTGTTTTTAACCATTTTTGCAGGAAACGAGGAAGTGATTGCTGCTGCAGTTGCTGATCTGACCATAGTTACTGTGGAAAACTAGAATGGGGGGTTGAATAGTTTTACCAATTTAAAACTTCCTTTTTAAATATTTAGATCGACTTATGTCAATCTATTTAGATGTGTATGTTGGACGTTGATAGATAGATATATGAAAGTGTAATGAAAGATAAAAAGTAAGAAGCACATAACCACGACACGAGTATTTATAGTGGTTCGGCTACAAGGACACCTTCCTTGCCCTACTCCACTCCCCGAGTCACCTACTCGAGAGTTCGTAATCACTACACGACACAAATCTCCTTATGGCGGAGAAGCCTTCACAACGTCGCCTACTCTTTTTCTGGTACTAGCCTAACCACCGGGTTCTTTCACACCAAGGTGAACCACACCTATCACAACGTCACCTACCCTTTATCAGGTACTAGGCTAAGTACCTAGTTCCATTACAATGGAGGAACTACTACCCAACACAACACAACACCTAATCCCAAGGAGATCCACTCCTTATTACAACACCATCAGGGATATCACCATCCTTGGAAATAAACTAATACTATATGTATAACGATGCACCTCATCGATTATACGACCTAGGCATTCTTCCCTAATGCCACTTGATTTGATTCCTAGGCATCCTTTACTAATGCCTTCGTCTTGACACCTTTAGCATTCTTCACTAATGCTTTTGACACGGACGTTAAGCATCTTTCACTAATGCTTTCGTCTTGACTCTTTCGGCATCCTTTACTAATGCCTTCAACACAACACATCTACGGAGGAAGAAAGAACTATCAACAAGAGAACCTCAGTTGTCTTGGTGATGACGAAGCATGGCAACTCATGGACTTGAGCTTGCTCGACTTCAAGAAGTGGTGATCTCGCCTTTAGGAGGAACCTAAAGAATCACACAAAAACAAAAGACAAACTACATAGAAAGATCCCTTAGTATCAGTGGTTAGAGAGTTACAATACTTGGGGAAAGTATGTGTAAGAGTGGCAAACAAAAAGGAAGAAATGGCTCACTATTTATAGAGGAGAAATGCTTACTGTTCCCCGGATCCCACGGATCCCTACCACAAGGGATTCATCTAGCGTAAAGCTAGGGATCCGTGGGACGCTCCTCTTTGCCCATGGGTATTTTGGTTATGGGTCATGGGTCATGGGTTGATCCATGGGTTTCTTATTAGATACAATGTATCTCATGAGTTCAATGTACCTAGTCAAATGGGTATGGGTCAATACCATGGGTTATGGATATTTTCCATGGGTTGTAGTTTTTACCCATTTATATAATATATACTAGTTGTGTATATATTTTGCCCAATATGTAAACACTAGTTGTTGTACATATATATTACTAAATCATAAAATCACTTATACTTGTTTTAGTGTTTTATGTGAAAATGTTAAGTGTGTTAGAAAACTATTGGCTCAAACAATTACGTATTTTATTTGTTTCGTTAAAATGATTTTACGTTTGTTATCGACAAAACATTAGAAGATCGTAAAATATAAATAAACGTTTTTACGGCTTATTTGTATTAACAATCTCCCCCTTTTTGTTGATGACAAAACATAAAATTATTTTAAGGAAAAACTAAAATTCGTAAAAGTTCGAATTGGAGTTTTTCCCTTTTTGTCGAAACAAAAAGAGCGTCCAAAAGAAACTAACACATTGTTTTAAGAAAAACATGTAAAAAGAAAAAATGTAAAGAGAGCAAGTGACGTGAATGGTTCTCGTCTTAACTCTCCCTTGACGAGTCCTTCCCTTTGTGAGGGCGTCAAGTAAATATAAACTAACAAGCTAACGAATTGCAATTTTGTTTGCAAATGGTTTCGTTCTTGTAATGAAAATGCTCCCCCTTGAAGATTGCAATGTTGCTATGGGGTGTCATGAAGTATAATCCAAATAAGGATTATGTTGCAAATGGTTTTGCAATATTGTTTGACACAAAGCTCCCCCTAGCTTTATGGTGTCAAAATCCTCATGTGTATTTTGAAAATCTATAAAATAAAGGTTAGAAAACAAGAGTATAGTGCATAAATTCCTGCAAATAAGACTCAAGTTAGTAGAATTTTGTTCTTCTGAACCACGGATCCCACGGTTCCCTTTATGGAGGGATTCGTCTAGGCATTTTGGATGGATCCGTCTGTCTGGTGACAGGTTGTTCAACAGAGGTGATATATCAAGTAATGCTAGGTATAAGATCAAGATATGTATACAAACAACAAACATATACTCAGAGAAATATGGCAAACAAGTTATCATTCAATAAAACAATGAGACAATCAACAAATCTCTAAAACTAAGAGAATGATTTAGCCATTCATTTTCTACTAATAAGTTACTAAAGCCTAGAATGCAACAAAGTGCTCGAGTCTAAGGATGAGTAGACTTGTTGATTTGGTCCAATCTTTCAAGAAGATGATTAAACATGAAATGTAACTCATTTTGTACTTCTTGAACAAGTCCTTGGGTGATTAGACAATTTGGGCAATTATTGTCTTGATTGGGAACAGGAGGAAAATGGATGTTTTGAGGAGGCTCTACGAATGATTGTGGGGTTTCATTTTGAGGTGTGGGATGAGGTTCTACTAAAGGTGAGGGCGGTGGTAGTGGAAATTCCTCCATATGATCATGTCCATGATTGTTCCTTGTTTCCCATGATGGACTATTCGGTGTTGTGGGTGGTTCCTTATTTAACGAGAAAATTGGTGAGTGGGAGGTTCTTGGTGGTGAATGCTCTAATGAATAGAGATTTGGGTGAGGAAGAGGCTCGTTAAATCTATGCTCAAGGAATGAGGACTTAGACGGCTTGCTAGATTTAGCTATGTTTGGTTTTGAACTAGATGACCCCTTTTCTAGTCCAAAAGGTTTGATGCTAATTCTTGCGGTTCTCTTAGTAATTGTTGAATGAGTTTATTGAGGTGGAATTCTAGCATTGTTATCTCTTACGGGAGATGATTCGGTGGATGAAATTTCATGGATCATATGACCCTTTATTTTGGATGAGCCTTTGGTTGAGGAGTTGTTGCTAAGAGCTTTGGTCATGGTGATGATAAGGATGCTATAAGAGCTTTTAGTTACTGATTTTTGAAAGCTAGGTGGGAGTGATGCCTTAACCTTAAGAGTATTTGGTTTATAAAGGGTAATTTGAATTTAGGGAATTAAATTCTTGGCCACTAAGAGGATTAAGTATGCACTTAGGATTTTGATCAGCTCTAGGGAGATAATAAATGTAAGCTAAAAGTGGTTAGATAACCAAAAGGTGGCTTAAAATTGAAGAGGGAAGCTGATTTAAGCTTTCTGCAGCCACGGATCCCGCGGATCCCTCTCACTAGGGATCCGGCTGGTTATAAACCAGGGATCCGTCTGTCAGAAAAATTCTAGGTGAAATAATTATGCTTTTTGAAAGGTCTAGTACTTATGTATCTCGAGGTTTTGACTTAATTTGGAAGTCTTGAGTGGTGGATGTCTTAAATGCTCAACCATAAGGGGTGATGGTGTTTAATGATGGTTTTGGGTAGGAAAGTTTACTTTAGGTAGTCTAACTAAGTGCTTGAGAAAGATATCATTTGAATTGAGATGAAAAGATGGTGGAATTTAATCCTAGAAGTCAGATGAGGCCTTAAGAAAAATTTACTAAAATCTTAAAAAATAAAGAAAAATGAAAAACTAGTTTTGAGCCTAATTTTGAGTCAAAAGTGATTAAAACCAATTTGCTAAAATTGATGGATATATCAAACTAAGTGTTATGAGATGTGATAAATAATGTGTGAGCGTTGGGCGAAATATGGTGAGTTTTGATGAGTTGATAAATCAAAAACACTTTAAAATATATCCTAGGTAAGCCATGGGTGAGTGTGAGGCTTTCAAATGTTTGAGGAAGACTTAGTTGGCTCTAATGTCTTATGTTTGACTAGTGTGAGGTGATCTAGTGAGCTATTTTGATGTGGCAAGTTCTGTATTGCTCATCCTGTAGTCACGGATCCCACGGCCCCTTCTGGAGGGATCCGGCTAGTTATAATTCGGGATCCGCCACTGCAGATCGAAGCTTTCAGAATGTGCCATTTTGCATTCTTAAGCAAGTGCTTCTCCTAGTTATTTCTATAAGGACTACAAGCAAGGACACATCAAGTATAATGCATAGCAAATGTGAGACAACTAGAAGTTCCTAAAAATGAGTGACGACGACTACTTGAATGTTTTCAAGGAGTCGTAAAATCTCATTCTACATGTTCCTAAGTTACGATTATTTAATGCCAAGTTATGGCAAGATCTACATGCTACATCCTATTCTACATAAGCATTGTTTAAGTGTTACAACCCATTGTTTTAAATTGTTTTTCACAAATTTTAGGTCTTATGACCTTACCTTGCTTCTCCCATCTTCACCCATCCTCCACTCTTTATCACATCATCTCTACTTCTTTTTCTTCAAGAAGTTGGCAAAGCACTTGAAGATTCCCTTGGTTTGTTGCCATTCTGGTGATGCACTAGGAACGTCCAGAAATTGGTTGATGTAGTCCAAGGGGTCGAGATCGGTATTTCCGAGTGGGTTGCTACTACCTTCACCTTCTATTTGCCTCTCCCTTTCATCTGAGGAATCCGTGGGTGGGTGAGGCCTTTTTCCTTCCACCATAAACCTTGTAGTTCTACCCTCGGTTAGTGGTACCATAACTTTGTTGCAATAGCTATGATCAAAGGATTTGTGGAGAAGGATCTAATGCAAAGATGAATTTAGCAAGACGTGCAGTTAGAAAGGATTAAGCAAGTATCTTTTAGCACCATTTTGTCCATGCTTACACTTGCCATTCTCTAATCATGTATAGGCAAGGTTAAAATGAGTCTCTACTACTAGGCAATAGGATCATGAAACTGATCGTGATTTTACCCATAACCATTAAGTAACCCCTATTATTCTTCTTCCAAACCTTGGCAAGCCGGAAAAGGGGTGTACTTATGCTCATTTATGGTGAAGTCAATCGAGATGGACCCATCATCATTTCTAACAATCCCCATTGTCTTGTAGAACTCGAGTACAAAAACCGGGCAAATTTTTTCGTTTATGTCCAATAAACAATCAAACCCAATAGCTCCAAAAACTTTTCTTATGTCGGTATTGGCTAGAAATCATGGTTCTACTACTCGACCTTCATGAAAGAGTCTCTTTTCGAGCATTTTAAAAGCTTTCCTATCTTCGGGACTAAGTCCATCTTTTCTATGGTACATTGGTATGTAGTGAGCGGTATCTTGGTAGTCTTGTTGTCGGTTGCTTGGCATGATTATTCCTAAACAACATAACCACAATGTGGTGTTAATTGTGAATAGTAACCTAGAGAGTTTGATTACAATTTTGCTCAAATCATTTTTATTGAATTCATGAAATGAGTTTAATTTGTATTAACAATGTTGATTCTTTGATTTGGATTATCTTAGAAAACAATGTGGTAACAAATTATCATAAACCCATTTGAACCCAACTTCTAAAAATGAAGAAATTGTAATCCTATGAATCAAGGAATCAAATTAACAATGTAGTGAAGATTATACTTACACAAGTGATTGTTATGCTTGAGAGAAATGATCAAATTGCTCCTTTGAACAGTAGTTGTGTTCTTGTTCGTGAGTCTTTGAAGGGAAAATAATTGTGGAACATCCACAGTGATCATTACTAACTTATGTTGTCTTCTGTTGCACGGATCCCGCTGATCCCTCTCATTTGGGATCCGGCTAGTTTAAAGTCAGGGATCCGGCTTGACAGCAAAAAAATCAGTTTAAGCATTCCTTGATAACTTTGGTTTGGGAGTTCTAAAATGCCTAGAGTTTGATGTTTAAGCTCTATAACTTGTGATTTGAGTTTTAGACGGTTTTAATACTAATCCTATTTAACGTGGTCCCCTTTTAAAGAATTAGTCACAATTCTTGGGAGGTTTACCGAAGATTAAGATAAAATCCTATTTTATCATAATATAAGAAGTTTTACACAGAAATTCATTGACATAGATGAAATGTCAATAATTCCTATCTAAAAAATAATGATTGAGGCTATCGAATAGCCAAGATATCATTATTACAAGTTATTAGTGTAGTCTATATAAATCAATCGAAGAATATTATTCTTGATGATGGCTTTAATATAGATAACTTCTTAAGTAATTACTAATAGAGATTAATTATGCAACTAAGATTCTAACAATAAAAACAAGTGTAAATTATTTAATGATCATACATTTGCTAAATATTCTTCTTAAGGGAAGAAGTATTTAGAGGAGATGTTTAGTGATCTTCTTGGAATCTCCAGATCCACGTGTGAGAAGAACAATACTAAACATTCTTTTCACGAAAAGAAATATTTAGATAGCTTCTTCATGATCTTCTTGATATGCCCAAATCCAAGTATGGAGAATACTTAACAAGGAGAGTGTTAGAGCATTCTATCATTGTCCAACAATAAACACTATAATGATTTTAAAAAAACATGACTTGAAAAAAAATCCTTCTTTGTAGTTTTCAAACATACACTGATCGTATCAAGTTTTTAAAGTACAACATACTCTAAGAAACTTGGTAACGAAGCTCTGATGCCAATTGTGGAAAACTAGAAGGGGGGTTGAATAGTTTTACCCATTTAAAACTTCCTTTTTAAATATTTAGATCGACTTATGTCAATGTATTTATATGTGTATGTTGGACGTTGATAGATAGATATATGAAACTGTAATGAAAGATAAAGAGTAAGAAGCACATAACCACGACACGAGTATTTATAGTGGTTCGGCTACAAGGACACCTTCCTTGCCCTACTTCACTCCCCGAGTCACTTACTCGAGAGTTCGTAATCACTACATGACACCAATCTCCTTATGGCGGAGAAGCCTTCACAACGTCGCCTACTCTTTTTCCGGTACTCGGCTAACCACCAGGTTCTTTCACACCAAGGTGAACCACACCTATCACAACGTCACCTACCCTTTATCAGGTACTAGGCTAAGTACCTAGTTCCATTACAATGGAGGAACTACTACCCAACACAACACAACACCTAATCCCAAGGAGATCCACTCCTTATTACAACACCATCAAGGATATCACCATCCTTGAAAATAAACTAATATTGTATGTATAATGATGCACCTCATCGATTATACGACCTAGGCATTCTTCCCTAATGCCACTTGATTTGATTCCAAGGCATCCTTCACTAATGCCTTTGAAACAACGCTTGGCACCTATCACTAATGCCTTCGTCTTGACACCTTTAGCATTCTTCACTAATGCTTTTGACACGGACGTTAAGCATCTTTCACTAATGCTTTCGTCTTGACTTTTTCTGCATCCTTTACTACTGCCTTCAACACAACGAATCTACGGAGGAAGAAAGAACTATCAACAAGAGAACCTCAGTTGTCTTGATGATGACGAAGCATGGAAACTCATGGACTTGAGCTTGCTCGACTTCAAGAAGTGGTGATCTCGCCTTTAAGAGGACCCTAAAGAATCACACAAAAACAAAAGACAAACTACATAGAAAGATCCCTTAGGATCAGTGGTTAGAGAGTTACAATACTTAGGGAAAGTATGTGTAAGAGTGGCAAACAAAAAGGAAGAAATGGCTCACTATTTATAGAGGAGAAATGCTTCGTTCCGGATCCCACGGATATCTTCCACAAGGGATCCGTCTAGCGTAAAGCTAGGGATCCGTGGGACGCTCCTCTTTGCCCATGGGTATTTTGGTTATAGGTCATGGGTCATGGGTTATGGGTTGATCCATGGGTTTCTTATTAGATACAATGTATCTCATGAGTTCAATGTACCTAGTCAAATGGGTATGGGTCAATACCATGGGTTATGGATATTTTCCATGGGTTGTAGTTTTTACCCATTTATATAATATATACTAGTTGTGTATATATTTTGCCCAATATGTAAACACTAGTTGTTGTACATATATATTACTAAATCATAAAATCACTTATACTTGTTTTAGTGTTTTATGTGAAAACGTTAAGTGTGTTAGAAAACTATTGGCTCAAACAATTACGTATTTTATTTGTTTCGTTAAAATGATTTTACGTTTGTTATCGACAAAACATTAGAAGATCGTAAAATATAAATAAACTTTTTTACGGCTTATTTGTATTAACAGTTACGACGTAACTCATCTCTGTGATTACGCCGTAACCATACCTTTGCAGCAGAATTATGGACGCATTACCAATTACGGCGTAATACCGTCTCAGTGGTTACGCCGTCACAACTCGCTCTGCAGCTTATGTCAGGTTTTGCCAGTTACGGCGTAACTCCTTATTAGAGTTACGACGTAACCTTCCTCTGCTTTAATTCTTTCATTTTAATACACAATAACCTTGTATTAGTATTTTAAATGAACTTTGTGGGTGTTTTCCCTGTAAACCCTCACGAGACTTCACTCGTCCACTTGGAACACCAAGTGGTTTAAAAGGCTTGTTGCATATGCTAAATGCAACCGTGATTCCTACGAAAGTGAGTTAGGTTTGTTTTTATTTTTCATGTTTTCTTTTTAGAATTATGCTTGTCGGTAGTGTGATTTCAGGGATTGAAGTTTGTTCATGATGCTTATACGAAGGCACGTCTCTTTTTCGTGGGCCTTCTTTCTTTTTGGAGCAAATTTCAGGGAAGTTCTCACTCTAATTCTACTTTTCTTTTCACCTTTATTTAACACTCAGTACAAAAGGGATTTTGTACAATTCAAGTGGGGGGACGGGAGTAGAATTATCTCTTTAACTTTATTTTGCCCTCATTTTTCTAGTTTATTTTGAATATTTATGCCATTTTTAAAATTTTGACAAATTTTTCTTAACCTAACTAGATTAGACCTTAGCCGAGCACATACAACCCTTGATATTATATGGTGAGATTAGCCGTACTCGTTTCCAAAATTTTACCCTAAATCCACCAAATTATGAGTATGCCGGTTTGCTGAGTTTGCTCGATGTATTTGGACTTTTCAGTTTAAGAAGGCAATATTATAGGATTATCACCCAAATAGCCTACCATTGTGTGTCTATCGATTAGTCACCTCGACTTCTCGACCCCCATCTGAAACCCTTTTGTTGCAATCACTTTTAGTGCAAGATACCCCTAGATACACCCATCTAAGCCACTCCTTTCATTTTGTTAACCCAATAGATTGTTTCGATACACCTATACACCTTAGCCTACCCTGTAGTCTTTATTTGTGATTGGGAAGTCATCATTTGCCTAAGTTCAAGATTCAAGATGATAGGTTTAGAAATCACGCTTTCGTCGATGACATATTCCTGAAGATCATTGAAGACCCCCCGAATTCCCATTGTTCATCTCAAGTGGGGGGATATTATGTTTAGTTGATATTGTTATGTTGGAAAAAAAATGATTCGAAAAATATATAAAATATATATATATATATATATATATATATATATATATATATATATATATATATATATATATATATATATATATATATTTATATATATATATACATATATAGTTGTTATGTTATTTAGTTATTGTAAAAGTGCATTGTTATAAGCACTATATTATGAGCTTTATAGATTTAGTATCGAGGAGGCCACCTCGGTCACATTCGAAGTTTGGAGTTAGTAATTATGCCAACAGTTGGAGAATAGGTATTGTGCCCATCATGACGTCCTCTAATGACACATCTACCTAGTATTTCATGATTCGGTTTCTTGACTTCAAAGCTTGAACTTTGGGCGGACTGTAAGTGGTGATGACTTGGTTATAGATTTAAACTACCTGCTTGATTTTTGTTTTACACCATTTATATATCCCATGTCTTATCCTACCCTTTAGTCATGAAGCATGTCTAGGTGATGCAGCAAGCAATCTTTGGTGTCTTGGTCATGGATTTGGTCATGTATCATTGATTTTGTCCACTTCGCCGTGACATGTTAGTAATGTTAAATCACCCCTTAACCTTTGTCGTGTCTACCCATATTGCCTTCGAGAATTGTTTAGCCCTTAACTCTAGTGGTGGAGATTTGTGTAACCGCCAAGCTTATGATAGAATACATGCTATTACTGTGCGATTGAGTGATCACCCCGAAATTGACACTTACATTAGTTGAGAGATTTGAGTGTTTCGTTCCCATTTCGTGAGGTGTTCGGCTTTGTTTTATTCTAGCATAAGGGATTTATAAACTTATATTTTCCAGGTTATGGGAAATATCTTTTTAGTAATCTTTCTAATAAGGTCTACTTCAGGGCAAGTAGAGTTCAAGTGGGGGGATATTTGATAACATCAAATAGTCATAAATATTAAGTGTCAATATCCCCCGATAATGCTCGTAATTTATATCATTTATATAGATTTAAGCTTGTTTTCCATTGTTTTCCACTTTCAGGTAAATTACGAGCATTGGAGCTAAAGAGAAGCGGAATTGGAGAAATATCAAAGATTTATCATCGTATGCTGACTTTGAAGAAGTTACGGCGTAACTCATCTCTCACATTACGCCATAACTAAAGCGAGACTCAGAAAACCAACTCATCAGAAGGTTACGGCGTAACTCTCCCCTAAGACTACGACGTAACTATATTAGGTCAAATGAGGTTCCACGCCGCTGATAACTATGCCGTAACTATTCCACCAACTACGGCGTAACCAAGTAATATTGAAGATACGGCGTACCTACTTATAAGGTTACGCCATAACCAGCAGATCTAGTGCAAATAACGAAGGAATTGAAGATTACAACGTAACTCTCATATTAGTTACGCCGTAACCCAGATCTGGCCTATAAATACCCCAGGATTTCCAGCATTTGAAAGCATCCCATTCCACACACCACAACCAAAGAACGTGGGAAGAATCCAAAGGCATGTCTAGAGGAGCATACGGAGCTGTCTCCAAGGGAGAAATCACTCACCTACGATAAGCATTAGCATTTTATCTTTTCTTTACTTTTGATTCATGTATTTCGTAACTTTGAATATTGAATTGATTTGTATGGTTAATATGAGTGGCTAAGCACCTCTTGGTGCTGTCCTAGTTATGATTCCTTAATTGTTTTGTTTGCATTTACATTACTTCCGTATAATTATTTCTAAGTGTATGCATGCTTAGTTTATTGGTAGCTACCCTTGTTTCGGTAGTTTTGAATGGCGGTAGAGGCTAGTTGCTTATGAGATATGACCAACTGACCCTAAGTGAGTAGACTCAGATGGGAAGGGTAAGATATGACCAACTGACGACCCTTTCAACTTGTGCGATTTGACCAACTGATCACCTACCATTTGGATGAACTTAAGAATTAGGGGATGAGTGTTTAAGTTGCTAACGCCCGGGCACTCACTATTATAAATCTAGCATGTAGCGGTACTTAATGACTTGGCTTAGGGGACCAGGAACAACTGGACTTATGAAGGGACACCTGACTTCTCCAGTGGTGGCATCTTTTCTGATAGGTTAGGGTGAATTGACCAAATGTTGTCCTCTCGAATTTGACCCCACCTGAAGTAATTGGAAGTAAGTAGACGTAGACATTACTAGCTAGGAGGAATAACTAGGTTAGCACCACTATCCTCTATTGATTTATCCTTTGCCTTTTATCTACTTTTGTAGTTAATTAATTAATTCCTTATCGAAATCATTATTAAAATCTGTGACACCTAGACTTAGTAATAATCCAACACACATAGCTCTTGGGACGACCTCGGTTTTACCAAATACTACACTACACAGGACCGGGTACACTTCCCGTTAGGGCATTAGGGTATACCATACCTATAACGAGACTATACAAATATTAAAACATGGTCAGTAAAACCTGCATCACTTACCAACAACGGGCTTTTAATACTAGTAATGGGATGGGTAAACCAGTATGGACCAATATCAACAGAGTTAATAAAGCTAATCAATTTGTCCCTAGACCAGTACTAATCAATGCTGGTAGTTCAAATATTAATTCTTTTAGGCCCAACATGAATACTAGTATGCAAAATGTTAAACCTATTAGGCAAAATGTTAATCTTGTTAAGCCTAAAGTTAATACTGGTTGTGTTAATGTTAATTTTGTTAGACACAAACAACCAGTATCTACTAGTACCTTACATGGTCTAAGTCATACAAGAACCCATGTGAATAAATTCATTCAAAGAAGCAATTTTTTTAAATCACATTCACCTGTGAGAATACCCATTGTTAAAAATACCGCTAAAATGTCAAAATCTTATGCTATAAAGGGAAATGGGGGAACCCAGTGTACCTCTCTAAGACTAAACACATAGAAATTAGGCATCACTTTATAATGGATTGCTTTGAAAAGAAACTCATTAGGGTGGAAAAGATTCACAATGATAATAATGTAGCTGACCTATTGACCAAAGCCTTTGATAGACCAAGATTCAATTTCTTAGTGGTTCATATCGGTATGATAAATCCGTAGCTACATTTAAAGGGAAGATGAAGTGTATAGTTTGTAATATAGTTAGTAGACTTAATTTGGTATTTATAGGATTATTATTAGTTCAAGAGTTAAAACTGATAGTTAAAACTAGTAGTTCTAGAGATAATACTGGTAGTCAGTTTCTACTAATTCTGGTTTCAACAACCAGTTGTAGTATTTTCTTTGGTTTTGGACTAATTTTTCTAGAAAAAGCATGGATTGAAGATGAATGGAAGTTGTGTTCATGATTTGTAAGTGTACTATGTTAATTCTGATGAGTCATTGTTAGTACTGGTTGACTATTTTAAGTCTGGTAGTGCAAATAAAGTTACCATTAGTACTGGTCGAGGGAAAATTGATTTTTACTGTTTAAATAGTACCGTTACTGATTTTTTAGCACTATGAAGTATATATATGGATAATATTCATCTTTAATTCATATTTATCCTTTATTTACTTCATATTAATATTCAAAGTAACAAATTTTCTTCTACGACTAAAAATCACTACCAGTACTTAAACTCTAATACGGCGCGCATTCCAGTACTTCACAATTCTTTTAAACACGGCTCACTACCATTACTTAAACCCTAATACGGCGCGTATTCCAGTACTTCACAATTCTTTTAAACATGGCTCAATTAAAGTTTTGTGATAAGCATAACCAAGTGGGGTTCTTAAAGAAGCCAGCCGAAAGCACGGGCTTTGAACAGATAATGGATTTTTTTAAGGGTTCCCATATAAGGTATGCCTTAACTCATAATCCTACTATCCATTATTCCCTATTCAAATAGTTTTAGCAGACTGCCACTGCCATAACTCTTGCTGATGGGACTCTAGAATTAAGAGCAACCATTGATACTCTTTGAGTTTGCAATCACTGAGGAATCAGTCAGAAGTAAACTTCAATTGGATGATGCTTCAACGATTTCTATGTTGCCAAATGATGAACGTTTTGAGGGCATGGGTAATATAGGGTATCCAACTGATGGAAATTTTACTTTTTGGAAAAGCTTTTTCACACCCGAATGGCAATTTTTGGTGCATCACATACTACATTGTATGAGTTCTAAAAGTGGTAGATGGGATCAATTTGGTAGCAACATTGCCACTGCTTTGATCTGTCTTTCCACTGGTAGGATTTTTAACTTTTCAAAATTAATTTTTGATGCCATGGTTGCCAATTTGAAAAGCTAAACAAAGTTTTTGATGTATCCTCGCTTTCTACAAATTATTTTGGATATTGAAACAAAAATCAAACACCCTTATTTGGCTGTGACCTTAAGCAAAAAGATATTTGGGAACATGAAAAGGGGTTTTCAGGGGGTACCAAGGTCTTTGTTGCCTTCTATGTTTCCTGTTGCTACTAATGAATCTGCAGGTACATCAGCTCCATCTCAAGCTCAATCTTGACCTATAGATAATACATAGGAGCCTACTTATGAACACAGATCACCAACACCCCAACCACCTTCACCTCCAACTCATGAGGAAAAACCACCTGTCATTCTACAAACCCAGCCTACAACTCCCACTCATGAAGAAGAGCCAACAACAATGTCTACGGATGCTCTACTTCAACTAGTTCCTTAGTTACTCACTAGGATAGATGCTTTGGAAAAAGGATCTGAAGCAAACTAAACAAAGCATGGGAGCAGTTGTTGTTAAATTGGTTAAAAAGGTTAAGAAGCTGGAGGGGGTTGTCAAACAGAAAGGGGTACTTCTCACTGATTCAGAGGATGATGAAGCATAAAATTCTTCCAAATAGGGGAGGAATTTGAAAGAGGGTGAATCAACAGATTTTAAGACTCCTACATAAGCAAAATCATCTAAGGTGCAAATATTAGCTCACAGGGATTAGAAGAAGCTGAAACTCTTGTCAAAGACCTTAGTCAAAATAAACAGGTCAATACATGATTAAGGAAGAGGTTAGATGCAGAAGCTGTTAGTACTGATGAAGAAGTTAGTACTGGCTTCACAGATGTTAATCCTGCTGGTAATGATATTAATCCTGGTTGTGATTTTAATTCTTGTAGAGATAAAGCAGATTCTGGTAGTGATAAAGCAGATTCTGGTAGTGATAGAGTTAAGTTTGTTGGTGATAAGATTAGTATTAGTGATGAATCTGTGCAGAGAAAAGGCAAGCAAGTACTTAAAGAGACTCCTCAACCTATTAAAACTAAAAGGCAAATCAAAGAAGAGCAGGCAAGCTTGGCTGAAATAAGGAGACTTCAAGCTGAAGATGAAGCTGAAGAAGCAAGGATTGCTGAACAAAAGTTGAAGTATGAATTAATTGTAAAGAGAATGCAAGAGCAGCCTAAGTTATCTGAAGCAAAAAAAAAGGATGGCTCAAGTACAAGAAGCTGCAATGTTCTATACTTATGAAGATAGAGACATAGTAAGAGCTAAGCTGGAAGCAAATAGGGATATCTTGGCTGACATAGGAAGTGATGACTATGCAAAGAAGATGGTTAAGATAATTAATGAAAAGAAGAGGCATTTCAGAGAACAAAGGGAGAGAGAAAGAAGAAACAGGCCCATGACTAAAGGAGAGAAAAGGGAGTATATGATGAATTACTTAAAGAATCAAGGGAATAATTAAAAGATGATCCAGCTTAAGAAGTTGAAAGCTGATGAGTTGAAAGAAGAGTTTGAATAATATGTGAAGCAGATTCAAAGTTTTATTCCAATGGGCTCAGAACATGAAGCTTCAAGTTTGAAAAGGCATGGCATAACACTTCAATCAGAGGAAGCTAAGAAGCAAAAAGTTACAGATGGTAAAGATGAAGCTAAGACTGAATTTGTAAAGAAAGAAGAGGAATTGGAAGTTAAAAAGCCAATCCTGAAATGGAGTAGAAGAAAATATGTGGGTAAGAAAGGATTGAAGAAGAAGGATCAGCCTGAAACTGAGGAGGATGTGGATGATTATATGGAAGAAAGGGTAGATGAACCTTCTTCAGAAGAATTCACAATGGGGGCAATTCCGCAAGGATCAGCACCTGCTGCAAAGATTGTCAAGTAGCTGATCATTAAGACTAAAAGTAAAGAGGTTTATCAGATTATATGGGAAGATAATACTGGTGTAATATATGTTACTTTTCCAGGTTTTCTTAATGAGTTAACCATGGATGATCTCAAGGAGCTATACAGGTTAGTGATGCTGAAGTACGGAGATAGCAGACCTGAATAAGAGCTGGAAAGAGTTCTATGGGGGGATCTGAAAACTATGTTTGATCCACCAGTTCCAGAGGATGAGATTTGGAAGTTGCTTGATCAACAAAAGGTAGTCAATTAGAGATACTTTCATAGTTGTGCAGTTCATTGCTTAACATTAGAGACTGCACACATATATATGTTGACAGAGGTTGAGTATCCACTCCCATCTAGATTTTTTAAGATAATGCTTGAGAAGAAGCTTATGGAAGATAGAAAAGGTGACATATGCTATCAACTTCTAAGGTTAATAGAAAAACAGGCTAAACAGCAATGATTTTAGGATGTTTGAAAGAATTTTCAGGGCTGTAGGGTATGAATTGGGGGTTGATTAAGCAAAATGGAGACTGAGGAAGTCTACTTGGTGAAGGTGCTTTGCACTAACACAAAAAATGGTTATCAATCCACCATATTTAACAAACATAAGGACTGGCTAATCCAAGAGGAAACGGCTCTGGTAAAGATTTCTCAAATCCGTTTATGGCTGACAATTTTCCAAAAATTGTATGGTTATCAACTCACCATATCTATGTTAGTAAAGAGTTGGCTAGCCCTCAAGATTATGGCTTGTGGTAAAGGTTGTGGCAAATCCATGTATATGGTTGACAGTTTACCAAAAACTGGATGGTTTTCAACTTACCAAGGCTTAAATGTTAAAAAAGTTGAACTGGTTATTAATTCACCAAGGTAATGACACAATTCCACCAAAGAATTAGCTAGTCTAAAAGCAAACGGCTTTTGGTAAAGACATATCAAATTCGTTGATAGCTGATGATTTGCTAAAAATCATATGGTATTTCAACTCACCATGTTTCACGTACTAAGAGTTGAAATGGTTATCAATGTACCATGGTTCATACACCAAACATTGGCTACTCTAAATTTAATGGATACTGGTAAAGAGACATCAAATCTATTAAATTTTCAATGATTCACCTCTCACAGGAGTTAACACACCTGGAAGTGATGAGAATAGTCAAAAACTTTATAAATTGATGTATATATAGTCAAATGTTGCTGAAAAGATCTGAAGTGAAACCATGGATTGCTGGTACTTATAAGTTTGATGTTGCACAGATAAAAAAGTGAAGATTCATAGAGTTGCAGTTCAAAATAATTCCAAGAAGATAGATCATAACATCCTCAGGAAGATCAAAATGAAGAAACTAGAAGTTCACAAGTGAAGATCAAGTTAGGGGAGGATTCTTAGGAATTATTCTACAACATACTTAATACTGTTAGTGACATAGTTAAGTCTGGTAGTCATAGTTAAGTCTGCCAGTACTAAGTTAAGTCTGGCAAGCATAGTTAGTACTTTTTAGTGTTTAGTAGTTACGTCTGTTCTTGAAACAGAATAATTATGTTAGAGATATCTTAGGAAAGGATATGTACGCATTAGAGATGTCTTGGGAAAAGATATGTATATTGATAACATCAAATTACCTGATATTTTACATATCAAATTCACGTGTTTATTGCCTCATTTATATTAATATGGTACTTAATTCGTTTATATTCATTCATATTTACATTTCAGGATAAATGAGGCGTTGGAGCAGAAAATATGTGATATAAGGCCAAGATATATATTCTGAAGACAAGTTACGGCGTAAGTAGCACTATTGACTATGTCGTAACCCACACTACGAGGGCCTGTGAATGTTGTGTGAAGGTTACGCCGAAATATTACTACATACGAAGTTTGGTGCTCAATTAACACATTTATATGTTGGTCTCCATCAATGGAATGAAGAAACTCAAGGGCCTACGTTGCAATATTGCTATTTTGAAAAACTGAAGAAGTTATGCCATAACCCTAAATTCAGCATCTAACTAGGTTACGGAGTAACTAAAACTTTAGTTACGCCGTAACTAAGGTTACGGAGTAACTAAAACTTTAGTTACGCCGTAACTGAGTTACATAGTAACTTAAACTTTAGTTACGCCATAACTGAGGTTACGGCGTAATTCACACTTAAGGTTACGTCATAACCATGTCGCGGCCTATAAATACAGCCCTAAATCTGCATTTTTTAGTATCTCTCTTCACCCTTCTCCTAGAGGTCGATTAGGGCACCAATCCAGGGTAATTTCCAGCAGTCCAAAGCCATTTTCCAAGGAAGAATTCACCTGCAATCATCATCGTTATTAGCTTTCCATCAAGTAATTTGTATCAAACATTATGTTTAATACTATTCATGTTTTATTCATTATTGTTGGATTAATTTTCTATATGTTTGGCTAAGCACCTCGGGTGCTGGCCTAGTTATGATTCCTTAATTGTTTTGTTCATGTTTACATTGCTTCCGTATAATTATTTCTAAGTATATGCATGCATAGTTTGTTGGTAGCTACCCTTGTTTTGGTAGTTTTGAATGGCGGTAGTGGCTATTTACTTAGGAGATATGACCAACTGACCCTAAGTAGGTAGACTAAGTGGGAAGGGTAAGATATGACCAACTGATGACCCTTTTTGCTTGTGCGATTTGACCAACTGATCACCTACCGTTTGGATGAACTTTAGAAATCGGGGATGAGTGTCTAAGATGCTAGCACCCGGGCACTCATTATTATGAATCTTGTAACATATTGGATTTCATAAACACTCAAATAAGCTCAACAATGCATCGAATGAGATACAGTTTAGAGAGAGAAAGTGGGATCCTTTCTAGAGAGAGAAAGTGAAAGAAAACATAGAAGGTTAGATTAAGAATGAGAAAGGTCCAACCCTCAACCTTGGGAGGTAGAGGGTATTTATAGTTACATACTATACGTCCTCCTTCGGACTGTGGATCAGGCATACAGTGGGTAAAGACCCGTCCGTCCTCCACGGTGTTACTCTAAACTAAACTACGCTAATGACTAACTAATACACTAGTGAATAACGATATGTCTACGAGCTAACTTATGCAAGATTATATTTGGGGTGACCGACACTTCACTATGGAATTTCTAATTCCTAACAATCTCCCCCTAAGGGAGGTCACCCCATGTTTTACATTTTGAATCCTAGCATTCTATTTTATCTTCATTCTTGAGCTCGTAGACTTTAATTCTTCACTTCCGCAATCTTTGTGCTTTAGCAGTGATACTTCAAAGTCCGCATAGTTTTGTACTTTCAGTGGAGGTCTTTGAACTGATCCACATCTTTGATGATCTTCGAGCTTCATTGAGATCATCAGCCACAGTAAATCTCTGGATCATCCTTTTGTTGTGTTGCCTTCATGTGATGTTGTGACTTTTGGACCTACATGCTCACACTTTCAAGATCATGACATCTTTCCATCAGAGTAGCGGAAGCTTTACTGGCTCATGATATTTGCAGCAGCGTAGCAGAAACATTGTATAAAATATCAGAGCCAGGTTATGTATATGAGCATTTGTCATGATTTCTTTAATTAAGTGTGGACGTTGTGAGCATGCGGCTTTGGATTGACTTCTCAATTCTGATCAGCTGCAACCGTCCAAATGTACCTGCAAACAACAGTTAGCAATAAAATGCACGAAAGTGTCTTTGATCACTTTCGTTGAATTGAGGTACATGGCGCACGGTTCCTCGTTGATCAGTACAAGTACTGCTTGCGTGATCGTGCAGTAGAATTCAAGAATTTCTTGACAGGGTTTCGCAATGCTCTAGTTGTTCTCAAACCGGAACGCCTCAAAGAAGACAACACAGAGTGAGTGAACCAGCGAATTGAGATTCACTGATTGAAGAAAAATTGATTTGAAAACAATTGTGTATTGCTTAGAAGAAAGAGTTTTGCAATACGACGAAGGTTTTATGAGAAAGATCAATTTTCAATTTAAAATACTTTTTGTATTTGAAAGAGAATACACATTCGATGTGCTAGAGAAAAGAAGAGATTTGCACACCGAACGGTTTTTCCAAAAGTATTTTTTCAATCAGAGTTACTTTTTGTTTTTGAAAACATGAATACACATTTGATGTGCTAGAGAAAAGAAGATTTGCACATCGAACGGTTTTTCCAAAAGTATTTGTCAATTCATTTCCTGGACCAAGGTTGATTCACGAGTGAATTGCCCCATTGTTTCTATCCAGTTATCACAAGCTTGATCTTTTGAAAAGATCTCACATGTCACCCACCAAGAGCTTGTTTGATGTTGGCTCTAGAAGGCTTTCCATCTTTATCGTGAATATTTAATATATCACTTGGATGTTCTGGCAATACCACAAGGATAATGCGTAGGACTCTTAAAATATATTCTTACTTTCCACATTGTGTGAAACAGCAAGTCTTCAAGAATTTAGTGTCCTAATGAGATATTGTGGATGATCTCTTGGCTCTAGACTCAATTGTGCACATTTGGTTTTCTATGCCGGAGACTAGGGAGAGGGTCTCCTTCTTCAATATCAACAATCTCTAAGAGAAAGTCGATAGATTATGTAGGTTCCCCGTGAGAATGAAACAAGCATTTTAAGAGGAACTTGAGTAGTTTGGGAAGTTTAGTGCAGTGCGTCACTGGGTCCATGACGTCTTGTCTTCAATACCGGCGTAACCTTAGTAACCACCAGTAGCATATGTATTGAACCCGGTTACTGCCCTAAGGTTGAATTATTGGAGGGCTATTTCTTTTCACCCTTTTCACATTTAATTCTTTTTCATTCTTCAACCCCTTCAAGCTACGAGACTTCATTACTAGAACCTTGTTGGGTTTATTCCATACTAGATTCTCTGTCTCACCGCAAGACTCTTCCCATTTCTCATTTTTCTCCTTTTTTCAATATACCTAAGGACTCTACATTATCTAGTGGATTGTCCCTGGGTAGATCCCTCCGGTTCTGGTGGATCATGGGAACTAATACCTAACCTCACCATCCTTATAACTCCATGCATAAAGAAAAATGGTCGGTCTTTTGGTACAGTTCATTCTTCCTTAAAACCAATTGAAAAATCATTTGGAAAATCAATCAAGGTACTTGTGATGTAAAATCAAAGCATTTTGTACCTTAATTGTTTTGATCATTTAGAAATGCTCCCCCTCAACATGTGCATATGATTTTGAAATTGTTTAGCACATGGAAGCAAGAGTTCTTTGAAACAATTTCTTGATCACAATTTCCTTAGAAAAAGCCTTTTGATTTTTATGGTAAATTCTCCCCCTCAAAATGTGCGATGGTTGTTTCAAATAATTTAGCACATAGAGGAAAGAGTTCTTTGAAGTACTTCCACGATCACACAGCCATTTAGAAACCATTAGAAAATCAATCAAGGTACTTTATGTTAAAACATATAAATCATTGTACCTTGAAAGTTTATTTTCTTTTGAAATGCTCCCCCTCAATATGTGCTTCGAGATTCGAAAGCGTTTAGCACATATGGGAGAGCAGCATGCACACTTGAATCAAAACGATCACCTTTTATCAAATTTCATATTAAATCATAAATTCTCCCCTGATCAAAAATATAAAACCCTTTGAGATTTTGGATCCCAAGTGATTTAATAAGGTTTAGAAAACATGGGAGAATATGTGGCCTTGTTTAAATACTCTTTTGGTTTTAGGTTAAATGCTTCTCCACAATCATGTGCATTATGTATTTCAAAATCGTTTGGCACATGAAGGAAGGAGTGCTTTTAAAACAGTCACCCTTTTAAAACCGATTTGAGATTTAAATCACGATCTCTCCCCCGATCAAAAATTTCAAACCTTTTGAGATTTGTGATCCCAATTGATTTAAATCATTTAAAAGATTTTGGGAAAAGACGTGGCATGATTTAATTTTGAAAAATGATAGATAAGGACCAATTATATACATTAAAGATTGTTAGTGTCAGGTATGATAGTTTTAAGAGATCTTTTAGTAAAATAAAACAATTTCACAATCAAACAAGAACAGAAAAAATTTCATTTTGTAAGATCTTTGAGTTTTAAAGAAAATCATACCATGACATAACATTAAATCATTAGATCACCACTTTTTGATGATATATTGTTTGAAAATACTTTATTTTAAATCACTCTCCCCCTCAATCGATGACCGTAGTCGATGATTGAGTGACTTAAGTTTTGAAAAAAAAATGAAGTCCGGTGATTTCCAAGATTAAGTCTAATTTATTTTCAAAACCAATATTTTTCCATTTTTCAAAACAATATTTTCAACATTGTTCAAGAAATGGTATCATTCACTACTATCATGCACAAGATACGTTAGGTGGTGAAGAAGCTGCTTCTGTTGTTGTTGTAAGACTGGAAGAAAACCGTCTTCTGATGCAGTGAGACCTCTTACGTTGCATTTTTTCATGCCAACTATCCATAGAGGTCAAATTAAGCTCCGTTTCTTCATTTGATGATGAAGAAAACCATCTGCTGATGCAGTGAGACCTCTTACGTTGCATTTTTTCATGTCAACTCTCCATAGAGGTCAACTTAAGCTTCGTTTCTTCATTTGTCAACCCAAGATGTAGTTACCCTTTCCTTTCGGCATCCAATCATCTTATTTAGTGGGATCCGGATCTGGAACATTCTTTTATACCATGATATCTGCATATGTTAGTGGACACAAACAAATATATGGTGGTCGATATCACCCAAACAGTAATCGACTAATAAAAGTCAATCCAACATATCAATCAATTCATATATGGCATGGGAATAATATGTTTATCAAACTCTAATCATCTAATCCTAACAATCATATCCTAGGAACCTAGTCCTTCAACGTAGGTTAACATGTTTTACATTTAAGTATATAGGATAATTAGATAAACTCGTTAGATGAAATAGATTTGAAAACATTCTCCCCCTCAATCAATGACTTATTTTTCTGAAAGGTTTAAAAGCGCTGAAGTCATTGATTGAGTTTTAAATTTTTACGAAAACTCTTAATCTTATTGATTTACAAGCAACTCATTTACCACCATTTTTTAAACACAACAAATATTTTTCTGAAGAATTTTAGACGGAAAAACATTTGTGTAGGAACAGCAGTCCTTCGACATACTTTCCTCAAATAGTTTTAGGATAAGTGCATGAAATATATGAAAATTGGTTTAGCGCAGCACTTTCCTTTCTTGAAAAACGGGTTGCTATCTGAAATAATAGCAAGCCATGGTTTTAAGCACGGGTTACAGTCTGAAGTAACTGTAAGCCATAGTTTTAGATATGTTTTGAAAAAATATTTACACCTCCTGCTCGAACTTCATCTTTAGTCCCGTGCCATTATTGAATGACATTTCTAAGACCGTAGATGTTATCGATACCAGAAGACATGTCTTGAGAAAACTTATTTTTGAACTTTTTTTTTAATGGGTTTTTGTTGGTTTTATAATTTCCTATTTTGCTTTTAGATAAATATTTACAAAGAAGATAATTTAGTTTAAGAGGATGATGATATGAGTACCGAGATAAGGAGATCGTACAGCACGTTGTAGAAGAAAGAAATCAACATCTCTTAAACTTTCGCCACCAAAGCTTTCGAGGCTCTTGAATCGTCGTCAGAAATTGAGCCTTCTGAAAGTGAGACTTTGGTAGTGTTGGGATATGAAATTGCTGAAGACATGAAAGTACTGAAGATATGAAAGTACTGTAAGTCATAGCAAATCTGGGAAAAGTCAAAGAGTCAAAGTACTGCTAAAGACAAAGTCAAAGTACCGCACCTAAAAGTCAAAGTACAAGCAAGAACAAAAGAAATCTTATTCGTTTATGGAAAGTATTGTATTCTATGTTTAGATTACTTGTCGTACAAGGCTATCAATTGTAAACCGGCTAGGATATCCTTGAGCCTATAAAAGGACTCCTAGATTGGCATTAGATATATGAGTCTATGAGTTTTAGAGTTTACTTAATTCACAAGTAAATTAGTGTTTTAGAGAAGTTCGATTATCTTAGAGTTGTATTAGAGTATCTCATAATAAGCATTTAGAGTTTATAATAAAAGTTTATTCTTCTTAGCTTTGTTAAGTAAATTCCGCATACTTGATAAAGATTGCTCAGTGTTTCTTTGTTAATAACTTAGGATTTATCCGAGGTTATTAAACCTTAACAAGCTAGTTAAGATAGTTTGATTAAAGTATATCGATCCAACAAGTGGTATCAGAGCTTCAATTGTCATGAAGAAGTACATGAAGTACATGAAGAAGACAGGCAAAAGCATTGATTTCAAACCAAAACAGGGCATAACTTTTGACAAATCTAAAATTGAATGCTTCAATTGTCAAAAGAATGGGCACTTTGGGAGTGCAGTTTGCTAAGTATCAAACAAACAGGACATCTGAAAAGCCAAAACTTGAGCTTAAGGAAATTCCAATTAATGAAACAAAGGCTTTGGTTGCTCAAGAGAAGTTATCAAAAGTTGACTGGAGTGAAGAGTTTGATGATGAACCAAGAACTTATTGCATGGTAGCAAAGTGGAAGAAGAAGAACTTGAAGATTCAAGAGAAGCATTGATTTGGAGCACTGCTTTTGTCAAGAACCCGAACATGCCGGAATTTGATGATGGCTTTGGAGGATTTGACTGGAGCAAGGAAAGTGAAGATGATCCTGTTCAACTAGCATTGGTGGCTACTTCACCAAATCAATCTCCTATCTCTCAGGTATGCTCAAATTGCTATGATTTTTATCATAAATTACTTAGCAGTTATGTGATTGAGAGAGATAATTGTGTTAAGGCTAGGTTCGAGGTAGCGGGTTATCAAATAACCTTAGAATCTATGGAAGCCAAAATCTTAGCACATGAAACTAATGAAGTGGCTTGGGCTAAAAATATGCATAAAAAAAGATTATCGCTAAAGCTTAGTGAATGGAAATTAAACTGTAAAATTGCTGAAATTGAGAAATTAACTAAGGAAAGAGATGATTTGTTAGCTAAGTTTGCTGCTGGGGTGAAGCCGGTCTGTCACATGTTTCTTATGTTCAAACAAAGAAAGAGCCTATCTTAAAACCGATTAGGTTTTGGAATGGATTTTAGTAAGATAGAAGAAAACCAATCTAGTAATCGGGATGAAGGTGAGTATGAGGATATAACCACTAGTGATGAAGAACTCATTAATTATGTAGATGCATCTAGTAATGATGGTTCAATAAGTGACTCACCTCCTGAATATAAGAAAGCATGATTATCATGCTGCTCCACATCCCATCGGCACTCATCAACCCCTTAGGCCTCGATGTTTCTCATTTTGGAGTAGACAGTCTAGAGTTTTAGAAAAAGCTAGTTGCTCAATCTAAGTCTAAAAAACCCAAAGAACCTGTTGAAAACGATGTTCAAAATCAAGCAAGACCTTTAAATCAAAGTATCGCTCCACAAGCCAGCACCTTCTTCAAAACCTTTTCAAAACAGATCTGCTAAACCTTTGGGATAATTTTGGTCAAAACAGGCTTAATCACTCACCAAGAAGGCAAAATAATTTTGGGCATAGACATAGAAGATGTCACTTTGACGTATGGGTCAAACCTGGGTTTTGTGTGTTTTAATCCTACTCATCTAATTAAAGATTGTGAACATCATTCAGAATACCTTAGAAAATTTCCAAAGAACAGACTTCCAACCCAGAAACCTAGAGAGTACAAACCACTTTGGAATAATTCAAATAGGGTCAATCACAGAAATTTCTCACCGGATCATAGATACCCACAACAACGAAAACCTTTTTCAAAACCTTCAAGATCTCACAGCCCTTTCCAAAGTATGTTAACTCCGCCCAACTTTCTCAAAGTACTGCTTGCATAAAACAAGGTAATCATCAATACTTGGTATAGAAATTTAGAGATCTCACTATCAAACTAGAAGGTATTACAATTCATATAAGAGATTTAGATCAGGAACCAAGTGTTAAAACAATGAAAGTTAAGAGGGAAAGTACGCAGAGGGACGAGCAGATTACTTTCAACCAAAAGTGAATCGATGTTTGTGTACAAGAAAAAGAGATTTGCGTTGAAAAACCAGAAAGTTTTGAAAACCACATGATAAAGATCAAAAGATAATTATGGATCATCATCTGAAAGATAGTGGAAATTACATACTCAAAGAATTTGAGTTTGTAACTCCACAGGAACACAAGTCAAGAATGGCTTGGGTTCCAAGTTTTAACTTTTTTATGTGCGTGGCAACCCGAAGAGGAGCTTAAAGATCATCTTATTGTGGATAGTGGTTGCTTGGAAGTATGAAAGAGAAAGAGATCCTGTCTGATTTTAGGAAGATTAGTGGAGGAAGAGTTGCATTTGGGAATGATCCCAATGGAGGAAAGATTATTGGAAAAGGGACTATCAAAGCTGAGCTTATAGATTTTGAGAATGTTAGATATGTGAAGGAGTTAAAGTTCAATCATTACGATTACACCAGATAAAAGCATCTGTATGGTCTACTACAATGCCTTATCCTTTCCTCTTACTTTAAGCCTGTTGATGATGAATTAGTAGTTCTTAGAGTACCAAGGACAAATGATGTGTATAGTTTAGACATGAAGAATCTACATTCCTATGGAAGAGCCACATGTTTGGTGGCTAAAGCAACATCAAGAAAGGCACATCAATGGCATAGAATATTGGGCCATGTTAACTTCAAGAATATCAATAAACTGGTCAAAGGCAATCTAGTTAGAGGTTTACCTTCAAAGACTTACAAGAATGATCAATCATGCTTGGCATGCAAGAAGGGTAAACAACACAAAGCTTTCTGCAAGAAGCTTGAGGAGAGAACTATTAGAGAACCTTTGGAGTTGTTACATATGGATTTGTTTGGACCTGTTTTTGTGGCAAGTTTAAACAAGAAAAGTACGCTTAGTTGTAACGTGATGATTGCGAAGATTCAGCTTGGGTATTTTTCTTGGGTTTTAAAGATGATACTTTGATGCTATTCAGACCGATTATAGCTCTTGAAAACCAATTGAGACTCAAGGAGGTATTAGATGTGATAATGGAACTGAATTCAAGAACAAGCTTATGGATGAATTTTGTGCAAACAAAGGTATAAAAAGGGAGTTTAGTATTGCAAGAACACCACAAAAGAATGGTGTTGCAGAAAGGAAGAATAGGACTTTGATTGAAGCAAAGAAGAACAATGTTAGCAGATTCTCACCTACCTATTCGCACGGGCAAAGTGTAGTACCGCTTGTTATGTACTTAACAGTCTCAAGACTAAACCCCATGATGAAGAAACCTTATGAATTGCTGATGGGCAATAAACCCAACATTCGCTTTTATGAAACCTTTGGATGCCCTCTACTATTTTAAACACTATTGATAACTGGGAAGTTTGATGGCAAGTCGAAGAAGGATACTTATTGGGTTATTGCACTAACAAAGAAGGCTTTAGAGTATACAATAAAGTTACTAAGAAGGTTCAAGATTGTCTTCATGTTGAGTTTTTAGAAGATCAAGACAATGAGAAAGGTAAAGGTCCCGATTGGATGTTTGATCTTGAGGTTTTAACTCCATCTATGAACTATGTACTGTAGAGAAGAAAATAAACCAAAGGTAATGGAGAAGATTTACAATATGTTGTTCATGGAGTTCATATTAGACCGATGTCGTTCTCGATGAAGATCATGTTAGTCCAAAACAAAGTACTGAAGTTCCAAAACAAAGTATCGTTGCCCCACAAAAGTACTGTTGCTCCGAATCTTTTTATCTGAGGATCAATCTATTCAAGAGGAACTTAATCGGATGCTTCTTCAAGATGTTTTAGCACATTCTTACACTGATGAACAAAGGAGAACTTATGAAGAGGCAAAGAGAAGAACAAGATCGCAGAGTACTCTCAGACTTTGGACAAGACTTTCAACAAAGTACGCTGACCAGCTGACGCATTTTATCGATCCTGATGATCATACCGATTAGAAGATAACATTATGAATTTGAAGATGAAGTTATTTTCCCAAATTCCAATGAAGGTGCTAATGTTACTAATTTGGAGGATACTTATGGAGTTCCATAGTCTCCAAACTTAAGAACTCATAAGGATCATCCTTCTGATCAAATCATTGGTCCTTCTACTCGAGTGCTGACTGACAACAGAGCTAAGACTTTTTCTACACCTCACAATGCTTTACTTAGCTTTGTGTATAAACAAAACAGTTTAATCATAAGGACCATCAATCCTGCCTATTTACTTGTTTTATCTCTCAAGAAGAACCCAAGAATATTGCTCAAGCTTTGACTAAAGAAAGTTGGGTTGAAGCTATGCAGAAAGAACTTCTTCAATTTAAACTTCAAGAGGTTTGGGTTTTATGTGATCTTCCTGATGGGAAGAGAGTTATTGGAACCGGATGGGTTTTTGGGTCAAAAGAGATGAACGAGGTAATGTTATCAAGAATAAGGCAAGGTTAGTAGCACAAGGATATAGACAAGAAGAAGGAGTAAATTATGATGAAGTGTTTGCTCCTCAGAGCAAGAATTGAAGCTATTCGAATATTTCTTGCTTTTGCTTCTTATATGGGATTTCAAGTTTACTAGATGGATGTCAAGAGTGCTTTTTATATGGCAAGATTACAGAGGAAGTTTATGTCAAACAACCTCCTGGTTTTGAAGATCCTAAACACCCAAACAAATTCTACAAGGTGGTTAAGGCTCTTTATGGCCTTCATCAGGCACCTAGAGCTTGGTATGAGAAACTCTCTACATTCTTATTGCAACATGGATATAGGAGGGGAGCTATTGACAAGACTTTGTTTATCAAGAGAGACAAGAAAGATATCATGTTAGTTCAAGTTTATGTTGATGATATCATCTTTGGGGCTACCAAAACAACATATTAAGGAGGAGAAATATGCGAAAGAATTTCAAATGAGTTCAATGGAGAGTTGACTTTCTTTTAGGACTTCGTGTTGCGGTCAAAGGAAGGTATTTTTATCACCAAGAGAAGTATGTTACGCAGACATACTTGAGAAATTCAATTTTGATGATATGAAGGTTGTTACTACACCCATTAAATCTATCAATTCATTGGGCAAAGATGAAGATGGACAACCAGCTGAAGTCAAGCTTTATAGATCAATGATTGGCTCTCTTATGTATCTATCGCATCAAGGCCTGATATTATGTTTGTAGTTTGTCTATGTGCTAGATATCAAGTCTCACCAAAGATATCTCACATGAATGCAGTAAAAAGAATCTTGTGTTATTTAAAACAACAACCAAAGTTGGGTTTGTGGTATCCCAAAGAGTCACCTTTTCACTTAGAAGCTTTTTCAGATAGTGATTATGCAGATGATAACTATGATAGAAGATCAACCACTGGAGGATGCCAATATCTTGGAAGAAGATTAGTCCCCGGCAATGCAAGAAACAAACAATTGCAAGAACATCCTCTCTGAAGTGAATATGTAGCTGCCAAAGCCGTTGTGGACAAGTTTTGTAATGCAAAATCACTCTTGGACTATGGATTCAACTTCAAGAATACTCCTATTAACATTGATAATGAGAGTACTATTTGTATTGTGAAGAATCCAGTTTATCATTCCAAGACCAAGCACATCCAGATTAGGCATCACTTTATCAGAGATTATTATGAGCACCAAGGATTAATGTGATTAAGGTTCACACAGATGATAATGTAGCTGACTTACTTACCAAAGGTTTTGATGTTCTAGATTCACTCACTTGGTGGTGAGAATTGGCATGATTAACTAATGAGCTATTTAAGGGAGGACTATTTAGTATTTGTATAGTCCTATGTTATGATGAGGGAGGATAGTTATGTATAATTAGTTGATAATGAGAAATTGAAAAGTACCGCTTTTTAGTGAAAGTACCGCTTGGAAAGTACCGCTTGGAAATTACCGCTGGGGAAAAATCACACGTGGAAAACGTTTGTCTTATTAAAGTATCGTCCAACCGGTTATCTTGAGGGGTAATTTAATGCTAACGGTAACAATGTTATTTTAGGTCAGGATTTTTCAAATCTCACCTATAAATACCTACTTTCCGATTTTCTCTCTCATATTGATACATTAGAATCTTTTCCATCTTTCTCTCATCATATTCATATTCTTCGAGTCCAATTCTTTTGTGCTTACATAATCAATAATGGCTAATCGTCCTATCGTTTAAGCATAATATGGTCGCTAATTTGGATAAGACCGACGTAATATACTCTTTCATGATATAATTGATTATCTTATGGGTTCGCCTATCGCTTATGCTCTTTAGTGGAGCCGATATTATTGAGCCCTGGATTCAAGAATTTTGGGCTAATGCTAGAGATAACATGGAGAATGATGAATATTATATTAGATCAACAGCTGTCGGAAGAACTATTAAGATTATCAAGACTCCATCCTAGAAGATTTATTGTTCAATGATGCGATGGGGCTTTAAGGTTTGATAAGCGTTGATATGGGATACTTTTTTCACATATTGGCTATGAAGGATCTTTGAATGAACAAACATTTAGAAAACAATTATTTTGTCCCAAGAAGTTGGTTCATGTGTTGCTCCATTGCATAAAGCTAAGAGTACCTCTTGGGAGGTTTGGGTCAAATATAGCATCGCTATGGTTGGGTTAGCTACGTATAGAGTTTTTAACTTCTCAAGGCTAATACTGGATGGAATGCTCTCACATATTTCACATGGATCTACTTGGCTAATGTACCCAAGGTTTATACAGGTTTTCTTAAACAAGAAACTTTCTGATGTGCCAAAACCTACAGCTTTTATTGCCTCGTTATTGTTCAACAATCCAAGATTTTTACTTTATGGCAAAAAGATGTTTTTATTCAGGTCTAGATACTCCTTTAACAACTTCCATGATGGATGTTGTTCAGCTGTTAGAGCGATATCGTCGATGATAATCGAAGGTATCAGACCGGTTGCACGATCTCAGTACCGCCGCAAGCACGCTTCTCCACATGCTACATCAAAAGAAGGTACGCTTCCCAGTAATGAATTTCAAGAACATGTTGCAGTTTCACCTTCTCCATCTCCACGGGTCCGTCTTTCTCAACCGGAGGATCATCCACCTATTCAAGGAGAGGATTCACATACCATACCTCCTGATGAAATCACCTTAGATAATTATGTTTTGACAAGGGAGTTGGTCAAGTTGAAAAAGACTACAGAGGTTCAAGCCAAACAGATAAAGAAATTAAAACTGTTTTCGACTAAAAGACTTTTGTGTGGCCATTGGTTCAACAATTTCAACTGGTTAAATCCAAGAAAAAGGCTAAAAGTAGTCTAGAAGAAAAAAAAAACAAACGCCAAGGTTCATCAACAATCTTCACAACTTGGGGAGGAATTTAGAAAAAGATAATTTGAAAGAAGATGTTGAGAAGGAGAAACAACCAGAAAGTACTGATGAACAAGAAAAGATCATTCAAGGTACTGATAAACAACAAAGTACTGAACAAGTTCAAGGTAATCGAACAACAAGGTATTGAACAACAAGGTACTGCTTTTCAACAGGAAAGTACTTTTAGACAAGAAGTGATAACTCCAAGAGTTTTGAATTTTGAAGAGGAAGTCGGTCCTTCTACAATTTGTTATACAAGAAGAAGAGGAAGCTATTCTCAAACCAATTCATTCTGCAAGTGATGATGAGTTCATTGCTATAATTTTTCAAGAATTATCACAACCTAGAGGTGGTGTTACTATTAGAGAAGTGCAAGAAGATGAACAACAAAGAACTTTCAACCTCAATTGATCCTAAGGATAAAAGGAAAGGTGTTTTAGTAGAAGTAAAGAAGAAGAAACTTACTTTGGCAGAGATTAGAGAAATTGAAGTTGCTAAGAATGAAGTCCGCCGCTAGAAAACTTCAAGAAGAGTTAAATGCAAAGATAGAGCGTACCAAGAAGTCAAGAAGCTCAGTAGAGAAGCGGCTAAAAGTTGCAAGAGCAATTAGATTTAAACCATGAACCATTACAATCACCTACTCCTGTTAGATATATGCCTAGAAGACCTAATTTAGCTAAGGACATGAATGCTATGATGGCATATTTGAAAGGTCGAGGGTATAAAGAATTGCAGGTTGAACTATGTTAACATGAAAAGACTCTATGATGTCGGAGACGGCTTATAAGAAGAGTGTTGCGATATCAAGGATTTTAGAGAAGAAGCTTTTTGACCAAGCTGAAAGGAAAAGAGCTTAAAAAGAAAAAAGAAAACCGAAGTTACAGATAGACAGCCAAAGAAAGAAAGAGTTGAATTGAGATCTAAGTCTAAAGATGCATTAAGAAATTATCTCAGAGTGGTAGATTTTGATTATTCAAAAGAAGATACGGACATGAAGATGAACAGATCTCAGATTAGTGCTTTTGATATTGTGAAATCCAAAGAAGGAGATTATATGATTTTTCATAAGGAAGATGAAAGATTCAAAGTTTTCAATAGGTTATGGGATTTGTTACATATTATAGATAGAGTGGATTTATTCTATCTATATAATGTGGTAAAAGCTAATTTTGGAGATATTCCATCGAAGGAATGGTCCGGTTTTGCTTGGAGATCTTATAACTATGTGGAATCGTAAGAGGCAATCGATGATATATGGAAAAATCAAGAAAACTGAAATTGTTTGCGGAGATTTTTGAAGAATCTGGATTTCATGTTTTGGAGCTAGAGAATGGTAAAATGATACACATGTTTGTAAACAGAAGATATCCTCTCAAAGTTGAGCTCATGAGAAGAATGCTAGAGCATGGATTGGAAGTAGAAGAGGATAATGAAACGGCTTGCATGGTTATCAATCTATTTATCAACTGGACTACCATTGCTGAAGATGATGAGTAAACTGGTATGAATTTATTGAATAATTTTTGATAAATCAAGACTTTATTCAAAGTATCGCCGATCAAACAAGACTTTCATCAAAGTACTCGCTTGCAGCTTTTAAACCGCTAAGTAATTTTTCAAAGAAACCTTTTGCTAAGTAACAAAAATTTTGAAACAAAGGTTAAATAAATGGATTTTGAGATGGCAACATCAAATAGGTAATCAATCCACCATGGATACAAAAGGATTGGCTAATCCATGAGCAAACGGCTCTGGTAAAGATATATCAAACTGCTTTTAGTTGACAACTTGCTAATAAGTTGTATGGTAATCAACTCACCATATGCTAATGTGAAGAGTTGGCTAGCCCACAAGAAAATGGCTTGTGGTAAAGGCAGTGGAAAACCATTATTGGTAATTAGTTCACCATTAGATAGAAGAACTAACTAGTCCGTGGGGTACAAACTTTTGGTAAAGACAAATCAAATCGTTGATAGCGATGATTTGCTAAAAAATCATATGGTTATCAATGTACCATGGTCTTAAACACCAAAACATTTGGCTACTCCAAAGATAATGGCTTTGGTAAAGAGATCTAAATCCATTAAATTTTCAATGATTCACCTCTCACAGAAGTTAACACACCTGGAAGTGATGAGAATAGTATGCAACTTAAACTGAATTAATGTACAAATTGTCATATGTTGCCGTGTTGTCAAAAGATGGAGCTTTGTGGATGCCGAGAAAGAACAATTCTAAGAGATACTTTGACAAGCAATGCATAACTGAGTATATTGAAAAGACTAAGAAACAACTGATCTTAAAGATGAAGTTAAAGATATTTCACAAAGGAACTTGAAGTCAAGCAAGTAGAATTCAAGTTAGGGTAGGATTGTTGGGATATGAAAGTGTCAAGACATGAAAGTACTAAGATATGAAAGTATCGAAGTCGCAAAGTACGGAAAAAGTCAAAGATTCAAAGTAATGCTAAAGACAAAGTCAAAGTACTGCACCTAAAAAGTCAAAGTAATCGCAAAGAACAAAAGAAATGTTATTCGTTTATGGAAAGTATTGTATTCTATGTTTAGATTACTTGTCGTACAAGGCTATCAATTGTAAACCGACTAGGATATCCTTGAGCCTATAAAAGGACTCCTAGATTGGCATTAGATATATGAGTCTATGAGTTTTAGATTTTACGAATTCACAAGTTAATTAGTGTTTTAGAGAGAAGTTCGATTATCTTAGAGTTGTATTAGAGTATTCCGATAATAAGCGATTTAGAGTTTATAAAAGGTTATTCTTCTTAGCTTTGTTAAGTAAATTCCGCGTACTTGATAAAGATTGCTCAGTGTTTCTTTGTTAATAACTTAGGATTTATCCGAGGTTATTAAACCTTAACAAGCTAGTTAAGATAGTTTGATTAAAGTATATCGATCCAACAGGTAGCTTCCCCCCAAACCGACAAACTAAGAATAAAGACCATTTCCCCAAGAAGTAGAAATGAATAAGAATGGTCTCATTGAATGAAGCTCAGACCTCAAGAACACGAACACCGAAATAACAAGTTGAAATATTGATCACGTATATCAACGGAATAACCGATTAAGTCCGATCACATGAACATGTTGTGCGTCCCCGATGTACACATTACTCTTCGAGATTGACCAAGTTGTCTATTCAGGGAACAATATATCCACATCTTCATTTTAAAAGCATTCCGTTATCTTTCATATAACCAATCGCCCATAATGTACACATGTACCCAACCGTAGTAGAGACAACGACATCACAGAATTGGTTGAATCATCGATCTTCGCGGATGTCAACTCCGGAATCGATTAAGCTCGATCATGAATATGTTGCGACCGTGATGTACACATACTCTCCCCGATGGATGTGATCTCATCGGAATCATCATTACATTGTGTACATGAAGCACTAAGCATTACTTTATCATAAGTCAGTGAAGATGTCGATAAGTAATATCATCTCACGATCCAAATATTCTTCTCACATTTCTTCCAACTGAACATTGAAGTAACACATACCAAAAGTCTCCAGAGACCACTTCCCCCAAATAGTTGGAATAATACATCCTTCCCCCAAATAGTTGGAATAATATATCCTTCCCCCAAATAGTTGGAATAATACATCCTTCCCCCAAATAGTTGGAATAACACATCCTTCCCCCAAATAGTTGGAATAACACACCGAAGGCTACGAGTTAAACACTGAGTTTCTCGACGGTTATGACATTTGTCTTTCTCAGGATTACTTCAATAGATAAGAAGTATTAAGTTCATCACGTGTACTCATTGTATGTTTAGATGTATGTCTCCTTCCTCCTTGCTGGTTTTGATACCTCAGAATCAGCAAAACATAATATACCCATAAACTCGAAATCTTGTGAGAAGAACTCAAATAGCGCAAATGAATCCTGTGAGAATCAACTGCAATGGAAACTCTCTCTGACTATCTTTATCAACCCATATGTAGACTATTTGAAGTGACCACGAATGAAGAAAACCAGTTATACCAAACTTGAAACTGAAGTCGAATTCCCCGCATTTGTATCTTAAGCTTGCACTTAATGATGGAAGAACGGTGCCGAGAATCTATGCTTCAAGCAAATCTCTAAGTACTCACTACTCAAACAAAGTATGAGACATTAACACCTCTTGAGATTATCCACATCGTCATCTGCATGTGACACCGAGTAAAACAACGTAACTCCTAATAGTGATAGTTAACTGTGTCTTCAACCATCCGACCGCTGGGGTAACTAGATAAACCAAGTCTTCAACTCAAATTCTTAAGCCCGAGCAAGTTATCAAATAAGAAAACGCCTTTGTGAAAGTCAACTTCAATCTCAAATAAGTGATAAATGATTAACTCGGAAGTAATCAACTTGTGTCAAATGCCCAACACATGAATAAGCATACAATCGGATGTACATTGACCCACGAATGAACCGAACAAAACAACTCCTCACCATCAATGCATTCTTCCTAAAAGTATACATGTGAGATGACTGAAGATTCACCAATAATGTCTTTGAGCGGATGAGGTAGTCATTTTCCTTGAAGTTCATGTGGTTGATTTATAGCGCCAAGACGTTGAGAGGAACAATAATCCGTGAAGATTTGGCAAAAGGAATACCAAAGAGCGGATCATTATTCATGAGTGCAACTACAATATTATGATAGCCATTATCAACGCCTTAAGGAATAACTGGATATTGGGCTTCTTGAGTAGTCCGAGTTGTACTTTTAGATGATCAACATTCGCTAGTGGTTGGAAATACTCATCAAACATATCTTGGACCAATGAATCCTAATCAATAAATCCCATTTATCCTTAGTAAGTGAAACATTAGGCATTGGAGGAGAGTCATCAAACATTAAGTCGTGTAACCATTATTCAAACATCCATCATCATGTAGTATATTCACTCTTCTCCCCCTCAAAAATTGCATTCAAAGTTGCCATTTTTGATTTAACAAGTGAATAAGAATATACACCAATGAACGTAGATCCACTTGATGACTGAATGATCATGGGAGAAACATGAAGCATGTTGATGAAGAATGTCGATGAGAATGGTCATAAATATGAAGATTTCTCTTCTTCGAAGATAAAGCGCACGGAAGCGTACACCTTTCTTTTCTTTGAGGAACGGGGCCTGAAGTGTTATCTGCAGACACCATAATGATGAAGTACAAGGCCTGAACTGATTTGAACAGACGCATAGCCGATTGAATATCAAGGTTGAGTTACTTGAACCCGTGAGTTATGAGATATCAATCCATTAGTTATCCATACTTTTAGCCAGTCCATGTAGTGAAGGATCGGTATTCGCAATCAGTAAGAATTACCTGCACTAACATTACAAGCTTGATTGCATATATATTGGTTAGTGACATTAGTATCCAAACCCTTTGGGGTTTCACGGTCAACCTTGATTTTGTCATCAGTAAACAGCTTTCCGGTAGGTATCCACCTAAGTCCAACATCCTTAAACATTCTACTACTAGATATCCAATGGCAAGATCTAGGATTGCTAAGCTTTTTTTGAATAGTGAAAGAATTATCGTTATTCCTAGTCTCCAAGGATTTATTAGTTGGTATCCATCTAGGCAAAGTTTTTTGTTTGTTTTGCTTCATAGACTTAGAGTAAATCCTAGACTTAACAGTTTGAACCTTTGTATGAGCATTTACTTTCTTCAGGGAGTTTGTAAAACAATTATCATGATTTGCCCTAAAGATGCATTTCAGACAATTTGAGCAAACAGCTTGTTTGGATTCAGACAATGATGTAGAGTTCTTAGAGTGATCTGCTATGGGAATAGCTTTATTCGAAATGCAACTACTCTTAGATTCAAGCCAATCCCTAGTCTTTAGTTGAGTGTTCCTAGGTAATGGTTTAAAACTACTAGCAGTGCCTTGAAATCTCGCAGAATTCATCACCCTAGATCTAGCACATAAAATTCCATCTTTTTGAATATGTGCCTTTTTTCTAGCTTCTTCTATATCATAGTTCTTGAAC
The DNA here is from genome assembly GCA_910596185.1 of Chrysanthemum makinoi. Lineage (NCBI taxonomy): Eukaryota > Viridiplantae > Streptophyta > Magnoliopsida > Asterales > Asteraceae > Chrysanthemum > Chrysanthemum makinoi. The sequence goes on from OU343219.1 coordinate 115,253,031, forward strand.
AAGTCATTTATATCATGTTTCCTAGGAAAGTAAGGTGAAGTGACTGGTTTTGTCAAAACTTGTTTCGCATCAACTTGGGAGGCAAACCGCGTTTTTGGAAATTTTGGTCGTTCAGATCTAAACGCATTCGGTTGTCTAATAACCTGGTTTCCCCAGATTGATGGTTTTGCAAATTTAGTGTTCACACTATTCCCTGTTGTTCTTCTGAGCTCATTCTTTAAGGAAACTATCGCAAAACTCTTATCCTGAATTTGAGCTTTGAGTTCATCAATTTTGCTATCAAAGATTTTGTTTGTTCCACGCACTTAGTTTTAGCTTTTTTGACAGAGTCACTTAGTTCTATGTGATGCTTTCTCAAAGTCTCATTTTCCTTTAGTAATTTGGCCACACAAACTACTAATTCATCATTTCTCATTTGAATATCATCAATAGCATTAATATCAGAATTACTTGTAACCAAATTACTTTTCACATGCATATCAGAAATATGTTTCTTCAAATTGTTGATAGTCGAGTTTTTGGCTTGAAGCTGAGCATTTAAATCATTTATTTCAAAAAATTCACGAAATTCAGGAAATTCCGGACTTTTACATGTTTTCTTAGTTTGAAAACTTTCCTCCTTTCTTTGTATTGCAATTTCAAGTGAAATGCAATGTTTTTCAAGTTTTAAGAATTTGTTTGAAAGTTCATCAAAAGCTTTTTTATCAACCATATCATATGTTTTGAAATTATTAGTCTCAGCCTCAACCAGTGAACATTTATCAGAATCATGTTCATCATTTAGGTCAGTTTGTTTAGGTACATTAGCAGATATATTTTGTTGTACGGTTAAGGGTACCTCAGTACATGCACCTGTTAAATTTTTAGTCTGATATCTGCATCCACATCATGTGAAATAAGAGTCACTGGACCACGTCAGGTCAATCTTATCTATCTCTCGATCCTCTCGTATTCGTCAAGCGATCCATCATCCGGTGCTTTACATGACTCAACACTACAATCTTTCGATTGTGCCCACATTCATTCCCCTTCGACATCGCATCTACTTCTTGTGTGTTAGGAGTAACTGACCAGCTGGTTACATCATTCTTTGTTGTCTCTGTTATTCAGATCTCGAACACCGATCTTTCGACCGATACATTACCGACTCATCACAACTATCTCTCATCTCAGATCGACTCTCATCCACATTTTCATCTTTCAGAGCAACTTCCTCAATATACTTCTCCACATTATCCATGAGATGGATAAGTGTCTCTATGAACACGCTAATTTCCATTCCAGTGTGTCTCTTGAAAGACATTTCATTCATGTCTTGATCATAATCTGATGTAAATTCCCTTCTAATGAATGACTGAAATTGTTTGTAGATCACTTGAAGTGCGACCGAACTATCCTTTGAACCTTCTTTTTGTCAAGTTGTAGCTCCAATTGTTCTAAGTTTAATAGTAATGTTCCCGTTAATGTGGATAAATCTTGACGAAAAGGGTATTGCATGTTCGTTCTCCTATCAGTGTAAGTAACATGAGGTGTGAGTGAAGATGTTGATAAGTTTCAATGCTACATTCCTTTTGCATGGCATTCTGTAGTCTAAACAGGTGCAATCTCTCATACTCTGAACACGAAGATCTCACATCCTCATTGATTGATTCAATCATCTTTAACCATTCAGAGTAGCATACATTATCATTGTTGTCCACAACATCATACAATTTAAGTACTTTCAAATCAATAATCGAGTGTAGGACATGATGTTGCTGTGTACACGGATTTTACAAGTCTATAATTTAAACCGAGAAATAGAATCTTTCGCGGGATTTTACTAAAATCAAGACCAAACCATTAAGCAATGACCAATGGAACGTGTTAAGATGACTGATGGATCGACACAATGATAGAAAATTGTGTATTAGGACTTATGATTGTTTGTAGTATTAGCAGAGATGTTGTTTGGTTGAGATTTGGATTGGTTTATGCCCGTTTTATCCGAGAAATTTAGGTCTAAAAACATAAAAACCTCAATAACTTCTGTTCGGAGTGGATTTAGGCCTCGAAGGTTGACCCAAAGGAGCAATTCAGCGTTCCATTCTCCTCATTCTCACGGTCGTTTTGATGGGTAGAACGCTGAAAACGGATTTACGGTTCAAAAGTTATGGCCGTTTGAAGTTTTGTCGGGAAAAGTCAACAAAACGCACCCTAGACAACTCGTACCCAAGACAACTCGCACCCTAGTCAACTCGCTTTGATGACAACTCGCTTAATAGACAACTCGAATAAGATAAACTCGCCAATAAGCAACTTGCATAAGACAACTCGCCAATAAGCAACTCGCATAAAGAACAACTCGCCTGTGGCAACTCGCTAAACGACAACTCGCTTAAGTACAACTCGGCATGACAACTCGCTGCACAAGGAAAATTGCTTAAACGACAACCGCTTAAACGACAACTCGCTTAAGGACAACCTCACAACGTAAGCCAACTCACTTGCAAGAAAATCACAACCAGACGAACCTCGCTTCCAAGAAATGTTCAAAAACACCACTTTTCAATCCAAAACAACCCAACCACGATGATTCAAGCCTTCCAAATCAAAACCTAAACACTTATAATGATTCTAAACACAAAAGTACTATCAAAATCCAAACTTTAACACTAGAAATGATCCAATGATATAAACCACTCTAAACTCATTCAAACCCAAAAACCTTATGAAATCCACTAGAATCCAAGAAAACATGAAATATGAGTGATCAAACCATGGCTCTTGATACCAATAGTAACATATTGGATTTCATAAACACACAAATAAGCTCAACAATGGATCGAATGAGATAGAGTTTAGATAGAGAAATTGGGATCCTTTCTAGAGAGAGAAAGTGAAAGAAAACATAGAAGGTTAGATTAAGAATGAGAAAGGTCCAACCCTCTACCTTGGGAGGTAGAGGGTATTTATAGTTACATACTATACATCCTCCTTCGGAGTGGATCAGCATACCATTGGGTAAAGACCTCCGTCCTCCACCTGTTACTCTAAACTAAACTACGCTAATGACTAACTAATAAACTAGTGAATAACGATATGTCTACGAGCTAACTTATGCTAGATTATATTTGGGGTGGACCAACACTTCACTATGGAATTTCTAATTCTCAAACAACACAGCTTGTGCTGCGGTACTCTGGCTTAGGGGATTAAGAACAACTGGACTTACGACGGGTCACCTGACTTCTCCAGTGGAACCCTTTGCTGATAGGTTAGGACGAACTGACCAATTTTTGTCCTAGCGACTTTTACCCCACCTGAAGTAATTGGAAGTAATTAGATGTAGACATAACATGATAGGATGAGTAACTAGGGTAGCACCCCTCTCCTCTATTGATCACAACCCTCGCCTTTATTTGCTTTCTTTATTTGCCTTGTCTTTAGTAGTTAATTAGTAATTTCAACCTTAAAAGCAATTTAAATCGTGACATAGACTTAAGTTAATTTCCAATCCACATAGCTTTTGGGGACTACCTCCTTTTACCAATACTACACTACCACGACGAGTACACTGCCCGTTAGTGCATTAGGGTAGACCATAGGCATAATGAGAACTTATAAATATGAAAACTGGTCAGAAACCCGCATCAAGTTTTTTAGCAATGCCGGGGAGCTATTTAGGATTTTAATTTAAGTTTTTTTTATTTTCTTTTATTTTTGTTTTTTCTCTTCGGTTTATTTTGGATATTTCAGATATGGAAGATTCTTTTGACATACTCACTATGGAAGAATATATTTTTGAGTCAAAGTAACCAAAGATCTGCATCGTATATCCGAGTTTAATGATGACGCGACTTTGAGATCAACTCAGCTTCATGAGGGAACTTAGACAAAAGCTCTTAAGGAATCATGATGATGATGCCCACCGCATGTGCAAAGAGTATGGAGATCACGGATCTTTTCGATACTCCAGGAGTCACTCAAGATGCATTAATGCTTAGAGTGTTCCTAATTACACTCACCGGTGGCACCGAAGATGGATGAAGATGCTCCTGCTGGTCGATCAATACATGGAATCTTTTAAAGAAAGCATTCATTCGGAGATATTTTCCTCCTTCAAAGATTGCTAGAGAGATGGAAGAAATAAGGAGTTTATACGAAGATGGATGAAATGCTTGATGAAGCTTGGGAAAGATATAATGACCTTCTTTACAGATGCCCAACGAATGATATCAGCAACCATCAGATGGTCCTTATTTTCTACAAAGGTTTAAACATCTCGTCCCGCCAAATGCTCGACTCTCAAGGACCTATCCCTACAATGCCACCTGCACAAGCCCTTAGATCAATTGAAAAGATGGCTGACCATTCACGAAATTGGTATGATGGAGCAACCACTTAAGCCATAAATAGCAATAGCAATAGCTTGGATGACATTGGCGATATCACCGAAAGAGTTAATAAACTTGGATGTGATATGAATATGGTTAAGGAAGACATTCATGCTATACAAGAGCATTTCTCTAAGAAGAACGAAGAATATGAGCAAGTCGGTATATTGAGTCATTGGAGGAAGTCAATAAATACTGATAATTTAAAAGGATGCACGACTCGAATGACAAAATGATTAGGAAATTCAAGGAGGTTTCGGACTTGAATTTAGAGAAGCTTGACGCTAAGAGGAAAAGCTTGGAGGCTAAGGTTGAAGAATTAAACCAAAAGGTCCTTGAAAGTAAAAAGAATGCGGTTGGAACTATCAAAGAAACGGTGGGAAAGATGAAAGAAGTAAACAACGAGCCGGTTCCTGGTGATTTACCTTATATCAGACCTTATGTCCCACCTATCCCATTTCCAGGACGTTTGAAGGTTGTGAGAAATAAAGAAACAAGCAATGTTCAATTGAAAAAGATGGAAGCATGGAGCTTACAGGATGATGAAGCAATGCCACAAGATAATGTGGAATCAACTACAACACAAAATGGTAACACTTGTAACTCTTCTTTTAACAATCTTGCTAGTTTTCCTATACAGGTTGTTGAAAACATGGATGAAATTGCGCAACCCTTGACCTCACAAACCTCGCTTGTCGCATCACCCGATGATGGTTATGTAGCCCGCCTTGAACCAATTTTAGTTGATCTTGCAAAGGAATTAGAAGACAAAATCTTGGACACCTCAGTGATTAACAAGGAGACATGGAGCCGACATCGCCCACATCACAAGATGAACCAATCATTAATGCCATCAACTAAAATGGGTAAAGTATGGAGGGAAATGGCATCTCCTTTTAGGTATGATCATAATTTATCATTTCCCATCCCATAGCAAATTTACACCATCATGGTGTTTATTGCTATTTTCACCCACACTTGATTTCAAGTGACGGGATGAACACCCTTTTACGTAGTAAATAAGGGTGGAGTCAAGCTCGTGACTCGAAGAAAAACAAGCGCTTCATGGAAGGCACCCCATGCCTATCTTTTCTTTTTCATTTTATTAGTATAGTTGGGTTTTGTGTTTTAATCCATTTTGTAGGAATCAAGTAGATTGCATCGTAATTGAACGGACCTGACCTGTCCATCGTTATAGTAACTCATCCCAATGATACGCCGTAACACATCACAAGTAGAGATTCTCTCTCGAGCATTACCTATTACCAGTAATCCATGCATATGCCGTAGCTAACCCTCCAGAGCGATCGCCGAGGTTTTGCCATAATTATAGGCAACTCCTTCAAATGAGTTATGGTGTAATTATCCTGCAATTCAAATTCTTTCTATAATAACACAATAACCTCGTATTAGTATTAAATGAACTTTGTGGGTGTGTTCCCTGTAAACCCTCACGAGACCACACTCATCCGCTTGGGACACCAAGTGGTTTAAAAGGCTTGTTGCATATGCTAAATGCAAACGTGATTCCTGCGAAAGTGAGTTAGGTTTTTCATTTTCTTTTATTACTTGTTGTTTTTCTAGTATGATGCATTTGGTTGTCTTAAGTGAATTCAGGTTATTAAAGTTTCTCATAGATCTCAAAGCGGGAACCGCTATTTGAGTCTTCGATCATGCTGAGCAAATCCGGGAGTTGTTTCAATTCTAACCCTTCCTATCTTTCATTTTTATTCTTAGTATGGCAGTGGGAAAGGGATTAGACATATACACTGCTTGATTTTACTTGCCTCATTTTTCTAGTTTTTTATGAAAAGTGTTTCATTAGTAAATTTTGACATATTTTCATTACTTAACCGATTAATCTAGACTGTTAAGCACACCTACCCTATATTTCTTGTGTGAGGATAAGCCTTCCGCTTTTCCCCTTATACATAATACAATAAAATGAGTGTGTCGGTATTGTAGTATACTTTAGAACTTGCCTTGCATATCTTATCGAGACCATTATCATGAGTATATACTTGAGGTAACTTGGTGTATCCAGCAAAAGGATATAAGGCAATTTTAGGATTAAACCCAAATAGCCCGTTCTGTTTATTTAGATATTAACTTTTCACATCGATTAGTCAATCCTCCTGTTAAACCCTTTTTTGTTGCACACTCGCCATTAGTGCAAGATACCCTAGAGATAACCCTTTAGAGCCATTCCTTTCATTTTGTTCACCCAATATATGTTTGTTTCGTTATGCCTAATCGCCTAGCCTACCCTGTAGTTTCCTTTATGTCCATGGTCCGGCGCGCTGTTGGAATAATTTGGTTCCACCGTGAAAGTCGCCAGTTTTGAATAAAGGGCTTGCAAATAAGATCGGTTTATTATAGTTGATCGCTGGATACTTTTATGTTCGAGATTGTTTATACCTCGTTGCATCAAAAAAATGAGAGAGTAAAAAGATATGCAAGCGTGGCGATGGTGGATTAGGTTTTCACTATGAAAACTAGGGCGGCCAAGTTTGGCAGATTGGTATTTTTACTACCGATAAAATTTAGAAACCCGTATATTTTTATCTCCCGCTTTTAAAATTTTAATCAATATCTGGCCCAATGGGGCATTGTAACCCGCGGAGGGATGGGAGATAGAAATGGTTGAGTATACTTTTGTTGG
>OU343219.1:115260168-115343596 GCA_910596185.1 Chrysanthemum makinoi
TGACATCTTTCCATCGAGTAAGCGGAGCTTTTCTTGGCTCATGATATTTCGCGGCGTGTAAACATTGTATAAAATATCGAGCAGTTATGTATATGAGCATTTGTCATGATTTCTTTAATTAAGTGTGGACGTTGTGAGCATGCGGCTTTGGATTGACTTCTCAATTACGATCGGTACAGCTCAATGTACTACAAACAACGAGTTAGCAATAAAATGCAGTGTCTTTGATCACTTTCGTTGAATTGAGTACATGGCGCCACGGTTCCTCGTTGATCGATTACAAATGCGCACGTGATCGGTAGAATTCCGAATTTCCTTAAGCCGAGGGGTTTCAGCATTGCTCTAGTTGTTCTCAAACGGAGCGTCTCAAAGACAACCGCGAGTGAGTGAACCGTGAATTGAGATTCAGATTGAAGAAAAATTGATTTGAAAACAATTGTGTATTGCTTAGAAGAAAGAGTTTTGCTTGCATACGACGAAGGTTTATGAGAAAGATCAATTTTCAATTTAAAATACTTTTTGTATTTGAAAGAGAATACACATTGATGTGCTAGAGAAGAAAGAATTTGCACGAGCGGTTTCCAAAAGTATTTTTCAATCGAGTTACTTTTGTTTTGAAAACATGAATACACATTTGATGTGCTAGAAAAGAAGATTTGCACATCGAGCGGTTTTCCAAAGTATTTGTCAATTCATTTCTGGACCAAGGTTGATTCAGGTGAATTGCCCCATTGTTTCTATCCAGTTATCACAAGCTTGATCTTTTGAAAAGATCTCACATGTCACCCACCAAGAGCTTGTTTGATGTTGGTTGCTCTAGAGGCTTTCCATCTTTATCGTGAATATTTAATATATCACTCGGATGTTCTGGCAATACCACAAGGATAATGCGTAGGACTCTTAAAATATATTCTTACTTTCCACATTGTGTGAAGCAGCAAGTCTTCAAGAATTTAGTGTCCTAATGAGATATTGTGGATGATCTCTTGGCTCTAGACTCAATAGTGCACATTTGGTTTTCTATCAGGGAGACTAGGGAGAGAATCTCCTTCTTCAATATCAACAATCTCTAAGAGAAAGTCGATAGATTATGTAGGTTCCCGTGAGAATGAAACAAGCATTTTAAGAGGAACTTGAGTAGTTTGGGAAGTTTAGTGCGGTCGTCCTTTGGGTCCATGACGTCTTGTCTTCAATAAACCTTAGTAACCACCGATAGCATATGTATTGAACGGTTCTTTCTAAAGGTTGAATTATTGGTATTTCTTTTCACCACCACATTTAATTCTTTTTCATTCTTCAACCCCTTCATTGCTTACCGAGACTTCATTACTAGAACCTTGTTGGGTTTATTCGATTACTAGCTGTCTGAGTCCGCACTCTTCCCATTTCTCATTTTCTCCTTTTTCAATATACCTAAGGACTCTACACTATCTAGTGGATTGTCCTGGGTAGATCCCTCGGTTACGGTGGATCATGGGAACTAATACCTAACCTCACCATCCTTATAACTCCATGCATAAAGAAAAATGGTCGGTCTTTTGGTACAGTTCATTCTTCCTTAAAACCAATTGAAAAATCATTTGGAAAATCAATCAAGGTACTTGTGATATAAAATCAAAGCATTTTGTACCTTAATTGTTTTGATCATTTAGAAATGCTCCCCCTCAACATATGCTCTTATGATTTTGAAATTGTTTAGCACATGGTGGCAAGAGTTCTTTGAAACAATTTCTAGATCACAATTTCCTTACAAAAAGCCTTTTGATTTTCTTGGTAAATTCTCCCCCTCAAAATGTGCGATGGTTGTTTCAAATAATTTAGCACATAGAGGAAAGAGTTCTTTGGAGTACTTCACCGATCACACGACCATTTAGAAACCATTAGAAAATCAATCAAGGTACTTTATGTTAAAACATATAAATCATTGTACCTTGAAAGTTTATTTTCTTTTGAAATGCTCCCCTCAATGTATTGCTTGAGATTGGCGTTTAGCACATATGGGAAGCGACATGCACAGATCAAAGCGATCACCTTTTATCAAATTTCATATTAAATCATAAATTCTCCCCTGATCAAAAATATAAAACCCTTTGAGATTTTGGATCCCAAGTGATTTAATAAGGTTTAGAAAACATGGGAGAATATGTGGCCTTGTTTAAATACTCTTTTGGTTTTAGGTTAAATGCTTCTCCACAATCATGTGCATTATGTATTTCAAAATCGTTTGGCACATGAAGGAAGGAGTGCTTTTAAAACAGTCACCCTTTTAAAACCGATTTGAGATTTAAATCACGATCTCTCCCCAGATCAAAAATTTCAAACCTTTTGAGATTTGTGATCCCAATTGATTTAAATCATTTAAAAGATTTTGGGAAAAGACGTGGCATGATTTAATTTTGAAAAATGATAGATAAGGACCAATTATATACATTAAAGATTGTTAGTGTCAGGTATGATAGTTTTAAGAGATCTTTTAGTAAAATAAAACAATTTCACAATCAAACAAGAGCGAGAAAAATTTCATTTTGAAAAGATCTTTGAGTTTTAAAGAAAATCATACCATGACATAACATTAAATCATTAGATCACCACTTTTTGATGATATATTGTTTGAAAATACTTTATTTTAAATCACTCTCCCCCTCAATCGATGACCGTAGTCGATGATTGAGTGACTTAAGTTTTGAAAAAAATGAAGTCCGGTGATTTCCAAGATTAAGTCTAATTTATTTTCAAAACCAATATTTTTCCATTTTTCAAAACAATATTTTCAACATTGTTCAAGAAATGGTATCATTCACTACTATCATGCACAAGATACGTTAGGTGGTGAAGAAACATACATTGTTGTTGTAAGGCTGGAAACAGATCTTCGATGCGATTGGACCTCTTCGTTGCATTTTTCATGCCAACTCTCCATAGAGGTCAAATTAAGCTCTGTTTCTTCATTTGATGATGAAGAAAACCATCTGGCGATGCGATGAGACCTCTTCACGTTGCATTTTTCATGTCAACTCTCCATAGAGGTCAACTTAAGCTTCGTTTCTTCATTTGTCAACCCAAGATGTAGTTACCCTTTCCTTTCGGCATCCAATCATCTTATTTAGTGGGATCCGGATCGGGAACATTCTTTTATACCATGATATCTGCATATGTTAGTGGACACAAACAAATATATGGTGGTCGATATCACCCAGCGATGTCGACTAATAAAGTCAATCCAACATATCAATCAATTCATATATGGCATGGGAATAATATGTTTATCAAACTCTAATCATCTAATCCTAACAATCATATCCTAGGAACCTAGTCCTTCAACGTAGGTTAACATGTTTTACATTTAAGTATATAGGATAATTAGATAAACTTCGTTAGATGAAATAGATTTGAAAACATTCTCCCCCTCAATCAATGACTTATTTTACGAAGGTTTAAGCGGTGAAGTCATTGATTGAGTTTTAAACCTACGAAAACTCTTAATCTTATTGATTTACAAGCAACTCATTTACCACCATTTTTTAAACACAACAAATATTTTTAGAAGAATTTTTGAGCGGAAAAACATTTGTGTAGAGCAGCAGGTCCTTGACATACTTTCCTCAATTTGTTTTAGGATAAGTGCATGAAATATTTGAAAATTGGTTTAGCGCAACACTTTCCTTTCTTGAAAAGCGGGTTGCTATCGAAATAATAGCAAGCCATGGTTTTAATACGGGTTACTGATCACGAAGTAGCGTAAGCCATAGTTTTAGATATGTTTTGAAAAATATTTACACCTTGCTTTCGAACTTCATCTTTAGTCCCGTGCCATTATTGAATGACATTTCTAAGACCGTAGATGTTATCGATACGAAGACATGTCTTGAAAAACTTATTTTTGAACTTTTTTTTTAATGGGTTTTTGTTGGTTTTATAATTTCCTATTTTGCTTTTAGATAAATATTTACAAAGAAGATAATTTAGTTTAAAGGATGATGATATAGTACGAGATAAGGAGATCGTCACGTTGTAGAAGAAAGAAATCAACATCTCTTAAACTTTTAAGCCACAACTTTGAGGCTCTTGAATCGATCAGTCAGTGAGCCTTACGAAAGTGAGACTTTGTAGTGTTGGGATATGAAATTCTTGAAGACATGAAATCGAAGATATGAAAGTCTTGTAGTACACGCAAATCTTGGGAAAAGTCAAAAAGTCAATCTTTGCTAAAGACAAAGTCAAAGTACTACACCTAAAAGTCAAAGTACTGCAAGAACAAAAGAACTATTATGGCTTTTATGGAAAGTATTGTATTCTATGTTTAGATTACTTGTTAGGTACAAGGCTATCAATTGTAAACATTTAGGATATCCTTGAGCCTATAAAAGGACTCCTAGATTGGCATTAGATATATGAGTCTATGAGTTTTAGAGTTTACGAATTCACAAGTAAATTAGTGTTTTAGAGAGAAGTTCGATTATCTTAGAGTTGTATTAGAGTATCCATAATAAGAGATTTAGATTTATAATAAAAGTTTATTCTTAGCTTTGTTAAGTAAATTCAGTACTTGATAAGTTATCGTGTTTCTTTGTTAATAACTTAGGATTTATCGAGGTTATTAAACCTAACTAATAGTTAAGATAGTTTGATTAAAGTATATCGATCAACAAGTGGTATGAGCCAATTGTCATGAAGAAGTACATGAAGTACATGAAGAAGAAGACAGCAAAAGCATTGATTTCAAACCAAAACCGGGCATAACTTTTGACAAATCTAAAATTGAATGCTTCAATTGTCAAAGCGGGCACTTTGAAGAAGTGCGGAGTTTGCTAAGTATCAAGCAAATAGGACATCACGAAAAGCCAAAACTTGAGCTTAAGGAAATTCCAATCTTGAAACAAAGGCTTTGGTTGCTCAAGAGAAGTTATCAAAAGTTATTTGAGTGAAGAGTTTGATGATGAACCGGTAACTTATTGCATGGTAGCTTGATGGAAGAAGAACTTGAAGATTGAGAGAAGCATTGGATTGGAGCAACATTTTTTTTGAAGAACACGAACATCTTTGTTTGGAATTTGATGATGGCTTTGGAGGATTTGGTGGAGCAAGGAAAGTGAAGATGATACTGTTCAACTAGCATTGGTGGCTACTTCACCAAATCAATCTCCTATCTCAGAGGTATGCTCAAATTGCTATGATTTTATCATAAATTACTTAGCAGTTATGTGATTGAGAGAGATAATTGTGTTAAGGCTAGGTGCAGGTAGCGGTTATCAAATAACCTTAGAATCTATGGAAGCCAAAATCTTAGCACATGAAACTAATGAAGTGGCTTGGGCTAAAAAATATGCACAACAGGATTATCAGTTAAAGCTTAGTGAATGGAAATTAAAGCGTAAAATTCTTGAAATTGAGAAATTAACTAAGGAAAGAGATGATTTGTTAGCTAAGTTTCTTTGCTTGGGGTGAAGGCTGATGCATACATGTTTCTTATGTTCAAAAACAACAAAGAGCCTATCTTAAAACTGGATTAGGTTTTGGAATGGATTTTAGTAAGATAGAAGAAAACCAATCTAGTAATCGGGATGAAGGTGAGTATGAGGATATAACCACTAGTGATGAAGAACTCATTAATTATGTAGATGCATCTAGTAATGATGGTTCAATAAGTGACTCACCTCGAATATAAAAAGCTAATGATTATCATCTTTGTTCCACATCCCACTGGCACTCATCAACCCCTTAGGCACGATGTTTCTCATTTTGGAGTAGGCATCTAGAGTTTAGGAAAAGCTAGTTGCTCAATCTAAGTCGAAAAACCAAAGAACTTTGTTGAAAAGCGATGTTCAAAATCAAGCGATACCTTTAAATCAAAGTCTTGCTCCACAGCGATACCTTCTTCAAAACCTTTTCAAAGCGATCTTTAAACCTTTTTGGGATAATTTTGGTCAAAGCAGGGCTTAATCACTCACCAAGAAGGCAAAATAATTTTGGGCATAGACATAGAAGATGTCACTTTGACGGTATGGGTCGAAGCGTGTTTTGTGTGTTTTAGTTCTACTCATCTAATTAAAGATTGTGAACATCATTCAAAATACCTTAGAAAATTTCCAAAGAGCAGGACTTCCAACCGAAACCTAGAGAGCACAAACCGGTTTGGAATAATTCAAATAGGGTCAATCACGAAATTTCTCACGGATCATAGATACCCTTAGCAGTGAAAACCTTTTTCAAAACCTTGATATCTCACGGTCCTTTCCAAAGTCTCGTTAACTCGGCCAGTACTTTCTCAAAGCTGCTTTCGGACAAAACAAGGTCTTCGATCACAATACTTGGTATAAAAATTCTAGGAGATCTCACTATCAACCTAGAAGGTATTACAATTCATATAAGAGATTTAGATCACAGGAACCAAGTGTTAAAAGCGAGAATGGGTTAAGAGGGAAATCTTTAGGAGGACGACGAGTACTTTCAACCAAAATGAATCGATGTTTTTGTGCTATAAGAAAAAGAGATTTGTGTTGAAAAACCAGAAAGTTTTGAAAAACCACATGATAAAGATCAAAAGATAATTATGGATCATCATCTGAAAGATAGTGGAAATTACATACTCAAAGAATTTGAGTTTGTAACTCCACAAGGGAACACAAGTCAGTAATGGCTTGGGTTCCTAAAAGTTCTAACTCTTTCTTTGTATGTGAGGCAACCCGGAGAGCTTAAAGATCATCTTATTGTGGATAGTGGTTGCTGGAAGTATGAAAAGGAGACAAAGAGATCCTGTCTAATTTTAGGAAGATTAGTGGAGGAAGAGTTGCATTTGGGAATGATCCCAATGGAGGAAAGATTACTGGAAAGGGAACTATCAAAGCAGGGCTTATAGATTTTGAGAATGTTAGATATGTGAAGGAGTTAAAGTTCAATCTATTGTCATTATCACAAATCACGATAAAAAGCATCATGTGTTATTCAGCGACACAGAATGCCTTATCCTTTCCTCGACTTTAAGCTTTGTTGATGATGAATTAATATTTCTTAGAGTACCAAGGACAAATGATGTGTATAGTTTAGACATGAAGAGTCTACATTCTAATGGAAGAGCCACATGTTTGGTGGCTAAAGCAACATATCGAGGCACATCAATGGCATAGAATATTGGGCCATGTTAACTTCAAGAATATCAATAAACTGGTCAAAGGCAATCTAGTTAGAGGTTTACCTTCAAAGACTTACAAGAATGATCAATCATGCTTGGCATGAAAGAAGGGTAAACAACACAAAGCTTCATGCAAGAAGCTTGAGGAGAGAACTATTAGAGAACCTTTGGAGTTGTTACATATGGATTTGTTTGGACTGTTTTCGTGGCAAGTTTAAACAAGAAAAATCTTGCTTAGTTGTAACAGGATGATTGCGAGAAGATTCGGTTGGGTATTTTTCTTGGGTTTTAAAGATGATACTTTCGATGCTATTGAGACGATTATAGCTCTTGAAAACCAATTGAGACTCAAGGTTAGAGGTATTAGATGTGACAATGGGAGTGAATTCAAGAACAAGCTTATGGATGAATTTTGTGCAAACAAAGGTATAAAAAGGGAGTTTAGTATTGCAAGAACACCACAGAGAATGGTGTTGCGAGAAAGGAAGAATAGGACTTTGATTGAAGCGGCAAGAACAATGTTAGCGATTCTCACCTACCTATTAGTTACGGGCAAAAGCGTAATCTTGCTTGTTATGTATTAACAGAGTCTCATAACTAAACCACGAGATGAAGAAACCTTATGAATTGGCGATGGGCAATAAACCCAACATTAGTTTTATGAAACCTTTTGGATGCCCTCTTACTATTTTAAACACTATTGATAATCAGGGGAAGTTTGATGGCAAGTCAGAAGAAGGATACTTATTGGGTTATTGCACTAACGGTAAGGGCTTTAGAGTATACAACAAGGTTACTAAGAAGGTTCAAGATTGTCTTCATGTTGAGTTTTTAGAAGATCAAGACAATGAGAAGGTAAAGGTCTGGATTGGATGTTTGATCTTGAGGTTTTAACTCCATCTATGAACTATGTACTGTTAGAGAAAAATAAACCGGTGCTGATGGAGAAGATTTACAATATGTTGTTCATGGAGTTCATATTAGACGATCTTTGTTCGATGAAGATCATGTTAGTCCAAAACAAAGTCTTGAAGTTCCAAAACAAAATCTTGTTGCCCCACGACAAAATCTTGTTGCTCGAGAATCTTCTTTATCTGCTGAGGATCAATCTATTCAAGAGGAACTTAATCAATTGCTTCTTCAAGATGTTTTAGCACATTCTTACACTGATGAACAAAGGAGAGATTATGAAGAGGCAAAGAGGAAGAACAAGGCTGCGAGTACTCTCCACGATACTTTGGGCGATACTAGAACAAAATCTTCGCACCGGTTAATGATACTTTAGGCGATCACGGATGATCATACCATGCACGGATTAGAAGATCTTGATTATGAATTTGAAGATGAAGTTATTTTCCCAAATTCCAATGAAGGTGCTAATGTTACTAATTTGGAGGATACTTATGGAGTTCCATAGTCTCCAAACTTAAGAACTCATAAGGATCATCCTTCTGATCAAATCATTGGTCCTTCTACGGAGTCTTGACTAGACACGAGCTAAGACTTTTTCTACACCTCACAATGCTTTACTTAGCTTTGTGTATAAACAAAACAGTCTGAATCATAAGGACCATCAAACCTGTCTATTTACTTGTTTTATCTCTCAAGAGAAACCCAAGAATATTGCTCAAGCTTTGACTAAAGAAAGGCGGGTTGAAGCTATCTGGGGAAGAACTTCTTCAATTTAAACTTCAAGAAGTATGGGTATTATGTGATCTTCGAGATGGGAAGAGTTATTGGAACGAGATGGGTTTTAGGGTCAAAAGATATGAAAGAGGTAATGTTATCAAGAATAAGGCAAGGTTAGTAGCACAAGGATATAGACAAGAAGAAGGAGTAAATTATGATGAAGTGTTTGCTCCTGTAGCAAGAATTGAAGCTATTAGAATATTTCTTGCTTTTGCTTCTATATGGGATTTCAAGTTTACGGATGGATGTCAAAGTGCCTTTTTATATGGCAAAATTAGAGAGGAAGTTTATGTCAAACAACCTCCTGGTTTTGAAGATCCTAAACACCCAAACAAATTCTACAAGGTGGTTAAGGCTCTTTATGGCCTTCATCAGGAACCTAGAGCTTGGTATGAAAGACTCTCTACATTCTTATTGCAACATGGATATAGAAGGGGAGCTATTGACAAGACTTTGTTTATCAAGAGAGACAGGAAAGATATCATGTTAGTTCAAGTTTATGTTGATGATATCATCTTTGGGGCTACCAAACAATCCATGGTTAAGGAGTTTGAGCGGTGATGCGAAAAGAATTTCAAATGAGTTCAATGGGAGAGTTGACTTTCTTTTTAGGACTTGGTTAGCGAGTCAAAGGAAGGTATTTTTATCGGTCAAGAGAAGTATGTTACGGACATACTTGAAATTCAATTTTGATGATATGAAGGCAGTTACTACACCCATTAAATCTATCAATTCATTGGGCAAAGATGAAGATGGACAACTTGTTGAAGTCAAGCTTTATAGATCAATGATTGGCTCTCTTATGTATCTTCTTGCATCAAGGCGATATTATGTTTGTAGTTTGTCTATGTGCTAGATATCAAGTCTCACCAAAGATATCTCACATGAATCAGTAAAAGAATCTTGTGTTATTTAAAACAACAACCAAAGTTGGGTTTGTGGTATCCCAAAGTCGCCTTTTCACTTAGAAGCTTTTTCGGATAGTGATTATGCAGGTGATAACTATGATAGAAGATCAACCACTGGAGGATGCCAATATCTTGGAAGAAGATTAGTCTCGGCAATGCAAGAAACAAACAATTGCGGCAACATCCTCTCTTGGTGAATATGTAGGCTGGCGCAAGCTGTTGTGGACAAGTTTTGTAAATGCAAAATCGACTCTTGGACTATGGATTCAACTTCAAGAATACTCCTATTAACATTGATAATGAGAGTACTATTTGTATTGTGAAGAATCTGGTTTATCATTCCAAGACCAAGCACATCGGATTAGGCATCACTTTATCGAGATTGTTATGAGCACCGGCTTATTAATGTGATTAAGGTTCACCGAGATGATAATGTAGGGTGACTTACTCACCAAAGGTTTTGATGTTTCTAGATTCACTCACTTGGTGGTGAGCATTGGCATGATTAACTTCTGAGCTACATTTAAGGGGAGGACTATTTAGTATTTGTATAGTCTATGTTATGATTGAGGGAGGATAGTTATGTATCGTAGTTGATCTTTGAGAAATGGAAAAGTCTTGTTTTTAGTGAAAGTCTTGCTTGGAAAGTCTTGGAAATTACTTGCTTGGGAAAATCGCTTACGTGGAAATCTTGTTTGTCTTATTAAAGTATCTTGTTCCAACGGTTATCTTGAGGGGTAATTTAATGCTACTTGGTAACAATGTTATTTTAGGCTGTGATTTTTCAAATCTCACCTATAAATACCTCTTTTCCGATTTTCCCTCTCATATTGATACATTAGAATCTTTTCCATCTTTCTCTCATCATATTCATATTCTTGAGTCCAATTCTTTTGTGCTTACATAATCAATAATGGCGAATCGTCCTCTTGTTTCTAAGCATAATATGGTTTCTAATTTGGATAAGGGCCTGAATATACTCTTTCATGATATAATTGATTATCTTCTTGGTTAGCTTATCGGTTATGCTCTTTTAGTGGAGATATTCGTATTGAGCCACGGATTCAAGAATTTTGGGCTAATGCTAGAATAACATGGAGAATGGCGAATATTATATTAGATCAACGATTCTTTGGAAGAACTATTAAGATTCTTGAAGACTCCATCCTAGAAGATTTATTGTTCAATGATGCAGATGGGGCTTTAAGGTTTGATAAGCAGTTGATATGGGATACTTTTCGACATATTGGCTATGAAGGATCTTTGAATGAACAAACATTTAGAAAACAATTATTTTGTCCGAATTGGAAGTTTTTGGTTCATGTGTTGCTCCATTGCATAAGTGCTAAGAGTACCTCTTGGGAGAAGTTTGGGTCAAATATAGCATCTGCTATGGTTGGGTTAGCTACAGATAGAGTTTTTAACTTCTCGAGGCTATCTTGGATGGAATGCTCTTACATATTTCACATGGATCTACTTGGCTAATGTACCCAAGGTTTATACAGGTTTTCTTAAACAAGAAACTTTCGATGTGCCAAAACCTCACAGCTTTATTGCTGTTATTGTTCAACAATCCAAGATTTTTACTTTTATGGCAAAAAGAAGTGTTTTATTCAGGGGTCTAGATACTCCTTTAACAACTTCCATGATGGATGTTGTTCGGGTATTAGAGCGATCTTTGAAGGCGATGATCTTGAAGATGCGTATCAGAAGATGCTGCATCTGCGGAGTCACTTTACTACGCAATCTTGCTTCTCCACATGCTACATCAAAAGAAGGTGCTGCTTCTCCTAGTCTTGAATTTCAAGAACATGTTGCGATTTCACCTTCTCCATCTCCACAAGGTGTTCTGTTTCTCAACCAGCGGATCATCCACCTATTCAAGGAGAGGATTCACATACCATACCTCCTGATGAAATCACCTTAGATAATTATGTTTTGACAAGGGAGTTGGTCAAGTTGAAAAAGACTCTGAGAGGTTCAAGCCAAACAGATAAAGAAATTAAAACTGAAGTTTCGACGGCTAAAGACTTTTGTGTGGCCATTGGTTCAACAATTTCAAATCACAGGGTTAAATCCAAGAAAAAGGCGCAAAAGTAGTCTAGAAAAACAAGCATACAAGGTTCATCAACAATCTTCGTCAACTTGGGAGGAATTTAGAAAAAGATAATTTGAAAGAAGATGTTGAGAAGGAGAAACAACACGAAAGTCTTGATGAACAAGAAAAGATCGTTCAAGGTACTAAACAACAAAGTCTTGAACAAGTTCAAGGTCTTGAACAACAAGTCTTGAACAACAAGGATGCTTGCTTTTCAACGACAAAGTACTTTTAGACAAGAAGTGATAACTCAAGAGTTTTGAATTTTGAAGAGAAGGCTTGGTCCTTCTACAAATGTTATACAAGAAGAGGAGGAAGCTATTCTCAAACCAATTCATTCTGCAAGTGATGATGAGTTCATTGCTACAAGTTTTTCAAGAATTATCACAACCTAGAGGTGGTGTTACTATTAGAGAAGTGCAAGAAGATGAACAACAAAGAACTTCTCAACATGCAATTGATCCTAAGGATAAAGGGAAAGGTGTTTTAGTAGAAGTAAAGAAGAAGAAACTTACTTTGGCAGAGATTAGAGAAATTGAAGTTGCTAAGAATGAAGCTGCTGCTAGAAAACTTCAAGAAGAGTTAAATGCAAAGATAGAGCAGCTCAAGAAGCTGAAGAAGCTCAAAGTAGAGAAGCGGCTAAAAAGTTGCAAGAGCAATTAGATCTTTGAAAGCTGATGAACCATTACAATCACCCACTCCTGTTAGATATATGCCTAGAAGACCTAATTTAGCTAAGGACGGGAATGCTATGATGGCATATTTGAAAGGTCGAGTATAAAAGAATTGCGAAGTGAACTATGTTAACATGAAAAGACTCTATGATCTTTGAGACGAGAAGCTTATAAGAAGAGTGTTGCGGATATCAAGGATTTTAGAGAAGAAGCTTTTGAATTTGAAGGCTGAAAGGAAAAAAAGAGCTTAAAAGAAAAAGAAAAGCTGAAGTTCTGAGGATAGAAGCAGTTTTCAAAGAAATAAAGAGTTGAATTGAGATCTGAGTCTAAAGATGCATTAAGAAATTATCTCAGAGTGGTAGATTTTGATTATTCAAAGAAGATACTGAGACATGAAGATGAACATATCTCAGATTAGTGCTTTTGATATTGTGAAATCCAAAAAAGGAGATTATATGATTTTTCATAAGGAAGATGAAAGATTCAAAGTTTTCAATAGGTTATGGGATTTGTTACATATTATAGATAGAGTGGATTTATTCTATCTATATAATGTGGTAAAAGCTTATTTTGGAGATATTCCATCGAAGGAATTGGTCCGTTTTGCTTGGAGATCTTATAACTATGTGGGAATCGAGAAGAGGAAAGCTTACTGATGATATATGGAAAAATCAAGAAAACTGGGAAATTGTTTCTTTGGAGATTCTTTGAATAATCTGGAGTTCATGTTTTGGAGCTAGAGAATGGTAAAATGATACACATGTTTGTAAACAGAAGATATCCTCTCACGGTTGAGCTCATGAGAAGAATGCTAGAGCATGGATTGGAAGTAGAAGAGGATAATGAAACTGCTTGCATGGTTATCAATCTATTTATCAACTGGACTACCATTCTTTGAAGATGATGAGTAAGCGGTATGAATTTTATTGAATAATTTTGATAAATCATTACTTTATTCAAAGTACTGGCGATCAAACAAGATACTTTCATCAAAGTAATCTTGCTTGACTTTTAAAACCGTTAAGTAATTTTTCAAAGAAACCTTTTGCTAAGTAACAAAAATTTTGAAACAAAGGTTAAATAAATGGATTTTGAGATGGCAACATCAAATAGGTAATCAATCCACCATGGATACAAAAGGATTGGCTAATCCATGAGCAAACGGCTCTGGTAAAGATATATCAAATCCGTTTTTAGTTGACAACTTGCTAATAAGTTGTATGGTAATCAACTCACCATATCGGTTAATGTGAAGAGTTGGCTAGCCCACAAGAAAATGGCTTGTGGTAAAGGCGGTGGAAAAACCATTATTGGTAATTAGTTCACCATTAGATAGAAGAACTAACTAGTCGAAGTACTGACTTTTGGTAAAGACAACTCAAATCTGTTGATAGATGATGATTTGCTAAAAATCATATGGTTATCAATGTACCATGGTCTTAAACACCAAAACATTTGGCTACTCCAAAGATAATGGCTTTGGTAAAGAGATCTAAATCCATTAAATTTTCAATGATTCACCTCTCACGGAGTTAACACACTGGAAGTGATGAGAATAGTATGCAACTTAAACTGAATTAATGTACAAATTGTCATATGTTCTTTGTGTTCTTTGAAAAGATGGAGCTTTGTGGATCTTTGAGAAAGAACAATTCTAAGAGATACTTTGACAAGCAGACACTCTGAGAGATATATTGAAAGGACTAAGAAACAATCTGATCTTAAAGATGAAGCTGTTAAAGATACATTCACAAAGGAACTTGAAGTCAAGCAAGTAGAATTCAAGTTAGGGGAGGATTGTTGGGATATGAAAGTCTTGAAGACATGAAAATCTTGAAGATATGAAAATCTTGTAAAGTTTGCAGAAATCTTGGGAAAAGTCAAAGATTCAAAGTATCTTGCTAAAGACAAAGTCAAAATCTGCACCTAAAAGTCAAAATCTTTACAAGAACAAAAGAACTGATATTCGTTTATGGAAAGTATTGTATTCTATGTTTAGATTACTTGTCGTACAAGGCTATCAATTGTAAACCGACTAGGATATCCTTGAGCCTATAAAAGGACTCCTAGATTGGCATTAGATATATGAGTCTATGAGTTTTAGATTTTACGAATTCACAAGTTAATTAGTGTTTTAGAGAAAAGTTTGATTATCTTAGAGTTGTATTAGAGTATGCATAATAAGCGATTTAGAGTTTATAATTAAAGGTTATTCTTCTTAGCTTTGTTAAGTAAATTCCGCGTACTTGATAAAGATTGCTCAGTGTTTCTTTGTTAATAACTTAGGATTTATCCGAGGTTATTAAACCTTAACAAGCTAGTTAAGATAGTTTGATTAAAGTATATCGATCCAACAGGTAGCTTCCCCCCAAACCGACAAACTAAGAATAAAGACCATTTCCCCAAGAAGTAGAAATGAATAAGAATGGTCTCATTGAATGAAGCTCAGCACCCCGAAGAACACGAGAACACCGAAATAACAAGTTGAAATATTGATCGTCTCAGTGGTTATCAAATCCGGAATAACCGATTAAGTCCGATCACATGAACATGTTGTGCGTCCCCGATGTACACATTACTCTTCGAGATTGACCAGTTGTCTATTCAGGGGAACAATATATCCACATCTTCATTTTACCGAGCGCATTCCAGTTATCTTTCATATAACCAATCAGCCCATAATGTACACATGTACCCAACCAGAGTAGAGACAACGACATCACAATGGCGGTTGAATCACTGATCTTCTCTGCGGATGTCAACTCCGGAATGACTGATTAAGCTCGATCATGTGAATATGTTGTGCGACCGTGATGTACACATATCTCTCCCCTGATGGATGTGATCTCATCAGAATCATCATTACATTGTGTACATGAAGCACTAACCGAAAGCACTTTATCATAAGTCATGTAGAAGATGTCGATAAGCAATATCATCTCACGATCCAAATATTCTTCTCACATTTCTTCCAACTGAACATTGAAGTAACACATACCAAAAGTCTCCAGAGACCACTTCCCCCAAATAGTTGGAATAATACATCCTTCCCCCAAATAGTTGGAATAATATATCCTTCCCCCAAATAGTTGGAATAATACATCCTTCCCCCAAATAGTTGGAATAACACATCCTTCCCCCAAATAGTTGGAATAACACACCGAAGGCTCTGAGTTAAACAAGAGTTTCTCGACGGTTATGACATTTGTCTTTCTCAGGATTACTTCAATAGATAAGAAGTATTAAGTTCATCACGTGTACTCATTGTATGTTTAGATGTATGTCTCCTTCCTCCTTGCTGGTTTTGATACCTCAGAATCAGCAAAACATAATATACCCATAAACTCGAAATCTTGTGAGAAGAACTCAAATAGCGCAAATGAATCCTGTGAGAATCAACTGCAATGGAAACTCTCTCTGACTATCTTTATCAACCCATATGTAGACTATTTGAAGTGACCACGAATGAAGAAAACCGTTATACCAAACTTGGCTGAAAGTCGAATTCCCGCATTTGTATCTTAAGCTTGCACTTAATGATGGAAGAACGGTGCCGAGAATCTATGCTTCAAGCAAATCTCTAAGTACTCACTACTCAAACAAAGTATGAGACATTAACACCTCTTGAGATTATCCACATCGTCATCTGCATGTGACACTGAGTAAAACAACATAACTCCTAATAGTGATAGTTAACGGGTCTTCAACCATCCACTTCGACTGCTGGTAACTAGATAAACCAAGACTTCAACTCAAATTCTTAAGCCCGAGCAAGTTATCAAATAAGAAAACGCCTTTGTGAAAGTCAACTTCAATCTCAAATAAGTGATAAATGATTAACTCTGAAGTAATCAACTTGTGTCAAATGCCCAACACGTGAATAAACATACAATCGGATGTACATTGACCCACTGAATGAACCGGAACAAAACAACTCCTCACCATCAATGCATTCTTCCTAAAAGTATACATGTAGAGACTGATCTGGAAGATTCACCAATAACTTCGAGCGGATGAGGTAGTCATTTTCCTTGAAGTTCATGTGGTTGATTTATAGCGTGCACGTTGAGAGGAACAATAATCCGTGAAGATTTGGCAAAGGAATACCAAAGAGCGGATCATTATTCATGAGTGCAACTACAATATTATGATAGCCATTATCAACGCCTTAAGGAATAACTGGATATTGGGCTTCTTGAGTAGTCTGAGTTGTACTTCTTAGATGATCAACATTCGCTAGTGGTTGGAAATACTCATCAAACATATCTTGGACCAATGAATCCTAATCAATAAATCCCATTTATCCTTAGTAAGTGAAACATTAGGCATTGGAGGAGAGTCATCAAACATTAAGTCGTGTGACCATTATTCAAACATCCATCATCATGTAGTATATTCACTCTTCTCCCCCTCAAAAATTGCATTCAAAGTTGCCATTTTTGATTTAACAAGTGAATAAGAATATACACCAATGAACGTAGATCCACTTGATGACTGAATGATCATGGGAGAAACATGAAGCATGTTGATGAAGAATGTCGATGAGAATGGTCATAAATATGAAGATTTCTCTCTTAGAAGATAAAGCGCCTGAAGCGTACACCTTTCTTTTCTTTGAGGAACAGGGCACGAAGTGTTATCTGCAGACACCATAATGATGAAGTACAAGGCCGAACGATTTGAGCAGGCCGATAGCCGATTGAATATCAAGGTTGAGTTACTTGAACCCGTGAGTTATGAGATATCAATCCATTAGTTATCCATACTTTGCTTGATCCATGTAGTGAAGGATCGAAGTATCTGCAAATCGAGTAAGAATTACTGCACTAACATTACATGCTTGATTGCATATATATTGGTTAGTGACATTAGTATCCAAACCCTTTGGGGTTTCACGGTCAACCTTGATTTTGTCATCAGTAAACAGCTTTCCGGTAGGTATCCACCTAAGTCCAACATCCTTAAACATTCTACCAGACGGTATCCACTTATGGCAAGATCTAGGATTGCTAAGCTTCTTTTGAATAGTGGAAGAATTATCGTTATTCCTAGTCTCCAAGGATTTATTAGTTGGTATCCATCTAGGCAAAGTTTTTTGTTTGTTTTGCTTCATAGACTTAGAGTAAATCCTAGACTTAACAGTTTGAACCTTTGTATGAGCATTTACTTTCTTCAGGGAGTTTGTAAAACAATTATCATGATTTGCCCTAAAGATGCATTTCAGACAATTTGAGCAAACAGCTTGTTTGGATTCAGACAATGATGTAGAGTTCTTAGAGTGATCTGCTATGGGAATAGCTTTATTCGAAGTGCAACTACTCTTAGATTCAAGCCAATCCCTAGTCTTTAGTTGAGTGTTCCTAGGTAATGGTTTAAAACTACTAGCAGTGCCTTGAAATCTCGCAGAATTCATCACCCTAGATCTAGCACATAAAATTCCATCTTTTTGAATATGTGCCTTTTTTCTAGCTTCTTCTATATCATAGTTCTTGAACAAGTCATTTATATCATGTTTCCTAGGAAAGTAAGGTGAAGTGACTGGTTTTGTCAAAACTTGTTTCGCATCAACATGGGAGGCAAACCGCGTTTTTAGAAATTTTGGTCGTTCAAATCTAAACGCATTCGGTTGTCTAATAACTGGTTTCCCCAAGATTGATGGTTTTGCAAACTTAGTGTTCACACTATTCCCTGTTGTTCTTCTGAGCTCATTCTTTAAGGAAACTATCGCAAAACTCTTATCCTGAATTTGAGCTTTGAGTTCATCAATTTTGCTATCAAAGATTTTGTTTGTTCCACAGACTTAGTTTTAGCTTCTTTGACAGAGTCACTTAGTTCTATGTGATGCTTTCTCAAAGTCTCATTTTCCTTTAGTAATTTGGCCACACAAACTGCTAATTCATCATTTCTCATTTGAATATCATCAATAGCATTAATATCAAAATTACTTGTAACCAAATTACTTTTCACATGCATATCAGAAATATGTTTCTTCAAATTGTTGATAGTCGAGTTTTTGGCTTGAAGGCGAGCATTTAAATCATTTATTTCAAAAAATTCACGAAATTCAGGAAATTCCGGACTTTTACATGTTTTCTTAGTTTGAAAACTTTCCTCCTTTCTTTGTATTGCAATTTCAAGTGAAATGCAATGTTTTTCAAGTTTTAAGAATTTGTTTGAAAGTTCATCAAAAGCTTTTTTATCAACCATATCATATGTTTTGAAATTATTAGTCTCAGCCTCAACGGTGAACATTTATCGAATCATGTTCATCATTTAGGTCGGTTGTTTAGGTACATTAGCAGATATATTTTGTTGTACGGTTAAGGGTACCTCAGTACATGCACCTGTTAAATTTTTAGTCTGATATCTGCATCCACATCATGTGAAATAAGAGTCACTGGACCGCTGGTACGTGTCAATCTTATCTATCTCTGATCCTCTGTATTCAGTGTCAACTGATCCATCATCTGGTGCTTTACATGACTCAACACTACAATCTTTCGATTGTGCCCGACATTCATTCCCCTTCGATTCTTGCATCTACTTCTTGTGTGTTAGGAGTAAGCCGACCGTGGTTACATCATTCTTTGTTGTCTCTGTTATTCTGCATTCAGCAACACCCGATCTTTCGACTGATACATTACCCGACTCATCACAACTATCTCTCATCTGCATCAGACTCTCATCCACATTTTCATCTTTCAGAGCAACTTCCTCAATATACTTCTCCACATTATCCATGAGATGGATAAGTGTCTCTATGAACACGCTAATTTCCATTCCAGTGTGTCTCTTGAAAGACATTTCATTCATGTCTTGATCATAATCTGATGTAAATTCCCTTCTAATGAATGACTGAAATTGTTTGTAGATCACTTGAAGTGCAGCACTGGAACTATCCTTTTGAACCTTCTTTTTGTCAAGTTGTAGCTCCAATTGTTCTAAGTTTAATAGTAATGTTCCCGTTAATGTGGATAAATCTTGACGGAAAAGGGTATTGCATGTTCGTTCTCCTATCAGTGTAAGTAACATGAGGTGTGAGTGAAGATGTTGCTAAGGTTCAATGCTACATTCCTTTTGCATGGCATTCTGTAGTCTAAACAGGTGCAATTCCCTCTCTTCATACTCTGAACACGAAGATCTCACATCCTCATTGATTGATTCAATCATCTTTAACCATTCAGCGTAGCATACATTATCATTGTTGTCCACAACATCATACAATTTAAGTACTTTCGAAATCACTGAATCAGGAGTGTAGGACATGATGTTCTTTGTGTACACGGGATTTAACAAGTCTGTGATTTAAACCGAGAAATAGAATCTTTCGCGGGATTTTACTAAAATCAAGACCAAACCATTAAGCAATGACCAATGGAACGTGTTAAGATGACTGATGGATCGACACAATGATAGAAAATTGTGTATTAGGACTTATGATTGTTTGTAGTATTAGCAGAGATGTTGTTTGGTTGAGATTTGGATTGGTTTATGCCCGTTTTATCCGAGAAATTTAGGTCTAAAAACATAAAAACCTCAATAACTTCTGTTCGGAGTGGATTTAGGCCTCGAAGGTTGACCCAAAGGAGCAATTCAGCGTTCCATTCTCCTCATTCTCACGGTCGTTTTGATGGGTAGAACGCTGAAAACGGATTTACGGTTCAAAAGTTATGGTCGTTTGAAGTTTTGTCGGGAAAAGTCAACAAAACGCACCCTAGACAACTCGTACCCAAGACAACTCGCACCCTAGTCAACTCGCTTTGATGACAACTCGCTTAATAGACAACTCGAATAAGATAACTCGCTTCAATAAGCAACTTGCATAAGACAACTCGCTTCAATAAGCAACTCGCATAAAGAACAACTCGCTTCGGAACTTCGCTTAAACGACAACTCGCTTAAGTACAACTCAAGCAATGACAACTCATTGCACAAGGAAAATTGCTTAAACGACAACTCGCTTAAACGACAACTCGCTTAAGGACAACTCGCTGAACAGAACAAGCCAACTCACTTGCAAGAAAATCACAACGAGACGCAACTCGCTTCCAAGAAATGTTCAAAAAACACCACTTTTCAATCCAAAAACAACCCAACCACGATGATTCAAGCCTTCCAAATCAAAACCTAAACACTTATAATGATTCTAAACACAAAAGTACTATCAAAATCCAAACTTTAACACTAGAAATGATCCAAATGATATAAACCACTCTAAACTCATTCAAACCCAAAAACCTTATGAAATCCACTAGAAATCCAAGAACATGAAATATGAGTGATCAAACCATGGCTCTTGATACCAATAGTAACATATTGGATTTCATAAACACACAAATAAGCTCAACAATGGATCGAATGAGATAGAGTTTAGAGAGAGAAATTGGGATCCTTTCTAGAGAGAGAAAGTGAAAGAAAACATAGAAGGTTAGATTAAGAATGAGAAAGGTCCAACCCTCTACCTTGGGAGGTAGAGGGTATTTATAGTTACACACTATACATCCTCCTTCAGACTGTGGATCAGGCATACAGTGGGTAAAGACCCGTCCGTCCTCCACGGTGTTACTCTAAACTAAACTACGCTAATGACTAACTAATAAACTAGTGAATAACGATATGTCTACGAGCTAACTTATGCTAGATTATATTTGGGGTGACCGACACTTCACTATGGAATTTCTAATTCCTAACAAATCTAGCATGTAGCGGTACTCAATGACTTGGCTTAGGGGATTAAGAACAACTGGACTTACGACGGGTCACCTGACTTCTCCAGTGGAACCCTTTGCTGATAGGTTAGGACGAACTGACCAATTTTTGTCCTAGCGACTTTTACCCCACCTGAAGTAATTGGAAGTAATTAGATGTAGACATAACATGATAGGATGAGTAACTAGGGTAGCACCCCTCTCCTCTATTGATCACAACCCTCGCCTTTATTTGCTTTCTTTATTTGCCTTGTCTTTAGTAGTTAATTAGTAATTTCAACCTTAAAAGCAATTTAAATCGTGACATAGACTTAAGTTAATTTCCAATCCACATAGCTTTTGGGACGACCTCGGTTTTACCGAATACTACACTACACACGACCGGGTACACTGCCCGTTAGTGCATTAGGGTAGACCATAGGCATAATGAGAACTTATAAATATGAAAACCTGGTCAGTAAAACCTGCATCAAGTTTTTGGCGCAGCTGCCGGGGAGCTATTTAGGATTTTAATTTAAGTTTTTCTTTTATTTTCTTTTATTTTTGTTTTTTGTTTTTTTTTTCTCTTCTTTTCTATTTTTGTTTGTCTTTGATATTTCAGGATATGGAAGATTCAGATTTTGACATACTCACTATGGAAGAATATATTTCTTTGAGTCAAAGTAACCAAAGATCGGGCATCGTATATCCCGAGTTTAATGATGACGTCGACTTTGAGATCAACTGCCAGTTCATGAGGGAACTTAGACAAAAGCTCTTTGCGGGAACTGATGATGATGATGCCCACCTGCATGTGCAAAGAGTATTGGAGATCACAGATCTTTTCGATACTCCAGGAGTCACTCAAGATGCATTAATGCTTAGAGTGTTCCTAATTACACTCACTGGTGCAGCCAGAAGATGGATGAAGATGCGTCCTGCTGGGTCGATCAATACATGGAATCTTTTAAAGAAAGCATTCATTCGGAGATATTTTCCTCCTTCAAAGATTGCTAAGAAGATGGAAGAAATAAGGAGTTTCATACAGAAGATGGATGAAATGCCAGATGAAGCTTGGGAAAGATATAATGACCTTCTTTACAGATGCCCAACGAATGATATCAGCAACCATCAGATGGTCCTTATTTTCTACAAAGGTTTAAACATCTCGTCCCGCCAAATGCTCGACTCTCAAGGACCTATCCCTACAATGCCACCTGCACAAGCCCTTAGATCAATTGAAAAGATGGCTGACCATTCACGAAATTGGTATGATGGAGCAACCACTTAAGCCATAAATAGCAATAGCAATAGCTTGGATGACATTGGCGATATCACCGAAAGAGTTAATAAACTTGGATGTGATATGAATATGGTTAAGGAAGACATTCATGCTATACAAGAGCATTCTCTCTAAGAAGAACGCAAAGAATATGAGCAAGTCAGGTATATTGAGTCATTGGAGGAAGCCGTCAATAAATACTCGGATAATTTAAAAAGGATGCACGACTCGAATGACAAAATGATTAGGAAATTCAAGGAGGTTTCGGACTTGAATTTAGAGAAGCTTGACGCTAAGAGGAAAAGCTTGGAGGCTAAGGTTGAAGAATTAAACCAAAAGGTCCTTGAAAGTAAAAAGAATGCGGTTGGAACTATCAAAGAAACGGTGGGAAAGATGAAAGAAGTAAACAACGAGCCGGTTCCTGGTGATTTACCTTATATCAGACCTTATGTCCCACCTATCCCATTTCCAGGACGTTTGAAGGTTGTGAGAAATAAAGAAACAAGCAATGTTCAATTGAAAAAGATGGAAGCATGGAGCTTACAGGATGATGAAGCAATGCCACAAGATAATGTGGAATCAACTACAACACAAAATGGTAACACTTGTAACTCTTCTTTTAACAATCTTGCTAGTTTTCCTATACAGGTTGTTGAAAACATGGATGAAATTGCGCAACCCTTGACCTCACAAACCTGGCTTGTCGCATCACCCGATGATGGTTATGTAGCTCCGGCTACTGAACCAATTTTAGTTGATCTTGCAAAGGAATTAGAAGACAAAATCTTGGACACCTCAGTGATTAACAAGGAGACATATGAGCCGATTAATCAGCCACATCACAAGATGAACCAATCATTAATGCCATCAACTAAAATGGGTAAAGTATGGAGGGAAATGACATCTCCTTTTAGGTATGATCATAATTTATCATTTCCCCATCCCATAGCAAATTCACACCCTCATGGTGTTTATTGCTATTTTCACCCACACTTGATTTCAAGTGACGGGATGAACACCCTTTTACGTAGTAAATAAGGGTGGAGTCAAGCTCGTGACTCGAAGAAAAACAAGCGCTTCATGGAAGGCACCCCATGCCTATCTTTTCTTTTTCATTTTATTAGTATAGTCGGGTTTTGTGTTTTTAACCATTTTTGTAGGAATCGAAGTAGATTGCATCAGTAACTTGAACGGGGACCTGACCTGTCCATCAGTTACGGCGTAACTCATCCCAATGATTACGCCGTAACACATCACAAGTAGAGATTCTCTCCAGAGCATTACCTATTACGGCGTAATCCCATGCTATGGTTATGCCAGCTACCCTCCAGTAGCGACTGCCAGGTTTTGCCATAATTATGGCGTAACTCCTTCAATGAGTTATGGTGTAATTATCCTGCAATTCAAATTCTTTCTATAATAACACAATAACCTCGTATTAGTATTAAATGAACTTTGTGGGTGTGTTCCCTGTAAACCCTCACGAGACCACACTCATCCGCTTGGGACACCAAGTGGTTTAAAAGGCTTGTTGCATATGCTAAATGCAAACGTGATTCCTGCGAAAGTGAGTTAGGTTTTTCATTTTCTTTTATTACTTGTTGTTTTTCTAGTATGATGCATTTGGTTGTCTTAAGTGAATTCAGGTTATTAAAGTTTTCTCATAGATCTCAAAGCGGGACACGTTTACTCGTGAGTCTTCGATCATGCCGAGCAAATCCAGGGGAGTTTTCTGTTTCAATTCTAACCCTTCCTATCTTTCATTTTTATTCTTAGTATGACCCAAGTGGGGGGAAGGGATTAGACATATACACCTGCTTGATTTTACTTGCCTTCATTTTTCTAGTTTTTTATGAAAAGTGTTTCATTAGTAAATTTTTGACATATTTTTCATTACTTAACTGGATTAATCTAGACTGAGCACACCTACCCTATATTTCTATTGTGTGAGGATAAGCCTTTCCGTTTTCCCCTTATACATAATACAATAAAAATGAGTGTGCTGGTAGTTGTAGTATACTTTAGAACTTGGCCTTGCATATCTTATCGAGACCATTATCATGAGTATTACACTGAGGTAACTTGGTGTGATCGGTGCAGCTAGGATATAAGGCAATTTTAGGATTAAACCCAAATAGCCCATCTATTTATGTTTTTGTATATTAACTTTTCACATCGATTAGTCAATCCTCCTGTTAAACCCTTTTTGTTGCACTCGTCATTAGTGCAAGATACCCTTAGATACACCCTTTAGAGCCATTCCTTTCATTTTGTTCACCCAATATATGTTTGTTTCGTTATGCCTAATCGCCTAGCCTACCCTGTAGTTTCCTTATGTCCATGGTCCGGGCGCTGTTGGTTAATTTTGGTTCCACTGGTGAAAGTCGCGGGTTTTGAATAAAGGGTTTTGTAAGAAGATCGGGTTTAGATGATAGTTGATCTCAAGTGGGGGGATACTTTTTATGTTCGTATTGTTTATACCTTGTCTTGCATCAAAAAAAATGAGAGAGTAAAAAAAAGCATGCAAGCAAGTGTTTATTTATGATTAGTGTTCTCGCCTTGTTAAACTAGGCGCAGTCGTTTCATATTTGTTTTGTTTTACGGATAAAATTAGAAACCCGTACATTTCTATCTCGCCTTTCAAAATTTTAATCAATATCTGTCCAATGGGGGCATTGTACATCCCAAGTGGGGGATGGGAGATAGAAATGGTTGAGTATATACTTTTTTGTTAAAAATATGTGCTAAAATTACCCAAATTTTAAAAAACTTTATAGCACATACTTTTTTTTCATTGTTGATGAAGGTCAAGTTAGTGCATCTTATTTGCCTAGTTTATAGAGTTTATGAGGCATTACGCTACATTTCTTATGCATTAACTCGTGTATTGGAGTATTGAAGACCCCTTTACTCTTGACCCTCGGTTTTTATAATGGGATTGAATGCGACTAATGGTGGGGCGACTGTGGACTTAGGAATCTATTTGTTTCGTGTCTTTTTGTTTACACCTATTAAATGTTTTCCCATGTCTTATCCTAACCTTGGTCATGAATCGAGTTTAGGTGAGGAAGCGAGCAATCATTGGTGTCTTGGCCATGGATTTGGTAATGTATCATTGGTTTTGCCCCCTTCGCGGTTGCTTGTTAGTAATGACAAAATAACCCCGTAAGCCTTTACGTTGTGTCAACCCATTGCCTTTTAGAATAGTTGCATCTATAGACTCTAGTGGTGGAGATTAGTATATTTGCCAAGCCTATGATAGAATACTCGCCATGACTGAGCATTTGAGTGATCACCCAAAAATAAACACGTGAATTATTCGAGAAAGTGTGGTTTCAATCCCCTTTTCGTGAGGTGCTAGGTTTAGAATTTTCTAGCTTAGGTGACTTTTAAACTCATATCTTCCAATTAATCTTGGGAGATATCTTTTTAAGAATTATTTAAAAGGTCTACTTGAGGGCAAGTAGAGTTCAAGTGGGGGGATATTTGATAACTTCAAATAACCTGATATTTTACATATCAAATTCCCGTTTTTATTGCCTCATTTATATTAATATGGTGCTTAATTCGTTTATATTCGTTCATATTTACATTTCAGGATAAATGAGGCGTTGGAGCATAAAAGATGTGATATAAGGCTAAGAAATATATTCTGAAGACAAGTTACGGCGTAAGTAGCACTATTGACTACACCGTAACCCACACTACGAGGGCCTGTGAATGTTGTGTGAAGGTTACGCCGAAATATTACTACATACGAAGTTTTGTGCTCAATTAACACATTTATATGTCGGTCTCCATCAACAGAATGAAGAAACTCAAGGGCCTAAGTTGCAATATTGCTATTTTGAAAAACTGAAGAAGTTATGCCATAACCCTGAATTCAGTTACGCCCTAACTAGGTTATGGAGTAACTAAAACTTTAGTTACGCCGTACTAAGGTTACGGAGTAACTAAAACTTTAGTTACGCCGTAACTGAGTTATGGAGTAACTTAAACTTTAGTTACGCCATAACTGAGGTTACAGCGTAATTCACACTTAAGGTTACGCCGTAACCATGTCGCGGCCTATAAATACAGCCCTAAATATGCATTTTTTAGTATCTCTCTTCACCCCTCTCCTAGGGGTCGATTAGGGCACCACTCCAGGGAAATTTCCAGCAGTCCAAAGCTATTTTCCAAGGAAGAATTCATCTGCAATCATCATCGTTATTAGCTTTCCATCAAGTAAATTGTATCAAACATTATGTTTAATTCTATTCATGTTTTATTCATTATTGTTGGATTAATTTACTATATGTTTGGCTAAGCACCTCGAGTTCCTGCCTAGTTATGATTCCTTAATTGTTTTGTTCATGTTTACATTGCTTCCGTATAATTATTTCTAAGTGTATGCATGCATAGTTTGTTGGTAGCTACCCTTGTTTCGGTAGTTTTGAATGGCGGTAGTGGCTAGTTACTTATGAGATATGACCAACTGACCCTAAGTAGGTAGACTGAGTGGGAAGGGTAAGATATGACCAACTGACGACCCTTTTTGCTTGTGCGATTTGACCAACTGATCACCTACCATTTGGATGAACTTAAGAAGTCGGGGATGAGTTTCTAAGATGCTAGCGCCCGGGCACTCGTTATTATGAATCTAGCATGTAGCGGTACTTAATGACTTAGCTTAGGGGACTAAGAACAACTGGACTTACGACGGGTCACCTGACTTCTCTAGTGGAACCCTTTCGATATGTTAGGGAATCGACCAAATGCTGTCCTAGCGACTTTCACCCCACCTGAAGTAATTGGATGTAATTAGACGTAGACATAACTTGATAGGGTGAGTAACTAGGGTAGCACCCCTCTCCTCTATTGATCACAACCCTCGCCTTTATTTGATTTCTTTATTTGCCTTGTCTTTAGTAGTTAATTAGTAATTTCAACCTTAAAAGCAATTAAAATCGTGACATAGACTTAAGTTAATTTCCGATCCACGTAGCTCTTGGGACGACCTCGGTTTTACCGAATACTACACTACACACGACCGGGTACACTGCTCGTTAGTGCATTAGGGTAGACCATAGGTATAACGAGAACTTATAAATATTAAAACCTGGTCAGTAAAATATCTTGATCCAGAAAAGTGTGAGCATGACTTATGGACGTGTGATATGAACATTTAGGAGGGTGTGCTGATTTATATGTTACTTAGGTTAGGTGCAAAATCATATGCGGCATAGGATGTGCATAGGCTTAGGGAAAACAAAAGTGTATGATGTTTATCACAGTTTAGGTTCGATCTATTTAGCATAACTAAGTTTTAAGTTTCGTATTGTGTATTTATACGTATAACATGTAGTTATATTGCTAATTCAATTATTTGGAAACTTAGGTTAATTCAAATACGTATTAGAAAGTAATTCCGAGTTTAAGGTTGTTATAATCATATTCGAAATAATTAAAGTATAATAAGATTTATGATACGCTAACCGAACGATTATTGCGTAGTATAATGATTACAAGAATTTTCCTACAGAATGAATGTGCTATCATGACCTTTTTGCCTTCTAAAATTGAATGGAACTCGTACTTGGTGGTTTTAGCTCTCTGAAAACCGAATGTTAGGTTTTCTATTTATAGTATTCGAAAAAAAGGTCGATACGGCGTATCAAGGTAACTTCGCATGAGGTCCAAAATTAATATATTCCAGAATATTCATCAACCACCACCCAATACGGCGTATCGTTGCACATGGACACGGCGTATTGGGGTCTTCCCGTCATGGATGTCTTTGTGAAGTTAGTGCATAGATAAGTCGTATTTCAGAAGTGAATATTGTGTACTGGTGGTAAAACGAGTTTGTTCTTCTTGTTGACCAAAGTTTCATATATGGTGTATTGTAGAATCCAATACGGCGTATGTATGAAAGTCAGGCAATGGTCTTGAATTCGTCTAAGTCTTGGTATACGGCATATCCATCTAGAATGATACGGCATACTGCTTGTCATTTAAGTAGAATTTCTTGGACTTTACCAATTTAGCTCCAAAATACGTTCTTTTCGCTAACCTTTACAAATTGCTTAATAATAACCGAGATTTACAAAAGTAAACGATTAAATATCTATTATCACATAAAATGATATCAAACAAGCAATATATACATGATAAATGATTATATAAATTACTTGTTATTTGATGTCATCAGGTGTCCTTGTTATAGTAATATGCCACAAAAGTTAGTCAAGTAGGAAATAAGTGTTATCTTCGGTTACAGAAATGCAAATTTTCCTTTTTATAATGGTGTGCGATCGGGTGATTATACTCTAAGAGCTCGATTTTGTCCGTTGAAATTTGATTTAGATTTTGTCATTAAGCCCTCGCAAGTTTAGTTTTTTAATAAAATCTAGTCATTCAAAGGAAAAGAGACTTTCTCCTAAAACTGTAAATCACTTACATGATTTGGACGCATATAATAATCAGGGCAAAAGTTTAATATAAATCTCAAATTTACCATATCAATGAACCAATCATAGTCATTCAATTTTCTATAAAAAACAAAACTTTCACCTTTTTTTTAAAATTAAATATCTCGCAAACCATTAATCGTTACAAAAAAAAAATCATACAATCGCGACGAGAATTAAATTATCTTTCTATAGATATGCACTTCTATATATTTTTAACAGTTTTTTTTCAAAATTTTGGCCTAGAAAAATCATATGATGTGATTCGATTTTTATAAATCACGTATGATTTTTGCAAATCATATGTGATTTGTGAAAATAATATATGATTTGAAAAAATCATATGATTTTCACAAATCATATGCGATTTGTAAAAATCGAATCACATGTGATTTTTGAAAATCATATATGAGTTTACAAATCATATGTGATTTTTCTGGGCGGAATTTTTGAAAAAAAAACGTTTGTCGAAAATATAGAGAAGCGCATATCTATAGAAAGATATTTAATTCTCGTCGTGATGGTTATTTTTTATAGTTTGAAGTTTTACCGTTTGCAAAATATGTTGTTTTAAAAAAAGGTAGAAAATTGTTTTTTTATTAATTTTGATTAAAAAAAATGGATGGCTAAGATTGATTTATTGGATATATGATAAATACGAGATTTATATTCATCTCAACTCTAATAATAAGTGATCTAAACTCAAATTTCAAATCCTTTAAACTAAACAACTACAAAGGAGTGTAAAGAAAATTCATGGAGATTTTGATTTAAGCAACTCTTTAGTGAAAACCTAAGAATGTATAATGTGAAAAGTGAGAAG
Organism: Chrysanthemum makinoi; assembly: GCA_910596185.1. NCBI lineage: Eukaryota > Viridiplantae > Streptophyta > Magnoliopsida > Asterales > Asteraceae > Chrysanthemum > Chrysanthemum makinoi. Next base: position 115,289,911 of record OU343219.1, read on the forward strand.
TGAGAAGTTTTGACGTCTAATCTCCCATTATATTCTTATCGATTGACGTATTTATATTTTTTACTATCTACTTTTATTAGAGCCTTATTTTTTTTAAGGGTTTTTCTATCTTGTGCCATAGGGGCACAAGATAAGAAGTGGAAAAGTACACAAAAAGTACTTACGGACCCACAAAAATACATTTTTATAAGTCTGCCGTGTCCTTTTGTGAGCTTTTTATGTACTTTTCACCTTCTTATCTTGTGCTCCTATGGCACAAGATAGAAAAAACCTTTTTTTAAATATACTAGCCTTTTCAAAGAAGAAGAAAAAAAAATGAAAAATTAGAAAATTATAGTCACATAATAATTTGGCAACTGAATACGAAAAGTAAAAAGAAAACAAAAAAAAGGAAAAGAAAAAAAGATTATAATACACTATGATTGGCCTACTACATTTATCAAGTTATTGTACGATCATCATTTTGCAAAGGGAGGAATTTGTACACTCTAAAAAATGATTGGGACACTGAAATTAATTGTGTGTGAATATTTATACCCTCACAGGTAGGGGTGTCATTCGGTGACCGACCGAACCCGACCGACCAACCTGAAGTCAATTGGTCGGTCAATCGGTTCATAATTATATTGGTCAATCGGGTCAACCAATTGACCGAGTTCTAAAAGTCGGGTTCGGTTATGTTTTTAGCGACCCGACGAACCCGATTAACCGGTTCAACAACACTTTTACAATGTAAAATACTGCGGGTTGACCCCAAACGAATTGACCCGGACCCGATTGACCAGACCAGAGTTGACCAGAACGAATTGACCCGGCGGCCGAGTTGACCCGAGTTCTAAACAAGGTCGGGTTCGGGTATGTTTTTTAAGGCTTGACCCGAGTTGACCCGAACCCGACCGGGTCAACCCGAATAACACCCCTAATCACAGGGGTGAAAATATAAGTGTGACTATGAAGGTATAAATGTCTAAACACCACTAATTTAAGTGCTCCAATCTATACTACTTTATAATGCATTTAAGCCTTCTAAAATTAGAAGGCTTAAAAATTCAGACTTTTTTACTTGCTTATTATGGAAAGAGTTTTTCTAACCAAAAATTAAGATAATGAGCTCCAATCATGAGATGACATGTGTCACTTCTTAACAAACTCCAAGCCTAACTTATAACAAACTCCAAACCTAACTCCTAACCACTAAAAATTAAAATAAAGAGCTCCAATTATAAAATGACATGTGTCATTTCTCAACTAAAAATTCATCTTTATTTTAAATTAAAATATCTTTTATCTACTTATTTTTTTTATAATCTAATTTCACCATATTTTCTAAAATTTTATGCTCTTTAATTCAACATCCATTTTGATATATTTTTATGAGTTTTTAGTTTTTATATTTTTAATGAGTTTATTTTATTTTAATTCAAATTTTTACAACTTTAGCCTTTATTTTATTTATTTCAATCAATATAATCTTGATTCGTCAAAATCATATACTTTTGGGGTAGTGTTTGACGCGTAAGAGATGCGAGAGTATTTCTATATGCGGGAATAATGATGTCGCGGGAAAGCTACGGGAAAGTTACGGGTAACCCAAACAAACACTTACAACTAACACATATACATTCGAAGTGTTGTGAAACGAATTCACTACACGGGTAAACAAACACATATAACTATACTTATCGCCGCGGCTAGTCATTTTAAGAGTGTGCAAATCATCTCCATTTTACAAACCTTTTATAGATATGTCATTACTCATAAAATAGCACCACCATGAAATCGTAATCACAAAAAGTGGAAACTTTACATTTGTATAATTACGTAATTCTTAAAGACAAAAATTAAACATCCTCCAACCAAATTTAGTCTTAGCACGCCTTCATCGATCTCCACCAATTACAGACACTTCAAACACGGTTTTCCATTATACGCATTATTAAAAGTGACAAATGGGATTTGTTTTGTAACTCTAAGTCTTGATTATTAATTATAGTACATGTAAAGTTATGAAAACTTTGTAATTAACAAAAGCCCACGTGAAAGTGCTTCAGCTATAAGATTCTTGATTAATAATAGAAGATGGGATACACTATTGGAACCCTCCCTATGATGTCAAATCATAGGGAATATTCCTTTGTCCCCCACTTTTTCAAGATGCAACACGTTTTGTCTGGTTTCGTTAGTATTTCGGCTTTTAAGCGTTTGGCTTTATTAAACTTTATATTCTTGTTTCGCATTTTCAGGTTTATAGCTTTTTGATATAAACAAAATTATAAAAATAAAAAAAAAAATAAAAAAAAAAGGAAAAAACTATGGGGGTCCTAATAAAAAACTAAGTACCGTCCTAATAACCCATTCCTAGAAGACTAGACGGGTACCCGAGCCTAGCGGCAACGGTGTCTAGTTTCGACAAAATTTTAGCGGTGATTAATTTGTTTCAAGAATCAGTATTTAAACGTTAAGTAATCAACCATACTTTCCAAATCGGTGTATACTTTAAAGATCAACGTCGCATTTCAGTTGAGATTACAGCATAGCATTCAATGTTATGTGATTTCACATATTCCACATTTCCACTTTTCACTTTTCCAATTGTTGACTATTTGACCATTTTCTCTTTTTATGTAGTATAGATATAGTTTTAGAGTGGCTGCTCGTTGGATTCAGGGAAAGACACTAAAACCAAGAAATTTTGAGCAATTAACGATTAGCTTAGACAGGTGTCAATCATCAGCAAATGATGTAAGCACTTACTTTAATATGAAAGTTGAAAACCTGAGCTTTGTGCTGACGCATTTCAAGTTTCAACCTTGGAGGTGGAAAATGTACTTCCTTATTTATTATTATGATGGTAACAGAGAGTCAGAGAGGGATTTGTTCCCTTTTTGTATCTGTACGATGAAGTAAATGCCGCGCTTCGCAGCTGTTGCTTAAATTTTGGGTTCTATGATTTATACCCCATTAAAACTTTTGACCTTTTTTTTTTGAAATTTTACTATATTCAAACAAGCCAAACCACCAAAACCAGCGGCAGGCAGAGAAAACAAGGGGGGACATTACAAAGAATTTACATCAAAATTGTGCCATTGGTCCCATGACAGAGAACGCTTTTTGTTCCTATTCTTATACCACAAGAACCCCAATGTCTTAACCTCTTGGAAGATCTTTTCTACCTTTATGGTTGTGTTCGCGAATCTTCTTTCGTTACGGGCTTTCCAAAGGCACCAACAAGCCACAAACATTATGCCTTTCAAAGCCGATCTCCCTTTCTTGTTTAGACCCGCGGATTTGTGAACCTCGTACAAATCCTTAATGGAAAAAAGGAACAGGGGACTAATTTTGCACCACCGACTAATACGGAACCAAAGATTAGCCGAGACCTCACAGACGCAAAATAAATGTTCCACTTCTTCTTCTTCTGCCTCGCACAAACCGCAAAGGGTCGAGCCAACTGAGCAATTCCGTTTCCTCAAAGCCGACGTCGTCTGAATGCGATCCATAGCCACCCTCCACATAAAAATATTACACTTTTTCGGCACCCATTTAGACCACTTGAAGACATATCTGTTGCTAACCTCTCGATCGCTAGCCAAGAACGATTTTACAGCCTTTACACAAAAGAGCTTGTTGTCGCGACCAGCCCACATCCATTTGTCGTTCACATTGGTTAGCTTAATTCCTTCCAGCAATTGTCGGAGGCAGTTCCTCTCGGCTTCCACTTCCTCCGTTGTTGTATCACCCACCTCGTCCCCAAAAACTTTTGACCTATTATTAACTTATTTTTATACAAATATCAATGTTGTTTCAATCAACTTTTTAACTTTTTCACTTATTTTAAAAAGTCAAATCAATTTTTATGGAAAATATAAAATTTGATTAATTTATTTTGAGACAACATTGATGATTATTGATATTTTTTTCTTGTATTCTCTTCCCTTTTTAATAGTACAATTTTATGTTACGCATTGAATCCCACTAATATACTTTTTTTTTTAACATAAATCCCACTAATATACATATTTCTCTTTTCCTTTTTCCAAAGCTATAAATTTGATTTTGTGTTTATAAATGAGCAAGTTTCAAACAATTCTTAACTTATTTTTCAACAACAATCATTACACATTTTTATTAAATTAATCCGAATATTATATATCATACCAATTGTAGCACAAATAATCAAAAAATTAATATAGCTTGATCTAATAGATTCAAGATATAAATTATGCTACTACAAAAATAAAAGGATGTTGTAGATGAAAGAAAGAAAAGGATGTTGCAGAGTACAATTTGATTAGAGAAAAGTAGTTGTTGGAAAGAAAAGTGTATATTTGCAAGATTAATTGTACAAGAAACAAAAGAATAAAATATGATTAGTTTATTATTATATAATTATTAATTGTAAAAAAATAAAAAGATAATTAAATATGATAGCAATGATTGTTTAGTGATTTAGTTATGTTATAAATGAAATAAATGATAATGATTATTTGTAATGATTGACCTATGGTGGAGTGGTTCTCCTAAATTGATGGGGTAGAAACCCACAATGCCTAAATTTTTTGTTTCCTTTTAGAGTCTTGATACATGTACATTGATCCAAAAGATGACCTGCGTATAAATGACTTATACAATTAAGGTGACTTACTATATAAATGACTTTTACACTTATTTATATAGTAAATCATTTTTTAAGTCTATTTAATTAAGTTCGTTTATCATTTTTGTTCCTATTATATTGATACTCCCACCATAATATTGATGCGCACACAACAATATTACACCACTAATACATAAATTACAATATGATACATGCATAATTTTGGTGTGTGCTTCAAATAGTGTGGTGTAAGTATCAAGCCCTTTTATAAAATGGGGCAGTTTATAAGGACCCTTATAGGGGTATTCAATCATTGCATGCATCAGAGAGTTATATAATGTGCATCACGTTGTTGTACTATGTGCTTTACGGTTTATACGGTTGACCCATAGAGGATTTCTATGACACATCCTTTATAAAAAAGGGTGAGTTATAAAAACCCCTAGAATACAAAAGGCACCGCCTTTTGTAGTCTAATCATTTTTTACTTTTTTTTTGTCTTTCATGTTTTTGTTGTCTTTTGTTTTTTATTTTATTTATTTATTTATTTTTCACTTTTTTTGTACTTTTTAGTTTGTGTAAATTTCTTTTTACTTTTTAAAATTTTTATAATTAATAAACTTTGTAAAAAGTTACGAAAAATTACTGCAAACTTTGAGCTAAACTCGTCTAATGTGTTTCTATTTAATTAAACAACAACAATAATAAATTAAACAACAATAACACGTTAAACATCAACACATTAAACAAGTACAGTAACAAGTGTTATTACTACTACAACAAAAACAACAACAACGACATTAACACATTATTTAACAACAATAACACCTACTTCATATGAAGATTATTTATGTCATCTATAAGGTCATGGAGTATTGCAACCGACTGACATGCGTGATCTTTGGGATTCCTTTCCAATTCCCGTGATGCCTCCAGCGTCTTTATTCTTGTCTCCAACATCTTGTTTTGAGATAATAATATCTTGTTTCTTGCTTCAAGCATGTTAATCGTAATATCTTTAACTTCCCAGTTTGAGCACTGCTTTGAAGAAGAGATTTGGAAAAGGTCTCATTCAAAAGCATCCTTCCACATAAAGTATCCACACCCATAATCTTCTGTTCCTGGCTGTTACAAGTTAAAAAAATTATAGGAAATGTAATCTTAACAAACAAATTATTTATATATTTATGTAAATAAGCAAACGTATGATTATTTACCTTTGAAAAAGGGCATGCATAATACTATTAACCATAAGTATCAGACGTTCGGGATGTTCTTTTTATTATGAATCCTCTTCGACAATTACACAAGTAAAGATTATTTCGTTCCATCTGGCCAAAGAATTTGTATAATTATTTACAACATAAATAAGTAATGCTATTAATCGTTTACTATGTTTTGTCGGTGTCAGAGTACAAATAGTTATTTACATCATAAATCAGTAATCATTCTTGTGTTTTGCCGGTATAATTATTTATAACATAAATCAGTAATCATTTACTACATTTTTCTTCTTCTATTCTGAATAATTTCAGTATATACGTGTAGTCGATCAAAAATAGAGTTTCCCATGCAGATGTCTCGCCATGTCTGTACGCCTTCCATTGTGGGTGACTACCCGGAAGTGGTGAATTTCCATCTAGCATCACATAAATGTAGTGAGCACCGTCTCCGTCTCTCACACGGGCAATCACAAAAGGGCCACTTATCTTTAAAAAAAATAATTTGTTATAAACAAACTTTTTTTTTCTTAAAAAAAAAACTTTATTTTATTTTATAAAACACGCTTTTTTTTCCTTAAAAAATTATATATATTTTTTAATTTTATAAATACTTTTTTGTTATAACTACTTACTAGTATTTTGTTACAAATACTTTTTTAAAACCGGATGCCACCCAGCCCCGTTGTTTTTTGTTATAACCCACCCCTCTCTCTCTCTCTCTCTATATATATATATATATATATATATATATATATATATATATATATATATATATATATATAGGGAAGGATCAGAAGAAGAAAAACTAAAATGAGAAGAATAAGAAGTATTTAGCCACATATTTCAAATAGAGAGGAGAATTTTAAGGGAGATGCATCCATTTTGTAGATGCATCCAAAATGAGTGGTTGTAGTTTCTTCTTATCATTCTTATCTTAATTCTTCTTCTTATTTGATCCTAACTATATATATATATATATATATATATATATATATATATATATATATATATATATATATATATATATATATATATATATATATATATATATCTATACATATATATATATGAGACTACATATGCCACGTCACTAATGCTGACTAGGCACTTTAATGTTGACATGGCGCATCATTTGATGAGGTGGAAATGCTGACGAGGCACTTCATCCGTTTACACAAGAAAAATAAAATTGTAGATGGCAAGACTCGAACTTAAGTTTCAAGGTTCAAAGACAAGCATCTTAACCACCGAGGCAATCCACACTTCGTTGAATATAGTCTTATTTCCAAAGTGGTATTCCTTTTTCAACTTTACCATCTTCCATCTTATCAACTAAACATAACTGAAACCCTACTCATTCGGATCTACCGTTAATCCTCCCCCTTTTCACTCTGTATTTCCAAAATAGGCGCTCTTAAATTAGTCTTCAATGCCTGTCAAACAATAACTCACCCCTCCCCCATTTCACTTGGGTGAATATCAATTAAGGATTTCAAAATCACAAAACACCACAAAAAAATGATGGCAACGAACCCTAAAAACATTCAGGCGGTTCATCGATTCAAGCTTATAATTCAATCAACAGCCATGATTTAATGGCATAAACACATTGAGAGTGTAAGAGTGATCTTTGTTCCTGGTTTCATGTGCTGACAAACACCACAACAAGATGGGGATTTAAATTAGGGTTTTGATGATAAAATTAAATCTATAATCCTCTACCAGGTTTGTTCAATTTAGAATTCGATTAACAAAAAGAACCAATCTTTGTGTTAATTGTTTCATATAATCCTTATTTTAAATCTCAACTGTTGGGTTGTAATTTGGTTTCTATCTATTAAAATTAATTTGTTAAATTTGTATTGAAAAGGTGATTTATTAAAGCGGTTTAGTAGTGAAATTGTATTTTACCCTTTATAATGGATGATTATGGCAAGTAATTCAATATGGAATGTCCTTGGCAGGAATGGATTGTGAAGCTATTTGAGAACAATACTTACTCTGTTGAGGTAATCCTGAATTGCTTAGCATTATTTCTTGATTAGACGCTGTTAGTTATATTTGATACACAGTATCTCTAATTTTGGCATTTTTCTTATGAATATGTTGTGCAGATTCCACTTACATTACCAGGTGTATTGCTAATGGACATATCAGGAAGACGGCTACTACTGATGGTTTACATCCTTCTTTACATGACAAATTTACCTATACTCCCATTATGAAATTTCATTTCCTTGTAGCCTTTACTGCAATTTTGGTTTACCTAGAAAGTAACCAAGACCAAAAGCTTGTATGTATCATTTTGCCTTAGCTTTTCCGTACTATTTGTATTATATCATGGTTTCTATAAGTTGAGTCTTTTAAGCATCAATCATTTGCTAGGAACAAGATTAGGTTGGAGTATCTCAAGAATTCTAGGCTTTGCTTATATTTTTCTTGATATTAGTCAATTATATTTCACCACCTACACATTAAATTGCTTTTATTAAGGTTTATGTTGCTGGAACGTGCTTAGGTTGTTTCGTCACAAGGGTATCGTTCATGCTACATGTTTAGTTAACTATTTTCATATTATAATACTTTCCAGTTTCATTTTTTTGTCCGAAGTTCAAGGGAAGTTCTTTATTGCTATTGCAGGACCATCAAGAGTATAAGGTGTTTAGTCCCGCATTGGCATTTGTCGGGGTTCTGGTAATGCAATTAGCCACTAATCAACTTTCTTATCTTAAATTTATATAGAGTATTTAAGAAGCTAATTGTGTATGCATAATTCAACATTCAACTTTACACAAAATATTCATATTGACATTTAGTTGGAGATGCACAAAAGTTCAAAATATGATAAAAGTTCTAGCAAGATATGATTGGGCCCATTATTATACCTACACATCCCTATTCGTCAACATGTTAATGAAGGACCAGATTGACCCATTCTGTGGACCGGTTTTAACATATTTGGACCAGTTTGAGCTTATTAATTTTTGTGTCAAGTCTGGGAATTTGAATGACCAGTTACAACATTTAAAATGTGGTCCTTTTGTAGTGAAGTTGGTAGTGAATAAAAGAAACTTTTGATGCATAACTCCTTTGTTCTTGAAATTTATGATTAATATTGAAGATTTAAATATTAAACTTCTTGGTGATTTGATTTCAGGTCGCCAATAGCAGCCATACCTCTGAACCAAATTTCCACCATTTTCTGCTCAATTAAGGGGCTCAAATCTGGTTAGTATTTCTAATCATTCTACGCACTTTGTTCCTAAATAATCGATTTGATAATAAAAATGAAAATAACATTAGTTTAAACACCAGATTTGGTTCGCGATTAGTAGTTGAACAGTTTGCATTTTGGTGAATTGATAATAAAAATGAAAATAACATTAGTTTACACTAATCTGTATTGCATCGTCAGTAATCAACCAAATTCAATATCAGGTAATTTTTATTTTTAGTTTTTGTTCGAATTTAATCCAAATTAGGTTACGTTTGGTGAATTAGAGAATACTTTTTATTTCCATTTATAGATTTTGATCAGTGATTTCCGTTTTGAAATCAACCCCGACTAACGTTTGTTCAATCTCATATGATTATTATTGTTTATTTGGTCAAGAGCATGTTCTAGTTAGTACCTGATGGCGTACTGAATAGCATATTAGAAAGGAAATAGGGATGCGTTGTTTGCTATTCATAGAGGCTAACTGTCTTTAGGTATTGCATTACGTGAGTTGATTTAATAAGTATGCATTGCATGAGTTGTTTATCGGTCTCGGTTCTCGCTAACAGAAAGTGACAATTGGGAATGCTATCTATGAGACAAAATGACCCAATAGGCACTACTTAAATGCTTTGTGGTGTGTCTAATCCCCTGCTTTCCTCCCATAGACCTGAGTTCTACCTTTCCTACAGTGCTAATTATGCAAGCTATAGAAACTTTCCAGTTTCCATACTTTATTTTTTGAGATTCAATACGCCTTGATTCCTGTACTTTGATATTTACATTTATAGCATCAATAATAACAACATTTTTTATATCAATTATTTTGAATCTTCATATTTGCCAAACTTGAATGAAGGGTGTTAGCAAGTCAGTAACAATCTCAGGCTGTTGCTAATTTCATCATTGATGTGTAGCTTGGAACGATCATATCGGCTCATGGATGCTGGATACACTATGAAGAGCATGGACCTCCATTCAAGAATAGAACAAGTTCCTGAAAAAGGACTCTAGCCTAAAGTTAACTAGGCTTCCCAACACGACTATACGCAAGTAAACCAAGAAGTGGGTTTTGGGAAAATCTTATGCAGATATCAGGTAATATTCCATCTAGGATGGATCTAAGTCACTTGAAACGATGTGTTTAAGATACATCTTTATTTTTATATTGATTGAACATCTAAAATCGGTCATTTTACCTCAATTACACATAAAGATTAAAAAAGTGTTTCTTTTTGGCTGGACTGCGCTGACCACACTAAAATTAGGCATTTTTAACCGGACACATTTCACCCAATTTTCCACGTTTATCAATAGTATCCTCCTGATGTAAATTTTAGAATGTACGACTTATTTCGAATGTGATGTACCTTGCTTCAAGGGTGCAGGTCACATATATCCATCTACTACATATGCACTGGTATGTGTATCTCAGTTATTAGTAATTATATTGGTCATATACTTATAATAGCTATATATTCGAATCACCATTGGTTAAATTTAATAGGTAGCCACTATAGATGGAATAGCCACGGCTCACCAAGCTCAAGCTGTTAATTCAAATATAGAGTTAAGAAATATAGATTTTTTTAAAACATGTAGTTAGATATCTAATATTATTTTTTTTGCCTTAAAAACAAATATTTCTAATATTTTGTATAAACATGACATAATGATATAGTGATAACTTTAAAGTATTCTCGCGCATTTAGATTTGCACACTTTATAATTTCGATGTGAAAAGGTGCATGCCTAGGTATGATGAATGTTCTGAGTTGACACCAAGATATTTTATGGCTAAAAATATAGCTGATGAACCTAAATTGTGATCTTGTACAGATTTAAGAATTGAGACCCATCCCTTTATCCCATTACACTCATTCTATTTAAAATTTTACCAACTGCAACAAAGCAGCAACTTTCTCTTTTCACTCATGTGCAACTATTGTGGTAACAACATCCAAGTCTTTTCTTTCTTGCTTTTTGAAGTTTTATAATGAATTCACTTTTTTGGGCAGATTTTCAAACTTCGATTGGAGGCAAGCTATGATTTAAGGAGTGTCGGTGACGTGAATTATTTCAAACATGGAGATGATGATCGTCAATGGCTTATGTTCAGAAACATAAAGGTATGTAAGATAATCTTATAAGGAAAAAAGGACCATCTTTGTTTTAGTATTCCTAAAAGTCTACCATCACTTCATCAGATTTAAGTAGTAGCACACCATTGAGTGTTGACTCTTCTGGACAAATGCCACCTCAGTCTATCTTCTTCCTTCAATATAACCTAAAATTGTTGCTTTCTCCACCATTGAGAATGATAATAATGAAGATGACTATGTACCGAATAGTTGTTGTGCGAGGTCACAATTGCAGGTACGAAGTCGTTTGTTGAAATGTTTTTGTGTATCTATGACTTGGCCATTCTTGCACAAAATATATGTTAGGTAACTTCTGTGTATCGATGACTTGGCCATTCTTTGGAGGTGCGAGGTTACAATAAGCTTCTATCTGATTCCATTAATTTAATATTATGTATTCACAATAAGCTAATATTAACCCATATATAAGTAAAGATTATTTATTCAAAGCTAATTCTAATCCAGGTTTTGCGTTAAGGACTGTGTAAAACAGTTTGTTAAGTTTGTTGAATGGAGGATAGTGATGGTGGTGGATCATTTGTTGTAGTCAGGAGGTTTTTTCATGGTTCCGATAGAACCAACACTTATCATACTAATTCAGGTATAATCCAGTTTCGTTTTGTTGAGATTCGATTCGATTTTAGATATTGTTTCATTTTAGACATGGTTGATTGTGTATATACATGGATGTACATCCTAATAAAAAAAATTGTTTTTGTAAATTTCAGGTTGAAATTATTATGGCCTACCCGATGATGAACCAACCACAGATTGCAGGATGAAAGTGGCTGTATTTTATATGATGAACTTGGTGAACCAACGATACAAATAGATGGTACTGGATTCATATCTTAAGATGTAGATGTATTGGTCCTAAATGACTTTTATTTACTATGCAATTTTGCATTACTTCTGCATTCGTACATTGCTCTAAATGTAACATGATTGTGGAGATTGACTGCAAGTACTACGGATGTGACTATTATTTGTTTTCATACTTTCCATTGTTCTTTTTACATATATTACGAACACTTTTTTTTTTTCTTTTCAATTTCTGTGTTTAAGATATTTGTCGTTACTCATTATTCATTTACGTCCAATTATATTTCATCAAGTAATATTACGAAGCGAACCCGCCCATCGGGCAGGTTATGAAACTAGTATATATATATATATAAATATGTTATATATATATATATGTATATATATATATATATATATATATATATATATATATATATATATATATATATATATATATATATATATATATATATATATATGTGTGTGTGTGTGTGTGTATATATATATATATATATATATATATATGGTAAAATTAAAATAAAAAGACAAATATTCGTAAAAAGAATAAAAAGGTTTATTTTTTTAAAAAAATACTCCAAAAATTCCAAAACAATTCCACAAGATCGGGTATGTTGGTGCATAAAACTTTTGTGAAAACATTTTTTATAATTTTGAGTTTTGATAAGTCTTTTTTAATGCACAAAAGACAAATTTTGATGCGCAAAAAAATTTTGATGCACAAAAATTTCAACTTGTTTTAGTTAGATGCGCAATGTTATTTTGATGAAAAAAGTCAAAAGAAGTTGGGTGCAAAAATCAATTTTTGATGAACAAGAAAACGATTTAATGCGCAAACATAATTTTTCATAATTTTTTTTTGGAAAAAATATCCACTTTTAGAAAAAAGTTTTTCACAACTTTTTCATGCACCATCATGCCCGATCTTGTAGAATTTTTTGGGAATTTTTCGAGAACTTTTTTTGAAAATAAAATCTTTTTATCTTTTTACGGATATTTGTCTTTATCATATATATATATATATATATATACTAGTGGTCGAAGCCCGCCCAATGGGCGGGCATGTCTTATAATTATCGTTGACATAATTTGCTATAGCGAAAGAAGGAGGGTAATCGTAAAGAAGGATTGCAACTAAGGTGGAACTTTTCGACCTTGATGTGTGGGTCTTGAGAAGCAAGAAGATTCGTGACATGTTGTCTAAATCTCTTAGACCGCTTTGTACACGATGTTTGTTGCGAAGTTCGTGTATTAATCGTCTTTGTCACAACGAAAAGAAATAAACGGTAATCGAATGTGATAGAAAAAAAGTTTCAAATTGGTACGCAAGAACAAAATATCAAATCATAGTCCACCCGATGGCCGAGCAAGCCCTATGAATACCGTTAAAAAACTTAAGTTAACGAAAAATAATGATGGCCCGATCAAAATGATGGATCGTCTTTTTTAGCATATTGATATATTATCATTCAACCACGTTTTAGTAAATGTTCATGAAGTAAGTTTGTCATAAAAAAGTCAGAGGATGATACATCATAGGTAACTTAACGGCACAAGCTTGCTAGATTATTTTCACTCTTATAGTCTAATTAATAAAAGCCTTTTGGAGTTGCAAAAGCTCAACTACGTTGAAATGAACCTGCAACAACAGCATCTACATCACAAGTCATATGTCATCTAATTTGAAAAGAGAAATGTTAAACAATAGTATGTCTTAAATGAAGTATATGTAGCTTTGAGAAATTTGACATAAAGCTTTTTTTAAACTCGTCATTGTGAAATTACTAATTGAAAGCATCCTATAATTGTTGGAAGATGAATATACATATTAACTGGGCAAACCAGGGATGCTACTCGTTTGATGAACTCGTTACTGGCTCAGCAACAGACGGGAAGTGTTCCATTGGTTCTAAGGGTTAAAGTTCAAGTTAGGATTAAGCTTGGTAACTTGAAGTTGCCAAAATGGAAGCTGGCCGCGATGTGCAGGCTTATTGTCAATAATTTAGAAGTTAATAATGCTATTACGATCACAGATAATAGTTGTAGTTTCTATTTAAGTTATAATTCTTTTGATTTTTTATGAGGTTAGAATGCATTTTTTTGCATACTTATAGGTGGTTGATGTCTTGCATTATTGATGCAGCCATGATTCATATATGCTTTAGTGTGTAATTATTTTTATATATACACACTTCGGACAAAAACTTGAACAAAGCAATCATGAAAGTTCTGGCCAAACATGACCAATTTATTTCAGACAAAAACTTTAAACTTGTCTTGCTACAATGTGACCACCTAATCAATCTTTGTTATGAATTTGTTTCACTTACAGTGCCAGTAATCACATCAATCTCGGCATTGCTTTTGAGGCCTTATTGGTTTCGGTAGCATTCATGTGCACTACTGAATTGTTCTTCATTTGTTGGAAGTCACAAATAATAGTGAACTTTCCTACTGTTGCAAATGTTATAGTAAAAGATAACATGGCCATATATAATGAAATACAACAAAATATACAGTGGATCAGATGTGAAGTGCTCTAGCCTACACATTTTATTCATATTAAAACAATGTTAATGCATAACGAAACACACGCTGCACAACAGTTTAGTAAGTTTATTATCAGTTATAGTGTCTGGGTGTAAATAACATATGTCAAAGGGTCAAGAAACCCTTCATCTGCCTCTCATGAACCGTATCATTGGTATCAAGATAATGCTTAGTAGTACCATCTCATTCTCTTGACCACTATAAAGCTAGGAAAGAGAAGGGGGAAGTTTCACATCACACTCACCAGATATATATACATGGGTCGTGATGAAAATGGAGAAGGGTAGATAACATATACCTATGTATGCAATGGAGAAGGCCATACCATTGTCTTTATTCTCTTTAAGATTAGTAATTGGTTGCACCCACTCGGTTAATACCATAACGAACCATTAACTCATGTTTGTGCGCTTCCTTTTTTTGCGCCCAAGTGATAGGGTAGATTCTGCAATGAGTCATTCATACCTACAAAGTTAACGAAACGAATGTCAAAGACCATCACGGTATAAATAATTTCTTAAATAACATACACAACGAATTTAGATATTAGGTAAAGTACTTATAGCAACACCGAACCACACAAAAAAATAAAACATGAAATTGAAGGTGCAAGTAGTTCAACGATTTAGCTCCATTTTAGCAATACTTGCATCTTAAATTACCATAAGCATACATACCGGTCCTGCAAAAAAACAAAGAAAAATAAGCCATGATAACTCTGAACATGGTTGTTTAGAAGAGCGACTAAACTACCTAATGTTATCTAAAGTCTGATCGATTAGTTTTAAGTGTTGCTAAATAAGCTAACTTTGCCTCCCTTCTCCTATACCCTTCTCAAAATCTTCCTTTTGCCTCCCTTTCTGATACAAATTTACAGCAGCAACTATACCACTTTTCTAGACATTTCGAAGACCTTCAACATAGGCCATACCATTGTCTTTATTCTCTTTAAGATTAGTAATTGGTTGCACCCACTCGGTTATTACCATAATGAACCATTAACTGATGTTTGTGCGCTTCCTTTTTTGGCGCCCAAGTGATCCGGTAAATTCTGAAATGAGTCATTCATACCTACAAAGTTAACGAAACGAATGTCAAAGACCATCACAGTATAAATAATTTCTTAAATAACATACACAATGGATTTAGATATTAGGTAAAGGAAATGTCGTTCTTTAGCAAAACTGTTGAACCTAAAACCAACTGCTGGTACTGTCACGTCTGATAACACACCACCACTAACATTAACCAGAGTGAAACGATGTTCATTTGTACACACTTTGCTACGAACACTGCTTGAGCAACACAAATGCTCCAATTTATCATCAGCTTTCCTTTTGCCTTTAGTAGATGCCAATATAGCTTCCAAACATTGGCTAGCACTTTCATTATTTAAGACGTAAAAATACCAGTTACCTTGTACCAAATAATAGAACAATTTTTAATTAGTTATTGACTATCAAAAAGATTATTAATTTGTATCATTTCAGTCATAGATATTGACCCAAACCATCTAAGTTGAGCTAAATCAACATAACACTAAAAGTATAAGAATTAATACCCATTGCATTGAAGTAAGCACTATTACATATGTAAAACGGGTTGATCACAGCTTATGAAGTGCCTGCACAAACAGAAAATTCACACCAGAATGAGAAAAAGAATAATTACCCATTTGAGGTAGGAGACAAAATAAAAGCTTGTCCTCTTACTGTCATAACAAATGATCAAAATCAAGAGGACCGTATGTGAATTCAAGACATTCACAATATAGAAATCATGTAAATAGACTTGGGATCACATACATAATTTTAATAAATAAAATTTTCAACCCATAAACTTAAAAATGGGTCAATTTTGGTTTTATCATTTTTAATATCTAAGATTGGCTCAATTAAAATCGTATGGGTGATCAACTGGGACTACAATTGCCCAAAGGGAATTACATATGCGAACAACCTCTTAAAATTTTTCTTCGTATATACTATATATATGTATATTATATCAACTTGAAAACAAAACAATTAAGATGTAACCCAACTAAAACTTATTGCTATTTTTTTATTAGACTTATGTGTCAATTTATAG
Organism: Chrysanthemum makinoi; assembly: GCA_910596185.1. Classification (NCBI taxonomy): domain Eukaryota; kingdom Viridiplantae; phylum Streptophyta; class Magnoliopsida; order Asterales; family Asteraceae; genus Chrysanthemum; species Chrysanthemum makinoi. The sequence goes on from OU343219.1 coordinate 115,306,549, forward strand.
ATCATACCTTGAATTACCTATGACGTCTTATTTTTTGTCACCATCAAATGCATCAACATGTGGTATGATTCAAAATTTAAGAAGCCAAAGGTTGAAGTTCCATTCGACTTTACAGCTATCTTCCTTTTCATTTTGCGTCAAATCGTCATAAAACTCCACATTACTTGTAACAACATGGTGTCCTGCAAATTTCAAAGCGTATAAATCCTTCTATCAAAGGCCAAAATAAAATGACAACATTTGAACCTTGACTAAATCTGGAATTAAAAAGGTATCATGCAATTCATTATTTTCGAATGTAACTAATCAAGTAGCTATGATAGCATCACTAATACATAAAACCAAGGTTTGATGGTAGTTTAATACACATTAACATCATGAGTAGCACCAAATAGCACCAAAAGTGTAATCACGTAGTTTATATAGCCCATATAGTTTTTACCATCTGAGTTATTTCTTAAGTTCCATGCTCTTATCAACGATGTTACTCCTTAAAGGAATTATAAGAAAAAAAGTCACTCCTACAAACCACAAACTTGAAATTCGCCCACTGCAACCTACTGCAATAATCAGGAAACCACCCTTGAATGGGCCTACTGTCAGCACACCAGCCTTGTGCGAGCCTTGGAAAATCCCAAAGGGCGCACTTTGGTCCCAGAAATGCAGAAGGTGGAGGGCTAATGGCGGGCAGATAGCCAGTCATGCCTTTCCCATATAAATACCACAAAAGAGACCATGAAGCAGCCTCGTCAAGTAACCACCTAGCTTTTTGCCTCATCAGTTTGTCCTCATCAATCCTGTGTCTCTCACTACAACTATTACTGTAAAAAAATCAGCCAAATTATATGTAGTCAACATGCTTGCTATTCGCAATCTAGCAAGTAATTAAGCATGTATTAACAAATTTAGCGTCTTAGCACGAGTATTTAGCATAGTGAAAGAATATGATTTCAACTCCACATTGGCAGAAAAAAACTGAACTTCCTTAAAATCCAACAAACTACTTTTCAACATCGTATTTAATAACCTAAAGTTTCTCCGTTTAAATTTTTTGCTTTCATATGGAGATAGCTCTCCCCTGGTGGAACATCTTTAATTCTGGAGGTACAATGAAAATTGCAACATATTATTTTGTAGAAAGCACCCTTACTAACTACGTGTTAGTCAACCCACCCATTTTGTCACCCCTATTTTTATCATAGAGGGATCAGGTTTCTTAACCATCCTACTTGGGTCATCACTGCAAGTTAACCATCATCATCTAGCAAGATCTAAAATCCAATTTTTTTATTCTTGTATAATAGAGATGGAAACCGTAAAAATTGGGGAGAGAAAAATGCCAACCTGGAATTTTGCTGAAATGTAGCAGAGACATAGCTGCAAGAATTCTGTGCTCTAAACTTTCGCCATATTTAAGGTTTTCTTTCAGTTGATTGATGACAATTGAGAATACTGAGACTTGAGATTTATAACTATGTGAAGAAGCAAGTGTAGAACTCAACCATGCCATTGTCGTCAAGCAGACCCCTTGTAATATCTCTATCTCCTGACTTTAAGCATCGGGAAATCGAATATAGAAATGATATCTTCCGATCACCAAGAAGTGACGCTGAGATCTTCATCAGCCAGTCGTTAACAGCTACCTCCACCTCCTTGCACTCGTGTATAATGCTTGAATTCTAAACAATTTAACGACATTAATAGTTATTTAAATAGTGTCATAATTACTATACAAACTAATTTCTACACAAACAGATTTGCTAGAGAATCAGAAGCATAATCCGTTTATCCAAACAGGTTTACCGAAAAAATATTATCCTTCATTGGTACTTCATCTTCTTGGACCTCCAACTCGGGACCATCAAGGAAACCGGCTTTCTTTAGAATCCAATCTTCTGTCATTACCATCCTAGAAAAAGAAATACGGCCTCCCAATATGAGAAGTGCTCTACAGCAAGTAACTCGAACCTTTTCATCTAAAAGACTTGAATCAAGAGCGAGAGTGATGGTATCAACTGCTTGTTTTCTATATGTGTTATATTTTTGTTGATCTACCATAAGATCCAGTGTAAAAGGATCACAACAACCAAAGGTCTTTGAGCTAGTGAACAACTCTCGAGATAAGCCTGTAAAACGTGCATTGTGCTCAGAATAGTTTCCTTCTGTACGCCATTTACGAAAAACTGGACATCCTTTCTCCTGGAAAAGAATAATTAATATAAATGATTTCTGTAGAAGATTAATATAACAGTGATAATTGAATAAAAGAGGTAACCGACGCAGGTGTGACATCTAATGTTCTATTTCAGGTAGTGAATTTACTTTAGGCCAGAAAATTTTGAAATCAGTATAAAATGATTATGAAGTTTTGACCATGTTCACTTCTTCCTAAGTGGTGCCCATAACGTATTTTTATATCAGAACTCATATTTCTTTTGTACCCGAGTTACTTCATGAAACTGATTCTCAAAACAATAAACCTGATATATGCAATTATCAAACAAAAAAAGAGGAACAAATGGAACTGAATGAGAAGGAAAAAAGAGTAGAACAAACATATTTTTACCATTATGTGTAAAGAATAATTCTCACCAATAAAATGACTAAAAAACAATTAAGAGTTACTTACAAATGGTGGGATTACCTGCTCCATTGAGTAACTCAGCTACAAATATTAGCCACCTCAAATTACTCGTACCAAACACCAAAAACACCACAATTAATTAATCCAGTCAATAATCTCAATTAAATCAATAGTATACCTAATGAAAAATTGTATACCACCGCAATGGCGATATTGACGCCTTTGGTTTGCACATGTTCCTTAATCGCAGCCCTTGAGTCGCTCAAATCCTGTAAAAACCCATAAACAAAAAATCATAAGTAGTGGACCCAATTTATATCACATTCACAAATTGAAGTAATATAAAGTTATGTGGGCGAGCAAACCAAATACCAATGCATCAAATAAGAACCGTATAGTTGACATGTTTACCTATGCCAAGCATGCAATGCCATATTTGAACCTGTAGCTTGTTCCTCAACTTTCACCCCGAGATTTGCAAAAATATTTGAAATCAGAAGTGCAATTTCAGAGGTGGAAGGAATTTGCAGTTTGATTGTAACCTAAAAACATCACATAACTTTCAAATTAAAGCACTAACAATTCACCTTACAAAATTTCTTAAAACTACGACAAAAAATAAACAGATACATAACTGTTTGTGGAGCACATATTTTTATAGGCTTATAGCTTCTAGAGGTCCAAAGTTTGTATGAAAACTTTAAAAATATTTTTACGGCTCGGGCCTCGATTTTAATTTCAGTTACGATGTTTAACTACTCCTCACACATATGACAACATCTATATCAAAAAATATAAAAAATTATAAAGTTAAAGGGATGGAAGGATAACTGATTTGTCGGCACTAATGAGTGAGCGGAGCAACAGATAAAAAAAATATCATCATTTGCAAAAAATGCCCTTGTCCTCAATAGCTTCCTTCTTCACCACTGGACAGTTGAGTGTCAACTGCCATGCAACACCACTGGGATGGAACACAACAAACAATCATAAGTAGTGGACCCAATTTATATCACATTCACAGATTGAAGTAATATAAAGTTATGTGGGCGATCAAACCAAATACCAATGCATCAAATAAGAACCGTATAGTTGACATGTTTACCTATGCCAAGCATGCAATGCCATATTTGAACCTGTAGCTTGTTCCTCAACTTTTATTAGAACTTACCCTATTACCTTCTCTAGAATTGGCTCATCATCGTCAATCATATGATACACTTTAGTTAAGACTGAGTTCTTAAAAAATGGATTGGTATCAAAAAAGAACTCGAGCTTGAAACCCTTGGGGTCATCCATCCGGCACCACTTGATATCTTTCAGATATTTGAGAGCTTCTTCATCTCGTTCAGAGATCTGATCACAGCACCAAATTCAACATCAGTGAATAACAGAACAGCCTTCTTTGCTTCTACCTGAAAAACCGAAACACATAACACGTAGTCAATTTTAGGAACATTCAGGTAGCGTTTGGATGGGCATTTAATATTGTGACACTGAATTCCGACTTTGGATGTGACATTATGCATTTTCTCCTATATTGACCAAGTTGTCCAAGGATGCATCTCCTTCTAGCACACTCACAATCTGTTACAAAATCATATACCACGTATAATTAGTTATCGTTCCATAGTTCTTGTTTGGCGAAACTACACGTAAAAATAACAAAATTCACGTTTTGAGTGAACTAAAAACTACATGTTTTTTACGTGTAAAAGTGCAATTAGCCATTTTTCCTGATTCCCTTCTTGCATTTTACTGTACAGCCTAAGCCCTAAATTGAACTCATATAACGTTATAAGCTCCTTAGAAACATAAATGATCAATAAATCAGTGAGGACATGCAAGTATATACCTGTCTCATTTTTGGTCGTATTCTTGCAGAATGCTTAATGGTAGAAGCAGCACAAGCTACCATGCGATGCATCTCCTCTCAGTTGTAGTACTTATAATTAGAAATCAGACTTTGGGCAAAAAAACTTCTGTGCTATATTCAAATTGTCAACAGATTAAGAAAAAAACCAACTCGGGAATGCACCACATAGTAAAGCATGTTTAGTTTTGTCTATTTGTCGACTAAAATAAGAAGATTAACGTGTATACTCGATAAAACACTTATTATTGCTTATGTGTTTTAAAAAATAAATGAATGATACTCAAATGAACAAAGGCAAACACCAGTTACTAATACGATATTTTGCGTAATGTGAATATTAAAAAATAGAACATGCATATACCAAAGCCATCACAGTGAAACTTTCCTTTGGTTATCCGCAAAACAAAGAGTAAGCAATTACCTGCTCTTTTATACCTTGGGGAAATATCCGTCTGTGATCATTGTTTTCCAGTGAGCTCATGCCACTTGTTCCAGCAACCTGGCCAGCATCTGTAACAAATAAATGAGCAAAGAAAGTGAAGAAGAAACTTTTATGAGCCTCTAAGGTAGAGTATAGTACAACTTCTACTTTGTTATCTTATAGAAACACAGATACCAGTGACGGAGCTATGATTTCGATATCGGGTGGGCCAAATACTTCTTCGCAAACTAAAAATTTGTTTAAAAAAACTTATATATTGGTCATTATATACACACAAGAAGAAATTATACATCATATATATGCACTATTTATCAAATTGATCAAGTACTCAGATTGGCAAGCAATGTTGGATGAAGCACACATTTATAATAATAATGTTGATCTCTACTTTTGAGAATCATATACTTTTATCAATATATTGACAACTTATAATTTTCTTACATCAAAACTGAGAGAAGAAGCACTGTATTCAAATGTTCACAATTGTTTTCTTCACAAAATTAATATTTTTGGTTATCCTACTCTTATCAAATATACCAACTTCATCATGCTAATGAAGGACAAGCTTTTTGTTTTAACTATTAGCATTAAAAAGGATTAACAGGACTTACGATCGTAAGTTTGGCTACTCCTTTGTTGAGCGTGTTAAAGCCTCTTCTCAGCTGTCGCAGTTCAAAGTCACCTATAAATCACAACATGAGGTAAAAACTTGTAATTGAGTTTATACTATATAATAAAACACATCAACAGGTTATATGGTGAAGAATTGAGTAAACTAAGACCAACAACACAGTACTAAAACTTTTACAAACTCAATACCTTGGATGACATGCGTTTCGAGCTCTTAAGCCTTTTATCTAACCAAACGTCCACATCAAAAAGTCATTCATTAGGGAAGATGAAAGAAGAAGAATTAGGGTTTTGTATGATAAATATATAAAATAAATATATTTAAGGAAAATATATGTATAATAAGTTTTAAAAAAGATAATTACTTAATATAATTTTTGTAGATAAATTATAGCCATTTATATATTATAGTATGCAACATAATTATCAAAATAACTTGTTGCCTAAGTGGTAAACACACAAGTTATTTATACTAATCCTACAAACAACCCAAGTTCGAATCTCACCATGCACATTTTTTACTAAAAACGAATTTTATAAATAATACCTTTAAAAATCCGAAAATTCATAAATTAAATCAGAAAATTAAATATTAATAATTAGATGGATAAAAACATTGCTTAGTTGGACAAAAATGCTTATGTGGCATTGAGGTGGCATTAATGTCAAATGCCTCCTGTTATATATATATTTAAAATTAAAAAAAAATTGTACATATATTAATTAAAACGCCACATGTCATTAAAAAAATTAAAAAAAAATGCCACATAAATATAATGATGACATGGAAATATGACATGGCATTATGGGATGCCAAGTGGCATTTTATGTGGCATGCCTCCTCTTATATATAATGTATAGATATATATATATATATAGATATATATATATATATATATATATATATATATATATATATATATATATATATATATATATATATATATACACACACACATATGTTTAGATCTGATTGTTGATGGTTGTTTATGGTTTATGGTTTCTGGTTTCATCAACATAACTCTCTCTCTCAAAACGTGGTTTCTGGTTGTTTCTTGGTGGTGGTGGTTTCTGTGAAAAAAAACATGAGCTTAGATCTTGGTGGTGGTTTCTGTGAAAAAAAAACTATGGGCTTCAGATCTAAAAATAGTTTTTTTAGATCTGAAAAAACCATTTTTTAGATCTGAAGCTTTTTTGTTAGATCTTTTTGGTAGTTTTGTTAGATCTTGGTGATGGTTTCTGTAAAAAAAACCATGGGCTTCAAATCTAAAAAATAGTTTTTTTAGATCTAAAAATACTATTTTTTAGATCTGAACTTTTTTGTTAGATCTTGTTGGTTGTTTTGTTAGATCTTGGTGGCGGTTTCAGTGAAAAAAAACCATGGGCTTCAAATCTAAAAAATAGTTTTTTAGATCAGAAAAAACTATTTTTTTGATCTGAAACTTTTTTGTTAGATCTTTTGGTGGTTTTGTTAAATCTTGGTGGTGGCTATGTTTGGTATGGTTTTAGATCTGAAACTTTTTTGAAACTGCTTAAAAAAAGCAGTTGATTATTAAAATTGCTTAAAAAAGTTACGTTTGATGATAAAAAAAAGTTATGTTGATGAATCTTTCTTTAGATCTGAAAAAACTATTTATTAGATTTGAAACTTTTTTACTAGATCTTGATGGTGGTTTGTTAGATCTTGGTGGTGGTTGTGTTTGGTATGGTATCTTATGGTTTTGGATGATTTGGTGATTGTGATGGTGGCTTATTGAAACTGCTTAAAAAAGAAGTTGGTTGCTTATAATGGTTGCTTATTGAAACTGTTTAAAAAAGCAGTTGGTTATTAAAACTGCTTAAAAAAGTTATGTTTGATGATAAAAAAAAGTTATGTTAATGAATCTATTTTTAGATCTGAAAAAACTATTTATTAGATCTGAAACTTTTTTGTTAGATCTTGGTGGTGGTTGTGTTTGGTTTGGTATCGTATGGTTTTGGATGATTTGGTGATGATGATTGTTGCTTATTGAAACTACTTAAAAAGGTAGCCAGCTCCTTATAATGGTTGCTTATTGAAACTGCTTAAAAAAGCAGTTGGATGATTATTAAGCAGTTTGAGTGGTTTTTTCTTTTTTTTTTCTTTTTTTTTTCTTTTTTTTTTTAGAAACTGCTGAAACTGCTTATTATGATAAGAAGTTGGTTATGAAACTGCATGTTATCAGGTTGTGGTTCTTGAAACTGCTTAATATGAAATAAGCAGTTGGTTTCTTGAAATGGTTATGACTGTTGAAAAAACTTGGTTTTTTTGTTGAAAAAAATCGAGATAAGCCGATGATGATTTTAAAAAATAGAAAAAAATTATGTTGATTGGCGTGGCAAAACTGAATGGACGGTAAAGTGAGATTTTATCCACTTTGCAACTTTCAAATTTCAGCCATATAATAAACGACAATAATCTTAGCCTATTAAACATCTTGATAAGTTTTTTTTTTTGTCATTTTTATAAACGTAAACATTTTTCATGTAATATTGAAAGTAATATGTGTAATAGTGTAAAATACTTACCTCTTATGTGTAAAATGGTGATGTATTCGCCATGTTTTGAAACCAAAAATATTTGTCGAAGTATATCTGCTTATTCTGTTTGTGAAATGTGTTTGTGAAATGTGTGTCTATATAAAGTTTATAACGATAAAAAACGAATATTTATTGTTTACAGAAACAAAAATCCATACTGAAATCTGGAAAAGAAAACAGTTCATTTTGTACCTAAAAAATGACTCAAACAAAGACTCAAAGAAATATTACTGTGTACACTTACAAAACATATGCAAATGATTGAAAACGTGTTGCAAAACTGCACTTGTTCTCTTATTCCAATCCATGTAGTACAAATATAAATAAATAAATAAATAAATAAAAAATAAAAATAATTACTTACCTAACAAAAGTATAACAAAGGAATAACCAAAAAAGGTTACAAAACTGTAAAGGGAAAAAAAATATAGTACAAATACACAGAAAACAAAAAAACATATAAAGAAAGTTTGGGGAAGGGTGTTTGTATAGTATAACTCAAATAAAAATAAAAAAAAGTTCAATAACTACTATAAAATGTACTTAAATTTATTTCATTTAATGGTCACATTTTATCATACTTTGTTTCTTACAATTTCTGTTGCTTTTACTATAAGCTATCAAGAGTTGAGATCCATGTAGATCCTTGAGTAACCATAGAACCAACCAATGAATCTCAACCTTCCAATCCAATTACATCCAAAGGCTAAGATTAAATCCTGCATTTACACTTAGAGGGCAAAAATGTCAATTATATAAACTAAAAAAATAAACCTACCTCCATTATTTACCTAAAATTATAGGTGAAAAAAAACACACACACACACAATGACCGATCCACCACCACCACAGCTCCACCACCATCACAGCTCCACCACCATCACCGCTCCATCACCATGATCGATCCAACACCATCACAGCTCCACCACCATCACCGCTCCATCACCATGATCGATCCAACACCATCATCAATCCAGCACCATCACTGCTCCACAACCATAACTGCTCCACCACCATCACCGCTCCACCACCATCTTCGATCCACCACCATCACCGCTCCACCACCATAACCTCTCCACCATCCTCACCGTTGGTAATGGAAAACAATGATGTTGTTGATGAAAATAGATATGAAGATGAGCTTATGGTGGATGCTGAGGTTAATATTGAAGATGATATATTGGTGGATGCTGAGATTATGGAAGAAGAAGATACACCTGTTATTCAAGGTAAAGAAGAAAAGGATCATATATGATTCAGTTAATTTTTTGCTTATTCTAAATAGTATAAAATAGCTTATTGCTTGGTAGGATAAGCAAAGGTTTATTTTCTTTTTGGTAGCTTATTGCTTTGTTTCTTTGGTTAGTTTGAATATTTTGTGGATTCATATCTGATTCTAGTGGAATTACACATGGTGTATAGATGCACACCATGTGTTTGATGAAATGTGTCTGCGAAGAATCACATATGATTCGATAGAATCATATATGATTCTTCAGAATCATATATTTTAGTTTTCTGAATCATATGTGATTCTTCAAAATCATATATTTTAGTTTTCTGAATGATTCTGAATCATATATGATTCCCTATGAATCACATATTTTAGTTTTCTGAATGATTCTGAATCATATATGATTCTTAATATAGATGCACACCATGTGTTTGATGAAATGCGTCTGCGAAGAATCACATGTGATTCGATAGAATCATATGTGATTCTTCAGAATCATATATTTTAGTTTTCTGTATCATACGTGATTCTTCAAAATCATATATTTTAGTTTTCTGAATGATTCTGAATCATATATGATTCCTACTGAATCACATATTTTAGTTTGTCTGTTACATTGATCTGTTTATGTAATAAAGGAGAAATCATATATCATTCCTATTGAATCATATATGATTCAAAGGAAAATCATATATGATTATGTGTGAATCATACTTTGATTATGTTACGAAAATAAATGTTTCTAATTCTTTTAATGTAACTCACTATACAGATTCTGTCATGACACCAAGACCAACTTTATATGCACATGAAGAAACTCCTGGAGGATCGTATCTGGGAACCCGTTGTTGATCATATTTATTTACCTGTTGAGGGGAAAAAGTTTAAAACGATAGAGGAATGTATTGAAATGTACAACAAATACGTTGAACAAGGGCTTTGAAGTTAAGAAATCAGCACAGAGAAATACAAAAAGTGGTTTGGTAAAAAGTAAGTACCTTATGTTCAATAGGGAAGGCGTTCCAAAAGACATAAATATCAACACATTGGATCTTAAAAGCAGTGATAAACAAGTCAGAAATACAAGACAACGGGTAAGGGTTGTATGGCGAATATTCATAACTTTGGATCCTATTTCTGGAGAATACGAAATAACTAAATTTGTTGCTAAGCATAATCATTTAATGATTCCAAAAGAGTATGAGCATCTAACAAAGAAACAAAGGAAGATGACTCAAGCGGAAAAAATGTTCGTTGTGAAAGCTTCAAACTTCAGACTTGGTGCAACAAAGGCACACAATTTGTTATGTAGCATGAAAGGTGGTTCTCAATATGTTCATGGCACAAGTAGTGATTTCAAGAATTATCAAAGGGATATAAACGTATGCATAGGTGAAAGTGACGCACAAATGTTGATAAACAAAATGGAAAACCGAAAGAAATATGTTCCAAACTTTACATTTCATTATATGGTTGAAAAAAGTGAATTGGTTGCCATGTTTTGGGCTGATGAAGTTGCCAAATGCAACTATAAGGAATTCGGAGATATTGTGTCATTTGATGCAACATTCAGAACCAACAAGTAAGTCTCTTCTCAATCTGATTCACATGTTATTTAAATGAAGCATTTGTAATTCAATCTGAATCTCACATATGATTCTATCTGAATCATATATGATTCTCATTAAATCACATATGATCCTTTCAGAATCATATATGATTCTCATGGAATCCCAAATGAATCTCACAGAGTCATATATGATTCTCTCAGAATCACATATGATTCTCTCAAAATCATATATGACTCTCATGGAATCCCAAATGAATATCACATAATCATATATGATTCTCACATACGATATGGTGTGAAAATTGTGATATTTAGATACGATATGGTGTTTGTTCCATTCACCGGGATAGATAATCATAAAAAGTGCGTGACATTGGGTGCGGGAATGCTTCTAAGAGAAGATGAAGAAGCTTACACATGGCTACTAAAATCATTCATGATCAGCACATAAAAACAACCAAAAATGATTGTAACGGATCAAGATTGAGCCATGAAGTTAGCAATTGAAGCGGTTTTCTTGAATCCAAGCATAGACTATGTATGTGGCATATCACACAAAAAATTCCATCGAAGGTATTTTAATTCGTATACTATTTTAATATTGAGAAATATAATCTGCCACTTAGAATCACATATGATTCTATGTGAATCACATATGATTCTATGTAAATCACATATGATTCTATGTAACATGAAATTTTATCTCAGATTTGTAAAAAGATCTATGATGAAACTGATTTCAAAAAGCGCTTCAACAAGATTGTGTGGAACATGTTCATGGAACCATTGGAATTTGAAGAAAAATGGAAAAAATTGATTGAAGATTTTGGATTGCAAGACCATAAATGGATGAAAAAGATGTTTAGACTTAGAGAAATGTGGCTACCAGCTTATTTTATTGACTCTCCATTATTTGGATTGATGAGAACTACTTCAAGGTCCGAGAGTGAAAATGCATTCTTTAGACATTTCACAAATCATGGGTCAACATTAGTCAATTTCATGATGTGCTTCGAATCAGCAATGGAGAGGCAAAGGTATAGGCAAGAACAATTGGACTTCAACACATTTGACTCAGCCCCAAAAATTTCTACAGAGTTAAAGATGGAACTCCATGCATATAAAGTATACACAAGATCAATATTTCTGCTTGTTCAAAGGGAAATAAAAGAAGCTTGTTGGTCTTGCACGATAGAAGAGTTTAAAACTGAAGAGGGTTGTGAGAGAGTTAGGGTTAAAGATAGGAATGCAGCTGCTTATAGGACACTTTCTAAAGAAAAAGAAGAATCTGAAAAGGTAGCAGAATACAAGGTAAATTTACTTCCAACTGTTGAATATTCTTTAGCTGTTACCATCTGACATGAAATCATATATGATTCATCCAGAATCATATGTGATTTACATATAATCATATATGACTTTATGTGGAATCATATATGATTTTACATAGAATCATATATGATTTTATGTAGAATCATATATGATTTTACATAGAATCATATATGATTTTACGTAGAATCATATATGATGCTCACAAAATCATATAGGTTTCAGTACTAAAAAAGTTCTAATTTTCTTTCCTTCCTGTTCTGCAATTAGGTTCTGCGTTCTCTTAAAGACGGTCGTGGAATGTACTTGTAGGCATTTTCTTCGATTCGGGTTTTTATGTCGACATGCATTCTGTGTTTTGAAGAACCGTGATGTTCAAAGCATCCCTGAAAAGTACATTTTGATGCGTTGGAGAAGGGATATAATACCACCTGGTTTGAGAAGAAATACAAACAGGTATGGAGAAAAGAATGAACCAATAGAAAAATTAACAAATGAAGCTACTTTTGTGGTAGACGAGTGTTTATTTTGTTGAGTAAAGATGAAGCCAATTTAGGAAAGTTTGTGGAACAATTGAAATCAATCAAGAAGAAAATTGAGGATGAAATGCCTAACCCTCCGTCACGCAAAACAAGAGATGTAATTAAGGATATATATGCAGTTGAAAAACCTGAAAAACATGTGGTCAAAAATCCATCCAATGCTTCAAACAAAGGTTGGTCGAAAGAAGATCGTAGAAAGAGTGGAAAAGAAATGGCACTTGAAGGAACATCTAAGAGGAAAAGGAAATGTGGATTCTGTGGTGAGAAGACTAACAATCACAGCAAGATGACATGTCCACTGAACCCAAAGTATATTGCAAAACTTGCAAGAATTGCTGCTGAAAAACAAGCTAGAACTGATGCGAGTGAACAAGCAACGACAAACATCGAAACTGATGCGGGTGAACAAGCGACTAACGCTTCTTGAATGTCATACTTTCTTTATATTTGGTTATTATTTATTTTTTAATTGAAAAGTTACATACATTTTTAATTGAAAAGTTACCTTTTGTTTAATTGAAAAGTTACATAGTGCAAATCATATAATCATATGTGATCTGTTCCTTATTTCAGTATAATCTGTTGCTTATTTCAAGATAGATCATATATGATTTTTCAAAATCATATGTGATCTGTCTTGAAACATATATGATCTTTTGACAATCATATATGATTTCAAAAATCATATATGATCTACCATCATATATGATTTCAAATATCAGTACTCCCCAAGTATAATCTATTGCTTATTTCAAGACAGATCATATATGATTTTGAAAAATCATATATGATTTTGAAAAATCATATATGATCTGCCTTGAAGCATATATATAATATGTTGCTTATTTCAAGACATATCATATATGATTTTTCAAAATCATATATGATCTGCCTTGAAGCATATACGATCTTTTGACAATTATATATGATTTCAAAACTCATATATGATTCAAGACAGATCATATATGATTTGCACAAAAGTCATATGATTCACACATAATCACATCGATACTACCAATCGATAATATAGCAAAATAGCAGGTAAGAAAACATTTAAACTACCAATCGATACTACCATCATCAGATACTACCAAAATGAGTACCCATCAGGTTTAAACTAACATCCATACTACCATCAGACTACCCATCAGTTTTAAACTAACATCATACTACCATCAGACTACCCATCAGTTAGTTTTAAACTAACATCAGTACTACCAAAAACTACCCATCCAGATACTAACATCAGTTTTAAACTAGCATCACTACATAAACTATCATGACTACCATCACTTAGGAGCATGAACAACCTCATCCTTCTTAGGATCCTTTTCACGCTCCGCCACTTAATAGCATTCACAATAATTGTAATCCTGTTCTCTTCAGGAATCTCAGCCTGGAACCTATATGCCAAATCGTACATTTTTTGTGAATGTTCATTCAAATCATGCAAAAGGATCTTGGTAGCAATCTTAAACCTCATCCTCCTTAACAATGCAACCTGCTGCTCGATTCTGCACAGCACCAACTTCCCATTTTGCAACAGGATCACCAACATAAGACTCCATATGAATCATCGCAAAAACTCCACAGTCTACATGATTGCTCTTAGTCTGCCATTTCATCCTTGGAACTCGTCCTCTAACTTTAGAAACAGCAGCATATTTTTGATGATTATGTTCTTGCAGAAACCTGGAAAAAAACTTTTTCTACAAAAAATAAAAACATGGTTAAAAAATGTACATAAATCACATATAAGTTGTATAAAAATCACATATGATTTTTAAAAGAACTTGCCAGAAGTTCACAAACGTCCTTGTAGGAATTGTAGGTTCCAGAATCAGAATTATCAAGGATGATCATCGATGTTGCACTCTTCTTAATGTTGAAAACAACAACATAGAAATGATTGGAGACACGAATCGGGAAAAACGCCTATTTCAACAAAATAAAGGAAAGTTAAAACTAAAATTCAAACTTCTACAAAATTAAATTTCTAATGGAATGAGAAGTTACCAATTCAATATCTCCAAGAGACCTAGAGGCATTGTCATTGTCATTTTTAAAATGAGCCAACATCTCCTCTGAAAACATATTCCACTGCTCATCTTCATCAATAAGTTTTTTAACCATAGCTTCTGTTTGTATTAAACAATAAATCATATGCTATTTTAGTACTTGAACTAAATCATGTTTATGTGTAAAATATCAGAATCATATATGATTCACTCAAAATCATATATGATTCTGAATAATCATATGTTATTTACTTAGAATCATATATGATTCTATATGATTCTATATAATCATATGTTTTTCAATTGGTTCATTCTGAATAATCATATGTTATTTACTTAGAATCATATATGATTAATAGAATCATATATGATTTTATCCAGAATCATATATGATTCTATTAATCATATATGATTCTGATAGAATCATATATGATTCTGATTGAATCATATATGATTCTGATTGAATCATATATGATTCTGATCAGAATCATATATGATTCTCATCACAATAACATATGATTCTCAGCAAATATGATTCACTTAGATAACATACGAGTAAAAACTGATTGAAAAAGTTGAATTAAAATAAAATAAAATAAAATAAAATAAAATAACTTACAATACAATTCGTGGGAAAAAAATGCCTTTTTGGTGACGGATCCTTTTTAAGCGATTCTTCATAATTCAGCACTGCTCCCCAAGAGTCGACAACATTTGCATCTATCCACAAATTTGGTGCCAACGTCTCCATGTTTAAACGTATAGACGACACCTCATGGTTACCAGAACGAGTTTGAAAAACCGTTTCACTAAATTAAAAAACAAAAAAAAAGTGAATTAGAAATGTTATTACAGAAATAAAAATAAAGACCAAAACAAATAAAAATAAAGTAAACTTACAACTTATCGCCCTGCATTGAAAACAAGCTATTCCCCAACTCAAACTCAACCCTCTTAAGAAGAGCGATAACTGGCGTCTTCTTATTCATGTATGGTGATGACAGGTAAGAAGATGGCTTAGGAACTCTTTTCTTAGGAGATGAACGAGTAACCACTGTTCGAGGAGTGTGAGGACACTCAATGTTAACCGCTGAACAACCCGAGCCGTTAATATCATCCTCCTAAATAAAAACAAATTTTTAGTTACAAAAGATTAAAAGAACAAATTATAAAAAGATTAAAAGATTAAAAGAATCATATGTGATTCAGAGAGAATCACATATGATCAGAAACTCCATTATTGGTACATCCTCTTCATCTTCAGAGAGAATCACATATGTGATTAGAGAGATCACATATGTGATTCAGAGTAAAGAATCATATGGTACTCGACTTGAAACTTGTAAGATCAAACTGCTAAGATAGAAGGGTTAAACAAAGTACATCATAATAGGCATCGCAAATACAGTCAATCACCTCTCCGACCCAATCAATATTTGTTTCAATCCACTGCGTATACGTTTCTTCAGTGATTATTGGTACTTCCTCTTCATCTTCAACAACAGCCTCCTCAACATCTTTAATGTTACCATCAACGTTCTCACCATCAACGTTCTCACCATCATCAGATCCTCCTCCATCTCCTGGATTAAAATCATCAACATGAACATTTTCAAATAATATAACATCTTTAAATACTCCTCCATATTTCTCGTATAATTCAAGAACTTCTTCGTCATTCGGGAACTCGGTATTAGCCTTTTTCAGAAGATCTTCAAGTTCAATCTTCTCACGAGATATGTTTGAAAGCTTGTTTTTAATCATCTTGCAAAAACTCTAAAGATAAAAACAAAATCATATAAGGCATGTCACATAAAACTGAAGTGAAAATATTGAATAACATGTCAATTAGTCTTTAGTCATATGTGAGTGATTCTGTTTGAATCACATATGATTTTACTCTAAATCATATATGATTCTCTCTGAATCATATATGATTCTCTCTGAATCACATATGATTCTGTCAGAATCATATATGATTCTGTGAATCACATATGATTCTATCGAATCATATATGATTCTCTATGAATCACATATGATTCTTTTCTAAATCACTTATGATTCTATCAGAATCACATATGATTCTCTCTAAATCACATGTGATTCTGTTTGAATCATATGTGATTGTAGTTCAAACAAATAATTCAAAAAAGACAGAAAAGAGTCTAACCTTTTATCGTAGGGAGGCACAAGGAAGTACGAGACTTGCTCACATTCACCCCACCATCATAAAACCTTCGGTTTCATGTACTTCAGATTCACTCCAATCTGCATGCAAATCCAATTTGCCTATGACTTTTTCTTCAATTTCAAGCTTTTGCCGTAGATTCATTAAAGTTGTGCTTCAGTTTCGATAGCGAGACGGTAACGGATAACATTAAAACGCTCAAATTTTGTGGAATCAAGATACAGGAGTTGTTAAAAGTAAGAAAATTCACAATGAGATCATAAAAAGCATACACAAAAACATAGAAACATAAAAAGTATAAACTTACAATCAAGAAGCACAATGGACCAATATAGTAGCCGCCAGAAGTCTTTGGCAGTTCACTATATTTGAGACAGTCGTAAATGTAACCACACCAATCAATTTGGGCAATGTTAGTATCTTCGGTAATACGTCTAACCACATTCAAATTAACAACTGCCTTCATTGTATCAGCTTTACCCATCACATTTGCAAATAACATAAGAAAGTTGACTTTAAACATGAAGTCAACTTGCTCTGCGATAGCCAACTTTGAAGCAATATGACTAGCTCGGATTTCCTTCAACTTCAATGGATAAAACTGATTCAACCACAACGTCACAAAAGGATCATCAAGAGATCTCTTGGGTAAATCAAATAAAGAAATTTCACCGAGAGGAATTCCTAAGATCTCGTGGATTTTCTCACGAGTGACAAGAATCGTCCCCTTCTCCAACACAAACTCGTAAGTTTTGTTATTAAACTTTGATACCACAAACCTTGCCAAACAAGATGGAAGCGTGTCAATAGAAACCATGTGCAATGAAGAAAAACCAATATCCGCCAAGAAAGATCCCATGTCAACTCTCGCATCACGGATTGTAGAAAACAAGCTAGAAGGAA
This sequence comes from Chrysanthemum makinoi, assembly GCA_910596185.1. NCBI lineage: Eukaryota > Viridiplantae > Streptophyta > Magnoliopsida > Asterales > Asteraceae > Chrysanthemum > Chrysanthemum makinoi. The sequence goes on from OU343219.1 coordinate 115,324,424, forward strand.
CTGTCCTAGATAAGAGAACATTAAATTTACTCAAATACTCATTCCTCTCAATCCACAGTAAGAGGTTTCTTCTTCTTCTCCTTATCTGAATCTGAATTCAATACACGCTCAATCTTCACTTTAACCTTCTCTTCAGCCTTTAACAAATGCTCCTTCTTAGGCTTCAATAAACCTACAGCCTTCTTCAAAGATTTCTTAGGCTTCGAGACATTTTCTTCTTCTGACTTAGAAAAACGCTTCCTTTTCTTAGTATCTAAAACATCCTTCATTTCCTTGACACGTTTCTTATCCCTTTGATCTTTTGAGTCGCTATCAGACTTAGAAATCTCATTCTTAACCTTTTTACTCTTTCCCTAACACTCTTTGATTTTAAATTCTTAATTAACTTCTCATCCTCTTCACTTTCCTCACCACTTTCCTCTTCACTTCCCTCTTCTTCATTAGACGCATCCCCTTCCTCGTCCTCACCCTCATCCATGTACTCATCACTTTCACTAGAACCACTGTCTTCATCTAATTGCTCCTCATATGCTAAATTTTTATTAGTGGCAGGTTTTGGTTTGACAGTAGGTTTGATAGAGGGTTTGCATTAGAGGTTTCACAATAGATTTAACAGTAGGTTTAACAACGGTTGATTTAGGAGAAGTCCTATTCTTCGTCACTACTCCCTTTGTCATCTTCACATTGCCAGTTTTTGATTGACCTGCATCAAAATTTTAAATGTTAATAACCCACAAATAATCTACTACAATATGATTGTTAATAACTCAAACATATGATTCTAGTATGATTCTACTAGAATCATAGTAGAATCATGTATGATTCTACTTGAATCATGTATGATTCTACTAGAATCATATATGATTCTAGTAGAATCATACATGATTCTAGTAGAATCATACATGATTCTAGATAAAATTTCAGCTGATAAGGACAAGAAATGAGTGAAATAAAATTAAAAAACAAATGGCACTTGGAAGAGTATAAACTGATGTGCAGAACTGTTTTGACATTTTAACACAGAAATTAATTTGGATCTAATATAATCATTTTTGCAGCTTACAAGCAGGTTTAACTGTCAAACTAACTACACACCAGATGACACTTTCCAAACGACCACATGTAAAGCAACGATCAACACCTAATTATCGGACTTGTGACACCCAACGGATAGTGCTCAGAATACAATAACACCAAACAAAATCATGAGCAAATCCGATCCACAAAGACCCGCGTTCACAAGTAAAAGCTATAGAACAAACAAGCAAAGGCTATAGAACAAACAACGGATAGTTTTTGATTGCCTTAAAGATAGCTGCAACAAAGAAAGGCTATAGAACAAACAAGCAACCCGATAACAAGTAAAAGCTTCACGAAGCGATAGCCCTTTAGAATGCTCTTGACGAGTACTATTCATAGCACCATCTTTACAGGGTCCCAAATACGGTCCACAAAGACCCGCGTTCCCCAAAAACGACGTATAATTGAAGTAACTAAACTGACCAGTACCAGGAACCAAACCCGAAAGATTATTATCAAAAAATCAACCGACGTCAAGCTCTGCATAGAAGCAAATGATGTCGGTATTCTTCCCACCAAATGATTCCTCGACAAATTTAGGTAATTCAAAATATGCATACCAGAATCTCACTAGAATCTCACCTAAAACTCATTCCTACTAAGATCAACATACGCCAACAACCGACACTTACTAATCTCAGCGCAATCTCACCCAAAACTTATTCCCACTAAAATCAACCTTAGATGCTCCCTGCATTCTCTATTTCCTTAGGAATACTTCCACTAAACCTATTCCCATCAAGCAACAGCTTCTGCACACCAGTCAACTTCCTAATACTAACCGGCAACTCCCCGGTCAAACAATTATTACTCAAACTAACCTGCCCGAGATTCTGCGAATGTAATCAGTTACAGAAATTCACCAGACAACAAATTATCCTGCAACTCAACTTTGCAAATTAGGCAAACTAAACAACCCTAAGGGAATCGAACCATTCAAATAATTCTCACCCATTCATATCCTAAAAACTAATGGCAACTATAGAAACTTCTACTATTATCATTGCTTCAGCTTACAAGTAGATTTGACTAACTACACAACAGATGACACCTTCCAAACAGCAACGACATGTGACTCAACAATTAATACCCAATTACCGCACATATGGAAGCCCGACTTGCACAACATATAAGCTTAAGCAATATGTCCATTTTACCACCCCTAAAAAAGCTCAATCCATCAATCTAATGGTAACTTACATTGCTTACCATAAGGGTGTTTGTATTAGCTTATTTGATGGGCTCATGAGCTTATTAAAAGCTTTACAAGCTCACTTAAAAGGAGTGTTTGAATTAGCTTATTGTTCAGTCTTGTGAGCCTATTTGAATTTAGAAAAGCTCAAAACCCCACTTTTCCTAGCTATAAGCTGAACAAAGTGAGCTTACGTGCTTTCCCAATTTCAAATAAGCATGAAAGAAACCAACCCTATGAGCATATCAACTTGATATAATAGCTTATACAAGTACATAAGCTCAAGTGGATACACTTACAAGCCATAAAAAATGAGCTAATGAGCTTATCAAACTCTCAATAAGCTCATAAGCCAATTAAATAAGCTAAGACAAACACCCCAGAACTACTTGTCCTCAATAAAATTATCTAATAACGAACCCGCAAACCATTTATTCAAAACATCTTATTTCCCTCACATTCACATTTCATAACCAAACAATCCGTTTGCATAAGCAATCACATATTTCCTATTTCCTACTAGCTACTAATCTACTATATCAAAACTAAAATAAACATTTTTACTGATAAGCTTACTTTTCCTGGCTTATGAGCTTATCAACTATGGGCTTTAATAAGCTATAGGTTCAAGTAGATAAGCATATAAGTCAAAAAATCAAAAAATTACCAAGAAGAGTATGAGCAGATGATGAATCGTTCTTTGATTTATCCTTAGTTTGAGCAGATGATGAATCCATTATTCATATCATTTGGGGAAAAAATTAGGGTTTGGTGTGAGTGATTTAATGAGAGAACCGTATAGATGTGAACCGTATAGATGTGAGTGTGAGAGTATAAGTGAGAGTACATGCGAGTGTGTTAAATGAGGTGTGTTAAATGACCAATTCACCCTCTAAGTGTAAATGTAAGATTTAATTTTAGCCATTGGATGATATGTAGATGAGAGGTCCAGATTAATTGATGGGATCTATGGTAAAAATTGGTTCTATGAGAAACTTTTGCCAAGCTATCAATTGCAAAAATGCCATGAAACCAAAAATATTAACACACATTAGACCAACCTAAAGCATAAATGCTTTAAAAAGTTAGTTTACACTCACATATATCAAATGATTTCTTTAACACTTAAAGCCTTTGGTATGTTAACGAAAGAATTGCGTTATGATCTACGTGGACAAGTTTTGCCTTGCATTATACCCAAGTTATGATACCGCCCTTGCTGAGTTATGGCTTGAGTTATAACTTGCGTTGCCATGGCAACGTAGAGTTATGGTGTTTATGTGTTGCTAGTGGACAAAAAGGTGATGTTTATGTGTGTGTAGTTTGTAAGTATTTAAATAAAATTGGGTCCTAAAAGATAATGTTATGGTTGTGTTATGATAAGGGGTGTTTTTTGTGAATTAAGGTTAAAATATTAAAGCTAATGTGGTGTTGAGTTATAGCATAACCCAAGTTATGATGCCAAAGGCTTTTAGGATTATGCATGCCACAATTATGTAACAGGCTTCAATTTTCAATTTCAAAAACACATGTTAAAAAGAATATATATTTGAGAATAGTTGAACGAAATAGTTTACATTATACTCTTTTGTTTTCTTTTATTAACAAAGTAACTTTTTGTTTCATCGTAACTAACAATATTTAGTAATATATGCCTTTCTAAAAAAAAATTTAGTAATATATGTGCCATAAAATACTTTAAAAAAACAACTTTACTTTCAAAATTCAAGTTGTTTTTTTTCAGTAGAAAATTTTAGAAATTAAATATTTTGAAAAAAAAAATTAGTTTTTTATTATACAAAGAAAATAATATTAAAAAAGGCACCTAAACCAGTTAAGTGAATTAAGTAGGGTGACCGGTGACGTGGGTTGGTTCGGGGTTATTGGGCCATCAGTTTATCAGAAAAATCACATGGGCCAAAACTAGATCAAAAAAGGTTTTAAAAGACTAAATATTGATTTTAGAGTAAACTCCAAAATACATCCCCGCTAGCATCCCCTGTTCGCACACATACATCCCTTCAAGAAAAATTTCAAATGATACATCACTGTTAGAAAGTTAACCTATATACATCATTCAGTTAAAATAAGGACTAACGGTGCAAATTATTTCTCCGTTATCTCCTAACGAGATATAATATTTACACCGCTAGTCCTCCTCGGGTTAACGGTATCTCCATCGTTAGTCCTTTTATGTTTTCATCCGCTTTATCATTTTTTTACGCTTTCACCATTTTTTACGTCTTCGTCTCGCTTTTTTACCTTTTGTACGGTTTTTACGTTTTCTTCCGCTTTTTACGCTTTTTTAACGCTTCCGGCCCGCTTTTAATGCTTTCGTCCGCTTTTTACGCCAACCGCTTTTACGCCGTCCGCTTTTACGCTTTTCTATGTTTTTTACGCTGGCCCATTTTAACGCTTTCGTCCGCTTATTTTACGCTTTTCCCATTTTTTAATGCCCCGCTTTACGTTATTCATTCGCTTTTTTACGCCTTCGTCCGCTTTTTACGCTTCTTCTCGCTTTTAACGCTTTCAAGCTTTTATCGCCACTGCTTTTACGCTGCCCATTTTTACATTTCGCCTATCTTTTACGCTTTAGTCTGTTTTTATGCTTTTGTCTGTTTTTTACGCTGCCCTGCTTTTTCACTTTTTATCTGCTATACACTTTAATTGCTTTCCTCGATTATTCCGCTAAGCATCCATTTTTCTTACGTTTTTATCTATTTCATACATATAATAAGTATGAAAACGTAAAAAAAGGCGAAAACGTAATAAAATAGACGAAAACGTAAAAAAATGGACGAAAACGTAAAAAATAGGCGAAAACGTAAAAAAAACGGACGAAAACGTAAAAAATGAAGCAAAACGTAAAAAAACAGACAAAAACGTAAAAAACGGACTTAAAACGTGAAAAAAAAGGAAAACGAACTAAAACGTAAAAACGAAGAAAACGTTAAAAAGGACGAAAACATAAAAAGGGCAAAACGTAAATAAACGGACGAAAAACGTAAAAACGAAAAGAAAACGAAAAACCCAACGAAAACGTAAAAAAAACGGACGAAAACATTAAAAAGGACTAATGGTGCAAATACCGTTAACCCAGAGGACTAACAGTGTAAATATATTATATCTCATTAGGAGATAACGGAGAAATAATTTGCACCGTTAGTCCTTATTTTAACCGGGGATGTATATAGTTAACTTTTACTAACGGAAAGTGATGTATCTGCTGAAACTTTTACGAGAGGGATGTACTTGGTATAAACAGTAAAACCATGGGATGTATTTTGGAGTTTACTCTTGATTTTATCCGTGTTGACGTTTGGTTTCTATTGTTCGGTTCAGTATTCTTGCTAAAAATTTTTAGGTCAACCGAGAACCTAACCGAACCAAATTCAAATTCGGTTTCGCCTGTTCGGTTGAATTTAATTGGTTTGGTTTTCGGTTGACCGAATAACCCAATTTCACTATTTATTAAGAAAAATTAATAATTACATAAATATTTAGCAAAAATATATTTCAAGCATAAAAAGTTTTATTATATTATGATAACCTTTTAATAGTATTTATTGATATATAAATATACATAAAAATATATAAATATATATACAAATATATTAAAAAATATATATATTTATATGAATTCGGGTTTCTACTAAATCGCTAAACCCATAATCAACCCGAGAACCGAATTAGTAGTTCGGTTCGGTTCGATTTTAGCAAATTCGGTTCGGTTATTAGTTCGGTTTAGTTATTTTCGGTTCGGTTCGATTTCGATTTCCGGTTTATTCGGTCTTTTTGGTTTTTTCGCTCACCCCTAATTTTATCAAAATTAGGATGGACTGATGGAGCTCATTCGGTAAGTAAAATATTTTTTATATTATAAAAATAATATTAAAGCTTATGAATAGTGTTTCATGATTTACTATTACTCTATTATACATTAGTATACATTAGGCATGTGGATGACGTCGTTTAGAGGCAAAATAAGCAAAACTACGTCGGTTTGTGGTGAATGCTGTCGTTTTGTTGTTGTAGCTATGTCGTTTTGTAATTGGGTTGTTACTTGGGCCTAGAGGTGCATGGGAAAACCGGTTTTTAAAAAAATCGGTCAATAAAACCAAAACCGAACCGGTTTTAACCTTTTTCTTTCGACCTGTTTTTTACCGGTTCTATAACCGGTTTAAACCGGTTTTTAGAAAAAAATCGGTTTTAACCGGTTCTTTATTTATTTATTTATTTTTTTTTTCTGGGTCAACACAAAGTCAAATTAGCCATAGACCTTCTTGACCATCAATGGACCTTCTTACCCAGTAGCCTCTTTCCCATTTTATAATACCCCACTATCCTTTGTCTTGCTCTCCCCACCGATGTGGGATTCCATCAAATGTATATGTATTATATATTTTTGTAGTTCACAAATCACAAATGTATTATATATTTGTAGATGTATTATATATTTGTAGTTGCTCTCCCCAGTAGCCTCGTTTCGTGTAGATGTATTATATATTTGTAGTTCACAAATGTAGATGTATTATATATTTTTAGTTCTATAATTATATTGTTTAAATATAAGTTATGATTGTATTAGAAATGTATTAATATTTATATAATTTTAGTTGTATAATTGTATTGTTTAAATAAAATTTTTTATTGTATTCGAAAAGTATTGTATTTATATATTTTTAGTTGTATAATTGTATTGTTTAAATAAAAGTTATGATTGTATTTGAAATGTATTGGTATTTATATAGTTTTAGTTGTATAATTGTATTGTTTAAATAAAATTTATGATTGTATTCTAAATGTATTAGTATTAAATGTTTATATTTAACATGTTTATTTAATAAATGTTCGAAGTTTTTAGTAAAATTCCGAAAAAAACCGATAAAAAAACGGATCCGAACATTTAAAACCGAAAAAAACCGAACTGGTAAAAAATCGATAAAAAACCGATTCCGAACATTTAAAACCGAAAAACCGACATTCGAAAACAAAAACCAAACCGGTTTTTCGAAAAATGGTTTTCCAAAAATCGAAAACCGGTAAAAACCAGTTTAGTTGCACCTCTACTTGGGCCGTTAGATGATTTTATGTTATTAGGCCATTAGTCGTTTATTGTTTAACCCTTTATAAGTATTGTATTATATAGTCATAGCGATTCCAGTTCTTTCTTTCACCTACCTTCATGCACAATACATTATAACGTATGTTACTAGAAGTTTCTTTATGACAATTTGTGGTAATAAATTGTGAGTTCAAAACTTGGGATCTTTGTTTCTTGAGCTTTGAATTAGAGGTTAGTATTTTATTCTTATAAACAATTACAAGTCCTGTTCAGCTTCTTTTTTAACGTTGCTTAGTTTTCTTCAATCTGTTGATTGTTTTAGAATATTTTCAGAAATGATAATGTGCCTCTGTTTGGGGAACCTTAATAGAGTTGTTAGATTATTGGATTGTTGTTGCATGGTTATTGTAGATATGTGTCTCGATGTTGCATTTTGGTTGCATGCATGAATTGTTTTATTTTGAGTTTCGATGCTCTGGTATTAGAATATTATGCATAAGAATTTTGGCTTTGTATACGTGCTATTAGTGTGTTGATGTGTTGATGTTAGATATTTGTTTTTCAGTGAATCTGAGTTTTTGGACACCGACATTAGAATGATCGTAAATTGCGCATTTGGAATTAGTAGTAATTTGCGGAAATTGTTTTTCGGTATTCAGGGGCCTCCTAGCAGTTAAGGTAAGGTTATTTTTTTTTTTTATAATAATTGCTGATGTTTTTCATTTTTCGTTTAAGATAAGCATCATTTATATATAACCATAATTTGGTACTGCCAAATGTTTAAGATTTATTTCATTTTTGCTTATTATTGTAGCACCAAAGTATGATAACAAACAAATACTTGGTTCGAATATCTAACAAGGAACATGAAAACAGTTCTTCCAATTTAGATTGCAATGCTATAGCTGACACACATAGCAATGAACTATCAAATATTTTTCAAAATTGCGGTCAGAATATTATAACTGATAGAGATAACAATGAACTGTCAAATTGCCTAATTCGAATCCAAATGTTGTAGCCAAAAGAGATAATGTAAATGAAAGTGCCTCTTATTGTAGTAACATTGTAGCTGATGCAAATGTTAGAACTTGATTTGTGAACTTGGTTCCTTGGAGGCTAGCTTTGGCAGTAAGGTTTTTTTAAGGTTGGCTAAGAGCAGAGGACAAGGGTGCAAAACTTGTGCCAACGAAGCATACACGCCAGTTCGGCCAAGACCAAGTACCCCTCGTCACCAAATTTTAATAAAATGCTTTTTGAAAAGTAGCCATTGGTGGTGACAAATATAGCCTTTTTTTTGAATTTGTACCCAAATTTTTTTATAAAAACCTCCTTATTCTTCCATATTTTCACACACTCTTCAAACCTAATTCACACCTCAAAAACACTCATTTTTCTTTCATTATGGATCCAAACCATCCTCGCAAGCACTTGACAATTATGAAGATTTTTTAAAGACGACCGAGAGAGATATATTCGTCAGATCAAGAGTATGAACAATATATGAATTTGTGTAATCAAGAAGCTGGTGGATCAAGATCGAGTCCTAAAAGGAGGGCATATATACCACGTCAACGAGAAACGGCGGCGGAACGTATAATCGACGACTATTTCGGCGACGCAGAGATTGGTCCTAAATATCCAGAAGAGAATTTTCGACGAAGGTATCGTATGAGCTCTACACTTTTAAAAAAAATAGTTAATGCTATTCTAAGTTATGATGCCCAGCCCCTTCCCAAATACTTTCAATTTTTTAGAGATGGTTATGATGCTACCGGTCGTAAAAGTATTGATCCTATTTTGAAGATCACATCCGCTATACTCAATTAGCGCATTCAAGAGCGCTTCCCTGATGCGCTTGATGAGTACTTGCAAATTGCCGAACGAACTCAACGACAATGTTTAATCGACTTTACAAAATGCATACATGTTTTATACGTTGAGAAGTATTTAAGGAAGCCCACTTTAGCTGATATTGAAATGTTATATGAATTGCATAAACAAAACATGGACTCCCCGGAATGCTCGAGTATTGATTGTATGCATTGGGATTGGAAAAATTGCCCAAAAGCCTTAGCCCTCAATTCAAAAAGGCGTGGCCATAAATACCCAACTATTATGTTGAAGCTGCGGATCAACGGTTATGGATATGGCATGCTTATTTTGGGGTTCCCGTGCAAATAATGATCTAAATGTTTTATATGGTTCTCCGCTATTTGATGATGAACTTGCGGGTACAGCTCCGAATGCCCGCTTTGAAGTAAATGGGCATGTGTACAAAAAAGGTTACTATCTAGCCGATGGCATTTATCCAACATGGTTTTGAAAACGTTCGCTGGGCAAGGTCCGAAAAACGCTTGAGGTTTAAAATAATTCAGGAAAGTTCTAGAAAGGATATCGAAAGAGCTTTCAGAGTCCTACAAGGTCGTTGGGGAATTATACGACAACCCGCATCGCTTTCGAAATCAACGCTTTGACAAGGATCATGAATTGTCGTGGTAATGTTGCATAACATGAAATTGGAAGACGAAAATTACGTAGTGAATTTAAGAGATGTGTTCGTTGATCCAACGCCGCATACTGCACGGAATGGACCGAAAGATGTGATTTACATGTTCGAAAACACAAAGAACTCAGAGATAGCAAAATACACAACGATCTTCGAGATGACCTTGTGGAACATGTTTGGAGAAATTATAACTAGTTTGTAATTTTATCTTTTTAGTTTTTATGTTTTTTTATTGTAATGTTTTTTAATGAATAAAGTAATTTTAGAATATATTCTTTTACATTTTATAAAAAAAGAGTTTGGCACAGAATTCTGGTGCCAACGGATACCCCGAAATGTGGTGCCAAACATTTTCTGTGCCAAACTCAAAACCTGCCGACGCGTAGCAGTAAACGCAGAACAAGACGAGTTTGGCACCACTGTACCCAGTGCTCTAAAAATGAAAATGTCAGTGTCCTGCAGTCGATACGTACAAATAAAGGGGCTTTGTTTAGGTCAGTGGAAGATAGAATTAGGAGCAGATTCTAGGACGCCACGCTGCTTGTGTTAAGAGTTCTACATGACTGGTTTGAAAAATTTACATTTGATTTAGTAGAAAAGTTTCAACAAGTACAAGTTTTACAGGTACACATCACAAACAAAAAGTGTTTTAAGTTCGCATCGAATGTCAAGACAATGCTAAAAATCTTCCTGATGGTATGAGTGCAGGTTGTGACTCTATGAATGATGCTCCAATGCAACGCAAGCTAATGAAACCAAACACCTGAGAAATACATGCTAAAATGTTAACATAAAGTTGGTAAGTTCATAGGTTTAAGTATTTGTAAAAGTGGACCACACGATTTAACGTTCGTTTGACCGTTACATTCGGTCTTGAATGTGTATTGTTTGACTGGTACATTCGGTCATTTATGTAATAATTGTTTGACCGGTACATTTGGTCATGTGTATAAAATTGTTTAAAGTACTTGTTTGACCTCAAGCAATCAAAGTATTCGGAATAGTAAAACGTAGAATAACGACAAGAAATCCTAATCGAGACCTAGAATAATAAGTCGTTTTAGAAACGATGCAACATGTACTATATGCATATGTGTTTCATGAAGTTTTATCACCCTTATATACTTGTAGTGAGGTTTTACAAATTTACGTAAGTCGATCGTTTAAGAAAAATAGTCAAAATGTGTTTTTAAACTCTTAAAACCTCTGGAAATCAAGTATGTTACTTATTAAGTTAAACCCGACTTCAAGTGAGTGTATCGAATTCATTTTAAGCTCGTTTTTCTTTGTTAAACTCTTTAAATGAAAGTGAACATGTCTACTTTCATTATCTCATGGCCCTGATTCGTGAAAATATGTTTCGGGTGTCGGTTTATACAAGAATATTTTAGGACCTACTGTTAAGGTTTTTCAGAAAACTTCCATCTTAGTTGGACTATTTCTCACTCGATTTTTAATGAAATTACTTGTTTTAAAAGCCTAGGTTTATCGTTTTTGAGTCTACTTTCCAAAAATGTAAGCTACTCGTCACCAATTATTTTATAAAGTAAAAAATATACAGGTATGTCAAAGTTGTTAAAAATCAGAAACATTGACCCGAATTCTTGGGGCCTTATCTCCTTTGTTACTTATCTTAACGACTCCACCCAAGTTGCTATGGTTAATTCTAGGTGTCTTCTACAATAGTTATTACCATTTTTGTTGGGAACTAAAGTTTCAACACTTAGTACTGTCAAGTCAGAGTTAGTACTGGTCGAGATTATAACTGCCAGTACTAACTAACTTAGTATTGCTAGAGCAAAGTTAGTACTGCTAGTACTAACTTAAGACTGTTGGAGATACTTAGTACTGCTGCATGAAGATAAAGACTGCCATTGGATAAAGCGTGTGAAGAGATATGTAACAAGATATTTAGTATATATCTTATGTATTTAAAAGATACATATATTTTGTAACAATATAGAAGATATGTAGTTATCTTGTAAACGACTCCATGGTGTATAAAAGGAGATCTTAGGTTATGATTTTTAATAAGTTTTTGCATAGAGTTTTATATAGCTTCAAGGTTGTAAACCCTAGTACTAGACAGAGTACTCATATTATTAAGATTAATAATATTGAAGATTTTGGTGATATTTTTGTTCATTCATATTACTGTTTCATTGAAATACTTTTAAAGTGATATTGAGTAGATTCCACATACTCTTTAGCATTAACAAAGTTTCTACCATTGCTGTCTTGGATTTATCCAAAGAAACATACTCTTTACAAGCTATAGAATCGATCCATAGTTTGGGATATCACAAGTGGTATCAGAGCCCGTGTTTCTGAAACTTTGATTAAGAAGAATCGTTGTAAGCTCAGTAAGAAGAGATGGATCTTGAGAATGATCAAACAACAACTACATCAAAGTTACCTTATCTCAAGCAAGGTGACTATGAGATGTGGAGGCTCCGAATTGAGCAGTACTTCCAGGTTCAAGATTATGGTATGTGGGACATCATAGAGAATGGAAACTCATTCACACTCTTACCCACATCAATACAGTTAAAGGTGTCATAACTGTAACAACACCAGGTCTTGTTACTGCAGAAGAAAGGACAAAGAAGAAGAATGATGTAAAGGCTAGGAGTATGCTACTGATGGCACTTCCTAATGATTATCTGATGACCTTCAATCAACACAAGGATGAAAAGACCTTATTTGAAGAAATTCAAGCAAGATTTGGTGGTATTGAAACCATTAAGAAGACACAGAAGACCCTCCTGAAGCAGAAGTTTGAAAATTTCAATGCTTCAAGTTTAGAATCTCTTGATTCTATTTATAACAGGGTTCAAAAAATTGTCAGTCAATTAGCTGTTTTGGGTGTTGAAATTTCTTAAGAAGATCTGAATTCAAAGTTTTTGAGAATTTTGCCTGGTGAGTGGAATACTCATGTGGTTTTCAGAAGGAACAAGCCTGACATAGAAAATATGAGCCTTGATGATCTATACAACAATTTCAAAATTGTTGAACAAGAGGTGAAGAAGACTGTAAAATCAAGCTCAAATTCAGGCTCTCAAAACATGGCGTTTATGGCTACGTCTAACACAAGCAGTACAAATGAGGTTAATACTGTTGTTGGAGTTAGTACTATTAGTACTAAAGATAGTACTGCTAGTACTCAAGCTAGCACTGCTAGCTTGAGTGATGCCACTATCTATGCTTTATTGGCCAATCAATCTCATGGGTATCAGCTTGTTCATGAAGATCTTGAGCAAATCCACGAGGATGATCTGGAGGAAATGGAATTGAAGTGCTAAGCATAAGGGCTAAGAGGTTCTTTCAGAAGACTGGTAAGAAGATTACCATCAGTGGGAACGGCATGGCTAGTTTTGATAAATCAAAGGTAGAGTTTTACAACTGTGATAAGTTGGGACACTTTGCAAGAGAGTACAGAGGGACTAGAAATCATGATGGAAGGAGCAGGTCTCAGGATAGCACTAGAAGAACAGTAAATGTGGAAGACACTTCTTCCAAAGCTATGGTGGCTATAGATGGTCTTGGATTTGATTGGAGCTTTATGGCTAAAGAGGAAGCTCCTAAAAACGTGGCACTCATGGCTTTTTTAGATTCTGAGGTATATAATGATAAAACCTATACCAAAACCTATCTGAAAAATTATGAAACACTTAAAACTCAGTAGGATAACTTAAGAATAGAACTTAAAAATATGAGTTTAATCTAGCTAATTATATAAGGTGATTAACATCTGTAGAAGAACAACTTGTTTTCTACAAAGAGAATGAGGAAGCTTTTTGTGAGAAAATTGTTGTGCTTAAAAGAGATATGACATATAAGGATTCTGAGATTAATATGCTTAAAAATGAGCTAGAAAAGGTTAAGCTAGAAAAAATAGCATTAAAGCTAATGTGGAGAAATATGAATATGCATCTAAAAGTGGTCATAAGATCATAGAGTCTCAGCTTGTTAGATCTAAACAGGGTTTAGGATACAATATAAAACTCTAGTACTAGGGATACAATAAAGCTGCACCACCCCCTACAGGGTTATATAAACCTCCTAAAGTTGATTTGTCACAAACAGGTATAGAGGAGTTTAAGGAACCTGAAATTAAACAATACGGACCTAAACCTAGTGAGAATGTTAGTGAAGATGTTCCAAATGAAGTTAAGGATTCTTCTGATACTTCATTGGTTATGGAATCTTCAGATGTTGAGGCTGAAAAGAAAACTATTTTTCCTAATAAACCTAAACAAGAAAAACCTGTTAGGAAAATAGTTAAATATGCTGAGATGCATAAATCACAAAGTCCTAAGGGAAATCAGAGGAGCTGGAACTATCAGAAATCCCAAAAACTAGGAAATGATTTTGTTATGTATAATAAATCTTTCTTTGTCTGTGGTAGCTTTCAGCATTTGTAGGTTGACTGCAAGTATCATCAAAGGGAAAGAGTGGTATATGGGAATAATGCTACAAGGGTGAATGACCATTATTATTCTAAACGGGCTCACCCTAGCTCTTTTAGATACATGTCTCCCCGAGCAGTTCTTATGGAAACTAGCCTAAAATTACTTAACACTGCTAGGCATGTTAATACTGCTCACTCCAAACCAACAGTTTATGGTGCTAGACCAATGTCACACTTTTCTAAACCAGCACCATCAACTGTCAAAAGACCATTTAAAAGACCTTTTCATAACAGAACAACATTAATCAACAAAAAATTTAATCAAAAAGTTTATACTGCTAAGGGAAAAGTTAATACTGCTAGAACAAATTCAGTAGTAGTTAATGCTGTCAGGGTAAATAAGGTCAATGCTGTTAAGGCTTTAGCATGTTAGGTTCGAAGACCTGTCAAACCATATGGTGCATCAATTATTTTAAAGAAGCATAATTACATTGATGAACGAGGCAGATCCAAGTCAGTAATGGCTTGGGTTCCAAAATAAAAACTAATTTCCTTATTTGTATGTGCAGGAACATCCACCAAATGATGATCAAGGCCAAGTTGACATTGTATGCTCTAGGCACATGACAGGGAACATGCCTTATCTCTCAAATTTCATCGCATTTGATGGAGGATATGTTACCTTTAGAGGAGGAGCTAGAGGTAGATTACAGGTAAAGGGACTATAAAAACTGGTAAGCTTGATTTTGAGGATGTGTACTTTGTACAAGAATTGAAGTTTAATCTTTTTAGTGTCTCACAGATTTATGACAAAAAGAACAAAGTTTTGTTTACTAACACTGATTGATTTGTCTTGTCTCCCAACTTTAAGTTTCCTAATGAAAGTTAGGTATTACTTAAAGTTCCTAGAAAGAACAATGTGTATAGTGTTGATATGCAAAACATTGTTCTTAAAGAGAATTGACTTGTCTTGTTGCAAAGGCCACTCTTGATGAATCAATGCTTTGGCATAGAAGGCTAAGTCATGTAAACTTTAAAGTTATTAATAAAATTGTTAAGGAAAACCTTGTAAGAGGTTTGCCTTCAAAACATTTTGAAAATGACCAAACTTGTGTTGTCTGTCTTAAGGGAAAACAACACAAAGCCTCTTGTAAGCCCAAAATTTTAAACTCTAATATTCAGCCATTATTCATGCTACCTATGGACTTGTTTGGTCCTAATTCTGTGAGTAGCCTTATGAATAGGAAGTATTGTCTTGTGGTTACTGATGATTATAGCAGATTCACATGGGTTTTCTTTTTGGAAACTAAGGATGAGACCAGATATTCTTAAGAGTTTTAAACTGAGATAGAAAACCTAGTTGATAAGAAAGTTAAAGTAATCAGATGTGACAATGGCATAGAGTTTAAAAATAGAGTGATGAATGAATTTTGTAAACAAAAAGGTATTAAAAGGGAATTTAGTGTAGCCAGAAATCCTCAGCAGAATGGTGTTGCTAAAAGGAGAAATAGGACACTAATAGAGGCTGCTAGATCCATGTTAGCTGATTCTAAGCTTCTTACTACATTTTGGGCTAAAGCAGTTAATACTGCTTGTTATGTACATAATAGGGTACTAGTGGTTAATGTAATGTACTCAAAAGTCAAAAACATATGGTTCTTTGTGGTTTTGGCTGAATTTGATAGAGAGAGAAAGAGAAGTTGGGAGAGTTTTTTAGTGAGAGAAATAGATATGTGTTAGCTTAATGTGAAACCTCCAACCCTCTCCCTTGGTGGAAAGAGGGTACTTATAGTCATACAATAAACGCCCCCTAGGGGCTATGGAACGGGTTGACAGTGGGTAAAGACCCGACCCGACTCCATGGTGATACTTTAACTTAATGTTTACTAACAAGAATACGACCTAACTAGTGCTAGATGATACTCGGGGTAACCGAGTCTTTAATATGGATTTTCGAAATCCTAACAATCTCCCGCTAAGGGAGGTCACTTCGGAAATTACAATTTGAATTCAAGCATTCGATTACATGAGTTTAATTTCCTAGCTCGTAGTCTTTTATTCTTCAAAGTTCGCACTCTTTGTACTTCCAGTAGTGATCTTTGAATGTTCCTTTGGCTTGGGTGATCTTTGAGCTTTCTTTGAGATCATCAGCCACCATAATCTCTGAATCATCCTTTGTTGTATCACCTCCATGTGATGTGGTTATGATATGACATCTCATTGACCATCAGCTGCAACCGTTGAGGATTCCTGCAAACAACAGTTAGCAATAAATACACGAAAGTGTCTTTGTTCACGTTCGTTGAATAGGGTTGCAAGAACCACAGTTCCCCGTTGATTAGTATAAATAATGCCTATGATCAGGTAGAATTCCGGAGAATCTATTTGACAGGGTTTCACAGCGTATCCGTTCTCAAACTGGAGCATCTCAAAGTAGACAACACGGAGTGAGTGAACCAGCGAATTAGGATTCACTGATTAATGAGAGATTGATTTGGAAACAGTCACTTATTGCTGGATAAAGAGTTTTTGCAATATGACAAAAGTTTATGAGTAACAACAAGTTTCAATCACAAATACTTTTGTTTGATAATTTATGCGCACTCGATGTGCTTGAAAACAATTCTTGAGCACATCGAAGGGTTTTCCAAAAGCATACGTCAATTCCTTTATAGGAACACGGTTGATTCAGATGCGAATCGCCCCATCGTTGTTTTTCAGTTGTCACAAGTTTGATCCATGAAGGATCTCACATGTCACCCACCAAGAGCTTGTTTGATGTTGGCTCTAGAAGGATTTCCATCTTCATTGTGAATACGTTACGTATCACTCGGATGTTCTGGCAATACCACAGGGATAATGCGTAGGACTCTTAATAAATATTATCTTGCTTTTCACGGTGTATGAAACAACAAGCATATTGAAAGTGTGTCCTAATGAGATTTACGGGTGATTTCTTGGCTTTAGACTCAATAGTGCGCTTTGGTTTTCATGTGCGGAGACTAGGGAGGGGTCTCTTGCTTCAATATCAACCATCTCTAAGAGATAAGTCGATAGATTACACCGATTCCCCTTGAGAAAGAAACAAGTCCTTTTAAGAGAACTTGAGTGGCTAGAAGGTTTAGTGCAGTGCGTCACTGGGTCCATGATGTCTTGTCTTCAATACTGGCGTTACCTCGGTAACCACTAGTAGCATATGAATTGAACCCGGTTGCTGCTCTAAGGTTGAATATTTGGAGGGATATTTCTTTTCACCCTTTCTTTATATACTTCTTTTTCATTCTTCAACCCCTTCAGCGCTTACCGAGACTTCATCACTAGTACCTTGTTGGGTTTTCTTCCAGTACTAGCTCCATCTCAGTCGACACTCTTCCCTTATTCTCATTTTCTCCATTTTTTAATCATACCTAAGGACTTCTACACTAACTAGTGGATTGTCCCTGGGTAGATCCCTCCGGCACTGGCGGGATCGTCGGAACAAATACCTAACCTTACCATCCTTATAACTTCCAATAATGTAAATGCAAGGTCAGTTATGTGGTATTTTTCTCTCTGCCTTAAAACCACTTGAAAAATAATCAAGGTACTTGTGATAAAATATCAAAGCATTTGTACCTCAATTGTTTTTGATCTTTCAGAAATGCTCCCCCTCAACATGTGCATCGGTATTTGAAATTATTTAGCACATGGAGGGCGGAGAGTCTGGTTGAGTCTTAAACAATCACATTTTTATCAGATTTAATATTTAAATCACATTCTCTCCCCCGATAAAAAAATTCAAACCTTTTGAGATTTATGATCCCAATTGATTTAGATAAGTTGGAAAATTTGAGAGAAAATGTGCTCTGGTTTAATATATACTGATAAAGGAACATTATAATGCCCCCCTCAATCTATGAGGGAGAATGTTAGTGTCAGGTATGATGAGTTTATAAATGATTTGGAGTTTAACGAGAAACTCATGAAAAATTCATATACTGACACATAACATTTGAATATTAATTCACTACTTATAATGTACAAAGAGACTTGTTTGATGATATTTTGATGACATAAAGTTTGAAAATATAAAATTGAAATCACTCTCCCCCTCAATCGATGAACCATTTTCTACTAAAAGAGCTGTAGTCATTGATTGAGTGACAAATTTTATGAAAAATTTAAGTCCGATTGATTTTCAAAAATTTAAGACCAATTGATTTTCAAACAATATGTTACCACCATGTGAGACACAAATACTCTCCTAAAGAATCATAGATGAAAAAATATTTGTATAGGAACAACCATCTTTTTGGCGACGTGCTTTTCTCATGTTGAAGAGCGGGTTGCATATATGAAATAATAGCAAGCCATTTAGGCATGTTTTGAAAACTTTTTGAACTTTTGCTCGAAATTCATTTAAATACCTGTGTCATTATTGAATGACATTTCTAGGACCGTAAATGTTATCGATACTAGAAGACATGCCTTGAAAAACTATTTTTGGTATTTTCTATTTTTCTGATTTTTTGGTTTTTATAGGTTTTATATTTTTCTGTCTTCTTTTTGGTTTTAAATATGTACAAGTGATACACGAAGAAATTCCATTACTCCTCATTCTTTTCCTAAAGACATTTGAGTGTTTCTGGCTTTAGACTCTTCATACCAAGTCGCGGGAGAATAAATTGAAACCGTTCTCTAGAAGAGCTTTAGTGAACATATCCGCCAGCTGGTACTCAGTCCTTACAAAGTAAAGTTCAACCACACCATTCTCAACTTGTTCCTTGATGAAGTGATGTCGGATATCGATGTGATTTAATCGAGAGTACTGTACATTATTGCACCAATGAGCAATGGCACTTTTGTTGTCCCAGTACAGAGGAATATTGTTGTATCCAAAGCCATAGTCTGATAGTTGGGATCTCATCCATAAGATT
>OU343219.1:115343696-115467834 GCA_910596185.1 Chrysanthemum makinoi
GATCCCGACTTACCTTCATAATCTTGCTATAACGGACGAGTATACTTGCTCGTATGTGTTATTGGTAATATTGGTAATTCACCTTTTATAAATTTAAAACTTGCACCAACCGGGCACATCAAAGAGCGAGGAGGAGATCGTTTTGGTGGTGAAGTCCTTCGGGGTGGAGGTGGCATTGAGGAAGATTCATCAGATTTCTTTGGACGTTTAGGTGCAGAATCCTTGTCCTTATCATCGTCATCTCTTGGTCGTTTTGGTTGACTTGCTGATTCTTTGCATGAAGACCTGAGTTGATAGTCTAATAGAGTCTCAAAAAACTTAGCTTCATCCGAAGTGAAGGTTCCAGCTCTTTTTGACATTTGCATCACCAATTTAGCAATTAACTCAGGTTTGAAAGGTCAGATTCTTTAGACATTATATTTTTAACCAATGCGACGATGTTTGGAGTAAGTTGTCTGGAGAATACTTCTCTAGTCACACCGAGGACAGTATCGAGAAGAAACTTGTGAGTATATTCTCTTGTCGTCTTCTCCATTTCCTTTTGGAAACCTCCTTTGATAAACTGCTGGATTTGTTCCCTTTCTGTCAACAACTCGCTTATCCCGTCTTGAAGAAAGTTGATTCACGAGTTGATTCAGATTTTTGTTGGTTAAATCCTTCTTCCGTACTTGCTTGGCAGGCTTTAACAATCCTTGTTCTAGCCGGGATAACCAAGAGTCTTTGGTTTCTTCACTCGATTTGGATGTGGATACGGTTGATCTTTTGGATGGTGGTGGTGAAGAGTGAGAAGATGAGTCCGATGATGAGGTGTGAGGTAACTCTGGATCCTTTGGTGGTTCAGAGGTTTGTTCTTTGGAACGTGCTGGACTTTGTAGAAGAAGGTCACCATATTCAACCTCGTCATCCTTTGCGGTCTTAGCCTTGTTCTTCACCTGAATCCCGGCCTCTTCCTCTCGCTTTGGCATGAGCTACGGCTTCTTCATCAGTCTTTTCCTTCTCGGACTTTTCTTTTTACGGTTCTTCAATATCAAAGTTGATGGAATCCTCAATCTGCCGTTGTTGTTGTTCGTGGGTGATGGTAGTACCGGTTCCCTTATCGGGTTGATTAACCGCATCAAGAACTGGTGTGGCTTGAGCACCACCACTAGAACCTCCAGGGCCACGAGTTTGATCTTTTACGAATCTTTCGCGGCAAGATGTTTATTTCTGAGTTCCTTCAACTTCCTTTCATATTCCTTTTGCTCATCTATTGGTTCTTCTTCAGAGCTCTCCTTATCATGTTCAATCACAGAGTCTTCCCTTTACCTTTGTCACCTTGTGGATGGGAGGTTTAGCTCTTGATTGAGTAACATCGGTTGCAGTTTCAGAGTAGAAGACCTCATCGTCTGATTCGGTTTCCTCAGAGCTCTCGTCCACTAGCTTTCTTGGCGGTTCAGGCTTGGGAATGGGAATAGGAGCAGCTTCCTTAGAGGGAACTTTCCTGTGTCCGAGGTTTCCTCTTAGGGAACTTCCTTTTACTTTCGCTTGTAGCACTTCTGCACTTCCTCTTCGGTTTTCCTTGTGGGTGTGCGGAAGACTTGTCATCGAGAAAACCAACTTTGCTTTCTTCAACTGCTACCAGATACCTTTTATATGTGTAGAGCTTTTTGATTTCATCAGACAGAAGGTGGTTCGGCAACACAGCACCTTGTTTCTTTGTTGTTGATTCCTTGAATCTGACTGTTAGAGTAGGTTTAGACAACATGTCGTGATTGTTGGGGTCATTGAGTCTCTTGGGGATATCAGGATTGAGTCCAAGAGCTCTTTGGATCAACAGTTTTGTATATCTGATATAAGGGATCTTTGAGCCAAGCTTCTTGAGAAATGTCATCATGTCGTCCCATATGAGCTTGACTTCAATGTGCTTTATGTTGACCAAAGCCCAAAAGATTTGCAGTTCCATGAGCTTGGGATGCTCATAGCCACTGCGACCGAAAGCAGATTTGGTGATGATGATGTAGAGAGTTCTCCACGGTTGAGGAATATTCTTAAGATCCACATGTGAATGCTTAGTGATTACTCCTGTAGCTTCGTCATAACCAATATTGATCAGAAGCGTAGAACATTCTCTTAGTTGGTGTGGCATTGAGTTCGGTTGGCTCGATGATCGAATGAGAAAGAATGTTCCATAAGTCTGAGGTGTGATGGTGACTTGTTTGTCATTGAGAGTCACTGTCACAACATTTTGTCCTTTGATCTTTTGCATTGTGTTCCGGAACTCGATGAATGTAGATCTCGGGAGGAATTTGAGAGCATGTTCTGATAAGGATGATTCTTCAGAATATCCACAGCAATCAAGCAAGAAAACTCTGAACAGGTGAGAGTTTCAAAATCAACTCGAAGGTTGTTCTTTCCAATCTTCATCGGATAGTCATTTGGGAAGATATCAGCAACGGTGAGAACATTTGGTGCATCCACATTCATTTGAGCGTCCATGTCGTGATCTGAAATATATTTAGCCAAAAGAACCAACATATCGAAAGACATTATGTTAGTCAACAGATAGTTTTATTGTCTAATTATTGAATGTGCAATGTTGATGATTGTTACGAGTCCAAAGTCACTTGTTTGTCCAATAGTCCAATGACGTCGTGATAAGTTTCGTGAGTTAGTTAACTTTAAGTTTTAAAGTTCATGTTATCACTTATTTTTCACAACATGTTAAACGTTTAAGCTTATTAGTGACATTGTTGGTTTCGTGACGTTATGATTTATTTATTTACAAGTTTGCACGCGTAACAATTCATGATGAAGGTTTAATCAAGGCTTAGGCGTAGAAATGGTAGCTTATGCGTAAACATGAGTTATACGCGTAAAGGCACAAGCTTATGCGTAGGACCTTGTCTTACGCGTAAGAAATATTACGCGTAGGAAAAAGGGGACCTTATGCGTAGAGCTTACGCGCAAGCGCATATAAAACCTTATGCATAAGGCTTACTCGTAAGAGTCAACCTTATGCGTAGAGGTCACTGTTTACGCATATCCTTCACAGGATACGCGTAGTCCCTTATGTAGAACCTTACGCGTAAAGTGATCCTTATGCGTAGTTTACTAGTAACCTTGATTTTGATTTTTACGTGTAGCAAACCTGAAATAATAATCATCATAGCATCAATATTAACATTAACATTCATTTATTTTTCAGATCATAGCATGAAAACGCATCAAACAGTTACGCGTAAAAACACTTATGCGTAGTCCTAAACCCTAAAGTTCAAGAATTACGCGTAAGATATCTAGCCATAGGAATTGCACCAAAGTTTTTCTGGGAGGTCTAGGAAGCCTAAAGAGTTGTTTTATCCAAGTTTTAACATCAAAATCTAAGTAAATCAAAAATACCCAAACCGTATGAACATAAACCCTAGTTTCCAATTTATGAATCATTAGTGTTTCTGGGTGATATCTGGGCCTAGATATGATCAATTAAACTTGACAACAACCTTATACAACAATCTTTATCACCAAAAACGTTCTCATTTGAAAACACCCAAACCCACGCATAAACCCTAGTTTTCAAAATCAATCAATTCGTGTTTCTGGGTGCGTTTTGATGATGGAAATGGTTTCAGTATGATTAAGTATACGTTTTGACACAATCACATTAACCAAAAACACACGAATGAGTGATTTGTGTTCATAGTATACGCGTAGAACACGAATCACATTCAAACTCATCATTTGACCGTTGGATTTGATTAAAAATCAAAACCATTGTTTAAAAACATGTAAAGATTATTAAACCACTTACAAAATGATGATCCAATACACGGAAATGAAGATCGAATTATAGGCGTAGGATATGGTTTGGTAAGATATTAAACGAGAAGAGTTAATGTTAGGTGAAGGTTTTATTAAAAATGAGTTTGAGCTTTTGGCAGTTTTAGTCCCTCCACCTTAACCATTTTCATCCAATGCCTTTAACTTCCATTTTGGTTACCAAACGAAGAATATTTGGAAATAACTTTGACGACACTCCCCCTCGACTTAAGAAATAATGAAAGTCTATACATTTTAGTCCGAGGAGTGTCAGAAAACCAGAAATGTGACCATCATTATTTAAAGAAACAACCGGGATAAGATAACATGCAAGTACAAGGTTTTATGAAACTGAAAAATATTTTCTTTCTCCCCTCAACACTTGATCTAAAAATACTAAATTTTGAAAGACTTGAGTGTTGACGGAAGATTTGTACTTGCCATGTTAAAAGAAATATAGATAGAAGAATATTTTTGATTTTTTATAAGGTTTTATATTTTTGTATTTTGTTTTTGAAAAATATTTACAAGAGAGGTTTGGTGTTTGACTGGTTTTAAGAATTTTTAAGAGTTCATCCAGCCTCTTGGTCAAACACCGCATACCAATCCGTGGACCAACTCATTAAACCTAGCAGGAGCTAAGGCTTTGGTGAGAAGATCTGCCAATTGGTATTCTCTACCCACAAAATATAATTCAACAGTACCACTGCTCCAAGTGGTCCTTGATGAAGTGATATCGAAGATCGATGTGCTTTGATTTCGAATGTTGAACTGAATTGCACGAGATCGCAATAGCACTTCGATTGTCGCAGTACATCGGGATTCTCAAATACGTAACCATAATATTTGAGTTGTGTTCTCATCCAAATGACTTGAGCACAACACGCCGACATGGCTACATATTCTGCTTGGTTGAGGACAAATGATGTACATCCCGCTTCTTCGATTGTCATGACACCAGTTTATCACCAAGAAATTGTAAAGCTCCTTAAGTACTTTTACGTGAATCTAAGCATCCTGCGTGATCGGCGTCAAAAGCGATTAGTTTAAAACCGGAATCCTTCGGATACGGATCCCTAAATTAATGGTTCCCTTGATGTATCGGAGGCCTCTGAGAGGTAGGTTTCAGTTGGTCTTGACTGATAACGGGAGCAAAGATAGATGACAAAAACAATGTCAGGTATGCTAGTTGTTAGATACATGAGAGACCCAATGATACTACGGTATTTGGTAGGGTCCACCAATTTCCCATGAAAATCAGCGTCTAGCTTCTTGGTATGAGCCATTGGTGTGGCATAGGTGTCACAGTTTTGCATTCCAAATTTGTGTAACAATTCAAAGGCATATTTGGACTGACTCAAGAAGATACCACGGGGTGATTGATGAACTTGCATTCCAAGGAAGAATGTGAGTTCACCCATCATTGACATTTCAAAATGTTTTGTCATAAGTTTTGCAAAAGCATTTGAGTATTTTAAATGTGTTGACCCAAAAATGATGTCATCCACATAAATTTAAACGATTATGATGTGAGCCCCGTGATATTGTATAAAGAGTGTAGGGTCGACCGAACCTTTGGTAAACTTATTGGCAATAAGGAAGGATGATAACTTATCATTACCCTCGAGGGGCTTGTTTGTGACCGTAGAGAGCTTTCTTCAGTTTATAGACATGATTAGGGAACTCTGGATCAACGAATCCTTCTGGCTGGCTAACATAAACCGTTTCCTTCAGCTGTCCATTGAGAAATGCATTTTTGACATCCATTTGAAAGACCGTGATGTTCATGTGAGCCGCAAAAGCCAAAAAAATCCGAACAGCCTCAAGGCGAGCAACCGGAGCAAATGATTCTTCAAAGTCAATACCCTCTTCCTGTCTATAACCCTTAGCCACTAGACATGACTTGTTTCTAATTACGGTTTCTTCAGCATCCAATTTGTTTTTCCAAATCCATTTTAGACCAATGACGAAGACCCTTGTTGGTCTTTCAACCAGTTCCCATACTTCAAGACGTTTGAATTGGTTGAGTTCTTCTTGCATGGATTCAATCCAGTTGTCTTTTGTCATTCGTCTTTAATGTTTTAGGCTCAGATTGGCAGACACTGAGTGCATAAATGCAATGTTCACCATCTGAGTGAAGACGTTGTCTCGTTACGACTGGTTGATTCGGGTTGCCAATAATATTCTCAAGGGGATGGTCTTTTGTCCAACGATGTGTGGAAGGTTGATGTTGATATACAGTATGCAGATTTTGAGGATTCAAATGGCTTGTACATGATTCTGCAACATTAGGTGCAGCAGTTTCATTGGCGAATGGGTTAAAGAACGCATTTGGATCAAAATCTGCAGGTGGGGTTACATCATTCGAACATCATCACCGGTTCTGCGTCGTTAGAAGCAGGTTTGTTCAACTGTTGTTGTAGAGACAATGGTGGTGCTTCTTCAACGAGTTGTTGTAGCAGGTGTATCAAGTAAAGGAGTATTATCGGGTTGAGCGTGGAAACAAATAATACACGAGCACGTTCATCAATATCGCCTGAACAGAGGAGCAAATAGTCTTTCCATTTGTTGACGAAGTAAGTGAGGGCTTGTTTTGATGATGAGGTTTGGGGAAGTTTAAGCAGTTGTGACCGGGTTCCAAGTTATGCTCAGAAGCCATATCGTGAGTTCATCAAAAGTAGCATGAATCGTTTCCATAACCTGCTTTGTATGACGATTCCAGATCCGGTAACCTTTAGAATTCTCACAATATCCAATAAAGACTCCAATGTCACTTTAGCTTTGAGCTTTCCAAAGTCATCACGATCATTATTCGGATAGCAAAGAGATCCAAAGACATGAAAGTGTTTGAGATTCGGTTTACGGTTGTAGGGAAGCTCAAATGGTGTTTTGTTGTGGCGTTTAGTAATCATTGAGCGATTCTGAGTGTAACATGTAGTTGAGACAGCTTCAGCCCACAAATAATTTGGAAGTTTAGCATTGATTAACATCGCTTCGGCAGCTTCCACTAACGTCGGTTTCGTCTTTCAACATCTCCGTTTGTTCGGGGTGCGTGCAATGGATGTTTGATGCTCAATTCCCACTTTCTCATAATATTCTCGAAGAGTTTGATTCACAAATTCAGCCTTTGTGCGTTCGAATTTGTCGAACGGTGTTCCGGAGCTGAACTTGAATTTTCGTAAGAAAGGTGATGATCATCTGTGGAGCTTGGTCTTTACTTTGAAGAAAATAAACCCAAGTCCATCTTGAGTAGTCATCAACAATTACCAAGATGTAGCGTTTGCCATTAATCGTGCGACATGCATCGGGCCACACAAATCCATGTGAAGAAGATGAAACACATGCCGAGAGTCGTGTTCCACCTTTGATGGAAAATGAGCACGAGTGCTTTTCCCTTGTTCACAGGCTGAGCATAGGTGATCTTTAGAATACCGAAATCGCGGGAGACCTTCAACAAGTTTGTGTCGAGCAAGGTTGGTGATGGTTTGAAAATTTAGATGTGAGAGACGACGGTGCCATAGCCAAGATTTTGTTGATGTAGCCTTTGAGAGTAGACATATGGGAGATGAAGCAATCATGTCTTGCATGGAGATAGTGTAGAGACTGGATGAGTGTTGGCCAGACATAAGATCGTTTCCTTGTAGATCACGAATGAAACAAGTTTTCTCCCTGAAAGCGACTTCCAAGTCTCCATCACAAAATTGACCAACAGAAAAAAGATTGTGACCGAGACCTTCCACATAATAAAGCCTGCTAATTTCGATGTTTCCATTGATGTAATCTCCGTAGCCCATGATAGCTGCGAAGTGATCATTCCCGAATCTGACAATGCCAATGAAATTTGCAATAAAGTTTGATAACAGTTTAAGGTTGCATGTCATGTGTCGGGAACATCTGCTATCAACAATCCAAAGGATGGTCCGTATCACCTGCATTACACACGGCGACTGATGGAATAGAAGTAGATGTGGAACCCGATGAGTTAGAGGGTTCGTCAGCAGTTATAGTTTAAATACACACATCAATGATTTTAGGCATCCATTTAAATCCTAGTGTATTATGTATCCATTTCTGCCATCTCCAACTAGTCTTAGCTTTAGTCTTAGTGAAAGTACTAGGTGGTACTACATTCCTTGGAGGTGATCTTTGGAGCTACAGGGACATCAATTTGTTTCTTAGAATCTAAAGAGGGCGGTCTACCAAGCACTGACTTAGAAGCATTAGTGGGCCTAGAGGTATTCCGACTCTTAGGATTCTGTAAACGAGACAAGATAGCCTTAGCAACACATTTATCATGACAATCAGAACGCATACTTTTACGACAAATAACACAAGAAGCATCAGACTGAATACCAAAAGTACTTAAAGGTTTAGCATTCGTTACAATACTTTTTCCATTACATTTGCTAGACGCAATATCTAAAGTGGGTGCAATGGGAGTCTTATTCAAAGTCCTACGGTGTTCTTCTACTTCAGCATTCTTTATTTGTCTTTTCTTATGTCGCAACTTCCTATTCTTCCTTGTATTGCTCCTAGGGTGTGAAGTGCGGACGTTTGGAAAAGAGGCAACTAGTCTGTTTCAAGAGGGAAGCACATTAGTAACTTGTGTTTTGTCGGTAGGCATTCGGGTTCATGTTTGCTAAGTGTTACAGTGCAATTCTCTTCTTCATGATGCTAGGCTGAACTTGTTCATACTTTCCTAACATTTCCCTTAACTTAATGATAGTGTGCACCAAATCTTGATTTTCGAGCGAAGATTTCCAGCAAAGTTCATGACTTCTTTAGTGTGTGCAAGATAATGATCAAGTTCGTTTGATGCTTCAAGACGAGTCTGTTTGAGTAAATCAAATATGACACCATATTCATGTTTAACTTTTGCAAGTTCTTGTTCATATTTTGAGATTTGAAACTTAAAAGACACGTTTTGATCTTCCAGTTGCTCAAGTTTTGGATTAGGTTTTGTTGCACGGCTATTTTGTTTTGAAAAACAAGTTGTTGATCGTGAATATCTGTTTGACACCAATTAAGACGACGTGTTGCATTTGAAAGCTCGTTTGACAATCGATCATTTTCAACTTTTAAAGACTCGAACTGAAGCACATTATCCGTATTTTCAACAATATTAACAGAATCAATAGTATCAGCAGATATAGAATCAGATGCATATGGCAAAGAATGCAATAACACAACATTATAGATATCAGCACAGATAACATCTTCCAAGAGTCGATCAACATCTTTTCGCAATAATTTCTTTTTACGTTTCGTATTTGAAATCGATGTTTCTGTTTTCTCGAAAACTGTTTTCATGAGATCAAGTTCCTTGTGAAAATCCCTTTCCCAATATAGTGCACAGTTTTTCAAATTATTGACATGGGGTAAAATTCTTTTCTGAAAAATGTCTCTTTGTTCTCGTGCCAATGGCGAGTGAAAATGTTCAACGTTTATTTCAGAATGAAATTCAATCTCACATTCCAAAAGTTTGATGTCAGATAAGAAAGTGTCAAAATATTTGATAACACGACAACTTTCGACTTAGTTTTTACTTCACTGAGTGAAGGTAAAGGGCTATTAATTTGAGCACCATTGTGTTGGGGACTAACTTCAGGAACTGGTGTGACAACCAAAGGTGTGTTTGAAGTATCTTGTTGTGTGACAAAAGTTACGGCTTTTGAATAGTTAAATGGTTTGTTATAAACGACATTTTCCATTTTTGACCGACTCTCGTCATCAGCATCTAATTCCTCCATCCGATTATATTCAACAACAGTCATAATTGAATCATCAATTCTATGTTCTCAACTGTAAACTTCAGGATTTGGTTTGAATGCTCTGTGTGAAAACTTAGGTTTGTAATCAGAAAGATTCGGTCCATATCCATTTGGATTTGGTTTGAAAGAAAACTTTTGAATCGTTGTGATTGATTCACCATGTTTATAAACAACAGTTTTAAACTCTTTGATTTTGTTTTGTAAGTCGACAATTTCCTCCAGATAGTCATCTATTCGTTTCGTTGAATGCTTTTTGTACTCAGAGAACTGTTTTTGACAAGTTAACAACTCAGCCTTAGCTTTTTGAGTTTCCAAAGTAAGAGCGTTAATTTGTTGTTTATGTTCATGTTTCATTTGTTCTATTTGAGACAACAAAGCATTCTTCGAAGCGGCTAGATCACGAATCTTTCGTTCCAAAGATTTTTCGTTTTGGTGTGATTTGGCAAAAGCGGCTTCAAAACCTTTTTCACGGTTTTCTTGAGTTTTAAAAAAGTTGATTTGTCGAATTAAGCATTCATTATCCCTGGTTAACAGTGCATTTTTTCTCTTTTAATTTGGTATTGACATCATGGTAATGTTCCACTCGGGATTGTTGGTCTTTAACTAAGGTCCGGAGCTCAAATTCTGGATCAAACATAGAATCATTTTGTTCAACGTGAGTCTCAACATGGTCATTATTTAGATCCTCAAGTATAACCACGGAGTTAACTTGATCATCAAAGGTACCCATAAGGTCATCTTGATCATCAAATGAAACTACGGGGTCTAGTTGATGTTCATCGGAATGAGATTTAGATGGCTCATGTTGAACACTTTGATTCGTGTCAGATGCAGAAGTGGGCGGAGATATCAGATTATTAATGATAATTGTTTGTTCATGTACCTAAGACAAGCCATCAGTGTCATACACTGGGCCAGTGTCACTCATGTGTAGAGCTTGCATTTGTGCCATCAACATAACTGTTGCGTTAGCCTGCAAGTCCTCCATATCATCATCAGAATCTGCATCTGCCATAAAGCTTTGTTCCTTGTTGGAGAGAGTTCCATCAGCTTCATCCTTAAGAGCCAAGAGCATAGCCTCTTTGAAGTAAGCATTGCCTCTTGTTCTCGGCTTAGGACATGCATTAGCCAGATGACCCTTCTCATTACAGTTATAACAACGAAGACCATTAACCCTATTCTAAGCATTCCCCTGTTCAACCACTTGAGCTCTCTGTTGTTGTGGAGCACCCCTGTTATTCCTGCCCAAAGCATTAAACCCTTGACCACCTCCCATCTCGGCGACCATAACCACGATTCGAACTTCAACGCCCATTGTTCACAACATGACCTGATTTCTAGTGTTTGATGAGGAACGAATGCGATTGTTGGATTTGTTTGTATACCGGCCGAAGGCTTTAGCAATCATAGCAAATCCTTGTTGCAATTCATCAAAAGCATCGGAGTCCTCACGCCTTCAGTAAAGTGCTTGAGCATTGTTGTTGTTGTTGTTGTTGTATGGAACCAATTGAGTTTGTTGAGGTTGTTGCGTGGACGGATCATATGGTGTGATGGTTGCAGTTGGTTGAGGAGCCAGTTGAGGAGGAACACTAGTTTGAGCCCACAAAGCAAGTTGTTGATTGTCCGGAAGGATGGGAGTGGGAGTCCACGGATAGCCCTTTCTTTGTCAACTTCTTTTTGGTGACGCTTCAAATAGTCGTACAACAATCCGTATGTAGCATGATGAAGATTTTTAGCTTGACGGAGAAAAATGACATACTTCTCCCATTTCGGACCAAGACTACTTAGGAACTTAGTGTTGAAAAGCAATTGTGGCATGATGATATTGTGTTTGTCCAAATCATTGATGATGTCTGAAAAGCGATGATGATAGGACTCTAATGTCTCTCTTGGTTCAATCATGAAGTGTTCATAAGCCAAGTAGATTTTGGATTCCATGTCTTCCTGATTGAGTGATGTGCCTTCCATAAGAAGATGAATATGTTCCCACATCGCTTTAGCTGTCTTTTGAGCATCAACACTTCGAAGAATTGGATTGGGTAATCCCAGAAGGATGTATTGCATTGCTAGTTCATCAGCTTCAAAATGTAGAAGTTCATCACAGTGAGTGCAGAGACGGTTACAATATTGGTGACAACATCTCTTGGTGGATTGGCAGTTGGATGCAGGTGTGATAACAGTAGGCATTTGAAATGGACCTTCCATAATGACCTTCTTTAAAAACTTTCCATGTGGCTTCTTTAGATCACAAAACCTAAAGAACCTTATCACCCATTGATCATAATTCCTGGGAGTGAGCATTGGAGGTCTATCAATTGAGCCAGCTTCATGAATTGATTGTTGGCTACTTAAGGCTTCACACATCTTGCCAAATCATGTTGTTTCCTTCATAGTACTCCGGGATGGATGTTGATTGTAGAATTTTGTGTAAGGTTGTACTTGAAGACTAGGTGGTGGTTGAACCATTTGAGGTTGTGAAATTGCTGCAAGTTGTGGAGTATGTTGTTGATTAAATTGTTGTTGATAAATATGTTGTTGATGATTAAATTGTTGATGTTGTGGAGTTAGTTGTTGTTGTTGTTGTTGTTGATTATAAGTGTAAGGAAAATAGCTACAGTATGGTGGTTGTGACATGTTGAAAACTTGTGTTGTTAAATGGATCTTTGTAGTCGAATGAACCGTTGTTGATGAAGTATCCTTAGGCGTAGAAATCACAGAAAAACCAAGTACCACTTATGCGTAAAAACACCAAAGATACGCGTAACAACAATAGTTACGCGTAGGATTAGCTCACGCATAAGTAAGGAGAAAATACTAAAGTTATGCGTAAACAAGAAGTTAGGCGCAGAAAACTTATGCGTAGGATTAACTTATGCGTAAGACAAAGCTTAGGCGTAAGATAAATCTTATGCGTAAAAAATTCTACGCGTAAGATAATGCTTATGCGTAATTTTAGGGTTTTGCCCAAATGAGCTTTTACACTATCATAGTGCAAAAGATATCCAAAGTCGACGTGTTTGGAGGCTTATCCAAGCAAGAAAACACGGAGTAAACCACGAAAACTGAAGATCAAACCAAGGAACAAGTTACGCATAGTTTTAGGGTTTTGATACGCGTAGAACTACTCGTAAAATGACTTTTGCCCAAAGATGATTCTAAACCAGATTTTTGTGATGAAATAGCTTCAATATCACCAAAATAACACAAAAGTGTGAAACTTGATAATCGAAAGCGTCTAAAACGGTTACGCGTAGAACAGCTACCACGTAAAAAACCAAGCTAAAAAACAATGATCCACGCGTAAAGTTTGAAACTTTTTGCCAAAAACAGTTATTTTAACACCTTAAAACGTTGAAAGTACAAGAATCTTGGATTAAAAAGTGAAAAAAATACGTTTTTAAGCGAACCAAAGTATCACCCGTATGTTTTACGCGTAGGACCAAAACCCACTTCAAAAACAATACGTTCACCCAACTATTTGGTGATTGATACCACTGTTAGGTCACCATATATGTAACACAAGCATCAATATTTAGAAATAGAGAAGAGATAGAGATCGGATGAACAATACACAAACAAACACACTCGTATGATTATGAAAGGTTATGCGTAGGAGAATGAAAGAGAGTGAATTGAAAAACCAACCCTTCAGCTGTCCATTGAGAAATGCATTTTTGACATCCATTTGAAAGACCGTGATGTTCATGTGAGCCGCAAAAGCCAAAAAAATCCGAACAGCCTCAAGGCGAGCAACCGGAGCAAATGATTCTTCAAAGTCAATACCCTCTTCCTGTCTATAACCCTTAGCCACTAGACATGACTTGTTTCTAATTACGGTTTCTTCAGCATCCAATTTGTTTTTCCAAATCCATTTTAGACCAATGACGAAGACCCTTGTTGGTCTTTCAACCAGTTCCCATACTTCAAGACGTTTGAATTGGTTGAGTTCTTCCTGCATGGATTCAATCCAGTTGTCTTTTGTCATTGCGTCTTTAATGTTTTTAGGCTCAGATTGGCAGACAGTGAGTGCATAAATGCAATGTTCACCATCTGAGTGAAGACGTTGTCTCGTTCGGCCGGGTTGATTCGGGTTGCCAATAATATTCTCAAGGGATGGTCTTTTGTCCAACGATGTGTGGAAGGTTGATGTTGATATACGATATCGCATTTTGAGGATTCAAATGGCTTGTACATGATTCTGCAACATTAGGTGCAGCAGTTTCATTGGCGAATGGGTTAAAGAACGCATTTGGATCAAAATCTGCAGGTGGGGTTACATCATTCAGAACATCATCAGCTGGTTCTGCGTCGTTAGAAGCAGTTTGTTCAACTGTTGTTGTAGAGACAACTGGTGGTGCTTCTTCAACAGAAGTTGTTGTAGCAGGTGTATCAAGTAAAGGAGTATTATCAGGTTGAGCAAATGCGAAACAGCGAATACACTGGAGCACGTTCATCAATATCGTCATGAACAGGAGGAGCAAATAGTCTTTTCATTTGTTGACGAGTAAGCTGAGGGCTTGTTTCAGCTGATGATGAGGTTTGGGGAAGTTTAAGCGATTTGTGACCGGGTTCCAAGTCATGCTCGAAGCCATATCCGCTGAGTTCATCAAAAGTAGCATGAATCGTTTCCATAACCTGCTTTGTACGACGATTCCAGATCCGGTAGCCTTTAGAATTCTCACAATATCCAATAAAGACTCCAATGTCAGCTTTGGCTTTGAGCTTTCCAAAGTCATCACGATCATTATTCGGATAGCAAAGAGATCCAAAGACATGAAAGTGTTTGAGATTCGGTTTACGGTTGTAGGGAAGCTCAAATGGTGTTTTGTTGTGGCGTTTAGTAATCATTGAGCGATTCTGAGTGTAACATGTAGTTGAGACAGCTTCAGCCCACAAATAATTTGGAAGTTTAGCATTGATTAACATCGTTCTGGCAGCTTCCACTAACGTACGGTTTCGTCTTTCAACATCTCCGTTTTGTTCTGGGGTACGTGCAATGGATGTTTGATGCTCAATTCCCACTTTCTCATAATATTCTCGAAGAGTTTGATTCACAAATTCAGTTCCTTTGTCTGTTCGAATTTGTGAACGGTTTCGAGTGAATTTGAATTTTGGTGAGAAAGGTGATGATCATCTGTGGAGCTTGGTCTTTACTTCGAAGAAAATAAACCCAAGTCCATCTTGAGTAGTCATCAACAATTACCAAGATGTAGCGTTTGCCATTAATCGTCGCAACATGCATCGGCCACACAAATCCATGTGAAGAAGATGAAACACATCTTGAGACATGTGTTCCACCTTTGAAAGAAAATGAGCACGAGTGCTTTTCCCTTGTTCACAGGCTGAGCATAGGTGATCTCTAGAATACCGGAATCACAGGAGACCTTCAACAAGTTTGTGTCGAGCAAGGTTGGTGATGGTTTGAAAATTTAGATGTGAGAGACGACGGTGCCATAGCCAAGATTTTGTTGATGTAGCCTTTGAGAGTAGACATATGGGAGATGAAGCAATCATGTCTTGCATGGAGATAGTGTAGAGACTGGATGAGTGTTGGCCAGACATAAGATCGTTTCCTTGTAGATCACGAATGAAAACAAGTTTTCTCCCTGAAAGCGACTTCCAAGTCTCCATCACAAAATTGACCAACAGAAAAAAGATTGTGACCGAGACCTTCCACATAATAAAGCCTGCTAATTTCGATGTTTCCATTGATGTAATCTCCGTAGCCCATGATAGCTGCGAAGTGATCATTCCCGAATCTGACAATGCCAATGAAATTTGCAATAAAGTTTGATAACAGTTTAAGGTTGCATGTCATGTGTCGGGAACATCTGCTATCAACAATCCAAAGGATGGTCCGTATCACCTGCATTACACACAGACGACACAGATGGAATAGAAGTAGATGTGGAACCCGATGAGTTAGAGGGTTCGTCAGCAGTTATAGTTTAAATACACACATCAATGATTTTAGGCATCCATTTAAATCCTAGTGTATTATGTATCCATTTCTGCCATCTCCAACTAGTCTTAGCTTTAGTCTTAGTGAAAGTACTAGGTGGTACTACATTCCTTGGAGGTGATATCTGGAGCTTCTGAGGGACATCAATTTGTTTCTTAGAATCTAAAGAGGGCGGTCTACCAAGCACTGACTTAGAAGCATTAGTGGGCCTAGAGGTATTCCGACTCTTAGGATTCTCAAACGAGACAAGATAACCTTAGCAACACATTTATCATGACAATCAGAACGCATACTTTTACGACAAATAACACAAGAAGCATCGACCGAATACCAAAAGTACTTAAAGGTTTAGCATTCGTTACAATACTTTTTCCATTACATTTGCTAGACGCAATATCTAAAGTGGGTGCAATGGGAGTCTTATTCAAAGTCCTACGGTGTTCTTCTACAGATTCTTTATTTGTCTTTTCTTATGTCGCAACTTCCTATTCTTCCTTGTATTGCTCCTAGGGTGTGAAGTGCGGACGTTTGGAAAAGAGGCAACTAGTCTGTTTCAGTAGAGGCACATTAGTAACTTGTGTTTTGTCAGTAGGCATTCGGGTTCATGTTTGCTAAGTGTTACAGGTGCAATTCTCTTCATGATGCTAGGCTGAACTTGTTCATACTTTCCTAACATTTCCCTTAACTTAATGATAGTGTGCACCAAATCTTGATTTTCAGAACGAAGATTTCCAGCAAAATTCATGACTTCTTTAGTGTGTGCAAGATAATGATCAAGTTCGTTTGATGCTTCAAGACGAGTCTGTTTGAGTAAATCAAATATGACACCATATTCATGTTTAACTTTTGCAAGTTCTTGTTCATATTTTGAGATTTGAAACTTAAAAGACACGTTTTGATCTTCCAGTTGCTCAAGTTTTGGATTAGGTTTTGTTGCACGCAACTGGGCTATTTTGTTTTGAAAAACAAGTTGTTGATCGTGAATATCTGTTTGACACCAATTAAGACGACGTGTTGCATTTGAAAGCTCGTTTGACAATCGATCATTTTCAACTTTTAAAGACTCGAACTGAAGCACATTATCCGTATTTTCAACAATATTAACAGAATCAATAGTATCAGCAGATATAGAATCAGATGCATATGGCAAAGAATGCAATAACACAACATTATAGATATCAGCACAGATAACATCTTCCAAGAGTCGATCAACATCTTTTCGCAATAATTTCTTTTTACGTTTCGTATTTGAAATCGATGTTTCTGTTTTCTCGAAAACTGTTTTCATGAGATCAAGTTCCTTGTGAAAATCCCTTTCCCAATATAGTGCACAGTTTTTCAAATTATTGACATGGGGTAAAATTCTTTTCTGAAAAATGTCTCTTTGTTCTCGTGCCAATGGCGAGTGAAAATGTTCAACGTTTATTTCAGAATGAAATTCAATCTCACATTCCAAAAGTTTGATGTCAGATAAGAAAGTGTCGAAATATTTGATAACACGACAACTTTCGACTTAGTTTTTACTTCACTGAGTGAAGGTAAAGGGCTATTAATTTGAGCACCATTGTGTTGGGGACTAACTTCAGGAACTGGTGTGACAACCAAAGGTGTGTTTGAAGTATCTTGTTGTGTGACAAAAGTTACGGCTTTTGAATAGTTAAATGGTTTGTTATAAACGACATTTTCCATTTTGACCGACTCTGCGTCATCGCATCTAATTCCTCCAGGCGATTATATTCAACAACAGTCATAATTGAATCATCAATTCTATGTTCTGCCTTGTAAACTTCGAGGATTTGGTTTGAATGCTCGTTCACGTGAAAACTTAGGTTCGTAATCAGCAAGATTCGGTCCATATCCATTTGGATTTGGTTTGAAAGAAAACTTTTGAATCGTTGTGATTGATTCACCATGTTTATAAACAACAGTTTTAAACTCTTTGATTTTGTTTTGTAAGTCGACAATTTCCTCGAAATAGTCATCTATTCGTTTTGTTGAATGCTTTTTGTACTCAGGGAACTGTTTTTGACAAGTTAACAACTCACCTTAGCTTTTGAGTTTCCAAAATAAGAGCGTTAATTTGTTGTTTATGTTCATGTTTCATTTGTTCTATTTGAGACAACAAAGCATTCTTGACGGCTAGATCACGAATCTGTCGTTCCAAAGATTTTTCGTTTTGGTGTGATTTGGCAAAAGCGGCTTCAAAACCTTTTTCACGGTTTTCTTGAGTTTTAAAAAGTTGATTTGTCGAATTAAGCATTCATTATCCCGGTTGCAGTGCATTTTTCTCTCTTAATTTGGTATTGACATCATGGTAATGTTCCACTCGGGATTGTTGGTCTTTAACTAAGGTCCGAGCTCAAATTCGGATCAAACATAGAATCGTTTTGTTCAACGTGAGTCTCAACATGGTCATTATTTAGATCCTCAAGTATAACCACGGAGTTAACTTGATCATCAAAGGTACCCATAAGGTCATCTTGATCATCAAATGAAACTACGGGGTCTAGTTGATGTTCATCGGAATGAGATTTAGATGGCTCATGTTGAACACTTTGATTGTGTGGATGCGTGGTGGGCGGAGATATCAGATTATTAATGATAATTGTTTGTTCATGTACCTAAGACAAGCCATCATCATACAATGGGCCGTGTCACTCATGTGTAGAGCTTGCATTTGTGCCATCAACATAACTGTTGCGTTAGCCTGCAAGTCCTCCATATCATCATCAGAATCTGCATCTGCCATAAAGCTTTGTTCCTTGTTGGAGAGAGTTCCATCAGCTTCATCCTTAAGAGCCAAGAGCATAGCCTCTTTGAAGTAAGCACTGCCTCTTGTTCTCGGCTTAGGACATGCATTAGCCAGATGACCCTTCTCATTACAGTTATAACAACGAAGACCATTAACCCTATTCTAAGCATTCCCCTGTTCAACCACTTGAGCTCTCTGTTGTTGTGGAGCACCCTGGTTATTCCTGCCCAAAGCATTAAACCCTTGACCACCTCCCATCTGACGACCATAACCACGATTCTGAACTTCAACGCGCCCATTGTTCACAACAGCCTGATTTCTAGTGTTTGATGAGGAACGAATGCGATTGTTGGATCTGTTTGTATACCGGCCGAGGCTTTAGCAATCATAGCAAATCCTTCTTGCAATTCATCAAAAGCATCGGAGTCCTCATCAGCTTCAATGTAAAGTGCTTGAGCATTGTTGTTGTTGTATGGAACCAATTGAGTTTGTTGAGGTTGTTCTCGTGACGGATCATATGATGTGATGGTTGCAGTTGGTTGAGGAGCAGGTTGAGGAGGAACACTAGTTTGAGCCCACAAAGCAAGTTGTTGATTGTCCGGAAGTGACTGTGGAGCCGGAGTCCACGGATAGCCCTTTCTTTGTCAACTTCTTTTTGGTGACGCTTCAAATAGTCGTACAACAATCCGTATGTAGCATGATGAAGATTTTTAGCTTGACGGAGAAAAATGACATACTTCTCCCATTCCGGACCAAGACTACTTAGGAACTTAGTGTTGATAGCAATTCGTGGCATGATGATATTGTGTTTGTCCAAATCATTGATGATAGGACTCTAATGTCTCTCCTGGTTCAATCATGAAGTGTTCATAAGCCAAGTAGATTTTGGATTCCATGTCTTCCTGATTGAGTGATGTGCCTTCCATAAGAAGATGAATATGTTCCCACATCGCTTTAGCTGTCTTTTGAGCATCAACACTTCGAAGAATTGGATTGGGTAATCCCAGAAGGATGTATTGCATTGCTAGTTCATCAGCTTCAAAATGTAGAAGTTCATCACCTGTGAGGTCGAGTGCAGAAGCAGTTACAATATTGGTGACAACATCTCTTGGTGGATTGGCAGCTGGATCTGCGGGTGTGATAACAGCAGGCATTTGAAATGGACCTTCCATAATGACCTTCTTTAAAAACTTTCCATGTGGCTTCTTTAGATCACAAAACCTAAAGAACCTTATCACCCATTGATCATAATTCCTGGGAGTGAGCATTGGAGGTCTATCAATTGAGCCAGCTTCATGAATTGATTGTTGGCTACTTAAGGCTTCACACATCTTGCCAAATCATGTTGTTTCCTTCATAGTACTCCGGGATGGATGTTGATTGTAGAATTTTGTGTAAGGTTGTACTTGAAGACTAGGTGGTGGTTGAACCATTTGAGGTTGTGAAATTGCTGCAAGTTGTGGAGTATGTTGTTGATTAAATTGTTGTTGATAAATATGTTGTTGATGATTAAATTGTTGATGTTGTGGAGTTAGTTGTTGTTGTTGTTGTTGTTGATTATAAGTGTAAGGAAAATAGCTACAGTATGGTGGTTGTGACATGTTGAAAACTTGTGTTGTTAAATGGATCTTTGTAGTCGAATGAACCGTTGTTGATGAAGTATCCTTAGGCGTAGAAATCACAGAAAAACCAAGTACCACTTATGCGTAAAAACACCAAAGATACGCGTAACAACAATAGTTACGCGTAGGATTAGCTCACGGGTAAGTAAGGAGAAAATACTAAAGTTATGCGTAAACAAGAAGTTAGGCGCAGAAAACTTATGCGTAGGATTAACTTATGCGTAAGACAAAGCTTAGGCGTAAGATAAATCTTATGCGTAAAAAATTCTACGCGTAAGATAATGCTTATGCGTAATTTTAGGGTTTTGCCCAAATGAGCTTTTACACTATCATAGTGCAAAAGATATCCAAAGTCGACGTGTTTGGAGGCTTATCCAAGCAAGAAAACACGGAGTAAACCAAAAACTGGCCGAAGATCAAACCAAGGAACAAGTTACGCATAGTTTTAGGGTTTTGATACGCGTAGAACTACTCGTAAAATGACTTTTGCCCAAAGATGATTCTAAACCAGATTTTTGTGATGAAATAGCTTCAATATCACCAAAATAACACAAAAGTGTGAAACTTGATAATCGAAAGCGTCTAAAACGGTTACGCGTAGAACAGCTACCACGTAAAAAACCAAGCTAAAAAACAATGATCCACGCGTAAAGTTTGAAACTTTTTGCCAAAAACAGTTATTTTAACACCTTAAAACGTTGAAAGTACAAGAATCTTGGATTAAAAAGTGAAAAAAATACGTTTTTAAGCGAACCAAAGTATCACCCGTATGTTTTACGCGTAGGACCAAAACCCACTTCAAAAACAATACGTTCACCCAACTATTTGGTGATTGATACCACTGTTAGGTCACCATATATGTAACACAAGCATCAATATTTAGAAATAGAGAAGAGATAGAGATCGGATGAACAATACACAAACAAACACACTCGTATGATTATGAAAGGTTATGCGTAGGAGAATGAAAGAGAGTGAATTGAAAAACCAACCCTCAAGTGAGGGTTATTACATTGTATTTATAGGAGAGGGAGCTAGGGCAACACTCCTAGTCCATTCCTTTTCCTTATTGGACTAGGCCTAGGCTTATGGGCCTTCTACATAAGCCTAAGGCTAATTACTAACATAAAGGCCATATTAAGCTAACTATTACATATGAATCACTAACACTTGAATTAGGTTTAGGAGTGATTCCAACAATATACACACGAAATCCTTGTTGGTTTCGTGTTCCACAACCTTCGGCGTATCCCGCCTAAGTAGGTCGGTTGATACATATCCCATAAATAAGAGATATCCGATATCAAGACCATAAATAACTTCGGGTTTGGGCCTTCGTAAGCTCAAACCGTTACCGTGTTAGCCCACTCGTACTGGGCTCGAGTGTTAGTAGCGTCCATTTGTCTGGTTCATGACCCGAATGCGGACTATACGTCATCATAAAGTGCGACCTGTTGGAAGCAAGAACCTAAGCATAAGACAGGGCGTTTCATCGAAGGAGATTTGTATGTACTTTCATCACCATATGGTTTGCTCCTGCTTTGTGTGGTCATCCTCGGTGTTGCCTCTTGAGGCCATCCTTACAGCTGGTTATAAAAACAAAACAATCCTGTTGTAATATAATTCATTAAAAGAACAACGATTCCATTTCCAAACAAAACAAATTTGCACAAACCACCAAAAACCAAAATAATCAACTTACTTCAATGTCCTTCATAAAGCTTTTTCTGCAAATTTGTTTGGTGTAAATTCATGCAACCTCGTTGCGACAGCATAGTTTACCTTTTTCATGCAGGCCCGACCAATATTGCTATTAGTATCTGCCATCAAGAAGTAAGAGGAACACATCGTGAGCTTAACAATGAAAGCCAAACATTGGTCATAAACCCATACAGACAGATATTCAAGAGTAAACTCCAAAATACATCCATGTGGTTTACCTCGTTTCGCACCATACATCCCTCTCGCAAAAGTTTCAACAGATACATCCCTCCGTTAGTAAAGTTGGCACAAATACATCCCTTCGTTAGTAAAATCAGTTACTGAGGACTAACGGTGCCAATATATCACCGTTATCTCACATTCGTTAAGAGATATTTACGTAAATCGTCATTGTGGCAAGGAACAAATTGCAACCAAAGTCCCTATTTAAAGTTAAAGTTATTTGCATAAATGGTCCTTGTGGTTAGGCCAGTCAAGTGCCACGTGTCACCACCATAGTAGTGCCACGTGTCATCGGGTCGGGTCGGTAAACGGGTCGGGTCGGTAAACGGGTCGGGTTGCCACGTGGACCAATGAGGTGGTGCCACGTGGCATTGGTAATATATATCACCAATTTGTCACCCCTGGATTCGAACCCAGGTCATTTGGGTGAGAAGCAAGGCTTTGCCCAACTGGGCTAAGCATAGCTTCAATTATATTTCCCTACATTTAATACATAACCCTTTCTAAAATTTAATAGCCCAATTGTTCAATTTAGTTTTTGGTCTATTAATTTACGGAGTTATATGGACTGTAAAAAAATAAATAAATATACCGTCGGACTCGTTTTTCGTGCTCTTTCAATGGTATGCTCGAAATTTTTAGACTTCGTTTGAACCTCGAAAATCGAAAATCATTGTTTTTTCTTTGTTTTCGCATTTTTCGAGGTCCCAACCAAGTCGAAAAAATTCCCCGAGCATACTTCGGGCTCGTTTTTTCGTGCTCTTTCCAATGGTATGCTCGGGGAACTTTTTCGACTTCGTTTGAACCTCGAAAAATGCGAACGTCATCGTTTTTTCTTTGTTTTCGCATTTTTCGAGGTTTGTTTGAAATCGAAAAAATTCCCCGAGCATACCATTGGAAAGAGCACAAAAACGAAGCCGAAGATATGCTTCGGGAATTTTTCGACTTGGGACCTCGAAAAATGCGAAAACAAAGAAAAAAGATGATTTTCGCATTTTCGAGGTTCAAGAAGTCGAAAAAATTCCCGAGCATACCATTGAAAGAGCAACGAAAAACGAGTGAAGGTATTCTCGGGAATTTTTCGACTTGGTTGGGACCTCGAAAAATGCAAAAACAAAGAAAAAATGGTGATTTTCTCATTTTTCGAGGTTCAAACGAAGTTGAAAAAATTCCCCGAGTGTACCATTGGAAAGAGCACGAAAAAACGAGTCCGAAGGTATGCTCGGGGACTACTATGGTGGTGACACGTGGCACTTGACTGGCCTAACCACAAGGACCATTTATGCAAATAACTTTAACTTTAAATAGGGACTTTGGTTGCAATTTGTTCCTTGCCACAAGGACGATTTACGTAAATATCTCTTAACGAATGTGAGATAACGGTGATATATTTGCACCGTTAGTCCTCAGTAACTGATTTTACTAACGGAAGGATGTATTTGTGCCAACTTTACTAACGGAGGGATGTATCTGTTGAAACTTTTGCGAGAGTGATGTATGGTGCGAAACGAGGTAAACCACATGAATGTATTTTGGAGTTTACTCGATATTCAATGCAAAAATTGCCACTACCAACTGAGCACTTTTGGGTATTACTGCAGGCAAGCCTACGGACAGAATGTCCTTATAATATTGGCTATTCATTTGTGACAATATCAAGAGAAAAGCTAGCACAACATATGACACATATTTCATATCATGC
This sequence comes from Chrysanthemum makinoi, assembly GCA_910596185.1. NCBI lineage: Eukaryota > Viridiplantae > Streptophyta > Magnoliopsida > Asterales > Asteraceae > Chrysanthemum > Chrysanthemum makinoi. The sequence goes on from OU343219.1 coordinate 115,367,245, forward strand.
CACCAGAAGTTAATGTTACTGATAATAATACACCAAAATCATACACGGTCTTCCAGTTAGACTTAACAAAATTTAGCATTCTGATTAACTAAATGTTACTACGATTAAATTCAATTATTGAAGTTACACACTATTTTCAGAATATGCGGAAGTAAGTAATCCCAAACACCCCTTATTAAATAAAGCTATTAGATAACACAACATGCTTTTTTTTTCATTTGATGTAACAAAGTGACAGTTTAACATTCATAAAACCACAAAAAAAAAGTCCCGTAAAAAGTGTATGAGTCTATTCACTTCCGTTGTATTCCCTCCTCTAACCAAAGAAATGCTGTATATAACCTGTGCAAGTGCCCTTCTGATTCCTTTGCGAGTTGTACACTTTCGCCCCTAAATATATTAAAAAAAAAAAAAAAAAAAAAAATCAACGTTCACAAAAATTAATTTAAGCTCCCTTGCAACTTAACCATAATTTTGTCAAAACCCCATGAATCAAAATAAAACCAATCAGTTGCTTCCATTTTCCCCTAACTTACAAAATTGAAATAAAAATAAAAGACCTCACCTAATTCTGAAAAGATCAAATTTACTCCCAAAAAAAACCTAATTCAAACCCTAAAAATAAAACTAACCCAAATGAATACAAACTAAATCAAATAACATAAAAGTACTCACATATATTCGTGGTTCTTTAACCTTCAGTATGTTTCTACTTTGTAAGCGGAGTTGACTTCGTTTCTTGCATCTTCATACAAAAATTAGTCAATCTTTAGTTTGTACCTTGTAGAATCTCAAAAAAAAAAAACTATTAACGCAACTTTTACATATGAAAAATTAGTCGGCAAACATACCGTTATTAATTCCGGGTAAGCACCCTGAATTTTGATATGAAGATGCAGTTTTCTAGGCGGTGGGATGATTCACACAGTGACAACTCTAGCATCAAGAATGTCGGCGCCCTTATCTGTACAAATACTGGAGGCGGTGGACATGTAGCTCTGTTACTCTAGCATCAAGAATGTTGGCGCCCCTATCTGTACAAATACTGGAGGCGGTGGACATGCAGCTCTGTTTCATACAACGATATAAAAACAAAACAAACATAGGCCCAAAACCAAACGGCCCAAATAAGAATATCACCGACCAAGCGTCTGAAGAAAGTATATCTAATGCACCGACCATGTCTTAGAAATTCTATAAAATTTCACCATCGTTGCTCTTTAGTATAGAGATATAATTTCTTTTCATTTGCATGAACCTCTTGTATATGTTGTACCAGCCAGCTTGTTCTGTTAGGCAAAAACCTCAAAAAACACGCTGAAAGATAGGGGACAAAAAACCCACAAGAGTTTACTTGGTTTAATCGATCGGCTTATATGTTCATTTCACTACAAAAAATGTATCATTTTACCACACTTTTAAATAGTGTGTAGAACTTTTTTGAGTTTATTAACATTTATAAATGTGTAAAAATTAGTTACATAAATAAGTGTGAACAAATTTTGAAAAACAAAAGAGTTTCAACACCTATATGTGTTTCAAAAAAAAATCTACACTTTTAAATATGAAGAAATCTAGAATTTGTTCACACTTGTAAGTGTGTACTATATTTGAATCATCCAAATTCTTCACACATAAGGGAAAGTGTGAAAGAATTGGGTGTTACAAATATAGTGCACACTTGTAAGTGTAGACACTAGATTTCTCCACACTTAAAGGTGTGAACTTTTTCTTGAAACACATATATGTGTTAAAACTCTTTTGTTTTTCAAAATTTATTCACACTTATTTATGTAACCAATTTTTATACTTAGTGTGATAAAATAAAATGATAATTTTTTTAGTGTTTATACTACGTAAATTAACGTAGCTTCCTATTATCGGCCCCCCAATTTACGATATGTACTTATACCTTCAAAATTCTACTTTGTTTCTGCTCTCGAAATCCAAGTCGGGTCATATACTAATTTAATTCGCTATACAATTCAAGACACCGTTTGACATGCCCTTTTTTTTAATTAATTCTTTTTAGCTTTATGCTAAATGTAGTTATATTTACACGTAACAAACACTCAACAAATCAGGTTAGGACGGGCATATAGGATATAAGGATTATTTATGCAATACTAGGCAAGATGGACATACAACAATAGTGTGAACTGTGAAAGTAGTAGATTCATGGTTATAATTATCGTGTGAAATAACTCTAACTTGTAACATTATTTTGTATCTTGCATCAGTCTTCTTCAACATCTTAATTCTCTATGAATCATGATTGACATGCATGCAGATATTTTGCCACTTGCTTTTAGTAATGATAGCATACCATTTGACATGACTATATTGTCTTTTGGCATCATTTCTCAATGCACTTTCGTTACCTTTAAACCCTTTAACTAGATAATCTTTATATCTAAAATACATTTTATAAATTTGTTTTCATCTCTTACGAATTAAGGGTTTATTAACTTATTTGGATGTAATTAATCGATCTCCACTTGGCCAAAGAACCCAACTCATAAGCATCTGTACACAATAAGAACAACCAACATGTTGTTATTCAGTGTTTCTATGCTCGTGACAATGGATATTATTAAACGTTTCCTAGTTTAGTCCGTATCTTCAAAAATCAAAGTGGCCTGTAGCACCTTTGTGGTTGTTGTTTATCATGGCTTTGTTATAGTTGTGTTATAGTTGTATATACTTGTATTTGTATGCATGGTTCGTATTAAAAAATTTAAGGTGCATGCATATATATGTTTGGTTATCATTCGTTAGATTATTGGTTTTAGGATAAAGATCACTATATTAAAGGTCATTTCAAAAGCTTAGGATTATATCGAGCTTATAACTTGCAAGATGCAACATCATTTTCAAAAAAAGAATTTTATCTATTAACTGAAAATTGCATGTTAACTAACCTTTGGTTGTATTAGCTTTTGATTGGATCAATTACACTAAGGGAATATATTAGTTCAATTATTTCAATATGACCATATCACATTGTCCACTAACTTTTTACATTTCGTCTGCAATCTAATAAACGCTGTTTATATATAGTTTAAAAAGTGCTAGATTACTTTTCTGGATTACGTTTGTGATATTTTGTTAATTTTTGTTCACGACGGGTGTTGGTAGCGGCGTCGGATTCCACTGCACTTGATTTCTTTACTATATCTGAGAGCTTACGTCCATGTTTGAAACGATGATATGAGGACGGCTTATTTGATACACGTGTTCATGTCTATCCTCTTTGTATCTTAAAGTTGGTTTCGATATGCTTTTAAAGTTTGAATGTCTGCGACGTTGAGTGTGATCTTTTGGTAAAGTAGTAGTTATATGCTTAGAGTGCTAGGTGAGGTGATTGATTACACGTTATTGGTATCTGCACATTGTAGCATCATCACTCATACCCTCCCAATAACACAAACAATATAAGCACCCTCCTTTCATAACACAACATATTATTGGGTCCCACTTTTTTCATTTTATTTAATTTAAAAACAAACACATTTTATTAAACATAAATTAAAATTACAATACAAATAAACAAACACATTTTATTAAACATACGATGCAAAAATCTGAACTAAAATACAATACAATACGGCGATTACAATTAAAAACGATAACGAAGCGATTACATAAAAACGTCACGATCGACAAATATTAAATAAAGGCGATATGACAAACACGCTAATTATTTGAGCTCCGACCGTCCAAGCAGTATCGTATCGGATATCGTTCTTGATTTGTTCGACACCATACGCATCTTCCGAGTCATCCTCGTGCTAAAACTAAGAAACTTCAATTCTTCCAATTTCTTTTGAGTTGTGATATAATCAATTTTTTTCTCTTGTTCGATTTGCAACTGATCTTGGATCATCTCCTTGAAAGCGTCTCTACTGAGCGAACCCGCAAACGCGTAGAGTCGATTTTATACTCTTGGAAGGTCTTGGCTTGCCGGGGCGACGGGATTGTATCGTCTCGAAATAGCTCGTTCGGTTCTTCAAGGTCCTCGAGTCTGATAGGGTTTGGGTTTTGGCACCACGCCATTTGTGGTGGTCTTTCAAGACCTCCCATGCTTCATAGTGGGTAAACGCCTACCCCACATTTCTTTGAATATTGTGTAACAACGATTTAGCCACTTCGTCGTTTCACCACTCAAGCGTTCATTTTCGCCGACAACTCCGAACTTGCTACAAGCTTACCGCGCGTGGTCCACTTTCCTGTGATCATATCGCCAGTGCGTTACGTGTTGTGCAAACCGGTTGTCGTCGGTTGTAACTTGTGTCCAAAACGACTTTGGTCAATAAGGTCTTGGGTCCTCGGATATTTGCCGTGCGTTTCGCCAAAGTTTTCATCCTCACTGCCACTTATGGTATGGACATTTCGGTTTCTTTGGTCTCGCTTTTTCCCTTTTCCTTTCCTTTTCCTTTTCCTTTTCCGTGGAAGACACCGGTTTTTGATTCTTGGTTGGTGATAGTGGTGGTGAGTTTGGTGGTGTATGGGTGTAAACTTAGTGTTGGCATCACTTGTGTCGGTTAGAAATTCGAGATTCATTTGGTTGAAGTATTGTTGTTGTTGTGCAAAAAAAGCCATTTGGTTGAAGTGATCTTGGTTCATTTGTGGTGCGAAAGTGGGTTGTGGATAATATGGCATCGGGTTTTCTGGTGGTTGGCGATATGTCGAAACCGACGTAGGGTTATGGCTTGATATTGCGGATATGGCATCGCATGTCGGCATGAGGTTTTCAGTTTGTTGGACGGTAAAGAACGGCGGATGATGGTGTTGCGGGTGAAAGTGAGCTTGAATTAGCGGACTCGGTTTGAAATATGTTGTTAAGTAACCAATCGTTTGTGTTTTGTTGTGACATTTTTGGAAGATAAATTGATGTGTATGTGAAAGGTTTGATAAAATTTGAATTGGGTTGAAGTTAAATGTGGGTATTTATTGTTGGGAATTTTCACTTGCTCTATAATTGAGCACATCTAGAATTTTCACTTGCTCCACCCATATACATCTATAATTGACATTTTCACTTGCTCTATAATTGAGCACAAAACAAATAATTGAGCACAGAACAAATAATTGAGCACAAAACAAATATATTATGTCTACGTGCGTGTGTTCATGATATTGAGATCATGGGTTAATTAACTTACAATACATAAATAAAATAAAATTACAATACATAAATTAAATTACAATACATAAATTAAATTACAATACATTAATAAATAGACTACATATCGTCTTTTGTTTGTAGTTCTAGGTGTCGTTGCCAAAGATGATCCACAAGATCATGTCGAAGGTTGGTATGCACTTCCTTGTCACGTATTTCCTTTCGTTTCTTTGCATGCCGATCGCATCTTTCGACCCAATTTTCTTGTATATTTGCGGCCGGACTAACATATAGTTCGTTAAATTCACTTATTTGGAAATCTTGGTCTTCTAGTATCATGTTATGCAATATTATGCAACAATACATAATCCTCGTATTTTGCTCACGTAAGCACGTCGTGGTTGTGCTATAATCCCCAACGACCACTGAAGAACACCAAGCCCGTTCCACATCTTTCCTTGCACCTTCTTGAGCCCTCTTAAAATTTATATCGTGACTTGGTTTCGGGCGTCGAATATGATTTGACAAAAGTAGACCATTGGGATAAATACCATACGCTAGGTAATATCCTTTGGTGTATGTGTGACCATTCACCGTGAGCGGGCCTTTCGAGGCCTTGATCGTCAATGAGGTCAGTCAAACAAATTCGACGATATAGAACATTTAGGTCGTTATTTGCACCCGCTATACAAAAAGTAAATCCACAAATCTGAGATCATTTCCGCTTGCATTATTGCCGGATGTCTGTGATCCCCGTTTAATTGCGCTTTGAAAGCATTCGGACAATTCCTCCATTCCCATGCATACAATCTATACTACTAACCATACCCGGCCCATGATAGTTTTCGTGTTTTCATATAAGCATAATATCATCGGTGAGGGCTTTCTTAAATACTCTCGAGTATAAATCCCATATGCATTTGGTAAAATGGTCCAAACTATCACGACTACGTTAGCCAATTTGCAAATATTCATCAGCATCGGTGTTGTTAATGCGCAATGGCGTATACGTAATTACCCTGATTTCATTATAGGGTGGATACTCATTCTACCAGTAACATCGGCCTTATTTAAAAAATTTAAAGTTCTCGGGAATAGGGTGAACGTTATAGTTAATTATACCTTGGACTATTTTTAAAAATATGCATTAAAACTCATCGGTACCGCGTCAGAAATTCCTTTCGGGATATTTTGGATTATCCCCAAATAATCATTAAGTAGAATTCTTGGCGGCTTCATATTCTCGGGTATATCGTCAGTGTGTGAACTAGTTGCTTCATCGTCGTCTAGGCTAGAAAATTTTTAAATGCAGATCATTATAAGCGTAATAATTCTTCTTTCGAGTTTAGGGTCAAAAAGATCCATGGAAGTTAAAACTTTATGAAATATGGAAGAGTGGATGAAAATGTATGAGAAAGTGTATTTAAATTGTGATTTGGTTGTATTGTTTGAAAAATGTATGTTTTAAAGTGGTATTTATATAGTGAAAAAGAGGGTTTAAATTTTGTAGCCGTTATATATGTATCCGTTAATTAACGTTTAAGCCGTTTGGCGTCGATCACTGAAATAAGCGAAACTGATTTTGGCGGACGAATGGCGGAAATGATGGTGAGCCAATGGCGGCGCCATTGGTGATGATGGTGAGCCAATGGCGTGTTCTTCCTTCCCTCACCGTGCTCTCTTACTTCACGAGGATTTGTTATAAATCTTATTTAATATGTTTTGATATAAGTTATAATAAATCTAATTTTTTTTTATATGTGCATACAAATCATATATTATTTTACTTGATTTTCATACCCATCCGATGAGCAAGATAGTTCCATAATAGAAATGATTATTTAATGAACGACATGTGTTTCTTATATTATACTATATAACACCCATTGAAGTGGAAATTGGATTCCGTACTGTTGCGAAGCCACCGGTTGGGAGGTCGGCTCCAAGGAGGAGGATGGCTTGGGTGCAATGTGGAGCCGCAGCTCGAGACAGCATTGTTCACACGCCGAGCCGAGTCGTCGGCTTAGATAATTCCTTTTTACTTAAATGTAAAATGAAGGGCATCATTGAATACTGAGTTTGAGTGTGTTGTGTTTTAGCTAAGTCTATGAATAATCTAGTTGACTAAATCACTGGTACGAGACTCACTTAGATTCATTGACAGGAAGACAATAATGAAAGAATTGAGAAGTGAAGCTCAATAGTCCTAGAAAAGGATTAGTAAGAAAGGTTAAGTAGTGATTACCCAGAACTTTCTGATACGAGCTTAATCAATCACCACGAATCGGAAGTAATCATGTAGACTCATGCAAATCGGATGAGACGTTACTATGAGATTCCATTAAGCGTATTTAGAATGCGTGAATGAAAAACATTTCATTCTAAAAGGGTCCATAATTGCTCATCATAATGGGAGACCGAGATAAGGTGAACAACTATTGTGAAAACTATGATACTTCGGGGAGTGTATCAAGTTTCACATGAATTGTGCGGGGCAAACGTTGGATGTGACCAAGATCACGAAGCGGCCACGTGGATTAATTAGTTAATGGTGTTGTCGGATCGTGGCGTACTATCTCAATGACCCGAGGAAATATGTCTGAGATATCTAATGGTGTTTCGAATTAGAGCACCCATAAGGGCATCTATCAGGGTAGAGAGGAAGGTATGTTGGGTATTATGATTGTCCAAGAAGGCATTTTGCAACTCCAAGTTGAAAATAAGATGTGAGAGGATATTTTTTTGGGCCTTTTGCGGTGAGATGATTTGTTAGAGCATGACCATGCGACAAGTGTTTGGGAACACTATGGGAAACAAATCTTTCACGGTAATAAGAAAGGACGAAATTATTTTGAGATTAGTTTATCCATGTTTGGTACTTTCTGAAATATCACAAAGTGCGAAGGGATACATTCAAATACCTAAACTCAGTTGAGATGTTGCTAAAGTTTTTGTAAATCACTACGTAGGTATTAAATCGGTTTATTTGAGTTGGATACTTGAATGTTTTGTTAGTAACTTCTTCGTACCGTGAAGTGAAAGTGGTTCTCGTGTTGTTGTTTTGCATAAGTGGGAAAGCATTAGTGTGCAAATCTTTCACAACTAACCTTTAATATGAAAGCTAATTTTAACTTTTATTGCCGATTCGCCCGATTTTAAAATTGAGCTTTCTTATCAATACTACTATAATGCATGCATAATTTTTCTTTAAACGTAAAGAATTTAAATTTGAATAATGTGTAAATCATATAATACCCTTGATTAAAAATAGTATCAACATCCAATACTAAATTATAAATTTATATATTATTTAATCCTCAAAATTAAATCATTTTTTGTTTATAACTCATAAACTATATTCTCACAATGACTACAAATTGAATTCATAAATGTTGTATCAAGAGTTACACCAAAAACAACAAGTGTGCAAATATAATTATTTATCACTATACACTGTTTGTTTATTGTACGAGTATTCGCCTAGTAATAAGTGTGTGTTTGGTGTGGGGCAATGACAATAGGGGAATGTCAATGAATATGATTGTAGATATTTGGTATAAATATATGACTATCAAATATATTATTCACACTAATATGCTCATTCCCCACCAATTTAGTGTCTATGCTATCCATTCCGTGGGTTTTATGTTATCTTTCTCTTTTTGCTACAAAAAATGCATATATTTATACGCATTTTCATCCCATATTATGTCATCCAAACATAAACAATATTAATTATAAACTTAATTATATATATTATCATTCTACCCTTTACCAAATCCGATACTTATTATAATTCGTAGCAACAAAAAAGAATGGAAGTTTACATATTGTATCTTTTCTTGTTCTATAAAAGATGAGGAGGAAAGTTACCTAATAAAGTTTAAAAAATATATTATTTGTTTTAATATTGACCATATTTACTTTTGAATTTTGTTTTAAAAGAATGTTTTGTTAAGTAAAGTTAAAAACTAATAGATTTTGGTAATCTATACTACATTATAAAGTATTTTAGACTTTCTATAAAAAGAAATTTAAAATTTTAAGACCATAAAACATTACTAAAAAAAGAAAAGTAGAAAATTAATGTAAAATCTGAAAGTTTAAGTCTCATTTAAACCATATGTAACTGCCCTCCAATAATGATACATTTTAATGGAATTATTTATAAGAAAAGCTCACTAAACTTATAACCACCAATTTAATGTTAAAGTTTGAAAATAAAAGTGTTAACCATTTACACGATTAATGATTTAGACATTTTACTTTTGAAAAATATTTCTCTACTACTTTATAGTATTTGGGACATGTTAAATAAGAAAGATTAAAATAAAAAATATTTGCTCGCCACAAAAATAGTCACCGGATATCTACCGTTGCATTACTCGGTACTCTTCTAGTAAACTTAAAAGAATATTAAGGTTTGGTAAATACTGTATCTAGCTTTATCAATAGCGAGAATTGCATTTATATCCCTCCAAAGGCTAATAATTGCGTATACGTCCAACCAAAACTTAAAATTGCATATATATTCTTTCAAAGCTTTAAAATTGTCAAATATATCCAAATAGTTATTATATATATATATATTTAATAGGAAAAAAAAAAAAAGTCTGAAAATTATAACTTATTTGTAAAATGATGATTATACCCTTTGTTTACATTCAATTTATACACACAAGACTCTTCATATTTATTTTGAGAAGAATCGGTTCCAATGTAAGCAATGTGGTCGATCATCATATTTATAAATTCGTGTGCTTGTACTTCATCTTTAAAGATTACCATTAGATTCAACCATTTTATTTTGTGAAGAATCGGGTCCAACCATATGCACTTAGTCCAACAAGGCGACATCCCAGATTAAGATCCAGCTGAGGCCTGTTGTAGTACAGCAGCAGGACGGCGGTGATGGCAACGAGTTGTGGTGATTCTAAGTGGGTATGGAATAGTCTAGTTAATCAATGAAAAATTAATACATGTTGTGGGTATATAATAAACTAGCTAAAAGACCCGTTAAATTCACGGGTATTTTAAAGAATCGTAACAAAAACAAATTATAAATAATGTTTATAAATTATACAACAAATTGGAAGAACAATACAAGTGAGTATGTGAGGTGGATAAAAGGACATGTTTGTAAATGAAACCTAGGAACAATACAACAAATTGTCTGATAATTAAAAATGAACATAAAGTAAGAAAAACATATGGTAGTGTCTGAAGTTTTCTACATTGACAACTACATTTATACACTCATAAGAATCAAATGAGTAGGGAGATGAATGTAATCGAGCAATTGTTAAAGTTTGGTTTCTTTTCATATGTTTTACATGACTATTGTTTGACACGGAACGGGCCAAATGAGTTTTTGGATAAGTTATCTGATTCAAAAATATGACTACTCAATTTTCGGGATTTTTTTCGCTACCATATTAGTGGTACCGAATTTTTTTTGGGCTCAATTCATGGTACCGGTACCGTACCGTGTATTGGGAGTAGGTACCATTTCGATACGATACCAGTACGGTTCCGGTTCGGTACCGAAATTCATGTCCAAATGCTCATTCCTATGTTTTTGTAAAAAAGTTTATTTAACTTGACGTTTTTTAAGTTACCATAATAATTTGGTGATGGATCACATGTCAATCTTTGCTTAAAGACAAACGAATACGCCATTACATAATGGACATAATACTTTGAAGTTTACTTTCGAATAACATATATGGGCTACAGGTAGTGGAACCAGGAAATAGTGCCTCAGGGCCATTCACAATCATTCTTATCAATCACCACCTCCAACAAAAATGGCAGACTACCTTAAGACACATTGTCTACAATTACATGATATGACATCTTTTATTTGTCGGAGGTCTGTGCACATCTTGTGCTTCTACATGAACCTTGGTATCCAGCTCACTACATACAGAACCACTTTTTTTGTTACTCACATTCAACGGACTTTTTCAGGAAACAACTTTTCACTATAGTTAATTGCAACAATCTCTATATGTGCATCAATCATGTCAAGTAACGAAAAAAGGATAACTAACAATAACAACAAAGTTTACATGTTTTGACTCGGTACTAAACCCGTACATTTGTGTGTTTAGTCATAATTAATTTAACTGGATTTTGGTTAATATTTATCCTCTTCAAAATCCTTGAGCTTCCACTCTAAGTAATATTTGAGCATAAGTAAGCATATAACAGGCGGGTTCCCTCTAACAACCCATTATACTGAAATTTTCACTATCTCAGCCGCTAGGACTAATATGGTGTCTAAAACATTTACTTCAAGGGAATGCAATTATCACAAGGCATTTAAACAAAATAACCAAATAAGCACCATTCATCTCTTGTTGCTATATAAGCACCAACTCTTAAGCAAAGTGATTGAAGCTTGTATAGCTTGACAAAATGTTTTCTTAAGTCTGCGTCTAGAGTAAAAAATTGCTACTTCATCATCAGCCTTCTCCAAACTTGTTTATCTCACAGCAAACATTATGGCTTCTAGCCACTTTAATAAAGAACCTTGTAGAATAGAAATAGATATAACTATATATACTGGAAACAAACTAAAACCACAAAAACCTCTTTTGTATTCACTATGGAAAACATAAATTTAATAAAATTTACACATTTATAAATATCTATTTAGATGTCACATGATAAGATCTCTAAGTAAAAAGGCCTATGTTAAAGAGTAAAGTTGTGTTTGGAATATTATGAAGTCAGCTCTTTAAAACTTGTATACTTCTGGTGTCTTATATCTTGTTTATCCACATTGATATCTTTATTTTCTTTAAGATAGTTAAAGTATCAATCTCAGAGAATGGATTGAATAGACCTTGCATCAATCAATTAAATTACATGTGATAGTCATTCGTTGATCGTTAGCTTTAAAAACTTTTTATTTGTTGATCTTTAGCTTTAAAATCATTTTAGATCCATTATACTTGTTGCTTGACTGCATACATTTCTACAACGAAGATTTTTTACTGCATAAGAGCATTAGTTTGACAAAACAAAATTGATTAATATCAGTTACTTTTAAGGTAACTAATAGGACGAAACCAAGAGTCACTATAATATGATATCTAAAATTCTTAAAATGGATTATTTTTCAAGCCTGTTAGTGCAAATATTACGATATTTAATCTATACAGTCTCGTTTGTTTTGATTGATGACAAACATGTAACTTGTAATACATAACGTAAAATGTACAAGTTACTTGTAATTACATTTGTCTCAACATACATTCAACACCTCTCGATGTCTCAGGTCCTCGTATGTTACAACACAGGTTAAAACATGTTTGTTATGTGGCATTATGATCAAACCCATTAACAAATCTTTTAGAATGTTTAAAATACGTTTAGAGTCACTAAGTATTTTAATAGGTTAACCATTCTATTTGAACCCATTTTACATTTTGCAATCACAAGTATTTTATACAAATACATCTTTTGTAAAATGTCTAACAAATATATACTTTTATTTGTACAAGTAAACTAACTATAATATTCATACAAGTACTAAAAGTTTGCTTACACTTGACAAAATATATATTATTTTGTCAAACCACATAACTAGATATTTTATTTTATAAAGGCAATTAGACTTTTATAAACTAGTTACATAATACATTTTACAAGTTTATTTTAATGAACATTTTAATCTAAATGAAAATACATATTACATCATGGCATGCATCATCCTTGTAATCTTTAGAAGATTTCATAGAATATTTTGTTTAGATTTGGACTCTACGTAGCTTACACAATCTTGGATGGATTTGGTTGACTTTGGTAAGATTTTGGTAATCTTTAATAGGACCCACGGTACCAAAATGGTACTGCAGTAGGAACCTTTTGAGGGTTCCGTGGTCCGTGGACGCTCATCCATTTGGCTATAAATAGCAAGCCAAACCAAGTTGTTTTAATCATCCCTTCAACACACTTTCTCTCTACCCTTATTGCATCATTTAGATCTGTAGATAACAATGTAGAAACATACATTAATCACCCTCACCATCACATGATCATAATGCTTCTAACATTCATCTTTGTTGTAAGCATACTCTACATCTTGATCAACCAAGGAAAGATTGGAGATCTAGCCATCCCCACTCACCACAAGCTGAAGATCTATCACAACAAGTTTAGGGAACTTGTGATCTTCATCATGAAGGCTTCCTATCAATGGAAGTTCATTTAGAAGTAGTTATTCATATCCATTAGACATTTGTGTCATGGATCATTAGTGTAAACATTTTATCATTGCATCTTCACAACACTTTCACCAAACTAGATTAGATGGTTTATGTGTTTGTGCCATAAAACACAAGGTTTGTTATGTTGGGCCATAAAATATAATGGGAGTGGTTGTACCCTTGTAAAAGAACTCGACATCTAGCTTAGTGTCGGAAATATTGTATAGGCGACGTTAGGTTGGTTCTACCTCGAACTAGAACCGGTATTTAGCTTTGTACCGGAAAAAGTGTAAACGACGATTGTAAGGTTTTCTCCGCCGAGAAGGGAGCTTGTTGATTTAGTGAAGTAACTCTCGAGTTGGGTACTCGGGGAGTGGAGTAGGGCAGAAAGGAGATCCGTGACCGAACCACTATAAATCCTCGTGTTCGGTTTGCACTTTCCTTTCTTTATCTCTTTACTTTTATACTTGCACTATACTATTGCTTGTGATGTGGTTTGATGTTAATACTTGTGTGACAACATGGTTTACTATGCTTTACATTGGTCACAAACAATAATTGGAACTTTCATATTATAACAAGCTTCATAAGCGATTTGATACTAAAGATCTAAAGTTTTTTAAACGGTAACGTATTCACACCCCTTCTCGTTTCCACAATTGGTATCGAGCCACGTAGCTCTTATTTTCAAAACAAATGGGTTTTAAAATAGAGTACGATCCATGTATCAAATTACCATTGAAGTGAAAAATAATATGAAAAATGCTTTGCTTGTTATACTTAGAAATTTTGTTGTTAAATGTAACTTTGTATACAAGCTTGAAGGTTTTCTTGAAAAATAAAATAAAAGTTTGTTGAAAGAACTAGTAAGTATTGTATTGTGTGCTTATAGAAAATTTACGAAGAAATATGATTTTAAAGGAGTGTTTGGGATAACTATAAATTTAGTTGAAAAATCACCTCCGTAAATGTTTAAGATAAGTTACATAAGTAGATATGTTGTTAAATATGTATATTATATGTTTACTATGAAATCTAGTAAGTCACACACGTTTTCTATATGTCAAATACTAGTTTTGGTGAATCTGTCTCAGAGGACCACGGCACCAAATCTTATAAAGGGTGGATCCTTTTATTTGGTTCCGTGGAATCCGTGCAATGTACAGTATGCTTGATTTTTGGGCAACTTCAAAAATCATAACTAATTAACCGAAGTCGTCCGATGCAGTCGAGCCACCTATCATTTTAAAGGGAATTGAGTCTACTTTCACTTAAAAATACTTTTACGACCTGAGTCTAATTTTAAATAAGTGAAATAGACCAAATACTATAGTATTTCTAAAATATTGAGTTTCGCTTTAACATAAAAACTCAAATTTTTGAATCAAACAATTTAAGTTGGTATTCTTAGAACTTTGATACAACTTCCTTTGAAACTAAATAATTTGGTAATATGTTTAAAGGAAACTAATCAAGCTTGGTATACATCGTCATATTTAAACGCAAAAAGACGAAAAGTGTCTTTCTTGTTATGCTATGCTAAATGACCACTTGTTTATGTTGTTTGCATATATGTTGCTTGCTTATTTTCAAATTGTTGTTTACACTTGTTTGTTTGCATAATATAAGTGTCAATCTTGCTATGTTATTTATTCGCTTGTTTGACGATTTCTTGTGTATGCACAATAGGATATTTGCTAGATTTTGTGCACTAAGTTGGAAAATTATTTTACCATCGCTTGTAGAATTAGATCACTTTCTTTGCATAGGTTATACTAACATCTCGCATAACTTATGATATGTCATAACTCACTTAGCAATGAGTACTAACTAAATTAGTCAAGTACTTTGAAAAATGAAGGTTTTAAGAGAGTGTTTGGTACAAGGACAAAAACAATGTTGTATGATGTAATATATGTGTTTTGTAGGATGATAAAATAACTTAAAACATTGATGTATGCTAACCGGTTCATGCAGGGGATAACACACGGGTGTTATCAAATTTTACCCATTTTCATTTATATGTGAAAATCGTTAGCCCTTGGTCAAAGTCTATGCTCCACTATGTTTGTATATATGTTATTGACTTTTCCTAACTAGAAATGATTAATGTCACATATTTTAAGCAAAATTTAGGTTTGAAAAACTCCCGAGCACACTAAAAATGGGTACTGAAGTTTTACGGTGTCCACGGATTAGACGGCACAAAAATTTGGTAATGCCGTTTTGTTATGCATTTTGTGCTACGTTCCGGATTTCTGTCTGGACCGGCACCAAATTAAGGGTTCCGCCTATGCAAAAATTGGTGCGGAAAAGTGGATTCTCTGAGTAAGTTGTTTAATTTTACTAAATCCCGCAATCTAATTTTCCAAATTTCTTTTCTAGGATAGTTGTTAATGTATATCTTCATGTAATGCATTCAATACATCCTCAATGAATTAACTTAGGATGTTTGACATGATCTTAGACACTTCAATCTCATTAGAAACTACCATCTTTGTATGCAAGATTAACATCAATTAAGCCAGAAGAAAAACCACTAGGATTAACATTCGATCTTGTTGCTTCATTAACTTGAACTCTACATCATCAGACTCATTACCTCTCAACATCTCATCACCGATTCAAGATGTGAACTTTCTAAACATAAGTGCTCCAACTCCACCACCAAAATAACCCACCATTATGACCTCTTCACAACCATCCAAAACACCTTCACTACCAAAGTCTCCAAAACTTGTACCTATCGAGTGCTTTGTGCAACACAACCAACATCTCCTCACCCATTTGCGGATGACTTAGATGACTTACCGAGACTAACAAATCTGGACTCATTATTTGCAAAGATATCATACACAAGTCTATCATATGATTATAGATATTGTTTTGTATCTACATGTATTGCCTCACTTGGTTAACATGAAAATAATGTGTCATCCTTCAAGACTATAAGTATTTACATAGAGTCATAACTCACACGTATGTTAAAGACATACTATCAAGTCTTGTTTTCCTTGAGTTCAATCTAAGCTTTATAATCTCAACAAATTAGGATTGACAACTTAAGTATTTCATCCGAAATATTCAAGTATATGCGACTTACGATTGTAGTCATTAAAAGTCATATCCTAAAAATCAACACCCAAGTATTTTAACAACACATGTTGAAACACTTATCCAAAACCAAACAATCCCATTGTGCCACTTATCCCTCTCTGACACCTATTATCCCTCTTCCATCTTTTGGCACCATTAAGTGTATTGCTCATGAACTTCCAAGAGCATCCTTTAAATCAAACATGCCCTTTCAAGGTGAACCTATACCTCAGCCCCTAAGCTTCATAGACATAACAAAACTTCAAGACTTCACCCACTAGTTGTTGCAACCAATGAACCATAAGAATTAGTATCCATACTTTTTGTGTTCAACATCTATGGACAAATAATCAACCTAAGTACTCCCATAGCACAACAAACCCTACATCACCACATCCTTATTTAGACACACTAGAAGACCTACCACCTAGATCAACCAATCCACCATCCTTACCATCATTTGAATTCGTTGAGTGTATTGCTCAAAAGCCCTTGTGTCCAACACTTGTACTGAATCAAATGCACGTTTGAACAAACTCAACCATCCTTTCCAACATATAAGGACTTAGATAATTCATTATGGCTAGAACCTCAACTATCAAATAAGCATGGTGCTCTTGGTAATTGTTGTCAATTTCCACTAGGTATAAGTAGTACTACCTTCACAAATTATCAAAGTATTAGTAATACTTTGTCATTAAACTGCATAAATTTAGAAGTTAAACTCAAATCAACATTTTAACAACATATGTTAAAATGCAATCTCAAAGCCAACATCATACACCCCAAGCAACAATGACTCTTGAGGAGTATACATAAGAAACTCGAGTGAATTCCTCTTGTCATCATCTAGTGAATATAATCTTGAGACCAAGTTTATTTAGATGGGACTATCCGATTCAAACACTTTGGCTTCATATCTTCATTTAGGAAAACATGATGTTTTGAAGAACATTATGCCTAAGATTCATGCGTTAAGCTTTCATTTTGTTAAAAGGATATTGTATATCCTATGCATCACTCTTGCGACATAAATGGTTGTGTTACAAGAGATTTCATTACACCTCATTGGCTAAATGATCTTGAAACAAACATCTACAAGTTCTATGAACTAGCGTATCAAATTCATCTTGTCATACTTGTTTTCATAAGCATGATAACTTTATCCCATGGGATAATTTTATTTGTTGAAAGATACTATTTGTATCTATTTCCTTTCAAGCATACATCATAACCTAACCTTGCTCAAACCGAGTGCACATCCAAGGTTAAAACTACACATCTTTAGAACATACACATGATCTATTGAAGTTAGTAACCTTATTTATATTCTTGTCAAATAAAGTTCCAAAGAGCTTTCTTGAGAACATTCTTAATTTAACATATTCCATTCCCTAGTCTTAGATAATATACATTTCAACTCAGCGCCAAAAGATGTCATCCATTAGATCATTACAACCTTAGATTCTAAACACAAAGATTAAAACACCATTGTTAAAATTTGTGTGTATAACATGACGTCTTCATCACCTTAGTTATATTGCATATTAGTTAAGTCACATTAAGCCAAGTATTGGTAAACTATCATCTTTTATGCACTTTAATAGGCAAAGGTAGGAGTTCCCATCTTTCTAACATGAGAATGACTATTGGAGAACCTATTGCACTAGAAACTCAATTTGACCTAATGGTTGAATTGCTTCCTGGAGAGAAGTTGGGTATGTGGAATCACCCGTAAAATTGGTCGTGTTTAGCCTTAATTGAGCACCGCTAGTAATAGTCTCATATTCATTCTCCAACTTGAAAAATCTGTTTTCCTATACTTGCCTAAAGTGTTAAAACATTGATAGTTTGCCTCGCTTAGGAATACTAATCAAACAAGTAGTATATATGACTTTTCTTTTTAAAACCACTTGCATTGCACTTACATGTGTTGATTACATGTTCTTGTTTGATACGATAAGTTGATTTGACATTATCTTAGTGTTTGATAACTAGTCAAATGTGTAAACCTTAGTGACATTTTATCTTCATAATGCTTGTATTCTTGTTTCATGCTACCAAACGTTTAAACCTAAACTTTATTTGCATGATGCTTACTTCAATTATTTTTAGCATGATTATGACCATAATATGGCATTATGCGTATAATTTTGATATGATATATTTGTGTTTGAAACTATTAGTTGGCATTCATTAACATCGATGTGTAGATAATGCATCCAATGATACATGCTCTAGTTTAAAATGATCAATTGTCTTGACATTTTCTTGGTGTTTGATACCTACTTGATTAATTGTTAAATGTGTAAACCTAGAACTTTTTTTTTGTGATGCTTTATGCTTAATATTATAAACATGATTAATGATATTTAAGGTTGAAGAAAATTTTGTAATCTATATAATGTTTCACATGACTAATGTGTTATTTGTGAAATATATGTCATTGATGTATCCATGTTAAAGCTATTGTCTTTTGTTGACATTCCTTAAATCTATGAACAAGATGGTCTAAATGATACATGCTCCAAATTGTTATGTCTTAAACATGGCTTGCATGAATCTTTCATCTTGTTTCTTTTTCTTCTTGTCACACTATTTGTTTGCTACGTGTGCACATATAATATGTCAAAGTGCTTTTGGTATGACAAACTTTTAGAAGCCTTTTTATCTTACAAATTAATCACATAGATTATTGTATATCAAAGTATGCTTAAGTGTCTAAGTCTAACGACAAAACAATCTCATAATGAAATGTCTTGAATAAAGTTGTATTCTTGCATAATATGATTGTTTTGATGCTATCTTGTATGGTGATTTCTTGTCTACTAAGTGCAATGTGTTGTTTTGCTTATATAATATGTTATCATTTGATTTCTATCATGTTAACATCTTTTGTCACTAACAAATTTGTTTTGTAGGTTGATAACAAATTATTTGTTATCTCACTTGGTTCTAACTTTTATATGCTCATTTTGCATAATCCCTTTTATTGCTACATAGATTAGTACTATGCTTTATGGGACCCCTACACTTGCATATAGTTTAAAAGCATATAGAATTAAGTTCTAGAGGGTTGGCTTTGCATTTTGTCTTTCAACCCGACCTCTTTCCAAATCTCATTTTTGCTTCCGCTTTCCAAAAATCACATACATCATTATTTAGTTATAACAATACTCTAATCCTCTTCACTTCCTATTAGGAAACCACATGCCTCATCATACATCATCTCTGCATTAATCGAGAAGAGAGGTACATGACTTTAAGGTTGAAGTTCATTGTATGCTAACCATCATCCATAAAAACATCACTAAGCTCATCTCTTTCGTTAACCGAATAACCTCCTAAACACTTTGTTGTCATTCCTTATTTGATACATTACACATTATGTTGGATGTCCACCAATTGAGGGGGAGAGAAATCCATTCACATAATTGTCTTTTGTCAAAATTTATGTCTCTTAGACTCTAAAATACCAACACATAGGTAAACACCACTTAGCTAAAACCGGTTCATGAAACCACAACTAGTTCAACCTTTTAACCTTATATCACAAGTTTGCACCAATACCTCATCAAGTGAAAAACATATCATGTGTTTTACAAACTTCTTCATCTCCACAATCAACAAATCTAGGATTTTCCTTAAACTAGCACCTTACAACTTCACTATCTAGAACACCATCATAGGATCTTATCCTTTTCTAGCTTGACATATATCATGCATGTCATTGTCAGTGCAAACGATATATTAATCAAAAAAGCCATTTCCAACACGTTGGTCCATCCAACTCTCACTTATATGATGTCATTCTCATCCTCATATAGGTACTCATTATTATTATTATTAGTATTTTCCATATTGTCTTCACTTCTTTTCAAAGTGATAATCATCCATGTCGGTCAAAACCATGCTAATACTACCTTTCCCATTGTCACCTAGAATAGGTCATTTTATAATTCGTGTCAATCAATGAACGAATTTATCTTCATGTTAATACTTTTAGATAGAACACATTATTGATTACACTTGGGTTGAAGCATATGAGAACTTGCTCAAAACAATAGGTTGTTAGCATCAATAAATCATTCAAATCATAACCCTTATGCATCATTGAAATGCAATGTCCATTCATATTTTTTTCTTCTTAGCTTTGGTCACTTGACATGACGAAAGGATTGCATGAGTCCATATTTTTATATTTGCTATACATATGAGTTTCTAACTCCTTAATAGCTTCCTACCTAATCACCACCACCTTCCATCACACTTTCACTAATCATCACCACCATGGATTAGCGAAAACTTACTTTTGTAAATCTCGAGTCATCTACCATCACCACATGAATCCTACTAGTAAACCGACACCAACACTAGCACCACTAGTGGCACACCCTGTGGGAGACTTCATATCTTCTTTCTAGGAACTATTTTGTAGGTTTTATCATATTATATTCTCACTTTTCTTATGATTGTAATTAGGAGACTACACTTCATGAGATCTTTGATTATATCATTTATCACATATATACATCTTATTTTTCTTTGTGAAAAGATGAAATATATTGCACTAATGTTTTTCATTGTAGGTTCATCATCATATACACTCGATTGTATATAACTTACTCATCTAAGGATGAAGTTTGCATCAATTATTTTTCTTATTTTAGGTGCTTCACACCCTAGCAAGGAGGAATATCCTTCATATTGCATCGTCTCTACACTTGGTTGTATATGACATATTTGTCTAAAGACAAAGCTTCTATTATACTAATATTTATTTTGAAGGTTCATCTTGAGACCCTAGAGCAAGGGGAGCTTCCACAAGAATTTATGAATGCATCTTATACACACTTTGTTGTATCACTTACTCGCCCAATGACTAATATAGTTTTGCACTAATATTTGTTTTGTAGGTTTTAATCATACCTCGACGCCTCAAACAAGGGGGAGCAACCGTCAAGGGGAGCATGCACGCATTTAGCATCATTCTCACTTTTCAACAAGCATTTGTGCTTCGATAAAAGTGGAGAAAATAGGCTAACATTGCTATGCATTTTTCTTTTTTTTCTCATAATTTTTGTTGCATAAAACTAACCTTGATGTAGGTTAAGCCTCTTTATTTGATCCATGGATCCGCTACCAAACAAGGGACGGATTGAAGTAGACGATTTAACTTCACTAGGAATGATGCAAGCTCGCCTTTTTGGGGAGAAATGAAGTTAAACTCCAAGGACACGCCCTTTTTGTTTCGACAAAAGGGGAGAAGAGTGTAAACGGAGAAGGTAATGTAAAGGTAGTAAGGATAAAAGTAACCTTTTACATTTTACTTATTACATATCTTTGTCATCATCAAAAAAGGGGAGATTGTTAAAATATTATTATATATTTAATCTATACAGTCTCGTTTGTTTTGTTGATGACAAACATGTAACTTGTAATACATAACGTAAAATGTATAAGTTACTTGTAATCACATTTGTCTCAACATACATTCAACACCTCTCGATGTCTCAAGTCCTCGTGTGTTACAACACAGGTTCGTACATGTTTGTTATGTGGCATTATGATCAAACCCATTAACAAAACATTTAGAATGTTTAAAATACGTTTAGAGTCACTAAGTATTTTAATAGGTTAACCATTCTATTTCGAACCTCATTTTACATTTTGCATTCACAAGTATTTTTACAAATACAGTAAAATGTAACTATACATTTTATTGTACAAGTAAACTACTATAATATTCATACAAGTACTAAAGTTTATTTACACTTGACAAAACTATTATTTTCTAAGCAAACTAGATATTTTATTTACATAAAGGCATAGGCTTTTATAAACTAGTTACATAATACATTTTCAAGTTTATTTCATGAACATTTTTAATCTAAAATGGAAATACATATTACATCATGGCATGCATCGTCCTTGTAATCTTTAGAAGATTTTTTAGAATATTTTGTTTAGATTTGGACTACATATTTACACAATCTTGGATGGATTTGGTTGATTTTAAGATTTTGGTAATCTTGCCGCTTACTCCCCCACCTGCACCAAATGGCGGAACCCTTTGAGGGTTCCGTGGTCCGTGGACTCCTCGTCCATTTTGGCTATAAATAGAAGCCAAACCAAGTTGTTTAATCATCCCTTCAACACACTTCTCTACCCTTCTTGCATACATTTAGATCTCATTAACAATGTAGAAACATACATTAAACACCCTAATGATCATGATCATAATGCTTCTAACATTCATCTTTGTTGTAAGCATACTCTACATCTTGATCAACCAAGGAAAGCTTGGAGATCTAGCCATCCCCACTCACCACAAGTTGAAGATCTATCACAACAAGTTTAGGGAACTTGTGATCTTCATCATGAAGGCTTCCTATCAATGGAAGTTCATTTAGAAGTAGTTATTCATATCCATTAGACATTTGTGTCATGGATCATTAGTGTAAACATCATTGCATCATAACAACACTTTCACCAAACTAGATTAGATGGTTTATGTGTTTGTGCCATAAAACACAAGGTTTGTTATGTTGGGCCATAAAACATATGGGGAGTGGTTGTACCCTTGTAAAAAGAACTCGACATCTAGCTTAGTGTCGGAAATATTGTATAGGCGACGTTAGGTTGGTTCTACCTCGAACTAGAACCCGGTATTTAGCTTTGTACGGAAAAAGTGTGTTTAATTTATTGTAAGGTTTTCTTCTCTGAGAAGGGAGCTTGTTGATTTAGTGAAGTAACTCTCGAGTTGGGTACCGGGAGTGGAGTAGGCGGAAAGGAGATCCGTTACCGAACCACTATAAATCCTCGTGTTCGGTTTGCACTTTCCTTTCTTTATCTCTTTACTTTTATACTTGCCCTATACTATTGTTTGTGATGTGGTTTGATGTTAATGATTGTGTGACAACATGGTTTACTATGCTTTACATTAGTCACAAACAATAATTGGAACTTTCATATTATAACAAGCTTCATAAGCGATTTGATACTAAAGATCTAAAGTTTTTAAACGGTAACGTATTCAACCCCCCTTCTACGTTTCCACAAAGCCATCAGATCTCAACCAGAACCTACATATTGTGTAGTCTTCCCAATCTGAATCACGAGATCACAATGCATTAGGTAGCCTGACTACTAAATTACAGTCTCAAAATGTTAATGAAAAATAATCTATATTGACCATCGTAAGTAAATGGGTCAAAATTGCAACCTTGAAAAAAAAACCAAAGGCAGAGAAATACCTCGTTAGGATCAGCAGCGGTTCCAGCAATGACAACATCTATAGCATCATTGTTTTTAGTCCTAGAATGTTAACGGGAAAAAGTCAAACCTGCTATATATCAATCAATTGTCTCTTACTAATCAATGTATCGAAATTTCAGTCCAAGATCATTTCTATGAATGATTAAGTTATTTTCTTACCATCATTCTTAGACATGTTACTGAAAGCTTGTATATCTTTACGACATGATCTGCCATAACCATCACCATAATAGTATAAAAAATGAAATACCAAAAAAAAATCTTAATATTAATAAAAATTAAAACGCATATATTTGGAACCCCAATGCTAACAATGTGATTTCTCCACCTTCGGTATCGATCCATCTTTCAAAAGAAAAATATAAAATAAACTTGTTTAGGATCCAACATGAAGTAATCTTCATTGATTAAAAAAAAGTGAGATGCAAATACACTCTCGTATATTTAGAGGCAACTGACCTTATTTAGAGTCGCTAATACGGTTGAAAACTCTTATCGAAGAGCTAAAATAAATGGAGCTAACATTGGGGATGCCATTCAAATGCCTGTTATAAAGTTGGACCTAAAACATGTAATGAAGAAAAAATGCTTGAAATTAGAAACATACTCCATTGCCAAAAAAAAATTATGCTAATTTTTTAATTGGATCTGTATTATAGTTTTGAATGTTTAGAAAAACAAATGGAAAGGATTACAGAAGATTGACTTTACAAAATGACAAAAATGATTTGAAAAAGGGGAAAACAATCGTACTGAAGAATCTTTGTAAGTTGAGTAGTACCTTCCAAAAATATTGATGCTCTATCTTTCAAGACACATCAGTGCATTTAATAGGGGCTGCTTCATATGGCTTGTACAAAACTCTCTTTAATTAGATAGTATATATATAGATAGATGTAGTAGCTATATTTCAGATCTTTTCGTGTGGCTAGGACGAACCCACGATAAAATTTCATGGTGATACATCTTGTTTAATGGTGAAGCTTGAGGTCAATCATCATTTTTGGGTTTTATTTCTAGGGTTTAAAGATAGAGGTAATAGAACTTGTTACTGTGTTTTTCAAAGATAGAGATATGTACTAAAGATTGGATCTGAAGCTCACATCATTTTTTGATTTGAAATTTTATTTTATGTTGCTTTGTTTATCATTTACAAAGAAACAAGATGAGTTGTATTTGTATAAATAGATATTTTCACTTACCTGTGGCGTGGTAATGTTATGATTTTTGTGTATATATTGAATGAAAAAAGGGTATAATCGTCATTTTATAAATAAGTTAGAATTGTCAAACATTTTTTTATTAAATATATGTAAATTAAGCATTTGGATATATTTGATATTTTAAAGCTTTGGAAAGATATATATGCAAATTTTAGTTTTAGTTGGATATATATCCAATTATAAGCCTTTAGAGAGATATATATGCAATTCTCCCTTATTAATAAAACGTTTTTCTTTTCTTTCAGAACAGAGGCAAGGTGTGTTAAATAATGAACAAGGAAGAAGTAGCTCACAAACCACCAATCACCGTTCACAATTTCTAGTTAAGTATGAAAAAATGAACATTTTTAAAAAATAATAAACAAATTCTTTGCCAAACAAGCAATAAAAATCAAAAAGCTCGTCGCTCACCGCTCATCGCTCCAAAAAAACTTCAAAAAACTCTGCACTAAATATAGCGAGAGACTTCCTGCCAACCTTTTACAACTTTTGTTCTTCACATGGTGACATGGAACGACCTTTTTTTCTTTTCATTTATCTTTCAAATTAATTTTCAGTAGCGATTACTATGAAAATCTTCTTCCTAATTAAGCTTTACAATGTTTGTTGAACATATTTCTATTAACTGTCAAAGAGACATTAAACCTCATATCATATTTCTATCAACTAATATTTATTTTTTTTGTAAGTGGCGATACATAAACCTAAGGCTGCCCCCAATAGTATCGATCGTGACTCGATCGAGGGACTAGGGGCGATCGATTCCACTCGATCGGCTTGTTGTGGAGTGAGTCGATCGCCAAAAAAAAACTCAAAGGGGTCGTCTGCTTGATCGAAACCACAAACCACTTCTAGCCGTTGCATATCCAAACAAAAAAAAATCCTACCGTTTGAAATTTTATTAAAAAAAAAAATCCTTACTAAACTACTCTATAAATACACAACATATTTACACACTAAACTCACAAATCTCATTTCACACACTCTATATATTCTTCCACACTATGAGTTTTAATTTACGAGTATTCATTACCGATTCGTCATCGGATGATGAAAATGAAGTTAGTAATCGTAGTTTATGATGCTTAATGGTGAGTGTTGGGAGGTTTTCAGCGTCACAAAAACTCTCATGCAAAACACTGTTACTAGGGATCGCTTAGTGCTCATAACCGTTTAAGGATGCTTACTTCAGACCCCAACATACGACACGATATAGCATTCCATGATCGTTTCGTATGAGTCGGAGACTATTCACATCGAATTGTCCGGAGATATAACGGCATCATTTACCTTATTTCCAACAAAACTCCTAATTGTACAGCGTATTTGGATTTCTCCATTGATGAAGTGTACTTCGTCAATCCGCATCCAAACGTACCGGAGTCAATGCTGATGAAGACGACATGCTGCAACAAGCGTCAACACCGTGAGTGTCCCGAAAATTTGTGAGGCCATAATGGAGTTATATGGTGGCGGCTTCAGCGAAATGACGGTTAGTGACATTGACAAACTCTCTATGCTCAATCAATATGAAAGTCATATATAGGGAAGCATCGATTGCACGATTGGCAAAGGGGAGAATTGCCCACATGCTTTTAAAAAGCTCAATTTGTAGTGATCACGGCGAATCCTTTTCATTTTATTGGAAGTTTATCGCGTCCCCAAGATTTATGGATTTGGCATGCGTTCTTTGGTGTCGCAGGGATGAATAACGACGTAAATGTTTTTTACATGCACGCCTCTTTTCAATGATTCAAAACGGGGTGAGCACGGATGTGAAATTGCTAACGGCGCGGCCTTATAAACGGGATATTATCTTGTTGATGGGATATATCCGGAATGGTCAGTTATTATGAATTCCATTAAAAATCCAGGGTCGAATGATCACAAACGAATATTGTATAAGACGATGCACGAAGAAGCAAGAAAAGATATGGAACGTGCTTTTGGTGTACTAAAGAAGAAGTGGCTAATGATTAAACATCCGCTGAGGGTTTGACAAGAGCGTCAATGCATATATGTAAATGCATCATATTACATAATATGATAATTCAGATCTAGAAGTTTATATCTCCCGTATTCTTTCCAAAGATAACACGTTCTTATGATCCCATAAGAACGCATGTGGAATCGTTGGAAATTACCTGGGAGATATGCAACAAAACAACTCATCTTAGCCTCAAAGCCGATTTGGTGGAAGACATTTGGCATCGTCTATAATCAAACTAGTTTAGTGTTGTATAATGTGAATGTTTTAATTTTATTTGAATTATTATGTAACGCTTTAATTATTAATGAAATTTTATTTTGTGTTAAAAATGTTTAAAAAAAAAAAAAAAAAGAACTTGGCCTTCCTTACTGGCACCTAATCGCCTCTGAAGGTCGGCTGGAGAGAAAGCTGACGTAGTGGTGAAAAAGTAATGAATCAACTTCTTATCAAAGGCATTCATTATTTTAAACTTTTATAAAACTTTATAATTTAACTATGTCATTAACTCATAAAACTTTTGTTTGTATAGACCTATTTTCATTACACATAAACTTCTTAAATTTTTATAACATCTCATACAACTCAAATTCATTAAATTGTGAAGAGGTCCAAAATATTAGACATTTTGATGCCATGTAAGCATAAAATAGTTTTCCAAAATGATAGATAAAAGTTTAGACCTTTTCATGATTTTATAAACATTTTTGTAAACTAACATAGTGGATTCTCTAAGAATGAGACCAAATAATAGGCACACGCCATTTATTTTTTGACAAGCGTTTTACATTTTTTTCTCTCATCATTTTCACTAATTAAAATTTTAAATGCATGAATCACAGTTTTAGGTCTATGTTTTAGACATATAGTTAAGAGGAAATTACATTTATATACTTATTAAAGTTCAATATTACATTAATGCCCTTCTCACTTTTGTAATTATGTCAATATTTTTTTCAAACTTTTTTAATTATATCATTATCCTTTCAAACTTTAAGTTCTCGTATACATCTCAAAATCGACATGTTCTTTCATCACTCGAGGCTAAAAAGTATATATGAACAAATAAATAAATACGAACAATATGTTCTTTCATTTATATATGTCCAAACTTTTGTAATTACGTCATAATATTCTTTCATCAATCGAGTCCAAAAATATATCTGAACGATATAATTATAATGAATTTAAGAGATAAATAATTTTTTTGAATTTAAAATTAATACAATTATAATTTAATTAATATCTGGATATATATGAGAATTTAAAAGTTTTGAAAATATATTGATGTAATTACAAAAGTTTGAGAAGGAAATTGATGTAATGATAATAGCGGGAAGGATATTTATGTAAATAAGAAGGATAAGAATGACACAAACACAGACTTAGGATGACAAAATATTGAAGTTTGTTCATATATACTTTTACGTAATATTGAAGTTTAAAAATGACAAAAACCCGTAACTTAGGAGCTACCTAGCCAAAACTCCGTAAATGATGTTTGCCCCTCCACTTATAGCAAAAATTTCGCCTTATTCGTCATAGATTTACATCAGTCTGAAAGATTTTGTTTATGATCGGATTAAGACAATAAATTCTTTATTTGGTAAATCTAAGACTGAAACTCCTATTTTTAGTCAAGTAATATTCAAATAGGGGTAATTTCATATTTACCCAACTTAAACATGATAATGTCATATTTACTCAAATCATGCTTTAAGGGTTCGTTTGGTAGGACGGAATGAAATATCAACTGAATGGAATAAACTATGTAATGGAATGAAGAGTGTAATGTAATGATTCATTGTAGTTATTAATATGTTTGGTTTGTATAATAAGACGTAATGGAATCGATAATAAAAAGACTAAAATATCCATTAATGATAGAAAGTTTATTTAATGTGGCTAATTAATGAAGGAATTTTATGTAATTTGATTCAATTACAAGATGTAATGAAAAAAAAGTAGGGGGCGCTTAAGGAATGGTTTTGGTGTAATGGATCATTACTTGCAATGAATCATTACATTCTTTAAATGTAAACAAACAACATTTATTCATTACATCGTAATAATCATTTCCATTACGACTTTGATTACGACATACCAAACGCTACGTAAATGCATTGTATATCATGCATTCAAAAGTTGTATTTTAGGTAAATATGACATTTTCATGTTTAGACAGAATAAATATGAAATTATCCCGTTCAAATAAATTAGATTAGAAAAACCACGTACACTTTAATCAAATATAGATTCTATAACTTTACTTGGCGTAGGAAGTTAATGGACTTGATCTGGGCTTTTATTGCCCCCTCAGTTTTTTTTATTTATTTATTTATTTATTTATTTTTATAATTTTGTTTATATCAAAAAACTATAAACCTGAAAATGCGAACTTGTAAATATAAAGTTTAATAAGCCAAAGAAATGGTCGTAAATATGAACAGAAACTCGACAAAAACTACTGCCTGCACTGAAAAATGAGGGATTGGTGGAATATTCCCTATGAATATGACTCCATAGGGAGGGTTCCAATAGTGTATCCCTTTTTTACAAATAGAGGAGGAATAACAGGAGATAAACAATGATAACTATATAGTAGCTTTTCCCCCACTTGGGGATAATTAGCCACATATATTCCAACTTACTTATCAACAGCTTTTTTCCACTCTCCAATTCCGTTTTATTCTTCTACTTGCAAGAACCACCAATTTCATTTCCACCGAGCATGCAGCCGCCTTTCCAATTTCAGATCATTTTAATCTCATCAATAGTGTTTTCATATAAGCGTGTTGCTCCATTTCAAGCTACTTTTATCATGTTTGATGGTAACCATCGACGTTGGACCCATCCACATTGGCTAGATAGAAGTTACAATGTTAGCTCATAT
Organism: Chrysanthemum makinoi; assembly: GCA_910596185.1. Classification (NCBI taxonomy): domain Eukaryota; kingdom Viridiplantae; phylum Streptophyta; class Magnoliopsida; order Asterales; family Asteraceae; genus Chrysanthemum; species Chrysanthemum makinoi. The sequence goes on from OU343219.1 coordinate 115,397,063, forward strand.
AAATGCGTTAAAAAATATTTATGAGTACAACATTACGTTGTAAATACTTAGGACAAACACTAGATGAGAAATAATAATGAATTTTTGGTCTTTAATTTACAAGTGTATATATCTGTTTAAAAAAACGATAAATACAAGTGTATTTCAGAGGTAATGGACCCTAAGCCCCGCTTAAGGTCCATTACCTCTAATAGTGTATACCAAAAACACAATTATTTCCACTTATCCGTTCACAAAGGTGCAAAATGTATCTAAAGCTGTTGGAATATTTTGTTTTGGAGGTAGTGACTGATGCATGGTAAACTTTTTTGTCCAACACAACACAATCTTCCAACAATTTTATTACACGAATCCCTTTTTATATCATTCGAGTTTTACTGTATTGGAATTTATAAGGCGATTAATAAGCCGTGCACAGTTGAACAAACCCAACTGCACCCATTTTCCATTAACCCAAACCAAAATCGTGAATACCTCAACCTTTTTAAAGTTATGATTGACCTGCCAACTGAAAGTTTCATTCTCTTTTGTGTGTGTACTTTTTTATTAATTTTTGTGAGATATGTTTTTTGTGTTTTTATGGTCGTCTTATTAGCAAACTGTGGTTGAGTATATTTTTAGAAGTAAAAAGATGATGTGATGTTGATGTTACAAGTTGTGACCACAATATTTATAACTGTCATTAGCATTGACCTAAATATATGTGAAGTTGTGAACTCGACTCATCAGTTCACATTGACCCGGTTCATGCCGACATATGAGAGATAAATCGGTAAAACCACAATCAAAGGTACACGAAAATTTAAACTCATAGCCTCCGCATTATGATAAATGTCCTTTTACCCTTGTGTACCATCGCTGGGACGAAAAAATGGTTTCATCAAATGGTGAAATAAAACTTTTACTACAAAGCTAAATTTTATATGCAAGAGAACAAAATCACAAATTCAAATATCATAAATACATAAAAGTAAACCTGCCTCCACTATCGATCTTGCTTCCGTACTCTTCACTAGATGGGACAAATAGGGCCATGAGTCATGACCCTTTACACATACGCACCCACTATCATATCCCCCTCTATATATTTCATCGCCTAATTCCCACTATCACATCGATCATATACCTTATTTGCACACAATCATCTTCATTGTTGTATTGTATTAGTAACTATGGAAGTTGTACTCAGGTTGGTTGAGTCGAGTCCTACTTATTACGAGCCACCACCGCAGCTTCAACATTACTCATCTCGGCCAACGCTAGGATTTCCATTGGGTACGGGCTTGTTGTTGATCATTATATTTAGCCTTAGTGGTTTCTTTTCTTGTTGTTATCATTGGGACAAGCTTCGTCACCTCCGCGGTTCTACTGAATCTGATGACTCGATTTCAAAATCAATGCCCGACTCTACGGTAATTTCATTTAGGTTATTTTATTTTTTTTGCTAGAGTTATTGAATTGTGTGTGCCTAGTGCGTCAACATAGTTGTAACGTATTTTTAATCAATGTTTTCATGAACAGGAAAAGAAACATCTAGAGAATGAGAGTTTGCCAGTTATAATGCCGGGAGATCGAATTGCAAAGTTCATAGCATTGCCATGTCCCTGTGAACCAGCAAGACTCGAAAAGATCGTCGTGAAAGTGGTTGAGAAGCCACCTAAACCGCCACATATAGTTATTCCGATATATTGAATTTTGAACCTATCAAAATACCTCATTTAATTTCTCATATGTAATTTGTATATATGATTTTATATGATATATGAGGAATTTTCTTTTGCTTACCCTTATTTTGGTGCTTACTAATGGACAAATTCTTACCATCCATCTAGTTTAATCAAATGGTGGGGATTAACCTAAGATTTAATACTTAAACCTAAGTCCATGTTTTTTTCCTTGTCTTTTTGTCTTCCTTTTTTATTCCCTTTTTTTTTGTTTTATTTTTATTTTATTTATTTCTCATCAATTCCTGTTTTTTTTCTTCATAAATTAACGTTTTTTTTATTGAGTTTTTTTATTAGCGCTTTTCTTAGACTTTTCTTTATACGCGTTTTCATCCTTTCCATCCATACGTTTTCCATCCAGATTTTAATCTGTTTTCGTCCGTTTTCCATTCCACTACGTTTTATTTGTTTTCGTTCATCCATTTCATACGTTTTGTGTCGTTTTCATACGTTTTTCGTCCATTTTCATATGATCCTTTTTTTTTTTCACGTTTTCGGGGTCCGTTTTTATACGTTTTTGTCCGTTTTGCAACGTTTTCCTCCATTTTCTTACGTTTTCGCCCGTTTTTGACCGTTTTCATACGTTTTCATCCATTTTCATACGTTTTCGTCTGTTTTTTTTTATGTTTTCATGTTTTGATCGTATTTTTCGTTTTTTATGCGTTTTTCGTCCGTTTATATACGTTTTAATCCGTTTTCATAGGTTTATATACGATTTCGTCCGTTTTCATATGTTTTCGTCCGGCTTTTATATTTTCTTCCATTTTTAGACGTTTTCGCCCGTTTTCTTACGTTTTCGTTCGTTTTCATACGTTTTCGTCCGTTTTCATACGTTTTCGTCTGTTTTTTTTAGGTTTTCATGTATTTTCGTTCGTTTTAGACGTTTTCGTCTGTTTTTATTTTTATGTTTGCATGTATTTTCGTCCGTTTTTTTTACTTTCTTCCATTTTTAGACGTTTTCGTCTGTTTTCAGACGTTCTTGTCCGTTTTTATACGTTTTCATCCATTTTTATAGGTTTTTGTCCGTTTTCAGACGTTTTTGTCCGTTTCATACATTTTTATACGTTTTTCATTCGTTTTTATACGTTTTTGTCCGTTTTCAGACGTTTTCATTTTGATATTTGTAAGTGACACTTATTAATCTCTTGTGATATAACACTGTAAGAAAAGATGAAGAGTATTACATTCTTTATCATGTATGTGTTATCAGTTGTAATACTCAACTAAGAATGTGATGATTCTAATGATTTTTTTTTTATTATTATTTTTTTATTTGTGTTTTTGAAAATATTTAGGAAGATTTTTTTTTGTTTTATGATATTATGAAATATTATAAAAGTTTTTCAACTGAAAACAAGAGATATTATGATACTTTTGTTAGATTTGTGGTGGATTTTTATATCTAATGGATATATTATGCATGTTTCGATAGGTTTTATAGCAGGATTTGAAAATATCTATGGTTGAATCAGCAAACTAAAGAAGCTATGGTTGAAAAAAGCACACATCTTTATAAACAAACTGAGGAAGCTCAAACACCTGTTATATCACACATGATATCACAGGTGATATCACCTCACTTGTAATATCACATGATATCACACGTGATATCATGTGTGATAACACCGTTGATATCACCTGTGATATCATGTGTGATATCACCGGTGGTAGCATCTGTGATATCATAGTTTATATCACTTGTGATATCACCAGTGATATCACTTGTGATATCATGTGATATCGCAAGCGAGGTGATATCACCTGTGATATCATGTGTTATATCACATGTGTTTGAGCTTGCTCAGTTTGTTTATAATGATGTGTGCTTTATTCAACCATAGATTCTTTATTTATTGATTGATATTTTAAATCCCTCTATAAATTATCAGCCCATCTATTAAAAGAAAATCCACCACAAGTTTAACCAAAGTATCATAACATCTCTTGTTTTCAGTTAAACACCTTTTTAATATTTCATATTATCATAAACATCTTTCTAAATATTTCACAAATAAATAAATGGAATCATCATAGTAATATAATAAGTGATGTTTATTATCTTTTCTTTCATATATACTTGGTAAAATACTAAATTCTTATCACATTTGGTAAGAATGTAATATTTCACATTCTTAGTTGAGTATCACAACTGATAACACATACATGATGAAAAATGTAATACTCTTCATCTTCGTGATTATATCACAAGAGATAAATAAGGCCACTTAAAATATCAAAATGAATAAAAATGAAACAAACTATGAAAATAGAGACTTGACATATTCTCAAAATCAAACAAGTGTTGCATTAAATTAGCATTTTTTTTAACAAAATAAGAATTCACCTAAAGAGACTTTAACCATTTTATTTCTACTAAGAGTATAATATCACAAGTGATAGATAACACTGGTTGCATTAAAAAATATACGCTTGTCAATTGCGATGAAAGGTACAACTATCATTAACTGAATTATAAAAATATTAGAAAACACATAGGTGATAATATATAATAATATACAGAGCAATGAAATATCTCAGGTGATATTAAAGGTTAAAAAAACATACTTGTTTGTTTATGAAACATCACAAGTGATATTAGACATTAACTTTTTCTTATAAAATATCACAATTGATATTAGACATGTAATAGAATAGAGTTTAATAATAAGCATGAAAACGTATGAAAATAGACGAAAACGTATAAAAAAAACTTCAAAAAATGGATGAAAACGGACGAAAACGTCTGAAAACAGAAAAACGTATAAAAATGAATGAAAAGCGTATAAAAACGGACAAAAACGTCTTAAAACGGACGAAAACGTATAAAAACGGACAAAGACGTATGAAAACGGACGAGAACATCTGAAAATAGACGAAAGCGTCTAAAAATGGACGAAAACGTAAAAAAACGGATGAAAACGTATATAAACCTATGAAAACCGATGGCGTATAGAAGTGGCCGCGTCGGCAAAGCGTATAAGCGGATGAAAGTACATGAACGTAAAAACAAGCGTATGAAAATGGATGGCGTATGAAAACGGATGAAAGCGTAAAAACAAGCGAAAACCTAAGAAACGGACGAAACGTATGAAACGGACAAAAACGTAAGAAAACGGGCAAAAACGTCTAAAAACGGACGAAAACGTATGAAAACGGACTAAAACGTTTATAAACCTATGAAAACGGATGAAAACGTATAAAAACGGGCTAAAACGTCTGAAAACGGACGAAAATACATGAAAACGTAAGAAAACGGATGAAAATGGACGAAAACGTATGAAAGCGGACGAAAACGTATGAAAAAGTAAGAAAATAGACGATAACATATGAAAATGGACGATAACATATGAAAATGGACGAAAACGTATGAAAACGTAAGAAAATAGACGAAAACGTTGGAAAACGGACGAAACAGATGAAAACGTATAAAAAGCAAAAGCGTTATGGCGAAAGCGTGAATTACGCGAATTTAAAAAAAAAAAAAAAGTTAATTCATAAAAAACGGAAATTAATAAAAAAGACAAGGAAAAAAAAAAGAAAAAAAAGAAAAAGAAAAAAGGTGATCAAATTTTTTTTTGAACATAAAAAGGTGATCAAATTAGAAAGACAAAAAGACAATAAAAAAACATGGACTTAGGTTTAAGTATTAAATCTTAGGTTATTCCCCACCATTAGATTAGACTAGATGGATGATGAAGATTTATCCCTTAGTAAGCATGGATTTTTAAGTAAGCAAAATAAAGTGCCTCATGATATATAAGATCGATACCAATTCTTCTTTTGATAATCTAACACCTCAACTTCCACTTCTTTCCTTCTGGAATGACATTTTCACATATGCATTGTCTATTTTTCTTGTTTTCATCGAATAGACAGTGTCTTTACTTATTTATTTTTTAATATCTATCAGTTGATCTTGTATCTTACAAAATCAATATTAATTTTAATGTAATGCAAGTGATGCGTCATTAGTTAGGGGGTGCCAATGGTCACTCATCATACCTTACCATAACTCACCACACATCAATAATATCATTCCAACTAATCTCATACCTCACTCATACATCACCATAGTTTTTTAGTGGCAACCATGATTCACCATACCTCACTTAATTTATTTTCACTTTTGAAACAAAAACACATGCTATCACTTCCATACCGATTCGGCAATTAAGCCCGCATGCCATACCGATTTCTCCATACCGCACGAGTGGCAATGGTGTTGCCGTGCGGTATGGATTCATACCTCAACCATACCGTGACCATTGCCACCCCCTTAGAGTATTGCTTGCATCATTTTTTTTAACAAATTAACGTTGAACCCTTAATTAAGCAAAACGACGTTTTTCTTCGAATCCTAGTTGGTGCAAACAGCCTGAAATAGTCGCTAACCTCTCTAAAAAGGTAGTTTTATCCGATTTAAGTTTATGTATCAGTTGGTTCAAGCCTCATGCATTAATCGGCTAAAACTGATTGCATAGTTAAAAAACTAACACTTTGCCTGATGCTAAAGCGAGATGTTGAACACAGCCTACTCATCATATATTTAGACTTAAATAAAAAAATAGTTTAAAACGTTGGTGTTCGAATCATTTCCATTGCATGAAAGGCGATACAATGAACTTTTTCTTTATAATTATTGCCATAATTTTAGGGCAAAGGACATGAAAATGTTGCTAACTTACTACTTTAGTCATCTTTATTTTTACTTATTGTATATATCATACATTTGAATTTCATCTATCGTGTGTGACCATTTTCCCTTCCGTTTATCAACACTAAAAGGATAAAATAGTCACAAAACACACACAATATACAGAATTTAAAAGTATGATATATACAATTTATTAATAAAATAACGATGACTACACAACAAAGCAAAATAGTGACTAGTTTGTTACATTTTTTTCGTTTTTCTTTTTTCTTTTATAAATATACGTAAGTTATGGTTCCACCTCAATAACTGGCTACGACATGTAAAAGTGTTAATTGTATAAAAACATAGTAATCTTAGACTACTTTTATCCAGCACCAGAAAATATACTTATTCACCTTCCACTTTAGCGTTATATCAGCTTTCTCTCTCTCTAACTTTTCACTCATACTCTCACTCACTATTCACCCTTAGGCTGGGCACAATCGTGATCAGACATGACCCAGGTCACCAGGTGCCACATCAGCTTTCTCTCTCCGGCGACCAGACATGACCAGGATGCCACAGTCGATGACCGAGCGTTTTTTTTTAATTCAAACATTTTAAACATCAAATTTAAATTCATTAAAATTAAAAAAAAAAAACATTACACTACTAAATTAAAATAAACATTACAATACTTAAAACTAATAATCTAAACCGTAGCGTTCCTTGATTGTTGCCTTGACTTTCATCAATTATTCTAGTTGTCGTTCGCTCAAAGTTGGGTCGATTGGGGTGTTTTAGAAGATTATGTCGGTCTCCCGTTTTGATAGCCTCAAGAGCTCAAGTTTCTTTTTTTTTTTTTTTTTTTTTATCTCCAGCTCTTTTTCCCTCGACCGTATGTAAGCATCTTCTAAACCCTCCTTATTCTTACATTTCTCCCCTTTTGACGGCTTCTTGATTTTGAAGAAAGTTTTGGCCAACAATTTTACAAATGATTCTGATGGTTCATCATCAGCACAAGAGGAGGAGGATGATTTCTTCTTTGCTTTGTCACGACCTATCGGTCGTGATTCTCTAGTCTCATCATCAGAATCATCAACATCTCGGACATCAAAAGGATCACGAGCTTGGGTTGAACCCGAGGTAGTGGTAGAATCCTTTGTTTTCTTCCGACTATTCGTTTGGAAAGCCGGCATCTCAGTGTACTTCCAAGCATCATGACCCTTTAAAACTTTCCAACACTCCTCCAAAGTGAAATCATGACCGTACGTCATACGGTATTCTCTAAGAGCTTTTGAAGTGTTGTCTATATCATTCTCACCACTTCCATGGTTATCCTTGATATTATCAATGATAGCACAATAATTACCAACCCTATTACGAATCCTATTCTTCCATTTGGTAGTGATGGAGTCGTAGGTTCGGTCTGAGCCAGTTTCATTTTTAAAGTACTCTATCACTAACTCCCAAAAGCGAAAGCGGTTTAGGGCGTTTCCTCTCTCCGAGTTTTCCGACACATGAACCCAAGCTTTACAAAGCGGGACCGCTTCCGCCTTTGTCCATGCTTCAACGGTCTTCTTGCCTTTCGCCTTGCTTGTTTCGGGCTTCTTGCCTTTGTCCTTGGCCTTTGAAGCACGCCTTGATGGGCCTTTGGTTTGATGGGGGATATTTCTTCAGCGGAAGCGGTTTTTTCATCATCAAAATCTTCAACGGGAATGGAATCATGGTACGAACCGTGACCCGAACCTTGGCCCATCGAAGCATCTTGACTTTGGTAGTTTTGTGTCGGATACTCCGGTAAAAAATCTTCCAAATTCATGTCAAGATTAGTACTTCGAAGCGGGGAATAAGGTTGATACGGTTGAGAAGGATAAATGAAGTCTATGTTTGGAGTGTACGACGACCCACTAGGTTCTTGCCGGTAATCGGTGTAAGGACGTTGCGGTGGGACAAAAGGACGGTTAACGTAAAACGGGTTTTGGTTTTGATTTGGTTGTGCTAGTTGTGATTGATATTCAAAACTTTGTGGACGAAAGCGAATATGTCGGTTTTGTTGTGGTGTTATGCCGGTTAACTCGAAGTTGTTTTCCGGCGAGAAATTCATATTCGGTTGATTTTGTGGTAGTCGGGATCGTCGGTTTTTTGATGGTGAGGTATTTTTCTTTGACATTTTGAACTTGGATGAGAATTAGATTGAAGTGAATATAGATGAGAAGTAGTTTGAGGTGAATTGTGTTTGAGGTGAAGTTGGTATTTATAGAGTGGTAAAATTTATTATTATTATTATTGTTATTTTTTATTATTTTTTTTTAACTTTAAATGCCCCAAACGGGCAAAAAGTAGTTGGGGAAGTGTGGTTTAATTCGGTTGAATATTGAACCGATGTCCACTTTTTTTGCTTGTCGACCGATGTGATGACCCAAGGCCACATTGGGGTCGACCGATGTTAACATCGGTCGTGGGTCAAAAATTCCGGTAAACAATCGACTTTTTTCGTTCGATTGTGCCCAGCCTTATCAATCACACCTCCATCACCTTTCAATTAAATACATACTTTATAAATATATATACCCCCACTAAATATCTCATACACACTCGCAAACTAAATAAATAATATTAACTTATACTAGAAGGCCTCACATTTTTCTCAAACACCGAAAAGCTAAACACTCACCTTTGTGAATTGTTTTTCTCCTTGCTCACCCGTGAGTGTGTTTGTGTGTGTAGTGGTTTCACGAGTAACTTTTGTCACTCACTCACTCTCATCATTCATTGATACGGGCAATTTGTCATTTTTGTATTTTACGCTTTGAACTATAATGATGATGGTATATTTACGATGTTGTTTAAAACTAGATCATTTTATCTAGGGCAAATCGCATAAAAAATCTTTAAATCTTATACCAATTCAATTAAAGGTACTTTTTTTTTTCTCAATTTAAGGTGCCCGACTTTTGTTTGGGCGATTTAGGTTTTTTTATAACTTCCGTTAACTATTTCGTTAGTAAATTACATGTTTGGTCCTTGAGTTTGTATATGCATTACATGTTTGGTCCTTCAGTCCGTTTTTGCACATTTTCAAAAAAAAATTCGAAATAAAATTTTTTCAAAAAAAATTTTCGAAATATTTTTTTTCCAAAATTTTTTCAACAAAACTTTTTCGAAATATTTTTTTTCCAAATTTTTTTCAAAAAAACTTTTTCGAAATATTTTTAATCAAAAAAAAATTTCGAAATATTTTTTTTCCAAATTTTTTTCGAAAAAACTTTTTCAAATATTTTTTCCAAATTTTTTCAAAATTTTTTTTGAATATTTTTTCAAAAAATTTTGAAAAATTTTCAAAAAAATTTTCGAAATATTTTTTTTCCAAATTTTTTTTCGTGCAAAAACGGACGAAAATATTTTGAATTTTTTTTTTTGAAATATTTCGAAAAAGTTTTTTGAAAAAATTTGGATAAAAATATTTGGAAAATTGTTTTTGAAAAATTTGGATAAAAATTTTTCGAAAATTTTTTGAAATTTTTTTTGAAAATGTAATGCAACAGTGGACCAAACATGTAATGCCTAGAGGACCAAACATGTAATTTACTAACGAAATAGTTAACGGAAGTTAGAAAAAAAAACCTAAATCGGCAAGAAAAAGTCGGCTTAAATTGAGAAAAAAAAATAGTTACCTTAATTGAAATACTGGACATAAGATAGCCTTTTATGCGATTGCCCTATCTGTTTTCTAAAGAGGGCGACATGCACATTTCATTTCACCGTACAATATACGCATGCTTAAGACTATAACCTTTTTCACGTGTAATATTCATCTGGATTTATCATTCAATGGATCCTAATTTATTTTGTGAATTGATGATATTCCGGACATAGTTTTAAATATATACTCCTTAACCATAAATTCTTAAATTACATTATGTTGATCATTATATTATACGAGGCTACAACAACCCGTGCATTGCACCAATTGATTAAGGGTTGAATATATACATGTTTTTTATGTAATATTGTATGCAAGTAGTTACATGTAAGATATTGCAGTTTATTTAATATTTTAATATGAATTACGTATATATTCGTTATTTTTCATATTCATTTGTCACTTTTGTTATGTTTTTGGCTCTTATAAATTGCACGATTTTATGCGTTTATGGTTTGTGCAATAGGCCCGTGTAGATGATGTATTCTCAAAATTGGTTTTTTGTTTTGTTTTGTTTTGTTTTTGTTTTTTGTTTTCTTTTTTTTTGCTTTTTTTTTTTCGTTTGTTTTTGGCTCTTTTTTTTGTTTTTTGCGATGCACCGATTGTGTCTAATTGCATCTAATTGTTGACTGTGTAATGTTTGAGTAAATTGCTGAGTTGTTATGATGATGGTGAGGATAAAATATACAAAAATGTATAACTTAGGTTGCCTCGGTAGGATTTTGTTATCTTATAAATTTTTTTCTTGCAAGGTACGTAGTTGATCTTTATTGATCCTTAACAAAAATCATCATTTGCTATCTGAAATTGATTTCTAGTAATAACCGTGTTCTTTTAAATTGATCATAATTTTCAAAACATACCCGTGCGTTGCGCCGATTGGTTTTTGGTTGAGTATTACGTGTTTTGTACGTAATGTTGTTGCAGATGGTTGAATATGTGCAGATGAATGAATATAGATGTGTCATGTTATTTTTCTATTTGATAATTCTACAAATAAACATGATAAATTTGATAACTCTGTAATCAAATCAATAGTTATATACGAAGGTTGTCAACATAAAAGTCACATTATGACCATGTTCTCAACTTGGCATATTAAAAAATAATCAATACCATATACAACTCAGGCTGCCTCAGGACCCGTGCGATGCACACAGGTTTTATTTAATTTTCCATCACGTAGGGTTTATTTAATTGTTATTTACGTAATGTTCAGCGTAAACATTGAACTATAAATGTTATTCCATGATTGTATATGTTTGTGGTTTTTACAACAGGCAAGTGAAGATGATGCATTTCTCAAATTGCTTTTTGGTTGTTGCGAGCATTTGAGACGGGTAATAGCGAAGAATCATATCATGATGGCAAACATAAAAGCTTATGGTGCAGGTGTTAACATGTTTGTATGCTCGTAAGATGACTTGGTCAATAATAATGAATGGTAAATAAATTATGTTGGTTAAAAAAATTGTTGACACAAAAAGAATATGGATATTAGTCCCTGGCCCATTTTTCGATTTCACAAATGACAGCCCAACCATTCTTAATATCTAGGGTTATATAGCAAATACATCCCTAACTTATACTATCATTTAACAACCCTAAAAACTTTAATAATACACACAGCCGCTACACGCTTCTTTTCACTTTTTTTCCACGCAGTAGCTACCATTCAATCTATTCATCCCTTTATCTCATCATCTTAATCCAAGATTTACCTATATATGTTTAAATTACACATAAAATTAACGCTTCAAGATCTTATAAAAGGTCTCGGGTAAGGTTATTTGTTTGTTGTGTCAAGATTTACCAACCAAAGTCATATAAAATTATACACAAAATAATTATTTGTCTACTTTTAAAACACATTTCACATATAGAAATATATTTTCATTTTAATCGACATAAAGAATCACAATCTTCTTGATTTTGAGGATATTTTAGCAAGTGCATTGCTTCAGTTATATGTTTTTGGACATTGAAAGTTATAAAATACCCTCTATTTTATCAAGTTGCAACATGCCCGGTGCCCATTACTTGAAAGCTTGCACTGCATAGATATTTGTTCCTTTTATTCTTTTCAACGAATCGGTTTACCCGAGGGATAGTAATCCACAAACCCAATGAAACCCGATTTATGATATAACAGACTTATTTTATTGACATAACCCTAAAACATTGTGATATCCGCCCCCATTTCTTATCTCTCTTTTTGCTCATCTCACCAAACTCATCCTCTCCACACAACAAATAGATCTCATCATCTTCTCATCTCAACATCAATCTAGACTCAAACCGAACACAATAAAAATCAATACCGTCCCTTAACCTATGATTTCTTGTGCTGCTCAATACGAATCAAGATAGCATTTATATGTCTTTAAGATCCTTTGGAGGGTCTCGGGTAGGTATCATCGAGTTACATTTTTTGTTGAGTTTGTGTGTTTTTTAACGAACCAAGAAAAGAAAGTAACAAATTTGTTATTTTTCTTATCTTTTTGTTTCGGATATATAATGAAGATAGGCTTCAAAAATGGATCGATGATGATGTTTTTATTTCATGTTCTGGACTATGAGGCCAGATAATATTTTATGACACACGGAAAAAAAATCTGAGATCATTTGATTGTTATTTATGTTCGAGTTTTGTGGTTGTGGAGAAGGTGTGTTCATTGAGGAAGATGGGATAGAGTAGTTATAAAGTTTGTTTGTTGATAATCGATGAGTTTAGGTTTAGAAATGGATATGTTGCTGGTGATATGGGTTGATTTGTTGGAGGTGGTTGTGATTTCCTATAAACATCATATCAGTAATCGGAACCACCAAAACAACAGCAAAACCACCAAAGCTCGAAACACCACCTGTTATATTAAGATTCAGTGGTGTCGGCGGTGGAAATAGTTGATGTTGACAGCGGTTCCGGTAGCTGTGGTGATCGAAGAATGAGTTGTGAGCCTGCTGGATTGTGCTATTTATACTTCAAAGAAGAAGTTGAAAGAGTTAAACAATAAAGAGACTAATCTTTTGGTGTTCTTCTTTTGGTTTTCTTATTTTGCATTCTTTTATTTTTCGGTTGTAACTGTAAGGAGCCATCCCAAAGGTTCTAATAACTCCATGTCTTTTTCTATGCCTCCGATTAATGATCAGACATGAAATACTATCATGATTACTCCACATTAGAGATGGCTTGAAAGGGGTTGTACCGTACAAATTGTTGTGCAAATTCACTCTTGCCCATTAAATTAAGGGACTCAAGTTTATAGTATTATAGATTTCTTTTAACGGCACACTGTGTTTATTACTATATATGTTTTGTTTAGATTATTTTTATTCAATATAGTTTCTATTATAATCCATGTTTTTTTTTTTTTTTTTTTTTTGAACGGCGGGATTTTATTAAAAACTAGCAAAAGCTAAAAACAATTACATAGAAGCAATACAAGCTAAAGGATTTTGAACCCAACCTACCCAACTAAACTTAAACTTAGGATTTCTAGAAAGCGCCTTCTTAGGAGGAGGAATCGAGAAGATCAACCGATTTCGAAAACTCCAAATAGACCATAAAAGAGTTCCCCCAACCCCCTTCCAAAAAGTTCTTCGCCTTATTTGGTAAATGCGAGGAATTAAGCCACATAACCCACTCCGAAAGATTGTCACAAACAGGAATGTCAAGCTCCTACCATCTAGCCAACAAAGCCCACAAATCTTTAGCCATCTCACAAGAGAAGAAGATGTGATTTGCAGATTCAACATCTTCGCAACAAATGGGACACAAGATTGAGCCAACATCAATACCTTTTCTATCCAAATTAACTCTTGTAGGAAGCTTATTAAACATTAATCTCCACAAGAAGACATTGACTTTAATAGGAATACTACGGTTCCAACGAGTAGCATTAGAGTCCACGTCTAGGGAATTGGCATCAATCAAAGAACGAACGGATGCAACAGAAAAACCGGAAGAAGAATCCAATGACCATAACTAGGAATCATTATGATCTGATATCGAAACAACCCCAAGAGCAGATAACAAGGCAGTGAATTGACTCGATTCTTCACCTCCTCTAGGAAGTCGCCTGAGAACAAAGGACCAATCACTAACCTGAAGTCGGTTCACAACATTGCAACCTCTATCATTATCAAGCATATAAATACGAGGATATTGCAATTTAAGAGGCCGATCTCCACACCAAATGTCCTCCCAAAAACGAGTGGAAACACCATTCCCTATCTTCCTGACACATAAAGAAATTAAGTCCAAACCTTTATGTTTAAGCCGCTTGACGGATGACAAAATAGCACCCCAAGTGCTATGGTTAGAGGAATGAGCAAACTCCTCGTCAATACCTCCATTTAGCCCATAAATATTTTTAATAACTCTAGCCCAAAGATCAATAGGATGACATAAGAACCTCCATAACCACTTGAACAAAAGCCCAAGATTTAAAGCGAATATACTACCAACTCCAAGACTTCCCAGCTTCTTGCTCGCTAAACATTTATTCCATCTTACCTACGTTATCTTTTTCTCACTCTTATCTCCACCGATAAAGAAATTATTACGCATCATCTCCAACTTCTTTTGAATAGTCATACGCATCATATAAATTGACATATAATATGTAGGAAGATTCCCAAGCACAGACGTAATCAAAGATAAATGACCACCAACAGATAGTAAGCGAGCTTTCCATTGAGATAATTTGGATGAAATTTTATGAATAATGGCATTCCAGTTGGAACATCTGCTCATATTACATCCAACAGGAACACCAATATATTCTAATAGAAGATTAGCAGCCCCACAACCAATAAGCTTAGCCATATCCGAAACATCCTCATTAGAAACACAAACACCTAAAATATTACTTTTTTGAACGTTTATTTTAAGCTTGGATACCAAGTAAAAACAACGAAGCATACAAAGTAAGTTATGAACAATAGACTGAGACCATTCTCCAATGAATATAACATCGTCTGCATACATAAGATGCAAAATATTCATATTACCTTGCCAAATTGAAGAACCTCTAAAAATGCCCATATCCATAGATTTGTATGTAATCGCATGAAGCCCTTCCATAGCCAGAATAAAGAAAAAAGGAGATAGAGGATCTCCTTGTCTTAGGCCCCTAAAAAGCTCGAACTCGGAAGTAGGACACCCATTAATAAGAACTGAAGAACGAGCGTTACGAAGGCAACCATGAATCCAAGATCGCCACTTTAGACCAAAGCCAAGATTTTCCATAACCAAATCAAGGAAGTCCCATCGAATAGAGTCGAATGCTTTCTCAAAATCAACTTTGAAAACCATAAGCTCTTTTTTACGTTTACGATACCACGCAATAACTTCATTCAAGATGAGAGGGCCATGAAGGATATTCCTACCCTTTATAAATGTTGTCTGTTCCGAGCTAACACAACTTCCAATCACCGTACTTAGTCTATTAGCTAAAAGTTTTCCAATTATTTTGTATTGACACCCTATAAGACTAATAGGGCGAAAATCAGAAACAAATTTAGCATTAGGAACCTTAGGAATCAATGCTATAAATGACGAATTGCATCCTTTAGGGAAGATCCTTGAAAGAAAAAATTTATGCACGAAGCGAACCACATCATCTTCTAAAAGGTCCCAAAATGATGTAATGAATTTGAAGGTAAACCCGTCGGGACCAGGAGCACGATCACCACCACAATCCCAAACAACCCGTTTAATCTCTTCACGAGAACAAGGATGTTCCAAGTACTGACGTTGAGAAGAAGATTGCAGGTTAGGCATTTCAGCGTCAAACGAGGTAGGAGACCCATTTAAAAGTTGAAACCGATTACGAAAGTGGCCTAGAAACTCAGATTTAACTCTGTTAGGATCTTCAATCCATTCACCATTATTTAGAATACCAGTGATTCCTTGTTTTTTAATCAGATAAACAAATTAAATGAGTCCACATATAACAACACTTTCAAACTCAAAGTTTGTTATATCAACGTACACTTCTTGTAGCGAAGGTGATTTCACCAAAAAATAGTTAAAAATTTCCATAATTGCATGACCATTTACATTCTGTTACATACATAAAGTAAATCAGATAGTATATTTTAGTGAACTACCAAAGTAACAAAATTGGTCTATATTATTAATAAGAAACGATTTTTTTTAAGGCAAAGAGAACATGTTTTCTCTACTTATATTTTTTGCAAAATCAGCAATATCTATAAATTGTATTATTCTATAATCATAAAAATGTTAAGCTATATGAACTGTATAAAAGTATCTATAAACTGTATATGTTTTTTAATCAGATAAACAAATTTTATGAGCACCTATAGCAACACTTTCAAACTCAAAGTCTGTTAAGGTAATCTCACCAGAAAATAAATAAGTCCATGCCATTTACATTATGGTACGTACATAAAGTAAATCAGAAAATATTTTAGTGAACTACCAAAGTAACAAAACTGGTCTATATTATTAATAAGAAACAGGTTTTCTCTAGTTATATTTTTCGCAAAATCGCAATATCAATTTTCTCTAGTTATATTGTTCGCAAATCAGCAATATCTATAAACTGTATATTGTATAATCATAAAAGTTTTAAGCTGTATAAACTGTATAAAAGTATCTATAAACTGTCTATGTTTTTGTAATCAGATAAAAAAAATTTATGTGCACCTATAGCAACACTTTCAACCTCAAAGTAACCAGAAAATTGTTAATGTTTCCATAATTCCATAACCATTTACATTCTAGTACGTACACAATAATGTAAATCATAAACATTTTAGTGAACTATCAAAGTAACAAAAGTGGTCTGTATTATTAAAAAGAAACAGTTCTCTCTATCCATATGTATATTTTTTAGCTTTTTGTATTTAAGGTTTTGCTAATAAGTGCTCACCCGAGACAAAAAGAAGTCTTTAGATCTTTAAGTGCAACTCGTCTTTAGTCTTCTAACATGTAGCAGAAAATGTAGAACAGACTGTAGACTCGACCTTCTTCAAGATTGTGCAGTTGGGGAATAGATAGTTAACATCTTCAACTCACACCAAAAAGTATCCCACCAAAAAGCATCCCGATTAACTTACATCATGCAAATCCCCTTAACTAAAATCCCTCCCAATCAAACAAGAACAGAAAGATGTTCATCAAGGAAATCAGCAATCGGGCAAGCGAACACACAGATGGTAACACCAAACTACCAATCACATCAAACAAGAACAGAGAGATTGTTCGAATCATCATGTTGATGTATACGTGAAGCATTAACCGGAAGCACTTTGTCGATAAAATCATCAATCCGAGTAAAGATGTCAACCAACGACCAACGACTCTTAGAAGAAACTCCATGTAAAGATGACCCGATAAGAAGAAGCTCGGTTCTTACATGAGTTTGGAGCTGTTTGACCATTTATTCTCAGATAACAATCAACCATGTGCGATTATCATACTTCTTCTCCCCCTCAAGAATTGCAGACGAAGTTGCCATTCTTGACTGAATAAGTGAAATCATCCAAATGTATTCTATTCACACTTCTCCCCCGCAAAATTAGCACAGGATGTCGCCATCGTCATTATAGTTGAGCAAGTTGAATCAGAAAACAATCAATGGTAGCCCGGTTCACTTGAAAAATTAGCGCATGGAAAAAGCATGAAGCATGTTGATGAGAATGGTCATAAATGAGAAGACTTCTCTTCTTTAGAAGATAAAGCTCACTGACACGTACACTTTTCTTTTCTTTGGAGAACGAGGCATGAAATGTTGTGTTCATACGTCATAATCTCTCTCTTTTCAGCTCTCTAGGCAAAACATGTAATCATCCCCATTATCATTCAGTAGGCTCTTTGTAGTGACAACTGATGGAGATAACCCAATATGATGAATTTGACCCTAAAGTAAACTAACCCGAACTCGTGACTTATACTTGCACATATGTAACAAAGAGCGGTGCCGATTTCCATTAGCATCTCTAAGTACTCTCTAAGTACTCTATACTCTTCATCCAACCAACCATCAAGTATTAGACATCATCACCTCTTGAAAATCCACAATTGAATGTGACACGAGCATTACGTAACTCCTTAAAGTGATAGTTATTTTGTGGTGATCCGAGCCCAATTTCCCCTCGTGGTAAAAGAAAAAAGACTCCAAAAAATAACTAGATTTCCATGTCTTCATTTTTGAGAAAAAGTTCGAACAAGGATCTCGAAGAATATTCATCCATCCATCCCCGATACCTTCAGATACTAAGTACACTCGCCAGTGATAATTCACTTCAACCTCAAATAAATAATCTTGGATTAACGCCGTTGTCACATCTTCTGTTGCTTGCTCAAATCTAGCCTTCTTTGACATTTAAAAGTGAACTTTGATAATGGTTTCATCCCGACCATGGTTAAAAGTACATAACCCCGTTAAACTTTGTAATACCCAAGCTATTATGACGAATATCCAAACACACATCGAATTCATGAATTACACCCTTTTATCCTTTCTTTGAAGAAGAAACCATAGTACTCGCATCAGAAAAGATCCCGAAATACACTTTCCTTTTCTCTAGGATGGTTCCATCAATACGGGATTTTACAACTTTATGGTTTAAACCGAGAAATAGTTTCTTTCGCGGGATTTTACAAAACCAAGAATAAACCGTAAGATAGATCCGGAAATGCACTTTATTATTACCAGGATGTTTTCATCGTCACGGGATTTTACAAGTCTATGATTTAAACCGAGAAATAGATTCTTTCGCGGGATTTTACAAAATCAAGACAAAACCGTAAATAATGTTAGCTTGAATGAGTTCTGACAACTTTGGTTTCGGTGAATATCTGTTTTAGGGGAACATGTAGTGGTTCATCAACGGTTCATTATCCAACATCAACATTAACATCAACCATTAATACTTTGGTAAGCACATCTTCCACATATTCTGTCGGCTATTGCAGTGACAACATGGTGAATTAAACCCGATATATCAAACTCGAACAGCGTAAAATTCCCAGTTTGTTTAAACTTGTACTATTTCTCGTGAACAAGAAACGGTGTACCCAATGTACAAAACCTCTTGACATTCTCAACGGTGAGAGACACGAAGTGATAGCTACGTTGTGGGTTAAGTGAGAAAGAATCACAAACGCAACTAAATAGCCAAGTCTTTATCACCCTCTATAAACGCCCAAACAAGTCATCTTCGCGGAAGGGTAGAAAGAAAGAAGACGAAAATAAGTAAACGCGCCTGGAAAACCTCACTTCAACTCCAAATATGAAATACCATCCAAACAACCCCGTAGTCACTTTGTACAACCATCAATTCAAGCCTTGTCATAATATTCTTCATAAAAAATGCATAAACCAAAGTACCAAACAAGTCTCATCATTAAGTCACATTATCACAAATTTCATCAATAAATCTCATTAAATCCAAGTCTAATAAATCCGATCTCATATTAGGAAGCCCATATGACCGTCATCTGAATCCAAGCTTTATGACCCAATGTTCAAAAGAACATATGTAATACTCACTTATACTCCCGTTATGGTAAATTTGAAATTGTATAGCAATCTCCAAATTATATATCAACCCCTAAACGAGAAGTGTGATTATTCATTCAAACTCTAAAGCCAAGTGAGGTCACTTACTTCAAAAATCCTTATCTCAAATATTAAGCGCAAGCCGTGAATTTGTATCCACCATGAAGTTTTATACCATGCCAACATACCAAAAAAAATTACCACTCACTTATGCAATCAATAACACATGTTTATTTCATAATTCGTTCCAACATATCTGTCCCTTGTGTTGGCATTCAGCGAGCCCATCACGAGTTCAGTCCAAACCGGTTTAAACACACAAGCCCACGTCCAATTCTATTACAAGGGTCACCCATTTAGTCAGCCCATTAAATTCAATAGAATTACATGGCCCAATTTCATTACCTAGAATTTACAATACACGGCCCAAGAGAAAATTAGAAATGTTCCACATAAAGCCCTAATACAGCGGGTATTTAACAGTCTCACATCTCACATAATAACCCTAATACTTCACAAATACATCGCCTCTCTTAACCATTCTCACACCTTTCAAACCCTAATCACACACCTCAAGATAATCCGCCCCCATCAATGATATCAGACCCACATCGTTCACATAATTTATCATTCGACAAGGATGATTAAATATTCAATCCAAAGACATCAATTGTTTTTCAGCCTAAGCGTTTCAAGAGGTCAAACGAGAACCTTCATTTCACGTTGATCTCGCCACAGGGTTGGCATGACTTCGTCCACAACGCCACATGGATGGCATGAAATAGTGAGTACGGATTAGAGATCATTTCCAAGGAAACAAGGTAGGTGTAAAATGATCTTGATTAATTTGTAACATAGTAGTTTAAGACCAATACGACTAAAAGTTTTGAGTTAACAACCTTGTTAAACTCATTACTTTATAGTCGAATATATAATCAACGTTTTGATTGTTTTACAAATTAAACGAATCAACCATTGGAATTAACAATATTGTTAAAAACCACATCTTATATTCGGATATTGTCATTAGCACCTAGATCAATGATGAAATTCGTTTGTGGTGGTATGGATCAGAAAATGATCTTTGATTTTTTATAAACCCATCATAAAAGAATCTGAGATCTTGCTATTTTCGACATATGTATTGAGTTATGTTTTGAGTCAAGGTATAGGAAGTTGGGTTTGATCTTTCTTGGACTGATGATGTTAGTTGCATGATGTCGTAGTTGAGTCATGGTGTATGGTATATTATGGTCGTGTCATGTGGTCACATAATCTTCATCCTTTCTTAGACAACAAGTCGCTACCCATTTAGATCCAGGTCGTTACCGCAATGGAGTCAAGGCGCTAAACAATTACATAACAACTCGCTAACAATTTGATTTTTTAAACTTACAAGTCGCTACAACTTATTAAAAAACAAGTCGCTACATTTTATCTTTTGTAAAGTCGCTAAGTCAGGGGTCTTGAGTCAAGTCGCTAGATATAAACAAGTTGCTACTCTTAAAGAAGAGCGCAAGTCGCTAAGTATGAAAGCACAAATCGCTATAATTTTTCAACGCAAGTCGCTATGCTCAAATACATTGTACATGGACAGGTAGACGCGTAGACAACTCGCTAAGAACAAAGTGCTAAATAGCATTTTGATAACTCGCTAACTTCATCTGTTTCATTGACAACTCGCTAAGAAGAACATTTGACCATTTGATTTTTTTCGGCAAGTATTCCGACCAAAAAGCCGTCCACATTCAAAGAAACCCAGTAAACAGTCATAAAAATTGCATCTTTGACCCATTTAGACCATGAGACATGACCAGATTTATTTTAACCAGAAAGAATGATATTTGAAGACCTTTTACCCATGTTATGACATAACAGATATGACCATCTCATAAAAACTGCAGTATACAAAGAACAGTAATAAACCATTTTTAAAGAAGGTTTAAAAACAGTTTTAACAACCACTTTAAGAACACATCATATCCAACTCAAACATTAAAAGTCAGTAACAAACCGCGTGCAAGAAACCATTTAAAGCCATACCAATCACCAAAACAACACAACCTTGGCTCTGGTACCATTTGTAGGATCGATAATATTATTGTGTTTGATGATTCGGGTGGTCTTGGATGATCAAAATACATGTTTGCCATTTTAGAGAGAGAAAGTAGAG
Source organism: Chrysanthemum makinoi (assembly GCA_910596185.1). NCBI lineage: Eukaryota > Viridiplantae > Streptophyta > Magnoliopsida > Asterales > Asteraceae > Chrysanthemum > Chrysanthemum makinoi. The sequence continues at coordinate 115,418,838 of OU343219.1, forward strand.
AGATGGGTGTTCAAGCTAGAGACTTGCTTCAATAAAATGTAAAAGGTTAGATTGAAAGCACCACCCTTTCCATGGATGGAAGGGGTATTTATAGTTACAAATATACCGTCCTCCTATCAGACTGTGGATCAGGCATACAGTGGGTAAAGACCCGTCCTTCCTCCACGGTGTTGCTCTAAACTAAACTACGCTACAAACTAACTAATTAACTACTAAAAACGTAACAAACTACAAGTCTACGAGCTAACATATGCTAAACTATAATTGGGGTGACCGACACTTTAATATGGAATTTCCAATTCCTAACAAGAATCCCTATCCTATCTGAAGAACCTTGATGCAGACATCACCTACGGAGACCAATTCCTCAAGGATAGACCCTCTGATGCTTAATCGGATAAATAGAATGACGAAAAGGAGGAGGTTGAATCCATGTTCTCGGTTACCATTCAGCAGGATACTTCCACCATTCCTCATATGTCTGCACCAACACTCTGAATCAGCAACAGCTTCAGCAACCGCTCTTCCACCGCCAGTATCATCATTGACAACCACACTTCTACAACCTGTGACTTCCGATGCTACTACAACAACCATCACTCCGACAGTCATCATTGTTAATGACCTAGTTACACCACCAGCATCACCACCTCCCAGCAAAACCACTGAACAATTACTTGATGAGGCATTAAAATGAATCGAAGCTCTCGAGAAGCACCACCTGCCTGAATCAGTCAAACATCTTGAACGACGTCTATCTAAGTTGGAGGATTTCGATTTTGGCACTGTAGCGATTAATGCAATTGAAGCAGAGGTCAAGGACGCAGTTGAATGGGCTATGAAAGCCCCGTTACATAAGAGATTCAAAGACTTGCCCACTTCAGACATGAGATCAATCCTCCATGATAGAATGTTTGAAACGGATGAGCATAAGGAGGACGAAGTCCACATGAAGTTATATGAAGCCCTCCAGAACTCGATTGATTATGATAATCACCGCCAGTACTTAATAGACATTCGTAAAAGGGAGGGAAAGAAGAAAAAGGAACTCCTAAACCACCACCTCCTCCTCCTTCAACTGGTGGAGCTGGTTCTTCTGGTGCAGGTGGATCATCAAGTGCAGCTGAAACTCCAAAATCGAATCCACCTACTCCTCCTCCTAAGCCTTCAAATCAACTTGGTTCCTCAGCAGGCCAAGGTTTATAGAAGACCACGAAGACCTCATTATATGCTGCATGGACCACAGTTGACTCCCGGTTTACATCTACCTTCACCAGCATTCTAGAAGAGCAGGTCATGAATGAAGTATCATATGTTGCTCAAGAGTTAGATTCTGAGGATGATGATGCTTCCACCAAACACATTCCCAAGTTGTCTGATGATGAAGATTGGTGGAATGCATATATAGGGGGAAACGAACAAAGTCATCTCGAACAGCACCGAAAAAAGAAATGACTCAAAGCTGGTGGCCTAAGGAAAGACCAGAAACACCAGAACCTTCATGGGCCATACCAGAGTCTGATCTGATTGTCCCTGACAACAACTGGGCAAACACCATTGCAACCAACCATGAAGCTCCTTTAGAAGAATCACTGTTACACATTACTGGAGAAATGGGAAGCTTTATTAAGTGGTATTGTGAGAAGCAGGGAATTTCATCGATTACGCCAAAGGATCTAGAAGGCCCAGCGTATGAGATTGTCAAAGCCTTCCATCCAGATGCTGCTCATCTACAATACCAAATGGAGGAATGCCATAAACTATTAACAGATCAAGTAGATGACAATATTAGTCGATTCAACGTCAGCAACCCTTTTCCTCTCGGTGGTGAACCTAGACAGATGACCATACAATCAGATTTCTTCTTCAACAAAAATCTAGACTATATGCGTGCTAGGAATCAGGGAAGCAGACCAGCTCTATCTATTTCCAAAATGAGGGCTGCAAATTACCCAGATCCAGGACTTGAACAGATGGTCCCAGATCAGTTTTGGACAGAAAATGAATGTGAGTACGACGTTGCTGCCTCATATGGCATTTCTCATTGGTGGTTCAGAAAGAAAAGATTCTACATTGAAAGACATGGTGCTGAAAAGAGGCGCAGAGCTGTTCGTTCCAAACTGTGTATTCTAAGTGTAGTCAGTGTGGAGATCTTTCCAATGTATGGATACGATTATCTGAAGAAGATCGTTCCCAGAAGAGCTGATCTGAAAGACCATGTGACTAAGGAAAACGACTTCAAACATCTATATCCAAGTGATTTCGAAGATCTATACTTACTGAACCTCCAAGGCCACCTTGATCACCTGCCCACTCGTGAAAAGAAGTCTCTTGCTGCAACAGTCAATCTATGGATAAGGGGATTAGTGATACGACAAAGAGTGGGTGACTTTCAGCTAGGCGTGGAAAGCTATCATACTCAAGTCAATCTCACCAAGCCTCAATGAGAAGCCATAGGATATGAATACAGACACGACTACTTAGTAATTGAAACACCAAGAGTAGTTGTCTTCACAGACAAATATGGATCAAGGATGCTGATGAGACTGTGTGAGATGTACAAATTTAGTGATGGTACTCTAAGGATAATTGAAGAAGAGTTAGACTCTAGGGTTAAGGAGTTTAAGCTCAGTATGAGACCGGGGGATAATACAAGGTTTTGGTCGGTGCATGATCTCAAAAGGTGTGAAGAGTTCATTGCTGCTATAGGAAGAAGGCTCAAGACTAGAAAGATCTTCCGTAGCCTAGAAAGTTTTGTGGGAGAAAGAGTTCGTGAAGGACATTACAAGCTACCAGAGAGAACAGAATGATGACATCCTCTAATGGTGGTTACTATTTTTTGAACTCTTTTGTTATGTAGTGATTGTAATATGAACAATAATAACTATGATGTATATAGTAGTGATAGGATTATGGATTGTAGCGTCCTTCTCTGTCTTAAGAGGGAGCATTGTAGTGTTTTTTTCAGATTAAATAAAACAGGACACATTTTTCTCCAAAAGTTTTATACATATTTAAATCACTTGAAATCCAAAATTTAAAAGGATTTGAAATTTTTGATCGGGAGAGAAAATGTGATATAAATATTCAATCTGATAAAATGTGATCTTCAAGTCTCAATAAATAGGCAACTCTCCCATATGTGCTAAACCTTTTTCGTATATCGAAGCACATATTGAGGGGGAGCATTTAAAAAATTATCCTAAAACTATCAAGGTACTAAAGCATCATTTTTTATCAAGAAGTACCTTGATTGAAATTTTAAATGGTTTCCTTGACTACTGTGATCGTGTAAATTGCTTCAAAACACCCCCTCGTATGCTCTAAACAATCTTCAAAACTCTTTCAAATATCGATGCACATATTGAGGGGGAGCAATCAAAAGAAAACCTCATCTTTTCACAAAATATTCATTCAAAGTATTTAAAATTCAAGATTTGATCGGGGAAGTGATGATGATATCTTTAGAAAATGATTAATCAAAGATTGGATCATTCATCCCTAATCTAAGATTTCAAATTCCTCTTGCCTCCATGTGCTAAAACAATTTCTAATATTTTAAGCACATGTTGAGGGGGAGCGTTTCTAAAATATCAAAAATAATTAAGGTACAAATGCTTTGATTTTATATCACAAATACCACGATTGATTTTTCAAATTGTTTTCAATTGGTTTCAGAGGCGGAAAGAACAATATCGAAAGACTGACCAAATTTACTTTATGCACGTAGATATAAGGATTGTTAGGTTAGGTATTCGTTCCCACGATCCCGCCAGAGCCAGAGGGATCTACCCAGGTACAATCCACTAGATAGTGTAGAAGTCCTTAGGTATGATGAAAAAAGGACAAAATTAAGAATATGGGAAGAGTGCGGACTGAGACAGAGCTAGTACTGGAACAAACCCAACAAGGTTCTAGTAATGAAGTCTCAGCAAGCTCTGAAGGGGTTGAAGAATGAAAAAGAAATGAAATGAGAAAAGGGTGAAAAGAAATAGCCCTCCAATAATTCAACCTTAGGGCAGAAACCGGGTTCAATTCGTATGCTACTGGTGGTTACTAAGGTAACGCTGGAATTGAAGACAAGACGTCATGGACCCAGTGACGCACTGCACTAAAACTTCCCAAGCTAGTCAAGTTCCTCTTAAAAGGACTTGTTTCATTCTCACGAGGAACCTACATAATCTATCGACTTTCTCTTAGAGATTGTTGATATTGAAGAGGGAGACCCTCTCCATTGTCTTCGGCATAGGAAACCAAACATGCACTATTGAGTCTAGAGCCAAGAGATCATCAATAAATCTCATTAGGACACATATAATGAAGACTTACTGTTTCACACAATGTGGAAAGTAAGAATATATTTTGAGAGTCCTACGCATTATCCTTGTGGTATTGCCAGAACATCCGAGTGATATGTAAAAATATTCACAATGAAGATGGAAATCCTTCTAGAGCCAACATCAAACAAGCTCTTGGTGGGTGACATGTGAGATCTTCTCAAAAGATAAAACTTGTGACAACTAGATAGAAAATATGGGGCGATTCATTCTTGAATCAACCTGGGTTCAGGAAATGGATTGACGGATACCTTTGAAACACCGGTTGTTGTGCTAAAAAATTCTTTTCTCTAGCACATCGAATTTGTATTATGTTTTCAAAATTAAAAGGGTATCTATGATTGAAAATTGATTTTTCTTATAAAACCTTCGTTGTATTGCAAAACTCTTTCTATTAGGCAATACACGACTATTTTTCAAATCATTTTCTTCAATCAGCGACTCTCAATTTGCTGGTTCACTCACCCCGTGTTGTCAACTTTGGGACGCTACGGTTTGAGAACGGCTAGAGCGGCTGCAAAACCCTATCAAGGAGATTCTTCGGAATTATACCTGATTACAGGCAGTACTTGTACTGATCAACGGCGAACCATGGTTCTTGCAACCTATTCAACAAAGGTGATCAAAGACACTTTTGTGTGCTTTATTGCTACCTGTTGTTTGCAGGGACACCCGACGGTTGCAGGTGATCAGAATTGAGGAGTCACACATCACATTCACTTCTAATGACATCATGATAAGTGCATATCTTTATCAACTGACTCTGATATTTTCAATACATGCTTCTACTACGCTGCTGCAAATATCATGAATCAACAAAAGCTTCCGCAACTCTGATGAGAAGATTTCATGATCCAAAAATGTGAGCAAGTTGGTCCTAAGGTCACAACATCACATGGTGGCAACTCTACAACGGATGATTTGGAGATTGTGTGTTGCCGATGATCTCAATGAAAGCTCCTGATCACTTATATAAAAAACACTTAAAGCCAAAGAATCACTACTACTATGCAAAGTTAATGTTTAAGAAGCTTCAAAGTCTACGAGCTCTAGCATTAAAGATTATAGATAAAATGCTAGGATTTTCAATGTATCTCATGGGGTGACCTCCCCTTGGGGGAGATTGTTAGGATTTAGAAAATCCATGTAGAAGTGTCGGTCACCCCGATATTCGTTTAGCATATTACGGCTCGTAGACATAACGTTATATTAGTTAGTTTAGTAATAGTGTAAGTAACACCGTGGAAGAAGGACGGGTCTTTACCCTCTGTATTCCTGATCCACAGCCAGAAGGAGGGCGTAGACATTTGTATAAACACCTTCTCCCCACAAGGGAGAGGGTTGGATGTTTATTTGCTAATCTAACCTTTCATTTGGATTTTATCTCTCAAGAACATCTCACCTTTCTCTCACTAAAACCTACTCCATTCGACCCTATTTGTGATTGTTTGTGCGATTGTGAAAACCAATATGTAACGAATTTCTTTCTAAAGATCCCGTTCCCAATATATTGCACGCATACGTAAATTTCGAACATGGGGTAAAAGTTGTTTTTGAAAGATATCTCTTTGTTTTCGCGCATACGGCGATTGAAAAGTTTCAACTTTTATTTCTGAATTAAGTTCAATTTCACATTCCAAAAGATTAATGTCAGACATGAATGTATCAAAATATTTAAGGATTTGACATCTTTCAGGTAATGGTGTGATTTCACTTAAAGAAGGTAAAGGACAATTAATTTGTGCAACTTGTTTGACGGGACCAACATTAGAAGAGGACTCAAGAATTGGTGTTGATAACCCAAGGTGCATTGAATGCTCTATTGAAAAAATGTTTGACACTATATAACTTTGGATGTACATTGAATGCTCTAGTGAAAAAACGTGGTTTGTTAACAGCAAGATTTGGCCCATATCCATCTGGATTTTGCTTAAATGTGAACTTTTGAATCGTTGTGATTGACTCACCATGTTGATAGACAATATTTTGAAACTCTTTGATTTTGTTTTTAAAATCGACAATTTCATCGAGATAGAGATCTATTTGTCTCCTTGAATGTTGTTTGTATTCTGAAAATTGTTTTTGACATGATAACGACTCAGACTTGGCTTTTTGAGTTTCCGAAGTAAGAGTGTTAACTTGTTGTTTATGTTCAAATTTTTGTTGTTCTATTTGAGAAATAAATTCATTCTTGGAAACAACTAGATCACGTATTTGTTTTTCTAAGCATTGTTCATTTTGGTATGACTTTGAAAAAGCGACTTCAAAACTATATTCACGTTTCTCTTTAGTTTCAAGATTATTGAGTTATACATTATAGCATTCAATATCCTTAGTCAATAGTGCCACTTTTTCTCGAATATTATTATTAATCTCATTGCATTTCTCCAATTGAGATTAGGTGGTCTGAAATAAGGTCATGAGCCCTGGATCTGGATTAGACAAAGGTTCATTTTTTTCAACTTGATTCTCAATATAATCATCATTTAGATCCTCAAATGTAATCACGGGGCCAACTTGATTATCAACGGTAATCGTAAGGTCATCATGATCGTCAAATGTAGCTACGGGATCCATTTGATTTTCTTTGTGATGAGATGTATATGGTTCATGTTGAACACTCTGTTCCTCGTCGGATGCAGATGCAGGCGGAGATATCAGATCATGTATAAGACATATGTTAGGATCCGGTACCTGAGACAAGCCATCAGTGTCATACACTAGACCTGTATCATTCATGTGAAGCTCTTGCATGTTGGCCATCAACATTATAGCTGCGTTAGCTTGCAAGTCCTCCATGTCATCATCAAAATCTGCATTAGCCACGAAGCTTTGTTCCTTGTTGGTAAGTGTTCCACCAGCTTCATCCTTGAGAGCCAAGAGTAAAGCCTCCTTGTGATAAGTGATGCCTCTTGTTCTCAGCTTTGGGCAAGCATTTTCCAAATAACCCTTTTCATTGTAGTTGTAGCATCGGAGACCATTATTCCCATTCTGAACATTTACCTGATCAACAATTTGAACCCGTTGCTATGGAGCACCCATGTTATTCCTTCCATTAGCATTAAATCCTTGACCACTACCCATCGGATGACCATTTCCTTGGTTCTGAACCTCAACCCTTCAATTGTTAACAACTGATTGATTGCTTGTGTTAGATGAGGTACAAATATGGTTGCTGGATTTGTTAGCAAATCTCTCAAAGGCTCGACCAATTAACGAAAATTCTTGATTCAACGTATCGAAAGCTTCTGCATCCTCATTTGGTGTCTCACTGTAGAGTGCTGAATTAGTGTTGTTGTTGTAAGGAACCAATTAAGTTTCTTGTGATTGTTGTGATGGATCATATGGTGTAATCTGGGCAGATTGTTGTGGTGGATTGGTAAAGACAGTAGGGAGAAGTGGAAATTGTGGATAACAAGCTTGAGTAAACAAAGCAAGAGCATTGTTATTCGGTAAAGGTGCAGGTGACTCCACAGAGAGCTCTATCTTTGTCTACATCCTTTTGATGGTGCTTCAAGTAGTCATACAACAACCCGTACTTTGCTTTGTGAAGATCTTTAGCTTGACGGATGAATGTAACATACTTTTCCCCATCAGGACCAAGACAGCTTAGGAACTTTGTATTGATTGCAATTCTTGGCATAATGATGTTGTGTTTGTTCAAGTCATTGATGTTGTCTGTAAACCGATGATAGTATAACTCTAATGATTCCCCTGGTTCAATCATGAAGTTCTCATATGATAAGTAAAGTTTTGATTCCATGTATTCTTGATTGAGTTATGTGCCTTCCATTAGGAGATGGATGTGATCCCACATTGCTTTCGCAGTTTTTTAAGCATCAACACTACAAAGAATCAGATTAGGTAAACCCAATAGGATATATTGCATTGCAAGTTCATCAGCTTCAAAATGAAGTGTTTGTTCAGCAGTGAGTTGATCCATTCTGAGGGTGGAAGTAACATCATCTCTTGGTGGAGTAGCATTTGGATCTCCGGTTACTATTGTAGTAGGCATTTGAAAAGGACCTTCAAGGATGACCTTCTTCAAAAGCTTACCATATGGCTTCTTGAGATCACAGAACATAAAGAACCGCATCACCCATTGATCATAATTACCGGGAGTGAGCATTGGAGGTCTATCAAGGGATCCAGTTTCATGAATGGATTGTTGGCTACTTATAGCTTCACACATCTTAGCAAACCAAGTGGGTTCCTTTTGCGTTGTTACATTCATAGCATACTTCAGTTGAAACTGATACTGAAAGTAGCTAGCATACTGATGTTGTTGTGGGTATTGCTGAAGTAATTGTTGTGGTGGAAGTGGTTGTGCAATGTGAGGAGGAAAGTAATTTCCAACTTGTTGTGGTTGTTGTTGAAATTGTTGTTGAGGATATTGTTGTAGTTGTAGTAGTTGTTGTTGTTGTTGTTGAGGATATTCATGAGGAAAGTAGTTGGAGTATGGTGGTTGAGACATCTTTGAAACTTGTGTAGATGATGGATCTTTGTAGTCAAATGAAACTTGATGTCGTTTGCTGAAGAAGTACTTTAGGCGTAACAATAAGCTTAGGCGTAAAACTGTTGAAGTTAAGCGTAACACTCCCTTAAGCATAAACTGAAGCTTATGCGTAAACTTTATCTTACCTGTAAACTTAGGGTTAAACTTAAGCTTAGGCGTAAACTAAACTCTTAGAAGTAAAGTACCTTAGGCGTAAGAATTAACTTATGCGTAAAGTGCTTACTCGTAAGCTTTTATGCTTAGGCGTAAGATTAGGTTTGAAACCAAAATCCTTCACACTTGTCCAAGTGTGAAAGATATCCACAAGTCGAAGTGTTTTTCAGGCTTATCCAAGCAAGAAAAACACTGAGTTACCAACAGCTTTGAAGATCGTGACGAAAATTCCTTACGCGTAACAAGCTTATTGTGACTTAGTCATAAACTCTTAGGCGTAAGAATAGGGTTTCACTAGGCGTAAGAAAAGGGTTTCCTTAGGCGTAGACTCAGCAGAATTCACCAAAACGTATTTTTATGCACTAAAACGTTTTGTAAACTCGTTTTTAATGATGAAACATCTTCAAAATCACCAAAATAACAAGAAAGTTTTGAACTTGATGAACCAAGATGAAATTTGAGCTTAAGCGTAAACTATAAGTATGAAATAAAAACGAGTTGAAAAACAATCTAAAACACGTAAAGCTTGAAACTTTTTGCAAAACTAGAATCCTTAGGACTTTATAAACCTTAACCCATAAGAATCTTGAGTTTACAAGTGTAAAAATCAAAGTTTTAAGCGAATGAAAAAATGTATATCGTGAGCTTTTACGTGTACGATTCCAAAACTTCAAAAACACAAACGTGTTTCACCCAACTAAATGGCGTATGATACCACTGTTAGGTCACCATAAATGAACACAAGCATGTAGATGATAGAAACAAGATATGAGAAGGGAAGGTTACACACAATCACACGTTAGATACTAAGGAAAGATTAAGTGTATTATGAAAGTGAGCAACACCTCTCCAAGGAGAGGTTACATAGTATTTTAGGGCATCCCTTGCCTTGGCCTTTTGGGCCTTTAGATAGGCCTATGGGCTTTCTACATAAGCCTAACACTAGCTACTAACATAAAAGCCATAAATACGTAACCTATTACAATGAAATGACTAACACTTGATAATACTAGTTACAAGTGATTCCAACACATACATAGATGGTTGTGCCCAGGTTTTAAGCTGTTTTGCTCAGAAACCATTTTTGTAAGCTCATCGAAATTAGCATGAATGTTTCCAAGATTTCTATAGTTTGACAGTTTCAGATTCGAAATCCTTTTGAGTTTTCAAAATATCCTACAAAGACCCCTATGTCAGCTTTTGCTTTTAGCTTTCCAAGGTCATCAAGATCATTATTTGGGTAGCATAGAGCACCAAATACGTGAAAGTGTTTTAAGTTCGCTTTTTGGTTATGGACAAGCTCATATGGTGTTTTGTTGTGACCTTTTATGATCATAGAACGGTTTTGTGTGTAACATGCAGTTGAAACAACTTCTGCCCTGATGCAGGTTTTACTGACAGGTTTTAATATTTATAATGTCTCGTTATACCTATGGTCTACCCTAATGCACTAGCGGATAGTGTACCCGGTCGTGTGTAGTGTAGTATTCAGTAAAACCGAGGTCGTCCCAAGAGCTATGTGTGTTGTATTATTACTAAGTCTAGGTGTCACAGATTTTAATATGATTTCGATAAGGAATTAATTAATTAACTACTAAAGAAGATAAATGCAAATAAAGGCAAAGGTTCAATCAATAGAGGAGAGTGGTGCTAACCTAGTTATTCCTCCTAGCTAGTAATGTCTACGTCTAATTACTTCCAATTACTTCAGGTGGGGTCAAAGTCGAGAGGACAGCATTTGGTCAATTCGCCCTAACCTATCAGCAAAGATGCCACCACTGGAGAAGTCAAGTGTCCCCTCATAAGTCCAGTTGTTCCTGGTCCCCTAAGTCTAGTCATTAAGTACCGCTACATGCTAGACTTATAATAGTGAGTGCCTGGGTGTTAGCAACTTAAACACTCACCCCTTAATTCTTAAGTTCATCCAAACGGTAGGTGATCAGTTGGTCAAATCGCACAAGTAGAAAGGGTCGTCAGTTGGTCATATCTTACATTTCTTGTCTCAGTCTACTCACTTAGGGTCAGTTGGTCATATCTCCTAAGCAACTAGCCTCTACCGCCATTCAAAACAACCGAAACAAGGGTAGCTACTAATAAACTATGCATGCATACACTTATAAATAATTATACGGAAGTAATGTAAACGCAAATAAAACAATTAAGGAATCATAACTAGGCCAGCACCAAGAGGTGCTTAGCCGCTCATATTAACCATACAAATCAATTCAATATTCAATGTTAAGAAATACATGAATCGAAAGTAAAGAAAAGATAAAAAGCTAATGCTTATCGTAGGGGAGTGATTTCGTGGAGATTGCTCTGTATGCTCCTCTAGACCTGCCTCTGGCTTCTTCCCACGTTCTTTGGTAGTGGTGTGTGAAATGGGATGATTTGAAATGCTGGAAATCATGGGGTATTTATAGGCCAGATCTGGGTTATGGCGTAAATAATAGAATAGTTACGCCGTAATCTTCTATTTCTTGGTAATTTGCACTAGATCTGCTGGTTACGTCGTAACCTTATAAGTAGTTAAGCCGTATCTTCAATATTTCTTGGTTACGCCGGAGTTTATTCAAGAGTTACGGCGTAGTTATCAGCGGCGTGCAACCTCATTTGACCTAATATAGTTACGTCATAGTCCTTTGGGAGAGTTACTCCGTAATCTTCTGATGAGTTGGCTTTTTGAGTCACGCTTTAGTTACGGCGTAATGTGAGAGAAGAGTTACGCAGTAACTTCTTTAAAGTGAGCATAATCTGATAAATCTTTGATAATTCTCCAATACCGCGTCTCTTTAGCTCCAATGCTCGTAATTTACCTGAAAGTGGAAAACAATGGAAAAGAAGCGTAAATCCATATAAATGATATAAATTACAAGCATTATCGGGGGAAATTGACACTTAATATTTCTGATTATTTGATGTTATCAAATATCCCCCCACTTGAACTCTACTTGCCCTCAAGTAGACCTTATTAGATAGATTCCTAAAAAGATATCTCCCATAACCTGGAAAATATAAGTTTACAAATCCCTTATGCTAGAATAAAACAAAGCCGAACACCTCACGAAATGGGAACGAAACACTCAAATCTCTCAACTACTCTAAGTGTTAATTTCGGGGTGATCACTCAATCGCACATACATAGCATGTATTCTATCATAAGCTTGGCGGTTACACAAATCTCCACCACTAGAGTTAAGGGCTAAACAATTTTCGAAGGCAATATGGGTAAACACGACAAAGGTTAAGGGGGTGACTAGTCATTACTAACATGTCATGGAGAAGTGGACAAAATCAATGATACATGACCAAATCCATGGCCAAGACACCAAAGATTTCTCGTTGCATCACCTAGACACGCTTCATGACTAAAGGGTGGGATAAGACATGCGATATATACATGGTGTAAAATAAAAAATCAAACAGGTAGTCTAAATCTATAACCAAGTCATCACCACTTATCGTCTGCCCAAAGTTCAAGCTTTGAAGTCAAGAAACCGGATCATGAAATACTAGGTAGATGTGTCATTAGAGGACGTCATGTTGGGCACACTACCTTTTCTCCAACTGTTGGCATAATTACCAACTCCAATCTTCGAATGTGACCGAGGTGGCCTCCTCGATACTAAATCTACATAAAGCTCATAACATAGTGCTTATAACATCGCACTTTACAATAAATACCATAACTATTTTTTTTTGAATCTTTTTTTTTCAACATAAATATAACAACTAAACATAATATCCCCCCACTTGAGATTAACAATGTGAATTTGGGGGGTCTTCAATGATCTTCAAGAATATGTCGTCGACGAAAGCGTGATTTCCGAACCTTTCCACTTGAACCTTGAACTTAGACAAATGATGACTTCCCAATCACAAATAAAGACTACAGGGTAGGCTAAGGTGTAAAGGTGTATCGAGACAATATATTGGGTTAACAAAATGAAAGTAATGGCTCAGATGGGTGTATCTAGGGGTATCTTGCACTAAAGGTGAGTGCAATAAAAGGGTTTTACATTGGGGTCGAGAAGTCGAGGTGACTAATCGACAGACACACAATGGTAGGCTATTTGGGTGATAATCCTATAATATTGCCTTCTTAAACTGAAAAATCCAAGTACATCGAGCTAACTCAACATACCTCGTTTATGGTCTCGAAATGATGCAAAGGCCAAGTTCCAAAGTTTACAAGCTACAGGCACACTCATAATTTGGTGGATTTGGGGTAAAATATTGGAAAAGGATAAGGCTAATCTCACCATATAATATCAAGGGTTGTATGTGCTCGGCTAAGGTCTAATCTAGTTAGGTTAAGAAAAACATGTCAAAATTTTAAAAATGGCATAATTTTTCAAAATAAACTAGAAAAATGAGGGCAAAATAAAGTTCAAGAGATAATTCTACTCCCGTCCCCCCACTTGAATTGTACAAAGTCCCTTTTGTACTAAGCGTTAAATAAAGGTGAAGAGAAAAGTAGAATTAGAGCGACAACTTCCTTGAAATTTGCTCCAAAAAGAAAGAAGGCCCACGAAAAAGAGACGTGCCTTCGTATAAGCATCCATGAGCAAACTTCAAACCCTGAAATCACACTACCGACAAGCATAATTCTAAAAAAGAAAAATGAAAAACAAACCTAACTCACTTTTGTAGGAATGACGGTTGCATTTAGCATATGCAACAAGCTTTTTAAACCACTTGGTGTCCCAAGTGGACGAGTGAATTCTCGTGAGGGTTTACAGGGAACACACCCACAAAGTTCATTTAAAATACTAATACAAGGTTATTGTGTTTTAAAATGAAAGAAGTAAAGCAGAGGAAAGTTATGTCGTAACTCGTTGAGGGAGTTACGGCGATGAAAAAACCTGACATATGCTATAAAGCGTGTGGCTACGGCGTAACCACTGAGATGGTATTACGCCGTAATTGGTAATGCATATGAAATTCCGCTGCAAGGGGTTGGTTTCGGCGTAATCACTAAGATGAGTTACGCCGCAACTATGGTCAGATCAGCAAACTGCAGCAGCAATCACTCCTTGTTTCCCGCAAAAATGGTAAAAAACACAAAACCTTACAGAAATTGAAATAAAACAAAAGAAAGGGACAATTCAGGTTGTCTCCCGAAAGAGCACTTTTCTTTATTTATGAGTCTTTAATTTAGACTCAGGGCCGCGGGGCTAAAAGTGCTGGTTTGTTAAATCGTGGATGTGGCAATCTCCACGCTGAATCCAACTGATCAGATTCTCATCCCGCTTGTAATCATTCCCTAACTCTAAACAGCCCGAGTAGAAGCTCTTGATTTTCTAGTAAGGCTTTTCAATACCTCTTGCCTTGTCTTTGTCACTGATATCGAGAAATGGTTGGGCTTGGCTTAACTGCCTCTTGGTCCAGTTTTTTAAATTCTTAATTGTTCTCGGCATTTTGAAGATAGTCTTATCATCGTTTATCTTTAACCATACTAATCCTTCTTTTTCATTTTTATCTAACCCAGACATTTCCTGAAAAGGTTTTCCTAAAATCACTCCCGTTAGTCCATCTTCCACAAACTCGCTTACGTCGTCCAGAACCATAAAGTCCACCAAAAACGAATGAGTCCCAACTAAGAAATGGATGTTAGTTGTAAACCCCATAAAGTTATTCCCCTTATATTCTAATTCTTTCTTCATAACTTGGTTGTAGCACTCTTTCGACATGACGTTGACTGGGGAAGCTGTGTCAATAAATGGATGGAAATCGATGAACCCGATTTTGCATGAGATCTTCAGATAATAAGGGTTCCTATGATGTATGCGAGTTCCCACCTCATAAAATCTAGGTTGATCGGTTTGCAAAAAAGTCTTCACAGGGTTGTCTTGCCAATGGGCCATTTCGACGCCACTTGAGAAGTCATCAATACTCATTCCTAAATTATCCTCTTCCTCGAAATTGATGAAAACATCAAAATATTTCCCCGAATCTATCTCGCAAGGATCCCAGGGGTCACTAAGAAATTCTTCTAGAGTGTCACGAAAATTGCCTACTGGGTCAACCGCACATACCTTTTGAGGAGTAGACAGGAGTTCATTAGGTCCGAACGTTGCAATTTCTCCATTAGCTTCAAGAGTTAGTTTTCCACAAGAAAGACATCTACCTTTGTATGGGCAGTAGCAAGCATAGGTCTACCTAAAATGACAGGTATTCTGTTTTCTTTCGGAATGTCAAGAATCACAAAATCTACCGGGAAAAGGAATTTCTTTATCTTTACCAACACATTTTCAACGATGTCTAACGGTGACTGCATGGATCGATCGGCCATTTAAATTTTCATCTTGGCTGGCTTCATGTCACCAATTCCCATACGTAGGAACATCGAATGAGGCATTATGCTTATGCTTGCTCCAAGATCAGCTAGGGCATTACACATATTGAGACTCCCGATCAAGCAAGGGAGAGTGAAACAACCTGGATCTTTTTCCTTCTGTGGTAGCTCGTTTCTCAAAACCGCTGAACATCTTTCGTTGAGTTGAATTGTCTCGTCATTTCTTAATTCCTTCAGAATATCATCATGATTAGTTTTAATGGAATCAGTGATAGGGGAGTTTACCGGTAAAGCTTGGTCCAAAAGTGACTGTCTCACCATGCTGATTTGTTGCTTAATGTTAGGTTCCCATATTCTAACACAAGCATCAATATGTTAGAAATATAGATAAGATGATTGGATGAACACTTAACAACACACACGATATGATAATATAGAAAGGATATGCGTAGAGTGATGTTGAGAGTGAACAACCAACCATCCAAGGATGGTTTACAATGCTTTATATAGGGAAAGGAACTAGGAGAACACACAAGTTTCCTTCCTTTCCATAATGGGCTTGGGCCAAGGATTATGGGCTTTCTACATACGCCTTGCCATAATTACAAACATAAAAGCCTAATTAAGCTAACTATTACACATAGATTACTAACACTTGAGAAGTAGTTTAGGAGTGATTCCAACAATCTCCCCCTAAGTGTTAGAAATTGATTTCTTCTATAATAATGAACAGATGTTGGTGCAGATGTAATAGTTGCTTTGACGACTTCTAACATTCTGATTTCTTGTGAGAGGAAGTGCCTTGATTCTAACAATCTCCTCAGTGTGAAGATCTTGTTTTCTTTGAAGTTTTCAGCTTTGACGTCTTCGATTTCTTTGTTCTTTAATTCTTTGTTCTTTGTGGTGGTTGTGATAGTATGTTTTTGTCACTACAGTCGCCGTTGCTCAGCGTCTCCACGTCTTTCTCCAACATGCTCACACGCTCTTGACAAGGAATTCCAGATGTGAAGTAGTTCTCGAGTCTTTATAACTTTGTAGATTCTTTGATTAGATGAAGAATCATTATGACTTTGTGTTGCCTTTGATTTTGAGAGAACTTCTTTTGTGATGTTGTTGGTATGAGCATGTGGAGAATCAGTACGATCTCTTCCTCCCGCGAGGCATCCATCGGCCGGCATCTCACGGTACGATCCACGAACACCAATTGATCATTGTAATCTTTTCATAAAGAATTGATTACTACAATTGTTCTATTGATGAATGTCTTGATTCCATTCACCTTGGTCGGGCGAATCAGCCGTCCGAATCCCGTAAGGGTCAGTTGGCATTACATTGAACAAGTTCAAGTAATGACCCACATATTCAGGACTCGATTCTTGGAAGGAATCTCCTTAGCAAGATTTCCAGCACTTACAAGTTCGAACTTCGAGAGTGTCAACAACATAATGTGAAAACACATCTCTAAATCTAGCAAAGGCTGTTCTTGAAACCAGATGCCCTCAAGAAAGCTAACACGATATACTGAAGTACATCTACGGTTCAGGTGAATTCTTTGAGGTACACCGAAGCATCACCCCATAACTGTAGACCGTTTGAGACAACACTAAGCGTAACCCACAAGGAGTTACGAAGTGACTCTGTCGGGCGTTTGATATTGACCCTGGCAGGAGTTTCCATTCAATCACTGAGGATCACAGTTGTGAACACCTCATAAATGTTCTCGACAGATTGCTAAGATCTGTGTAGGACTCTAGAATAGTATCACGTGCATCTAAATTGTTGAACGACAAGTAATGAATCTCTTAGCTCTAGACTCAATCGTGCGCTTTGGTTTTCCTGAGCGAAGACTAGGGAGAGGGTCTCCTTCTTCAATACCAGCAATCTCTAAGAGAAAGTCGATAGTTTACGTAGGGTTCCCTGTGAGAATGAAAGAAGCTTCTGTTGAGAGATACTTGAGTGGCTAAGAAGGTTTAGTGCATGCGTCACTGGGTCCATGACGACTTTAATCTTCAATACCGGTGTCATCAAGTGACAACCAGTAGCATATGAATTGAACTCCTTCTTTCTCCGATTCTCATTTTCTCCTTTTTATAATCATACCTAAGGACTTCTAAGTTCTAACTATTGGTGGTGTCCTTGGGTAGATCCTTCCGGCTCTGGCGGATCATAGGACGGTTATTCCTAACCTTAGTCACCTTATAACTCCATGACTAACCTATGTTGCCATAAAACCATTTTCATGAAAAATCTCTCAAAGTGGTTATGAGTAAAAACATTTTGTAACACTGAAAGAGTTTTATATTTTGCAGACATACTCCCCCTCAACACGTGCTTAAGAGTTTTTACAGAAATCTGCACGGTGAGAGAAGAGCGCACACTTTTGAATTGATCAACTCAAGATAGATAATTCCCTGCGAGACACGGTTACATCGTTGACTAGGTCAGCTTGAACTTGTAAACACTCCTTGGTGAGGAGGTTTGACCCATCAAGGTTAATGTCTACCAAGAGTTTCTCGACTGGTACATTCTACTAGGACAAGTCCTTTACGAGACACGTTTACATCACTACTGAACTAGCTTGAAATTATTACCCGTCCCGGACAAGTCTTTTCGAGTTACTAACATTTAAGAATTTGTCAATTCATTGGTTAAGTCTTAAGTACGAGGATTCAGTAGCAATTCACAACATATTTCTTATCACATAATTTTTCTCCCCCTCAAAAATGGCATATAAATGTTATTTTTGATGAATTTTTGATATCGAATATGTCCATTTCGAGTTTTGTGGGAAGATTTCCACGAAGAACAATTTATGAACAAAGATTTTAAGCAAGTACTCCCCCTCAAAAAGTGATATTAACGTTTGAGGTTTTGAAAATCATAAGAGGAAGTACTTGTTCTTTTGAGCAAAACTTTGAAAGTGAAGGTTTGGATTAGTTTTACTCAAAAGTAAGAAGCTTTCGCTCCTTTTATAAGGATTGTGGCACCGATGCGTACCACAAGGTCCTTTCAATACAAGTACGGGTTGTACACTGTTATGAGTGCACAAACCATAGTCAAATATAGATCAACACATCCAAATATAATGAAAGAACAAAATCAAGGAGTACCAGGAAGTCCGTCAATAACACCAGAAGTTCTTTCGAGACGTTGGTAGCCTGTTAGAGATATGCTTTGACGTCCACCCACGAAACTCTTCAAAGTCCTCATATGATCCCGACGAAACAACCTTTCATCAATCCTGGTAATGATCTTCTTCGCACCCCTCTTTTCCTTTGAATTCCACCTTTTCTTCAACCCTATGCCTTCATGAATCTCCTTTAACCGATATGCTAACTCGTCCCGAACCTTCTTTAAAGTGTGATCACAAAACTTGTGAAGCTCCTTGCACGCCATGAAGCAATTCCGGTGAAGTTCACTGCGGTAAACTACGCCAAATTTTGGTTTCGTGAGAATGGTGTACTGAACCAGGTGGTTGATATCGGGAAGGTCTAGCTGTGGTTTGGTGAGATTGATACGTTTTTGGTACGATTCCACGGCAAGTTGAAGGTCTTCAACACGTTCCTGGATAACTATGCTTATGATGAATATCATCAATGACTTGATGTACTGGAGCTGCATGTTGGTGGAGAAATGTCGCATTCGACCTTGTACCTTAGCAAGATACATGTCTTCAATGTCATTGACAATCTCGGAAAATCCGCTTTAGAGAAGTCATATTCCTGTTCGTCTTGGCATTTAACTACGATTTTCTTCAGGAACGAGTAGTCCCACTTGGTAGATAGGCTGACATGCATTATAGCAACGATCCGATGGTCACTGTACACCTCTTTCTTAGATTTGAGTACCTGGCAGCTTCTGTAGTATATTCTTCTTCGTTCAGGCCAATGATGAATTCCATAAAGTGCGTCGAGGGCATACTTTACCACATTATCAACGAACATATGTGTGGCTACTTCCTCGATGGCCATATTGTTGGAGAAGATTGCTGCCGGGAAAGGGAAGGTGACTGAAGTAGCGTATTTCTTGCTTACATCGCTACCGTGCTGAAGAAATTCCAGGTCATCGTTGAAGAAATATCGGTAGGGAATCTTCGGTTGATCAGGTCATCCAATGGTGGGTAGTGGCTTTGTCCAGTCGGTGTAGTATGGAGCCTTGTCAGCTCTGGTGAAGTCGATATTGGATTCAGGGTTGAGCCAATCAATGTTGTTGGACATGGCTCATGCTATGTTGTCGAGATGATATTCGACTTCAATGGCACTGTCAGAGCTGTCCTTAAGTAGTTGAAAAGCTTCGTTCTTGATTCGCTTTAACTCTACTTTCGTCATCTTCTTCACTTTAAACTTTTCTTGGATGATCTTGACATGCTCCATAGTTCTACCATCTACCGATTCTTGGCTTTCGGTAAATGAGGGGTTGCATCAAAAAGCTTTGAAAACTAGTCATATTCTTTAGTTTCATCTTCATCTAGCCATGAAACAACCGATGTTGACTTTTTCTTCTTTAGCTTGGAGGATGATCTTTGGTTGCTTAGTTGATGTAGAAGAAGGAGGTTGTTATTGGGGCTCAGGAATCTCCTCATCTTCACCACCAGTGTATTCAAAATGATCACCAGTTTTCTCCGTTGTTGATGGAGACTCAGAGTCCTGAGGTTTGTCTGTAACAGGAGGACGTTGAGGAGATCTTCTAGAGGTGGAGGTCCTTTGGGGTGGTGGAGGCATAGATGATGAATCATCATTTTTCTTCTTGCGTTTCGGCTCATAATCCTTATCCGCATCATCATCGTCTCTTGGACGCTTGGCCCTTTCAGCTGACGCTTTGCATGAAGTTTTGAGTTGATATTCCAGCAATGCCTCAAATAGTTTAGCTTCATCAGAAGTAAATGTTGTGGATCGTTTAGACATTTGCAAAACAAGCTTGGAAATCAATTTTGCATCGGAGATAACCGTAGGCTCGATTGGATTGATTTACATTGCTGATCGTCTTGTCCATTTCCCCTTTGATCACCGTAGGCTCGTTTGGACGGTGTCGAGAAGAAACTTGTGAGTATATTCTCTGATCGTCTTGTCCATTTCCCCTTTGATATCTATATTGAGAAATTGTTGAATCTGTTCCCTTTCATCTGAAAACTCGTTTATCACCTTCTGAAGTAGATTGATTCCTGTCCATAGTGATTCAGGTTTCTTGTTGACCACGTTTTTGTTCCTTACTTGCCTGACAACTTTCACAATCTTTGTGTTTGCAAGTGATGCCCAAGTATCGGTCAGTTTCTTTACAGATCTGGATGCGGATTTGGTGGTAGCGTCTTTGGATGGTGGTGGTGAAGAATGAGATGATGAGTCAGACGAAGATGAGTCATGAGTAGGCTCTGGGTCATTAGGTGGCTCAGAAGTTTCTTCCTGGTTATGGTCAGGACTATCTAGAAGATAATCATCAGCTTCTTTTTCAGCTTTAGCCTGTTTTTAGCTTTTACCCTGGCCTCTTCTTTAGCTTGAGCTTCCTCTTGACTCTTTCCTATCAGCTTCCTCAATATATTCATCTGTAATCCTTTCATCCTTTTCCTTTTTCTCTTCTTTCTCAAAGTCGAAGATGATATTATCCTCTTGCTGATGTTGTTCAGATTCGTGAGTGGTGGTACCAGTTCCCTTATCGGGTTGATTAACCGCATCGAGAACTGGTGTGGTTAGTGCACCACCACTTGAACCTCCAGGGCGTCTTGTTTGTTCGCGATTAAATTCCAAAGCAACATCTTTGAATCCTTAGATGCTTGAAAGTTTTGTGGTATTCTTTCTCTTCATCCTTTGTTTCTTCATCAGAACTATCTTTTTCTTCTTGCTCTTCAATTGGAGTTTTACCCTTGTCTGTTTTGGAACTAGGAGGTGTTTCTACTATTGTCGTATCGTCTGTAACAGTTTCTGAGTAGTGAACCTCTTCATCCGTGTCAGTATCCATGAAGTCCTCGTCTTCTAATTTTGGTGCCTGTTCAGGATTAGGAATAGCAACTTTAGATGATACTTTCCTTTTGAGGGAATGAGTTCTCTTTTGATACTTGCGGGTACTACCAGTGCTTGCTGTACTTCCAGCACTGCCTCTCCTGGTCTTCTTGACTGGTATAGCGGAAGACTTTTCATCAATGAAGCCAACTTTGCCTGATGGTACTGCTTCTTGATATCGTTAGTAAGATTGAAGTTGCTTGATATCATCAGTGTGAAGGCAGTGAGGCAAAACTGCACCTTGTTTCTTTGTTGTTGAGTCTTTGAATCTGACAACATTTAGAGTTGGCTCAAACAACGCGGAGTGATGGTTGGGGTCATCAAGTCTCAAGGGAATGTCTAGATTATTCCCGAGTATCCTTTAGATCAACAGCTTAGTATATCTGATGTAGGGGACCTTGGTGCCAGGCTTCTTGAGATAAGACATCATGTCTTCCCAGATCAGAGTTGAGAAGTCAATATGCATCTTGTTGATCATGCCCCAGAATATCTGTAGTTCCATGAGCTTAGGATGCTCATAACCGCTATCACGTCCAGAAACAGATTTGGCAATCATAATGTACAAAGTTCTCCACGGCTGAGGGATGTTCTTTAAATCAACAGAAGAATGTTTAGTAATGATCCTAGCAGCTTCATCATAGCCAGTATCGACCATGAATTGGAGAGTAGCCTCTTCCGAAGGAGTAGCTACATAATCAGTAGGCTGGATGGCAGGGAGAAGGAGAATGGCCCTTAAATCTGCAACAGTGATGGGGACTTGTTTGTTGTTGAGTGTCACCGTAACAACATCTTGACCATCAGCCTTCTTCATAGTGTGCCAAAACTGATGGATATAGATTTCCGGTATTGTTGCAGATTTTGTGAGCATGTTCTTGTATGGATGAGTCTTCAGAATATCCATAGCAATATGACATGATGATTCAGAGCACGTGAAGTTATCAAAGTCCACTTTGAGATTGTTCTTTCCAATCTTCATCTTGTAACCAGTAGGGAAAATGTCTTCCATTGTGAGTACATTTGGTGCGTTAAAGTTTTCCATCATGACGTCCATTTTTTTATCTGAAAGATATTGAGCCAAAAGAACCAACATATCGAAAGACATTACGTTAGTCAAAAGTTGATTTTGTTGACCAATTATTGAATATGTTATGTTAATGAATGTTACGAGTCCAACGTCACTTGTTTGTCCAATAGTCCAAAGTAGTCGTGATAAGTTTCGTGAGTTTATTAATTTTGAATTTTAAAGTCCAAATTTTCACTCATTCACACAACATATAAACCATTATAGCTTATTAGTGACATTTTGGTTTTGTGACGTTATGAATTATTTATTTACAAGTTTGTACACGTAACAATTCATAATTACGGTTAAATTAAGGCTTAAGCGTAAAGTTACAAGCTTATGCGTAAACAGTTGTGACCATACGCTTAGACATAAGCTTATGCGTAGGAACTCCTCTTACGCGTATGAAATATTACGCGTAGGAAAAGAGCTCTTGGCATAAGGCTTACGCGTAAGCGTATGTGAAAGCTTATGCGTAAGGTTTACTCGTAAGACTCTAGTTTACGCATATCCTTCACAGGATACGCGTAGTCCCCATGTAGAACCTTATGCGTAAAGGTTATGCGTAAGATTTCTCTTACGAGTAACCATCTACGCGTAAGGTGATCCTTAAGCGTAGAGTTCCAGTTTAACCTTGATTCTGAATTTTCACGCGTAAAACCTGAAATAAATTCATCATAACATTTATATTAACACATTATTCAATCTCTTTCAATCTCACATGGAATAATAGTCTTAAACTGCAGCGTAAGGATAGCTTATGCGTAAAACTTAAACCCTAGGGATTCAAATATTATGAGTAAGAAATCTGGCCATAGGATTTGCACCAAATGAATTCTGGGATATCTTAGAGACCATATGAGTTAACTGGAACAAGTTTTAACATCAAAAACCTCAAGAATCAAAAATGCCCATTTTAACGTGTTCTTAAACCCTAAATCTCAATCAATCAAAATTGGAGTTTCTGGGTGTGATTCAAGGAAGGTTTTGGTTAATTAAGCATGTAACAATCTACATTCAACCAACTAATTATCCAGAAACACTCACAATAGAAAATACCCAAATCTTCGCATAAACCCTAACTTTTGAAAAATGATTAAAACATTTTCTGGGTTGGATTTCTTGATGACAATGGTTTTAAAACATGATATAAGCAATGAAAACACAACCCATTTCATCAAAATCAACCCAAAGTGATTGTTAGTTCATACGTTTATGCGTAGAACTAAAAAGTCACTCATATATGAAAAGCAAACCGTTAGATTTTCAAACAATTTAAAACCAATGTTTGTATTAACACAAAGAAGCTTTAAACACTTACGGATTAGAACTTTATAACACGGATTTGCGTTTTGAATTTGGAGCGTGGATGATGGTTGGTAAAATCTTAAATGATGTAATAAATGTGAAAGAGTTATTAGGTGAAGGTTTTGATTAAAAATAAGTTTAAACATTTGACAATTTTGGTCCCTCCACCTCAACCATTTTCATCCACAGCCCAAAACTTCCATTTAGGTTAAGCACAAAGTGTAAGTTTGGAAAGAAACTTAACGACACTCCCCCTAGACTTTAGAAATAGAGAAATTTTATAAATTAGGGTCCAGGGAGTGTCAAGAAACAAGAAACGTGTCCACCATTATCAAAGATACAACCGGTATAGGGTAACATGCAAGTACAAGGTTTTATGAAACAGAAAATATTTACCTTTCTCCCCCTCAACACTTAACCTTGAAAATATTGAAAGTTTTGAGAGTGTGAATTGTTGACGGAAGATTTGTACTTGCCATGTTGAAGAAATTTGGGAAGAAGAATATTTTTGTATTTTATAAATTTTATATTTTTGTATATTGTTTTTGAAAAATATTTACAAAAGAGGTTTTGGTGTTTGACTGGTTTTAAGAATGTGTCAAAAGTTCGTCCAGTTCCTCTGGAGTCAAACACCTCATACCAATCCGGTGGACCAACTCAGTAAACCTAGCAGGAGCTAAGGCTTTGGTGAGAAGGTCTGCCAGTTGGTATTCAGTACCCATAAAATATAATTCAACGGTACCTTTTTCCAAATGCTCCTTGATGAAATGATATCGAAGATCGATGTGCTTTGACTTCGAATGTTGAACAGAGTTGCACGAGATCGTAATAGCACTTCGATTGTTGCACTACATTGGAATTCTGTCAAATACGTAACCATAGTCCTTGAGTTGTGTTCTCATCCAAATGACTTGAACACAACACGCCGACATGGCTACATATTCTGCTTCGGTTGAGGACAGCGATATACAATCCTGCTTCTTCGATTGCCATGACACCAGTTTATCACCATGAAATTGTAGAGCTCCTAAAGTACTTTTCTGTGAATCTAAGCAACCTGCGTGATCAGCATCTGAAAAAGCTATTAGTTCAAAACCAGAATCCTTCAGATACCAGATCCCCAAATTAATTGTTCCCTTGATGCATCGGAAGATTCTTTTAGCCTCAAAGAGGTGAGTTTCAGTTGGTCGCGACTGATAACGGGAGCAAAGATATACACAAGAAAGACAATGTTAGGCCTCTGGCGTTAGATACACGAGAGACCCAATGATACTACGGTATTTGGTAGGGTCCACCAATTTCCCATGTAAATCAAAGATCCAGGTTTCTTGGTATGTGCCATAGGTGTGTGCGCATTATCACAGGTTTGCATTCAATGTTTGTTTAAAATTTCAAGAGCATATTTGGACTGACTTAGGAAAATACCACGGGGTGATTGATGAACTTGTAGTCCTAGAAAGAACGTATGTTCACCCATCATGGACATTTCAAAATGTTTTTTCATAAGTTTTGAAAAAGCGTTTGAGTACTTTAATTGTGTTGACCCAAAAATGATGTCATCCACATAAATTTGAACGATTAAAATGTGTTCCCCATGATATTGTATGAAAAGTGTTGGGTCGACCGATCCTTTGGTGAAATTATTGGCAATAAGAAAGGATGATAACTTGTCATACCACGCCCGAGGGGCTTGTTTGAGACCGTAGAGAGCCTTGTTCAGTTTGTAGACGTGATTAGGGAACTCTGGATCAACAAATCCTTCTGGTTGACTAACATAGACCGTTTCCTTCAGTTTACCATTCAGAAAAGCGGTTTTGACATCCATCTGAAAGACCGTGATGTTCATGTGAGCCGAAATGCCGAGTAAAAATCCGTGCACGACCTCAAGTCTAGCAACAGGTGCGAATGATTCCTCGTAGTCAATCCCTTCTTCTTGTCTATAACCCTTAGCCACCAGCGTGACTTATTTCGATAACCGTACCTTGACATCCAACTTGTTTTTCCAAATCCATTTCAGAAAAATAACATAGACCCCTGTTGATTTTTCAACCAATTCCCATACTTCAAGACGTTTAAACTGATTAAGTTCTTCTTGCATGGATTCAATCCAGTTGTCGTAAGTCATTGCTTCTTTAATGTTTTTGGGTTCAGATTGACAAATGGTGAGTGCATAAATGCAATGTTCACCGTCAGTCTGAAGGCGTTGTCTAGTTACGACTGGTTGATTTGGGTTTCCAATGATGTTTGCAAGAGGATGGTATTTAGTCCAACAATGTGTGAAGGGTTGATGTTGATATACATTGTGTAGATTAGGAGGATTCAAATGGCTTGTAGATGATTCTGCAACATCAGAAGTGGCAGTTTCATTTGCAAAAGGGTTAAAGAACGCATTTGGATCATAATCTGCAGGTTGGGGTACTTCATGGTTCAGAAGATCATCACCGTTGGTTGGCGTCATTGGATGCGGTTTGTTCGACTGTTGTTGTAGAGTCAATTGGATGTGCTTCTTCAACAGTTGTTTTGTTTCGTGTATCGGTATTGGATTATTATCGGTTGAGCAAATGAAACATTTGATACATCTGGATCACGTTGATCAATAGCATCACTAAACAGAGGAGCAAACAGCTGTTCCATTTGTTGATGAGTAAGCTGTAGGCTTGGTTCAGCTGATGATGGGGTTTGGGGGAAGCTTAGACGGTTATGTCCGGGTTCCAAGTTGTTTTGCTCAGAAGCCATTTCTATAAGCTCATCGAAATTGGCATGAATCGTTTACATAATCTCCCTTGTACGACGACTCCAGATCCGGTATCCTTTAAAATTTTCACAGTATCTAACAAAGACTCCAATGTCAGCTTTAGCTTTGAGCTTTCCAAAGTCATCATGATCATTATTTGGATAGCAAAGGGATCCAAAGACATGAAAGTGTTTGAGATTTGGTTTGTGGTTGTGGATAAGCTCATAAGATGTTTTGTTGTGGCATTTGGTAATTGTTAGGAACATGTTTTATTATCAAGTGTAGGTCATTTCATTTGTAATAGGTCGTTAATAATTATGGTTTATAAATGTTTGTAATTAGTTTCTCAGCTCATGTAGTAAGCCCATGAGCTATGATAGAAGGTTCTTCTAGAACCAAGGGGAAACACCCCTACTTATGTAAACACTATAAATACCCCCTCCCAAGAAGGGAGAGGGTTGTTGGTTCTAATTGCAATTATCATTTTCACTAATCATTCATTAGTTCCTTCCACTTTCTCTCTCTATAACTTTCTCTCTAGAAATACATATTGTTGTGATAATATGGTGACCTAACAAGTTGTATCAAGAGCCAAGGGATAGTTTAGGTTAATATTGCTTAGATTTAATAGAAATTGTACTTAAAATGTGTTTTAGATTGAAATTTATGGATTTTTGATTGAATACGTGTTTCTAGCGAGTTTCGTGCATTTCTTATGAGTTTCGCGAGTTTGGCGAGTTAGCCATGAATTTTGCGAGTTTCTCATGAGTTTCTGCGAAGTTTCTCCTTGAAGTTTAGCGAGTTTCGTCTTAAATTTCTCGCGAGTTTGAGTTTGCGGTTTGGCGTGTTCGACTTGAATTTCTGCGAGTTTGCGGTTTTGGCGAGTTTCAATGCGAATTTCGCGAGTTTGCGGTTTTGGCGAGTTTCGTCACGAATTTCGCGAGTTTGCGGTATTGGCGAGTTTACGCGAACCTCGAGTTTGCGGTTTGGCGGTTTCTTCTTCTTGAGTGCGTTTGCGCGAGTTTCTTTCTACAAGTTTCTTGTCTGCGAGTTTCTTGCTAGCAAGTTTGGATTTCTGCAAGTTTGGCTTTCTTTTACTCATCTACTTAAGTCTAAACAACCTCAACCTTAATTATCCTTAACGATCAACATCACTTCACAAATATGTCTCAACCACCATCATCCAACTATTTTCCTTACACTCATAATCAACAACAACAACAGCAACTAAGTCCACAACATCAACAATGGAATCAACAACAAGCAATTTATCAACAACAATTTAATCAACAATATACTCCAAACCATCCTCAACAAGGACCACAACGAACGTCAATGGTTCCACAAATCCCTCAACAACAAACTTGGTTTTCTCAAATGTGCGAAGCTATTACAAGTCAAGAATCGATTCATGAAGCTGGTTCGGATACTCGTCCTCCAATGCTTACACTAGGCAATTATGTGCAATGGTCAAGTCGATTTCTAAGGTATATGGAACTCAAAAAACCTCATGGTAAGTATCTAAAGAAGGTGATATTAGAAGGACCGTTTCAAATGCCAACTCAAATGTTCCCGGCGATCCTAATTTGTTCCACGAGACCCGATACTATCACAATTGTTCCACTTAGTCGTTTAACACCATAACAACTACTTCATCTTGAAGCTGATGAGCTTGCTATTCAACAAATACTTCTTGGAATTCCTAATCCGATTTACAAAAGTATTGATGCATAGACAACTGCAAAAGCTATGTGGGAACAAATTCATCTTTTAATGGAAGGCAGGCTGAATAAGATCGACATGGATTCTAAGTTATATCACATCTTTGATGTGTTTACCATTGAGCCTGGGGAATCACTTGAATCATATAATCATCGTTTCACAAATGTGGTCAATGATTTGCATCGACATAAGATTGATCTTCCAACAATTGTTATTAACACCAAGTTTCTGAACTCATTAGGACCGGATTGGCATAAGTATGTTACGTTTGTTCGACAAGTCAAGGATCTTCATGAAGTCAAGCATGGATTATTGTATGATTATCTGAAACATCATCAATATGAAGTTATCAAAGATAAAGAAGCTCGTGGCACACATGGTTTCCCTACACCACCCATTGCCGATCTTGCTCTCATGGCACATGGTTATCCAACTCCTTACCCAAAGTCAAATCATGCTTTCGATCAACAACAACGTCCCTTTAGTTATGCTCCACCTACACCTTCTCATCAACTCACACCCGCTAGAGATTCTAACAATGCATACACTACTCAAATCAATGATGATCAAGTTGATGCCTTTGAAGCATTAAATCATGGAATGGCCTTTATTGCTAAAGCCTTCTCCAAGTTCTCTACTCAGTTAAACAATCATCTTCGTTCATCATCAAATCCCAAAAGTCATGCTTTGTATACAAGGTGGCAAAGTTGAGGTTCAGAACAGAACTAGTGGTCGTCGTATGATTACAAGTAGGTATTCGGTAATTCGGGAATGGTCAAACATCGCAGGGGATCGGGTAATACTTTCAAGAGAAATGTTCAAGTTGTGGAAACAGGGATTCACCGGCTCGGGATCTACTATTCGCTGCTATAATTGCAAAAAACAAGGACATCTTGCTAATGCTTGTCCTGAACCACGAACAAGAGGAGGAGATTACTATAAGCAAGTCATGCTAATGGCATACAAGGATGAAGCGGGAGGAGAACTCGGTGAAACTCGGCAAGGTTTTATGGCAGATACTCTCTCAGATGATGAATATGAAGATTTGGAAGCAAATGCTGCAGTTCTTTTGATGGCAAATATGCAAGAACATCACATCAGTCAAACAGAGAATGGACCAGTCTATGACACGGACGGTCTATCTCGTACGACAGCGATATATGTCTCATAAATGCAATTGTGTCGCATCGCATCGATGAGCAACAATCATTCAACATGAATCATCATTTAATCATAATGAAGTTGATCAAATTAACCCGTGGTTACATTTGATGACTTAAGTGATGATGAAAATAATGAGCATATTGAACAGAGTGAAGCAATTCATGGTCCGGTTCGAATATCGACTTCATTACTTCGCCATTTCAAGCTCAAACTGAAAAATGTAATGAAATAAACCATAACCTTAGGGCTGAGATTACCTCCTTGACTGATGAACTTGAGAGTTGTCGAAAACGGATAAATGATTTTGAAACAAAAAACACCCGAGAAACAAGTTTTGAAGTGGCCTTTCAAAAATCTTACGTTAACGAACAAAATCTTCAACATCAAATGCATGAAATTGTTGCGACAAATAACGAAAAGATTTCTAAAATTGAACAAGAAAAGTCTGAACTTCAGAAAAACATCGACAATCTTCAAACGGAACTTTCAAATACTAAAAAAGATTTTTCAACAAGTCGGTCAAATTTTTCTGAATTCAAGAAGAAATCTAAGAAGCGCATTGATGATCAAATCGAGGAAATTCTTCGATTGGAAAGACGGTTAAAAGATTTTGGTACTGTTGTATATAAGATTGGCCACTCGGTTAAACAGATTGAAATGTCAACTTTACTTCCGAGTCCGGATGACTCAAAACGTTTTGCTCTTGGGTATAATCACCCACGTTTTCTTCACACAGCTCTCAAGGAAATGCCCAAATTGTATAGGGCTCAATGTCTTTTAGATCCAAGCATGCAACTTGTTGTATTTGATTGTGAGGAACAATGGGCACAAGATGATCGAAGTCGCTAAACATGCGACAAAAATGGAATTTTACCATATGATTACACAAGAGAAAATGCTTCTTACAAACTGAATGTCATTTCAACACCAACGTATAATCTTTCTGAAAAAACCGAGGCATCTTGTGTAGAAGGTCCCGTTCACAGTGTTGCACAACTAAATGGTCCTTTACCGTTCTCTTGCAAAAGCAACTCATTGCCAAAAACTCCTAAATCTTGTTTAGTATTACGATACTTTCAAACGTTTATGGAAGATATTTCAGTTTTAGAAACGACAATTGAGAAAAATTCTGAGTTAAAAGCATCTAATTTTCAATCTGCTTATGCAAGAGAGCAAAGACAAATGTTTCAAACCCAAATCTCACCTCATGTCGCACATCTGCGTCTGTGTGCAACACACTTGGAAAGGGAACTTCAACAAGAGGTGACTTCAATGATTGAAGCTTTTAACACACTTGAAATCTCGTTCACAAGAATAATGCAAAAACCAAGATCTTCAAAATGCCCTTGATCGATTGTTAGAAGATGCTCTTTACGCTAATATTGCTACGTGGTTATATATTGTGAATTTGCTTCGTGAATGAAAATGTGTTAACTGCTGAGAATCTCAATATGGCTCAAACGTTGGAAATGGAAAATCAGATGTTAAGGCATGAAATTGCGAAATTAAAAGAGGAAAATGAAAAACTGTTTTCACAAAATGATGATGTCCAATCTAAACTTTCAATGGAGATTTCTGAACTTAAACGAAGACTTCAATGGTGTCAGTCTAAGACAATTGAATCTGAACTTGCTTTGCAAAATCACATGGAAAAGGTGTCTTTGGATCGTCGAATTTCAAAAGTCGCATTTCTTGATGATGAAAATGCATCGTTAAAATGTCAAATTTTCAAATATGAACAAGAGATTGCACAAGTCAAACAGAATATAAACGATTTTTGATTCTCTTAAACTGTTCGTTTCTGAAGCTTCAAAAGTACTTGATCACCATGTTGAATACACTCGACAAATGTTGGGTGAACAAGGAAGATTAAATTCCATAATTCAGGATCATAAACACATCATCATTGAGCTTAAAGAAAAGCTAGCTAAACAAGAATCTAGCAAGTCTAGTAACACAAAAGTGATTGCTCCCTGCATGTATATAATTGATAAACCTCGGGAACTAATTTGCTTTCTTCCACTTCTAAGAATAGTTAGTCTACTAATGTTAGAAGACCCGAGCATAAGAGACACCAAGAAAATACTAGGATCTCGCAACATAGGAAGAGCACTCGTCCGACATCGGAAGTAGAAGTTCATCTTAGGAAATCGAATAAAAATCATGTTGCATCTGCTTTAGATTCAAATTTGGCAACTTGTAATTCTAATGTCTGTGTAACGAATGATAAGTCTGTAACCGTTTCAAACGTTAATGCTTCCTGTGTGTTTTGTCGTAAAAGTATGATGTCTGGTAATCATGATAAATGTGTTGCAAACTCTCTCTGTTAGCTCGTTCTAAGAAATCTATAATTGGCTCTCCCTCTAGGTCCCCAATAGTTGCAAAATCAAATTTAGGGAAGGTGCACAATGTAGTTTCGAGAAATCAGAGACACACCCATTGCTGCAAAAACATCTCCTAAGCAAATGTACTCACCTAGTGACTTCACTAAGACCAAAGCGAAACATAATTGGTTATGGCAACAATGGTTGCAGCGTACCTCAAGTTTTAAATGGATTCCTAAATGTGCAAATCGCGTAACACTAACATAATGGAACCCACTAACTCTTTGGGTTCCACCGCTTCTATCATACCACCCTCGTTGTCTTCGTGTGTTGCAGGTGATTCAACTCGTTATGTGGATTGTTGATAGCGGATCTACCCGACATATGACAGGAAATCTAAAGCTGTTAGTAAACTTTGTTTCAAAGTTCATCTGCATCAGTCTTGTCAGATTCGGGAATGATCATTTTGTTGCAATAATGGGATATGGAGATTATGTCAATGGAAACATCGAGATCGGTCGGTTTATTATGTTGAAGGTCTTGGACACAATCTTTTCTCTGTTGGACAATTCTGTGATGATGATTTGAAAGTTGCGTTTCGCTCCAAAACATGTTACGTACGTGACTTGGAAGGACATGATTTACTCACCGGCAATCAGAGCACAAATCTTTATACTATTCCTATGTCCGATATGATTGCATCTTCACCGATTTGTCTTCTCTCCAAAGCAACTTCGACTAAATCATGGTTATGGCACAAAAGGCTTTCTCATTTAAACTTCAAAACCATGACTGAACTAGCTCGTCATAAGTTAGTTGATGGTCTTCCAAGGTTTCGATACACCAAAGATCATTTATGTTCGGCTTGTGAACAAGGCAAGAGCAAGAGATCTAACTTTCCCTCAAAACCGGAACCAAGTTCTCAACATGTTCTTAACTTTCTTCATATGGATTTATGTGGCCCTATGCGTGTACAAAGTGTGAATGGAAAACGATACATTCTGGTTATTGTTGATGATTATTCACGATGGACTTGGGTCTATTTTCTCCGCACTAAAGATCAAGCTCCAACAATGATTATCACCTTTCTCACAAAGATTCGTGTTCAACTCAAAACACCTGTCCGCATTATAAGAGCAGACAATGGAACTGAATTCAAAAATCAAACACTTCGTGCTTATTTTGAGAAAGTTGGAATCACACATCAAACCTCGATTGCCCGTACTCTCGAACAAAATGGTGTTGTTGAAAGACGAAACCGAACGTTAGTGGAGGCTGCTCGAACGATGTTAATTTTCTCACAATTACCGGATTTCTTGTGGGCAAGCCGTCTCAACTGCATGCTTTACTCAAAACCGCTCCATCATTCGCATACCGCCATAATAAAACTCCATATGAGATTGTTCACAACCGCAAAACCGGATATCGATATTTTCATGTTTTCGATGCACCGTGCTATCGGAAAAATGATCGTGATGATATTGGTAAACTTCACCAAAAGTCGACATTGGAGTGTTCATTGGTTACTGTGAAAATTCGAAAGGATTTAAAATTTGGAATTGTCGAACTCGACAAATGATGGAAACCGTTCATGTCAACTTTGATGAGCTTACGAAATGGCTTCGAGCAAAACCGCTTAGGACCCGCATCTAACCGTCTAAACTTTCCTTCTTCATCAGTTGTTCCACCCATGGAATTCACTCGTCAACAATTGGAAACATTGTTTGCTCCTCTGTTTGATGAGATTCATGAAAGTAGTGCTCGGATGTATCGATTGTTTCCATTGCACACCCCGATCATACTCCAATACCCGATACACTGCTCCAACAACAACAAGCTGTTGCACCGGATGCACCGTGCATGATTCTCAATCAACGAAGAACACATTGCATCCAACACGAACGGTGATGAATCACAATCAAGAAGTACCCGTAGATTATGACGGAAATGCTTTCTTCAATCCATTTGCTCCGGCTCCAACCATTCCGGACATTGGCGAGTCGTCTTCACGCAATTTGGAACCGTCTAATATGCATGCAACATTCAATCACCACCCTTCGACACATAAATGGACGAAAGATCATCCCTTAGTAAATGTGATTGGCGATCCTTCTAACCCAGTTATGACGAGACAACGACTTCATATCGCGATCTTTGAAACTTGTGTTTATGCACTCACTGTTTGTCATGATGAACCACGAAACATCAAAGAAGCTATGACATATGGCAATTGGATTGAATCAATGCAAGAAGAGTTGAATCAGTTCAAACGTCTCGAAGTCTGGGAACTTGTTCCAAGACCAGATGGGATTTATGTCATTGGACTCAAGTGGATCTGGAAAAACAAACCGGATGCTGAAGGCAATGTTATTCGCAACAAATCTCATCTTGTGGGTAAAGGGTATTCTCAAGAAGAAGGAATCGATTATGAAGAATCGTTTGCACCGGTGGCTCGACTTGAAGCATTGCGGATATTTCGGCATATCTTTGCACACAAGAATATCACGGTTTATCGATGGATGTAAAACGGCATTTCGAATGGTCAACTCCGTGAAGAAGTTTATGTGGTCAACCGGACGGGTTCGTTGATTCAGATCATCCTAACTACGTGTACAAGCTCAATAAGGCTCTTTATGGTCTTAAACAAGCTCCACGGGCCTGGTACGACAAACTGTCAAAATTTCTTCTCGCTAATCGGTTTACCAAAGGCTGTTGATCCAACATTTTTCATTCAACGTCACGGGAGGATATTTTGATTGTTCAAATTTATGTTGATGATATCATTTTTGGTTCAACACATAAAAAGTATTCAAATGCTTTTGCAAAATTAATGAAACAAAATTTTGAAATGTCCATGATGGGTGAACTAAAGTTCTTCTTAGGACTTCAGGTTCATCAATCTCCCCGTGGCATATTTCTAAATCATCTTCAAACCCAAGTTCAGACACAACAAAAGCAACTTCAAGAACAACATCAACAGATTCAGAAGTTTCCATTACAGGCGATTGAGGAAATCCTTAAAAAGGTTCTTCCTACAGAGGTCAAGAGTTGCATTAATGAAGTTCTACCATCGGCCTTACGCACATATGTTAAAAACAAGCTTCAAGGTGCTGTAGCCACTCATCTTCAAACACACCCGATAACCCTTGAAACAAAACCTTCCACGTTGCCTGTCGTTGATCTCAAAAGTCAACTTCTAGAGAAGATAATTGATGATGATGAAGAAGTGGAACTTGAGGCGCTTCTACTCAAATCCATGAAGAGGGCTGATAAGAAAAGTGCATCGCATCGTGCAAAGATATCCCTTCCGTAAACGCAGAAACGATAAAGATGATGGAGTCACATCCACGCGACAAACGTTCCAAATTCAACTTTGCACCGTCATCTTGAGTTTTCAAACCACTTCTCATGATATTTCAACTGAAGATGAGATTCAACCACAATCTTCCAATCAACCTCCACAACAGGCCTACCGTGTCTCTCAAGTCATATGCCGCCACCATTCAACTTGTAAAAGATGATGCATCCCGGAATGGTCATCTGCTACAGCTTCAGTTTGGCCTGGTTTGAAGTAGAGCATTTATTGAACAACGGACGGACATGAGCCAAGAGGACGACCGGTTCGACCGCAGACCCAGAACGGACCGACCACATTGGTCCGGTCCGCGATCTTTAACTTTAGAGCGGAAATGGGTCCTGGTCGGTCCGGTCGGTCGGTCCGGACCAAAAGCAAACATGTGGCCGTTTTGGACGGGCCAGGCAGAAGTACGGCAGTTAACGGGCCAAGGCTGGACGAACCAAAGTGGTGCGGTCGGAATCTTATTGCGAACTTCGAGTTTCGGTGGTCCGGATCGTGGTCCGGTCAGTTTTCGGCTCTTGCACCTTTAGTTTGGCGAAGATATGGTTGATGCTCATCCAAAAGATGACCTTCCTAATGAAGCTTCCATTGTGGGTTTCACAAAAGAATTTGAAAAGATCATGAAGGTCTGAAACTTCAATTGTCTCGGCATTGCCGCAATGGCCATGTGCGGGGTTTACAATTTAGACTTCCGCCTTGAAAAATGGTTGAATACAATCTTGAGGAAGTTACCTTGCCTTGATGTAGAGAACATTACTTGGGATGTTTTGGTGCCCTCGGTGCTTCAAAGCGTTCAAGTTTCATGACTATTCTCAACCTTAGCCACTGCCGTGGGTCATACTCACAATCTCAAGGTACCCACTTTTTATTTCTTTAATCATGATTTAGAATATCCGATGTATGGAAACACAGATCCAGAGAAACGGTATGCAACATCATTGTCTAAGTTTCATGCTTTAGCGTTTACACTCAAGAGGAATGGAGGAAAAAAGTTGCTGACTTGTTTAGTTCTTCGGTTGTTAATTATAATGATGAGGCGGAACTTGGCATCTTCCACTGGCCTAATATGCGTAAATGGTTTTACAAATGGCGGCTCACTTCACCTCCAAACCACAAGTGTGTTATAACCAACGGATCTTGTCCATTAAAAGTGCAGAGATTATGGATAAATACGGGTACAACTTTTTAACTAACATCAAGGTTCGCAGAGCTGACGACAACGAGTACACTTTCAACGAAGCTGACTACGAGGTTTCCCGAACTCAACGATATCGAAGATATGTATCTTCTCAAAGTTCAAGGAAAACTTGAGCATCTTCACGGAAGCTACAATATGGAGCTTGTCAAAGTTTGAAGATCTTCAACGGCTTGTTGAATCTTACAAAAAACTTTTATGACGAATTCATAGGAACAAAATTGAGATATTGAAATTCATGGCGTCGTTGGCCAAAGTGAAGTTGAGCTTGTCAGCATTCACAGGTTCGATGTTTTTACTTCTTCCAAATTTTGTTCTTATACTTCCATATTTGGTGGCTGATCGTTGACCGCAGTAAAGGTTGAGCTTCCGTTTGATTATGTTTTGGTTAAACTTAGAGACTCGAATTTTTTCACAAGCCAATCCCTAAATTAAAAAGAAGCTGTTTGAAACAAAAAATCAAATGTTCTGAAATCCGTTTCTTCCCAAAAATTTCAAACACCTCAAAAGCATATTTTTAATCAAATTAAAGAGGTAGCCATGTTTTCAAAACAACATACATATGCTATTTTTGAAAAACAACATACATATGGGGAGAAATGTGATTAAAATTGTTGATCAGGAAGTTATGGAATCTCATAACGTGTTCGAATCAGATATCACCAATGAATTGACGATCTTTGAATGTCAAGTAATGAAAAAGATTTGTCTTCAAAGACTTATCTTAGTAGAATGTACCAATCCGAGACACTCTTGATTGACATGAACTTTGACGGGTCTAACCTCCTTTTCAAGGAGAGTTTACATATTCAAGGTAGTTATTAGAGCTAGTTGTCACCTAAAAGCTGATAATGGAACTCTTTAACTATACTACGTAACCGTGTGTCGCGGGGAATAGTCTATCAAGAGTCGATCAATTCAAAAGTGCGAACTTTTCCCTCTTTGTGCAGATTTCACCAAAACTCATAAGCACATGTGGAGGGGAGTATTTCGAAAAACCAAAAACTCTCAAGGTGTTAGCAAAACATGGTTTTCATCATAAACATATTGAGAGATTTTTCAAGAAAAGGTTTTGTGGCAACATAGGATAGTCATGGAGTTAAAAGGTGACTAAGTTTAGGAATAAACGTCCTATGATCCGCCAGAGCCGGAGGGATCTACCCAAGGACATCACAAATAGTTAGTATTTAGAAGTCCTTAGGTATGATTGAAAAAGGAGAATATGAGAATCGGAGAAAGAAGGAGTTGAAGAATTAAATAGAAAAGTTAAAGAAAAGGGTGAAAAGAAATAGCCCTCTAAATTATTCAACTTAGGGCAGACACCGAGTTCAATTCATATACTACTGGTTGTCACAAGATGACACCGGTATTGAAGACAAAGTCGTCATGGACCCAGTGACGCAATGCACTAAACCTTCTAAGCCACTCAAGTTCTCTTAAAAGAGCTTGTTTCATTCTCACAGGAAACCCTACGTAATCTATCGACTCTCTCTTAGAGATTGTTGGTATTGAAGAAGGAGACCCTCTCCCTAGTCTCCGCTTAGGAAAATCAAAGCGCACTAATCGAGTCTAGAGCCATGAGATTCATCAAAAGATTCTTAGGAACAATTAAATATTTCATCACTTGTTGTTCAAACAATAAGAACACAAGTGACACTTTTCCAGAGTCCTACGCAGATCTTAGCAATCTGCCAGAACATTTATGAGGGGATTCACAATTGTGATCCTCAGTGATTGAATGGAAATTCCTGCCATGGTGAACATCAAACAGCCCTGACAGCAGGTCACTTCGGTAACTCTTTGTGGGTTACGCTTAGTGCGTCTCAAACGGTCTACAGTCGTGGGGTGATACTTCGGTATACCTCAGCGACTCATCTGAACTGTAGGTGTATTTCGGTACATCGTGTTATCTCACTTGTGGGACTCCAGTTCAGGAACAGCCTTTGTGAGAATTAGAGATGTGTTTTCACACTATGCTGTTAACACTTTCGAAGTTCAAACTTGTAAGCGCTGGATTATTTCTAACCCATGTTTTATGTTTTCTTCTTATGGATGCTCACGGGTGGAAAAGATCGTGCAAACTCTTCACATGCTCATACCAACATCAACACTAATTGAAGTTCTCTCAAAAACAAATAAAATTTCAGAAAGAATTCTACATCAAAGTCAAAGAATCTGCAAAGTTATGAGATAAAGATCAAAGTTAAAGAATGAGATCTTCAAATATATGAATCACAAACTTCACCAGAAGTATGAGCATGCTGGAAAATGACTTTCATCACTAACAACAAAGATGCCGATGATAGGCAGACTTTACAACTGATCACAATAACAAGAACAAAGAACAAAGATGCAAAGAATCAAAGACGTCACAAGCTATGAACGCCAAAGAAGTTCAAGACGTCAAACGACCTAAGCAAGACAACAAATGATGACCAACCCTTAGGGGGAGATTGTTAGGAACATGTTTTATTATCAAGTGTAGGTCATTTCATTTGTAATAGGTCGTTAATAATTATGGTTTATAAATGTTTGTAATTAGTTTCTCAGCTCATGTAGTAAGCCCATGAGCTGTGATAGAAGGTTATTCTAGAACCAAGGGGAAACACCCCTACTTATGTAAACACTATAAATACCCCCTCCCTAGAAGGGAGAGGGTTGTTGGTTCTAATTGCAATTATCATTTTCACTAATCATTCATTAGTTCCTTCCACTTTCTCTCTCTATAACTTTCTCTCTCTAGAAATACATATTATTGTGATAATATGGTGACCTAACAGCAATCATTGAACGGTTCTGAGTGTAGCATGCAGTAGATACGGCTTCAGCCCACAAGTAATCTGGAAGTTTTGCATTAATCAACATCGTTCTTGCAGCTTCCACTAACGTATGGTTTCGTCTTTCAATAACTCCATTTTGTTCTGGTTTACGTGCAATGGATGTGTTAGGTCACCATATTAGTAACACAAGCATCAAATAGAAGAAATAGAAAGAGAAGTGATCAGATGAACAATACAAACACTATGCATATGAATGAAAGAAGAGTTAAGCGTAGCAAGTGAAATGAATTGAACAACCAACCCTCAAGTGAGGGTATTACAAAGGTATTTATAGGAGAGGGAGCTAGGGCAACACTCCTAGTCCCTTCCTTTCCTTATTGGACTTGGGCCAAGGCTCATGGGCTTTCTATATAATCCTTGGCATGATTACTAACATAAAAGCCATATTAAGCTAACTATTACATATTAATTACTAACACTTAAATTCTAGATTAGGAGTGATTCCAACAATCTCCCCCTAAGTGTTAGTGATTGATGATGTGAACGGTGAAGGTGTTGATGTAATAGTAGCTTTGACGTCTTCTGACATTCTTCTTTCTTGTGAGAAGAATTTCCTTGATTCGTACAATCTCCCGAGTGTAGAGAAATGGTTTCCTTTGAAAAGTTCTGCTTTGACGTCATCATTTTCTTTGTTCTTTGAGCTTTGTTCTTTGTGATGGTAGTGATAGTATGTTGTTGTTGTCTGCATTAGGTCAGCCTCGTTTCTCCAGTGTCTCCACGTCTTTCTTCAACATGCTCACACGCTTTTTGACGTTGGATTTCAGTGCTGATGAAGTTCTCTTAGTCTTTAAACTTTGTAGATTCTTTGACTTGACGAAGAATCATTCTGACTTTTGTGTTGCCTTTTGAGAGAACTTCCATTAGTGATGTTGTTGGTATGAGCATGTGAAGAATCTGCATGATCAGTCCACTCCAGAGCTTCCATAAGAAGAAAACATAAGAAAGGTTAGTAATAAGCGGTTTCCGGCACTTACAAGTTTGAACTTCGAGAGTGTTGACAGCATAGTGTGAAAACACAACTCTAAATCTTACAAAGGCCGTTCATGAACTGGAGTCCCACAAGTGAGATAACGCGATGTACCGAAGTACACCTACAGTTCAGATGAGTCGCTGAGGTACACCGAAGCATCACCTCACGAATGTAGATCGTTTGAGACACACTAAGCGTAATCCACGGGGAGTTACTGAAGTGACCTGCTGTTAAGGCTGTTTGATGTTGACCCTGGCAGGAGTTTCCATTCAATCACTGAGGATCACAATAGTGAACCTCTCATAAACGTTCTTGACAGATTGCTAGGATCTTTGTAGGACTCGATAACGTACCACTGTTGTTCTTATTGTTGAACAACAAGTGATGAAATGTCAAGTGTACCTATGAGATCTTTTGATGAATCTCGTGGCTCTAGACTCAACAATGCGTTTTGGTTTTCCTGAGCGGAGACTAAGGAGAGGGTCTCCTTCTTCGATACCAGCAATCTCTAAGAGAAAGCCGATAGTTTACGTAGGGTTCCCTGTGAGAATGAAACAAGCTTCTGTTGAGAGAAACTTGAGTGGCTAAGAAGGTTTAGTGCATGCGTCACTGGGTCCATGACGACTTTCCATCTTCAATACTGGCGTCATCAAGTGACGACCAGTAGCATATGAATTGAACCCGGTGTCTGCCTTAAGTTGAATAATTTGGAGGGTTATTTCTTTTCACCCTTTACTTTGCTTTTCTTTTTAATTCTTCAACTCCTTCTTTCTCCGATTCTCATTTTCTCCTTTTTATAATCATACCTGAGGACTTCTAATTCTAACTATTGGTAGTGTCCTTGGTAGATCCTCCGCTCTGGCAGATCATAAGACGGTTATTCCTAACCTTAATCACCTTATAACTCCATTGCCATAAAACCATTTTCATGAAAATCTCTTAAAGTGTTTGTGAATGAAAAACATGTTTGAACACTTCAAGAGTTTTGGATTTTCAGAAATACTCCCCCTCCACATGTGCTTAAGTGTTTTGACAGAAATCTGCACATTGAGGAAAGAGCTCGCACTTTTGAATTGATCGATTCAAGATAGATAATTCCTTGCGAGACACGATTACGTTGCATAATTAAAGAGATACATTGTCAGCTTTTAGGTGACAACTAGCTCTAATAACTACCTTGAAGGTGTGGACAATCCTCGAGAGGTTGTCAAACCCGAAAAAGTTCATGTCTACCAAGAGTTTCTCGAATGGTACATTCTACTCGGACAAGTCCTTTGCGAGACACGTTTACATCACTAGCAAACTAGCTTGAAATTATTACCCGTCCCGGACAAGTCTTTTCGAGTTATTAACATTTAAGGTTTCGTCAATTCATTGGTTAAGTCTGTAGCACAAAGATTCATTTGCAAATTCATAACATATTTCTTATCACATAATTTTTCTCCCCCTAAAAAATGGCATATAAATATGTTATTTTTGTAGAAATGTTGAGAATAAATATGACCATTTTGAGTTTTGTGGGAAGATTACACGAAGAACAATTTGTGTACAAAGTTTTTAATCAAATACTCCCCCTCAACAAGTGATATTAACGGTTGAGTTTTAGAAAAAACATAAGGGGAAGTACTTGTTCTTTTGAGCAAAACCTTTTAAAATTGAAAGGTTTGATAGGTTTTACTCAAAAGTAAGAAGCTTTCACTCCTTTTATAAGCATTGTGGCACTGAATCGTACCACAGGGTCCTTTCATTACAAGAACGGGTTGTACACTGTTATATGTGCACAAGCCATTGTCATTATAAAATCACACATCCAAATTAATATGAAATAGAGACAGTTTAAGGGGTGCCAGGCAGTCCATCAATCTTTCCAGGAATGCAAACAGGGCGTTGATAGCCTGTGAGATTAATCCTGGGACGACCACCTACAAAGCTTTCTAGAGTTCTGAATTGGGCCCTTCTGTACAACCTTTCATCGATACGAGTGATGATCCTCTTCACATCCCGTCTTTCCTGAGAATTCCATCGCTTTGGTGAACCAATTCCTTCATGTATCGCCTTCAACCTATAAGCCAAGCCGTCCCTGACACTCTTCAGTGTGTGATCTCCAAACTTATGAAGATCTCTACACGCCATCAAGCAGTTGCGATGTAGTTCACTGCGGTAAACTACTCCAAACGGTTTGCTGACAAGAGTGTATTGTGGAAGATGGTTGATATCAGGAAGTTCTAGCTGAGGTCTGGTGAGGTTGACACGAGTCTGATACGATTCAACAGCAAGTTGTAAATCTTCTACACGTTCCTGGATCACTATGCTTCTGATGAAGATGAGATATGACTTGATGTATTCACGTTGAATTTCAGTCGAGAAATGTCTCATTCTTCCCTGGACTTTGGCAAGATACAGATCTTCAATGTCGTTGAGAGACAAGTTCTGAAAGTCTGCTTCACAGAATTCATAGTCCCTTTCATCTTGTCTTTTGACCACGATAGTCTTGAGAAAGGTGTAATCCCATTTAGACGAAAGGGTGACATGCTTAACAGCAACGATCCCTTTATCACTGTACACTTCATGTTGAGATTTTTGAACCTAGCAGCTTTTGTAGTAGATTCGTCAGCGTTTTGGCCAATGGTGAATCCCGTACATTGCATCAATGTCATACCGTTCCACGCTGTTGGAAAACATGTGGGTAGCCTTTTCTTCGATGGCTATGCAGTTTGAGTATATGGCTGCCGGGAACGGAAGTGTAAGTGATGTAGCATATTTCTTTGAACTATTGCTACCGTGTAGAAGAAATTCCAAGTCTTTGTTGAAGAAGTAGCGGAATGGAATCTTAGGTTGATCTGGTTGACCAATCGTTGGTAGAGCTTTAGACCCGGTCGGTGAGTATGGAGGGTTGTCACTTCTGGTGAAGTCGATGTTTGCTTCAGGGTTGAGCCAATCAATGTTGTTAGACATGGCTCGTGCTATATTTTCAAGGTGATATTCAACTTCAATAGCACTTTCTGAGCTGTCTTTGAGTAGTTGAAATGCTTCATTCTTGATTCGTTTCAACTCTGATTTCGTCATCTTCTTCACACGGAACTTTTCTTGCAGTAACTTGGCATGCTCCAACGTACGACCTTCTACCATATCTGGATCATCAGTTAGGGCGGGAGTGGCATCAACAAGTTTAGAAAACCATTCAAATTCGGTGTCATCTTCGTCTAGCCATGAGACGACATCAGCCTTAGACGTCTTCTTTTTCTTCTTTGGCCTTGATGAGGATGATGGTTTCTTTGTTGAGGCGGGAGAGGTGGGTTATTGTTGGGGCTCAGGGACTTCCTCATCGTCACCACCAGTATACTCAAAGTGATCACCGGTTTTCTCTGTCTCGGGTGGTAACTCAGAGTCCTTAGGTTTGCCAGCAGAAGAGCAAGGAGGAGATCGTCTTGGTGGTGAAGTCCTTCGGGGTGGTGGTGGCATAGATGATGGTTCTCCAGACTGCTTTGGACATTTAGGCTCGTCATTTTTATCCTTATCCTTATCTTCATCGTCTCTTGGAC
This sequence comes from Chrysanthemum makinoi, assembly GCA_910596185.1. NCBI lineage: Eukaryota > Viridiplantae > Streptophyta > Magnoliopsida > Asterales > Asteraceae > Chrysanthemum > Chrysanthemum makinoi. The sequence goes on from OU343219.1 coordinate 115,462,355, forward strand.
GTTTAGGCCTTTGAGCTTCTTCTCTGCATGCTGATTTGAGTTGGTATTCCAGCAATGCTTCAAACAATTTACCTTCGTAAGAAGTAAATGTTGCAGATCGTTTAGACATTTGAGATACCAACCTGGAAACCAATTCAGCATCTGAGAATATTATGGGATCAGTTGGATTGATGTTTACTGTCATAGGTGTTGATCTCATAGTTTGCTTGGCCAAATGCAATAGATTCGGATAGAGTTTTCTGGTGTACATTTCTTTTGTCACACCAGGAACGATGTCAATAAGGAACTTGTGAGTGTAACCTTTGATCATCTCGTTAATTTCCCCTTGAAGATCACGTTGCATGAACTTCTGGATGTACTCCCTTTCAGCTGACATCTTGTCATTCTCGTCATGAAGATCTGGACACAGTGTCGTGAAAATTCAGCTTTTTGTAAAGCACGTCTTTCTTTCTGACCTGTTTGACAGCTTTAACGATCCTTGTCTTTGCCCGAGATATCCAAGAGTCCGTTGGCTTCTTCACAGATTTGGATGTGGATTTGGTTGTTCTTCTGGATGGTGGTGGTGAAGAGTGAGAGGATGAATCTGACGATGAAGAGACATGAGGAGATTCAGGGTCCTTAGGAGGTTCAGAAGTTTTCTCCTCAGAACGAATTGGACTGTTGAGAAGAAAATCATCATAGTTCATTTCGTCATCTTGTCCAGATTTAGCCTTTTCGTCAGCCTGAATCCGAGCTTCCTCATCAGCTTTTTCTTTCTCAGACTTCTCTGTGTCTGGTTCCTCAATGTTATAATCAATAGAATCCTTCAGGCTCTTTTGTTGTTGCTCAAGAGTGGTGGCACCAGTTCCCTTATCGGGTTGATTAACCGCATCAAGAATTGGTGTAGATTGGACACCACCACTTGACCCTCCTGGGCCACGCATTTGATCCTGTTCAAACTCTTTTGCCTTGTGTTGGAGTCTAATGATTTTGAACTTCTTCCTGTAGTCAGCGTCCAGTGGCTCTTCATCTGAGCTTTCTTCTTCTTGCTCAAGTACTGGAGTCTTCCCTTTGCCTTGGTCAGCTTTTGGACTGGGAGGTTTAGCTACTATTGGAGTGACATCGGTTGCAGTTTCAGAGTAGATGACCTCTTCGTCTGAATCGGTTTCCTCAGAGCTTTCATCCACTAGCTTTATTTGCGGTTCAGGCTTGGGAATGGGAATAGGAACAGCTTCCTTAGAGGGAACTGTCCTTTTGAGTGAAGGTTTCCTCTTAGGGAACTTTCTTTGACTCTCAGTGCTTGCAACACTTCATGCACTGCCTCTCCTGGTTTTCCTAGTCGGTGTGCCAGAAGACTTGTCATCGAGAAAATCAACTTTGCCTTCATCAAGCTGCTACCACGGATAACTTTTGTATGAGTAAAGCTGTTTGATTGCATCAGAGAGAAGGTGATCCGGCAGCACAACACCCTATTTCTTTGTTGTAGATTCCTTGAATCTGACTGTGAGTGTAGGCTCATACAACATGGAGTGATTGTTGGGGTCATTAAGTCTCTTGGGGATATTAGGATTGTATCCTAGAGCTCTTTGGATCAACAGTTTTGTATATCTGATGTATGGGATTTTGGAGCCAAGCTTTTTGAGGAAAGACATCATGTCGTCCCATATCAGAGCTTCAACTTTGATGTGTTTCATGTTGACCAAAGCCCAAAATATCTGCAGTTCCATGAGCTTGGGATGCTCATAGCCACTGTCACGTCCAGAGAAAGATTTGGTGATGATGATGTAGAGAGTTCTCCACGGCTGAGGAATATTCTTAAGATCCACGTATGAATGCTTTGTGATTACTCATGTAGCTTCGTCATAACCAATGTTGATCATGAATTGCAGAACGGTCTCTTCAGTTGGTGCGGCATTGTATTTGGTTGGCTCGATGACAGGAATGAGGAGGACAGCTCTTAAGTCTGCAGGTGTGATAGTGACTTGTTTGTCATTGAGCGTCACCGTCACAGCATTTTGTCCTTTGATCTTTTGCATTGTATTCCAGAACTGATGAATGTAGATCTCCGACACTGTAGCAGAATTGGTGAGCATGTTCTGATAAGGATGATTCTTCAGAATGTCCCCAGCAATTAAACAAGAGGACTCAGAACATGTGAAAGTATCAAAATCAACTCTAAGGTTGTTCTTTCCAATCTTCATCGGATAACCATGAGGGAAGATATCAGCAACGGTGAGAACATTTGGTGCTTCCACATTCTGCATTTGGCGTCCATGTTGTGATCTAAAAGATATTTAGCCAAAAGAACCAACATATCGAAAGACATTATGTTAGTCAACAGATGGTTTTATTGTCTAATTATTGAATGTGATATGTCGATGATTGTTACGAGTCCAATGTCACTTGTTTGTCCAATAGTCCAATGACGTCGTGATAAGTTTCGTGAGTTGATTAACTTTAAGTTTTAAAATCCATGTTTTCACTTATTATTCACAACTTGTTAAACATTTAAGCTTATAGTGACATTATCGGTTTCGTGGCGTTATGATTTATTTATTTACGAGTTTGCACGCGTAACAATTCATAATAAAGGTTAAACTAGTCTTAGGCGTAGAAATGGCAAGCTTATGCGTAAACAGGAGTGATTATATGCGTAAATGTAAGCTTATGCGTAGGTTCTTGACTTACGCGTAAGAAATATTACGCGTAGGAAAACAATGCCTTATGCGTAAAGCTTACGCGTAAGCGTATATTGAACCTTACGCGTAAGGCTTACTCGTAAGAGTCCACCTTATGCGTAGAGGTCACTGTTTACGCATATCCTTCATAGGATACGCGTAGTCCCTTATGTAGAACCTTACGCGTAAACGTTACGCGTAAGATTTCTCTTACGCATAACATGCTACGCGTAAGCTGATCCTTATGTGTAGATGGAAAATACCCTTGATTGTGAATTTTCACGCGTAATAAACCTGAAATAATTTCATCATAACATCAACATTAACATCTACACTCAATTCCTATCAGATTTAAGCATGAAAATATATTAATGCAGTTATGCGTAGAACATGTTTACGCGTAAGACTAGAACCCTATGGTTTAATTTTTACGAATAAGTGTTCTAGCCATAGGAATTGCACCAAAGTTTTTCTGGGATATCTAGGAAGCATATAGTGTTGTTCTGTCCAAGTTTTAACATCAAATTCTCAACGAATCAAAAATACCCAAATATTAAGAACATAAACCCTAATTTCTAATTAACGATCAATTAGTGTTTCTGGGTTGATTCTAGACATGGATATGATCAATTCATCATGTAAAAAACATCACACAACAATCTTTTTAACCAAAAACGTTCACACATGAAAACCCCAAAATATACGCATGAACCCTAATATTCAAACTCAAACAATTCGTATTTATGGGCGAGTATAGATGATAAAAATGCAATCATAGTGATAAAATAAACGTTTTGACATAACCATTTTAACCAAAAACACTCAAACACGATTATGTGTTCATACGCTTATGCGTAGAACACAAAAATCACTCAAACTCACGTTTTAACCATTGGATGTTTATGATATTAAAAATCTTTGTTTGTAGTCATGTTAGAAACGTGAAAACACTTACAGTTTGATGATCAAAAACACGGATTTGAGGATGAGTTTTTACGCGTAGGATTTGGGTGGTTGGGATATTAAATGTTGTAATAAATGAGTCAGGTGGGTGTTTTTATTAAAGTAACTTTAAGCTTTTGACAGTTTTAGCCCCTCCACCTTATCCATTTACATCCAATATCCATAACTTTCCATTTTGGTTACCAAACGAATGAACACTCCCCCTTGACTTAAGAAATAATGAACGTTTATAAATTTTAGTCCGAGGAGTGTCAGTAAACCATAAATTTGACCACCATTATTTAAAGAAACAACTGGGATAAAGTAACATGCAAGTACAAGGTTTTATGAACCTGAAAAATATTTGCTTTCTCCCCCTCAACACTTGATCGCAAAAATACGGAATTTTGAAAGATTTGAGTGTTGACGGAAGATTTGTACTTGCCATGTTAAAAGAAATATAGATAGAAGAATATTTTTGTTGTTTTATCTGATTTTATAATTTTGTATTTTGTTTTTGAAAAATATTTACAGAAGAGGTTTTGGTGTTTGACTGGTTTTTAAGAATGTTTTAAGAGTTCATCCAGTTCCTCTTGAGTCAAGCACCGCATACCAATCCGGTGGACCAACTCGTTAAACCTAGCAGGAGCTAAGGCTTTAGTGAGGAGATCTGCCAGTTGGTATTTGTTAGCCTTAATAGTTTTTATTAGAAGTGATGGTCATTCACATTTAGGAACTTTGTAACGTGTGTTAGATATCGTGCTAGAATAGTCAAAGGGCTCGTGGACTGGGCTAAGCTAAATGGCTATAAGTTAAGATAAGCTAGCCTTATATCAAATCCAAGTCCAATCTAATCCCACGAAGCCCACATACGGCCCATGGCCAAGCCTTAGGGCATCCTTTGTCTTGTACTATAAATACCCCTCAAGTATGTCATTTGAGGGGTGTGCTTGAGTGTGTGTGTGTGTGTTTTCCCTTGAAGCAATATACAACTTATTGTTTTCATCTTTCTTCTCTCTATCTCTCTAACATATACACGGTTTTATACATACATCAAGTCACCATCTCTTCATCTTTTCCTTTCCTATTATTTACGCATAAAGTGTTGGTTTAACGAGGTATACTTGTGTTCGATAAGTGGGTATTTGTGATAAGGTTGATATATATCTTAGGTCCTAACAATTGGTATCAATCGCCTAACAATGGTTTAGGAGTGTTTGTGTTTGTTTTGAAGGTTGGTACTATACGCGTAGCTTTGTTATAAACGTTGTCACGCTTAAAGCTTTAATTTTTGCACTCAAAAATTCAAGATTCTTGTGGTTTAAGGTTTATTTGGTGCTAAAGTTTCAGTTTTTTGCAAAAAGTTCGAAGCTTTACGCGTTTTGGTTAAGTTTTAAACTCGTATTTGGTTCTTTGGTCATTTCTACTCGTAACTTTTCTAAACACTTTGGGTGAAAAAGGTCAACATTTTTGGGTTATTCGAGTGTTTTTAAGGATATATGTGCAAGAGAAATCGTTTGAATCATTGGAAATTTCTTACGAGTAGAAGTCAAAAAGTCAAAACCCTAGTTTTCTACTCATAACTTTTTGGTGAAGAATCTTCGAGCTTCAAAGGTTACTCAGTGCTTCCCTCACTTGGATAAGTGTGTGGAACACTTCGACTTGTGGATATCCCTTACGCTGTGACAGTGTAAAGGATTTTTGGTTTTTAACCTAAGTTTACGCATAAGCATAAACTCTTACGAGTAGAACTCTACGCATAAGATCACAATTACGCGTAAGGTTTTACGACTAAGTTTTTTTGTCTACGCATAAGCCTAAGGTTACGCGTAAGATACTTTCTACGCATAAGATCCTACGCCTAAGGAATCCTACGCATAA
>OU343219.1:115467934-115500667 GCA_910596185.1 Chrysanthemum makinoi
CCATGATGTACATTTGAAGAATGATGATTTGTTGATGAGACTGAAGGTTCAACAGCAGGCGCTTCTTGACTTAATGATATAGAGACTGAAGGATTGACTTCATTCACAGGAATACGAGTAGCCTCTGCTGAGGGAGTCGTCAGTTCATTAGCACTTGGCTCATACTGTTCATCAAACATAGGATCAAACAATTTCTTTAAATCATCTTCAGATGGAGGTACATATGGAGTTTCTTGAGAAGAGTTTGGAACAAGGGATGAACCAATGGGACTGTTTTGAAGTGCGGGTCCTGAACTGGATTGTCCAGGAGCCGTTTGACCGGTCAGCTCATCAAATGTGACGTGAATTGTTTCCATGATATTTCGGGTTCTTTTGTTGTAGATTCGGTATCCCTTTTGTTTGGTGCATACCCTACAAATACTCCAATGTCTGCTTTAGCTCTAAGTTTGCCTAAGTCTTGACCCTCATTAGTTGGATAACACAATGCACCAAACACACGAAGGAAAGAGAGATTAGGTTTTCAGTTGTGGACAAGTTCATATGGAGTTTTTCCATGAACAGGTGTGAATCGGGAACGATTTTGTGTGTAGCATGCAAAGGTGGCAATAGCTTCGCCGGAGAAACATTGGAACCTTTGAGTAAATCAACATTGTTCTAGCGGCTTCCACAAGAGTTCGATTTCGTCTTTCAACTACACCGTTCGGTTGAGGAGTTCGTGGAACACTTCTTTGATGGCTGATTCCAATGCTTTCATAAAATTCACTAAGTTGTTTGTTAACAAACTCGGTTCCATTGTCGTTGGATAATTCGACGGTTTTGTTAAGTCGAACCTGCAGTTGTTTGATGAGTTTGATGATGATATCAGGAGTTTCATCCTTTGTCCTTAAGAACTTAACCCAGGTGAATCTAGAGTAATCATCAACCACAACTAACACATATTTCTTCCCAAAGATATTCTGCACTCTCATTGGTCCACATAAATCCATATGAAGGGTATGAAGAACTTCTGTAATTGAGTTTGTAGGTTTGGGTTTATGGGCATACTTTTTGCTTTTTCCCAATTGGCATGCTGAACAAAGATGATCTTTTTCATACTTTAGTCTAGGTAAACCTACAACTAAGTCCTTTCTGGAGAGATCATTGATGGTGCCGAAGTTCAAGTGATTGAGACGACGATGCCATAACCATGACTTTGTTTTTGAAGCCTTTGACAACAAGCAAATTGGAGAAGACTTCATCATATCATCGATAGAGATGGTGTATAGATTTGAACCACGAGTTCCTCTTAACAGTTCCTTACCATCAAGTTCTCTAACAAAACAAGTATGTTTTCTGAAGGCTACTTCTAGATCAGAATCAAAGAATTGACCAACAGAGAATAGATTATGACCAAGACCTTCCACATAGTATACTCTATAGATAACACTATCACCAACAACATAATCACCATAACCCATAATTGCACCGAAATGATCATTCCCGAATCTAACTGTCCCGATGAATTTGCTCACGAAGTTCATGAGCCACGACGGCCGTCTCCATATGCTTGGAACAGCCTGAGTCCAGGTACCACAATCGATTTGAACGATCTGCAGTTGAACACAGACAAGAATGGATAACATGATAATTGGGATCCCCATGCAAGAATGGGTTCCATTTGGTTAGTAACAATGGTTGGAACACCCACATCGAAATAGAAACATCCATATCGAAATTAAGCAATGGAATCATTATGGGAATAGATGCAAGACTAGTTCGTATTTGACCTATTCAAAGTATGTTCACTTCTTAAGGGAATAGTTCTACCAAGAGGCATCCATTTTCTAGTGGGCATTGTCTCCATTAGTCTTATGACCAAAGGTATCCAATGATATCCTATCTTACTAAATGTTCTTCCTGTGGGTTTCCACTGTTTTCTAACTTTCTTTCGTTTTTGCCTTTTAGCCTTCTTAGCATGATTTTTAGCATTAACAATTTTAATCGACATTTAACATCATTAGACAAAACATTCACACCACATTCATGATTAGAAATGAATTCAAGCGGACATCATTACAAGGTTTGCAAATAGTATTAGAATTTGAATTAATTACAGTACACTTATAGCTAATACTAGAATCAACACGATTCGTTTTATTCAACTCAAACTTAAAGTTCCTAGGTTGGTCTTCTACTCTCTTCCAATGCACATTCTTAGCTTGCAGGTCCTATCATTCCTTGTATTGTCTTGAGACTTTGACCTGCTTGCTTTAATGTCACTGATTACTCTGTAGAGGAATGGGAACATTAGTTTTGCTACTCTTTGCATCTCTGTTTAGATGTTCGAATTACATGCAGGCACAAGGTTCACTTTCATAACACTAGAAGTGCTGGGATTTGTACTCCTAGAAGGCACACTAGAGTTCTCTTTCTTAGCATTGACATCCGAATTTGAACTACTTAAAGACACACTAAGGTTCACATTAAAGACATTTGGCATCGAATGAATATCATACTTGGCACTAGGCATCGAACATGGAATCAAAGGATTAACTCTCTCACCTAAAGACTTTGGGCATATTGTGATTAAGCATTCTATAATTTCTTGAGATCGTTTGGCATATAAGCATGCATGCAAACCTAATTTCATTATCAAGTGGTTTCTTAATTTATCCTCTTCTACATTCTCACGGAGACATTCTAGACTATCCTTAAGGTATGAGAAATATGTTTGAATAGCAAGTTTGTTATTCCTAAGATGAGGAGGAATATATTTCCTGAGAACAAAGCATATTTATTCTGGACATGTACCTTTGATACACCATTCTCCCCATTGGTCATTGGCATCTTCCCTTTTACATGACTCTTTAGATTCTCAATTTCTTTTTGTAAAGAGGCTATTTTTTCGTTGTTTTTGTTACGAGTGACTTTTATTGAATCAATAACTCATTGAAATGTCGTTTAACCTTTTCATTTTCTTCTAGAAAACTTTCGTTTTCCTTTTGTAATGCATTTACTAAGTTTTGAAGATGAAAAGTTTGAGAATTCTGAGAATCTAGAGGAGGAGGCATTTGGGAGCCTGTCATATTGTTTGTTTGACCCTTTAATTGAGAGATTTGGGCTTTCAACTTTCTGATCGTGTTGCAATGAGCTTGAATTTGTTCATCACGTTTGTTAATTTGAAAAGCGCATCAAACTCTGGATCATCTGAGGATGTCTTGATATTTGAAGTTTTGACATTTTCTTTAAGATGTTGATATTTTAGTTGTAAATTAAAATGCTCAACTTCTAGTTTAGAAAAATGTTTAACCAAATTGTCGTGATCATCCAGTTCAATTTTCTCATTTAGTTCAGAATTAGTTTTTTCAAGCTCAATGACACGATCATGGGAGACTTTCAGGGCAACAGATAGTTCATGAAATTGGGAAGCATTAATAGAACAATTTGTAGCAGTGAAAAACATATCTTGAGCAACACATTCAGTAATTAGAGTCTCATTTAATGTATGCAAGTTCTTTCTCTCAATCTCATTATATTTTAGTGCTCGCTCATAGTCACTAACCTCAACTATCATTGCATCAAACTCCTTTTCCATTTCTTTAATGTCTATGTTCATTCCCTTTTTAAGACTCTCAAAGTGATCTTTTAGAAGTTTAAAGAAAGGCATGACTTCAGTTAAATAACATTCTTTCGTTTGCTCAAAACCCCTTTCTCCTTCAGTTATACCAGTGGGTGTGATCCTTTTCTTGCAAGTTTTCTCAAAATCAACAAATAGTTGAAAGATAACATATTGACTAATTAAGGTCTTGCTTTTAGTGGCAATTGTTCTAGGAACAAGATGCATTGGTGTATTAGGAGGATACACAGTTGTTCTAGGCATTTTCCAAAGGGGAGGGTTTGTTTCAACAATATTTTCAGCTTTCTGCTTATCTAAATCCATTTTCAAGAAAACTTGTTCGGGAGTCAACAATGTCTGAGGCTTAAACATGTTCCAGGAAATCCAGTTTTCCTTCTTGTAATCATGGGGTGTGATCTTTATTTTCTTCTCTTTACATTTAGGATCATCTAATTTCTTGTTCATCTTTTCCCTAGTGACTTCATCTGATTTCTTATCTTCCTTAGTGCACTCAACGCAACTAGGTTTCTATCTAGGTTTAAGGATTTCATTTCCATCATAAAGAACCTTATGAGCATTTCTAGCCTTTTTAATGACCTCTGGATTTGGTTCCTCAACAAGGGGAATGCTATGCTTATCGCTTAAGACTCTATGCTTAGTGATTAAGTGAGCAGTCTGAATGGTATTTCCTTGTACGTACAACTTATTTTCAAGCTTGTTTTTCAAGGTTTTAGATTAGAAAAATCATTCAAAAGTTTTGATTCCTTAGCACTTAATTCTTGCTTAAGCATTTTAACATTTTCTTGAAGTTCTTGTTTTTGCTTAGCAGTTTTAGAAAGCTTTTCTTGTAAGGAGTTTAACTCTTGTTTTAATACTTCTTCTCTAAACCTACTTTTTCTAATAGTTGTACGCATTTGGTCATCCATTTCCGCTCACGGTGGTCAACTTAAATTTTGCACGTTGTTCATAAATAGCAACACGTTCTTTATAGGCATTCAGTTAAGAGATAACAGAATCATCAGGGGCACATGCAAAGGTATTCATCAAAAACATAGTCATTGTTGTCTGCAGAAGATGCATCACTTGGTACAACTTCACTTTCACTTTGTTTCACATATTGATCATATGGGACAACATTGATATTACCCATATTTTCAATATTTGATTCAATAGTTTCATTTGATTGTACTTTGTCATGCATCTTTTGCACATCAACATCATCGTATAGTTTTAATACCTCTGAGATGAGTTTGTCTTTGGATGGGCCAGCTTGTGGTGAAGATGAGACCTTGGGAGAAACCATTGGAGAAATGCTAGCCATAAAAATTGTGTGTGCAGTTGGTCCATCATCCACATCAGAGTCGTATGCATCACAATCAGCGACTTGAAAGGCATTCGGATGATTGTGACCTATCTCCTGAATTGGCTGCTCATCCACATCTGCATCATAGGTCTTGGCATTGCCCTCAGAAAGAAACAACAACTCCTCTTCATCCAAAGCAGCACCATTATCCTGAGCTTGTACAAGCAGCATCTTATCTCTGAAGTAATCAGCATTCTGTGGACGTTTTGGAGATGTGCAATTCCTTGCAATGTGTCCCTCACCACCACAGTTATAGCATTTGATCGGCTTAGCTTGACCTTGATTTCCATTCTTCCTCGATTCGATTACCAACATAACCTCTACCAGCTCCACCTCTTCCCGATCATATTGTCTTTCCCGAACTGGTTGCACCACGATCCTCCCATCTCGGCAGTAGCTTGATTGTGTGGGTTAGATGCTTTGTCGCTCGAGGTTGTTGTTGGTATGTGGGAGAGAATTCATGTTTTGACTAATCAGAAGAGCTAGTTGATTAATGAAGTTTCCCGTGTGCATCGGCATCGGCTTGTTTGAACATAGGATCAGGAATGAGTTTGTGATTACCATTACCCATGGGTATGACTTGTAAGGCTTTGGTTGTGATTCCGATGTTTGAGTAGAAGGCAGTTGAATCATTTGTTGAACTTGCTTCTCCCTGAGCTTTGAACTGATCTAGAATCCTCTTTTCAAACATGGCATGCCTCTCATTTTGAAGAAGGAATGCATAGAGTTGCTCATAGTTTGTATTCTTCAATCCTTTAGTGAGCTTCACAGAAGTAACAAACTTGTGCCATTCAGGATTCATGTTGTTTACAAACTTTGAGTTCAAATTGAATGTTAGGCATAGTCATTCGATGTTCCTCATGTCATTCACCAACTTATGAAATCTCACATAGTACTCATAGACACTCTCATCCGGTTTCATCTTGAAGTGCTCAAATTCATCATAGAGTTGTGATTCTCGGTCTTCAACAGTTAGCTCAGAACCAGAAAGAAGCATCTTGACATTATCCCATACTGCCTTTGCTTCGGTGTTGTGATTGATAAGCTTGTAGATGTCCTTTGGTAGACCTTGCAGTATAATGTTGGAAGCTCGGATATCAGCATCGAATCTCTTTTTCTCCTTATCATCAAGCTCATCATACATCTTTGGTCCGTCCATTCCGTAAATCAGAGTTCCATCTTCAGCAGTATCAAGTATATCTCTAGTAGTCTCAACTCGGTAAGGTCCTTCATCAATGGATTTGAGAATGTTGACCCCATTTTCTTTTCCAAGACAGTACAATCTGATTCGTTGAGCCCAAGAGTCATAGTCAGTTCTGTCAAGCATGGGTGGACGAGTATCTGAGCCAGCTGCTTGAACATCCTCGGCAACAGTGGAGATGATAGTAGGAACGTTTGTAGACATGTTTCAAGCTCTACGGGATTTTACAATTCTTTGATTAAACCGGAAAATTGATTCTTTCACAGGATTTTACTAAACCAAAAGAACAACCGTAAGAATGTATCACGAAGAAGTAACAAGCCTAAATGAATAAGTACCAAACCACACAACTCGCTTACTTAACAACTCGCTTAAGTAATCAACTCGCTTAATAGCCAAGTCGCATCAGCATCAACTCGCAACACAATCAACTCGCTTAATGAATCAAGTCGCTAAATAGCCAACTCGCTTTAGTATCAACTCGCAACACAGTCAACTCGCTTAAACACCAAGTCGCTTAACTTAACTCGCTAGCTTTACAACTCGCTCAATAGCTAAGTCGCTTTAGATCTCAAGTCGCTTAAAGAAACAACTCGCTTAGAACTCAAACCGCATAAAAATCAACTCGCTAAACAGCTAAGTCGCATGTACCAACTCGCATCAAATAACAAAGCAACTCGCTTTGAAGAAAAACAAGTCCGAGACTCAACTCGCTTCGTCCTTCTTTCACAAATAACCACTTTATCAATCCAAAACAACCAAACCACAATGATTTAAGCCTTCCAATTCAAAACATAAACACATATGATGATCCTAAACACAAAAGTACAAGCAAAATTCAAACTTTAACACTAGAATTTGTCCAAATGAATCAAACTCTCCTAAACCCTTAATACCCCAAAAACCTTATGAAATCCACCAAAACAAAGAGCATGAAAGATGAGTGATCAAACCATGGCTCTTGATACCAATTGTAGGATATTGGATTTCACAAACACTCTAAACCATGATCAAATTAGGCGTATAAGTATGTTAGAGAGAGAAAGTTCTAGTGAGAGAAAGGAAGAGAGTTGGGAACTATAGTGAGAGAAAGAAAATATTATTATGAGCTCCAACTCTCTACCTTGGAAGGTAGAGAGTATTTATAGTCTTACAATAAAATGCCACACAACGGGCTGTGGATCAGGCATACAGTGGGTAAATACCCGTCCGTCCTCCACGATGTTACTAAACTAAATACTACTTAACATAAAAGAACTATGACTATGAGCTTTCTAAAGATTACATATACTTGAGGTGACCGACTCTTTAATACCTGGAATTTCTAATTCCTAACATATTGCATCAGCATTTCCAGGGTCTTGGACTTGTCGAGGTATGAAGGGTCCATCCTGAATGGATTTGATCATCAATTTTCCATTAGGTTTTGTCTTGATGTAACGAAGCATACGACTTGTCCATTGAAGATAACCACCTTTTTCCAACATAAGAGGACGGTTTTCGGCACCGGCTGCATGAATGTCTTGTTGAGTTGCCATTGATGAAGGTATGTTATGATAAAGTTGATGTAGGATCGATTCAACGATAGAGGAGTTGTGGTTGATGAAGATTAAGCTCGGTTTGAAGTTTTTCTGAAAGTCGTACTCGTAACCTTGGTTCTTAGGCGTAAAAATTTTCTACCAAAATTTGAAATTCACTATAAAAATCAATTCTAAGGTCGTATGAAAATTTTGAGTTATGACAATTTTGACGCCAAATATTACCCGAAAAATTTGAATTTAGGCCCAAAAATTTGAATTTTTGACCACAATTTTCACAGTTAAACCAAAATTTGAATCTCGCGTAAAAATTGAACGTTTAGTCTCCTCAAAAATTTAAATTTTACTCAAAATTTGATTTTTTTTTTTTTTTTATTATTATTTTTTTTAAACCTTTATGCGTAGAAAGAGCTTAGGCGTAGACCAAAGAAGTTACGAGTAGGATGGCTTAGGCGTAGAGATTGTGCTTAGGCGTAGGATTCCTTATGCGTAGACCAGTATCTTACGCGTAAACTTAAGGCTTAGGTGTAAACAAAAATGCTTAGGCGTAGAAATCTTATGCGTAAGTGGAACTTATGCGTAGATTGTTACGCGTAGGCGTTTATGCTTATGCGTAAACGTAGGTTTAGAACCAAAAATCCTTTACACTGTCACAGCGTAAAAGATATCCACAAGTCGAAGTGTTCCACACACTTATCCAAGTGAGGGAAGCACTGAGTAACCTTTGATGCTCGAAGATTCTTAGCCAAAAAGTTATGCGTAGGAAGTTATGCGTAGAAAAAGGACGTTGACTTTTCTTACGCGTAGAACTAGGGTTTTGACCTACGCGTAAAAAATTTCCAGCGATTCAAACAATTTCACTTGCACAAACAGCCTTAAAAACACTCGAATAACACAAAAATGTTGACCTTTTTCACCCAAAGTGCTTAGAAAGCTTATGCGTAGAAATGACCAATGAACCAAATACGAGCTTAAAAATGAAGAAAAACACGTAAAGCTTCGAACTTTTTGCAAAAAACTGAAACTTTAGCACCAAATAAACCTTAAACCACAAGAATCTTGAATTTTTAAGTGCAAAAATTAAAGCTTTAAGCGTGACCACTTTGATAACGAAGCTACGCGTAACACTACAAAAAAAACTTCAACCAAAACACTCCTAAACCATTGTTAGGCGATTGATACCAATTGTAGGACCTTACTTTTATCAACCTTATCACCCAAATACCCATGTTTTGCTTAGAACTCGTTAACACACAAACACAAACTATGCGTAAATAAAGAAGGAAAGATTAGAAAGATGGTGACTTGATGTTATATGGATCGTGTATGTGAAGATAAAGATGAAAACAATAGATGTTTTATTTCAAAGGAAAAACACACACACACATTCAAGCACACCCCTCAAATGAGACTTTGAGGGGTTTATATAGTTGGAATACATGATGCCCTAAAAGGGTTTCTATGGGCCTCATGGATATGGACTTGGGTTGGATTGGATAACACATGATGAAAGGCTAGCTTAACTTAACTTATAGCCAATTAGCTTAGCCCAATCCACGAGCCCGTTGACTATTCTAGCACGATATCTAACACACGTTACAAAATTCCTAAATGTGAATGACCATCAATTCTAATAAAACTATTAAGGCTAACAATGTTTCTTTCCTTTGATCTTGCTTTGGCCGAACACTAGAGAGGAAAAAGAGAGAGTTTTGATCTTGTTTCACCTTTAATGTGTGTTGTGTATGTGTTTAGGAAAATAAATATCTTGCATTTTTAAGCCTAGTCATAGAAGAGTTTATGTATATTAAGTCAAGATATTTTTTACAAGCTTATGGTGAGTCATGGGGGGGGGGTTATGGGTATGTATGGGGAGGGTTTGATGATTTTTGATAAGTAAATGTATTTTAGATTAAGTATAATGTGTAGTTTATAAATATAATCAGGTATTTAGTGTAGCGTTAGCTAGAAATAGATTTTAACGGAACAAAATAAAATATATCGAAGTCATAAAAATTATAAAAATACATTTCTCGCAAGAATTGAGTGAATAAATAATTATCGAGTTGAATTTACGAAAACCGTCGTAAATATATATACATAACAATTTATATACAAAATAAATTCAAAACATCGGGTAAACTAATAATATAATTTTTATAGTCTTAAAATGAGTATAAAAATATATCTGGACAATTGTCGAAAGTGTCGGATCAATTATTCAAAATCAGTGATCGTGCGATAGCGTTTATTTAATAGAAAAAAAATATACGTTACGGAAATATGCAAACCCATGCATGAACTAATATGAAAATGATATTACGGATGATATGTAGACTAACTCCAGTCTATATGAAGTGATATCAATGATGTTCCATGAATTTGCAGCTTAACCCTCACGGTTACGCGAATTAGATACTCGTAAACCGGGTTTACGAAAACTGATGAATAAAAATCATAAATATAAATTTTTCTCCGGGAATGAATAGTGTTTTGTGAATAGTAAAATTTTGAAATAACTTCTCAAAATATCAACTCGACTTAAAAAACGATGAATAGTAAAATGATGAATAGTAACAAGTGAATAGTAAATTCCCGAGATGAATAGTAAAAAATTTTAAAGTGTGCAAAATGACCGGAAATTGAGAATTGTGACATTCTTCCCCTGTCAGAGGAATCACGTCCTCGTGATTCAATTAATGATAACTATTGTCCGAACGTCGACAAGGGTTCTAAAAGTTCATGCTCGTACGAATAGTCTAAATGATGATGTCAATGCTCATGTATATGGGTTCCTCATCTAACCAGGTACGTTCTTGTGCTATCGTGACCATTTCCCATTCTAAAGATATGCTCTCTTATGGTTAGGTTTGATGAGGCAAGCTTTCCCATTCTCGAGCAAAACCCTCAAAAGACTTTTAGGTAACCGATTTTTACTTAATCTCACAGCTCATCAAACAAGAACTGTCATGAAATTAGGCTAAATCGGTTTGAGTAACAACTTGATTCTAGCTTGATCTTTGCAACTCATCAAACAAGAATTGTCACTCAGATCAAACTGGAAACAAGTGATTTGAAGAAAATCTTTTGAAAATTTGGCTCGATTACTGAATTGCTTACACATATGAGACTACTACTCCATTCATTGCATGATTCTTCCTAAATTAGACATAGGTGATCAGGCTATGTATAATTTGGGAGTAACTATGCAATGCTTGGACCAATCGACTCATATGATGTTTGGTGTTGAGTCAACTGATAATGTGCGTATAAACCCGCATGTATAATGAGTATGCACTTATAATGATATGATGAGATGCTATGATGATGTAGTTATAGTCTAGGGTCAACGATGCAACCTAGTTCTCTTTAACCGATGCTCTGATACCAATCTGTCACACCCCCAAATTACCTGTTTTGCAGCGGAATGGAATACCTGGGGGATGACTGTCATAGCATCAAAGTTACAATTATATCGAACGACCTAAAGTGTCGTTTTGAAAATATCGTTTGATTAAGTAAAATAATCAGAGTTTACAAAACATAGGTCCCAAAAGATTTCCAATGTATCAAAATGAGTTTGTTACAATCAAACGATAGTTAAGTGGATAAAATATATGTGAGACGTGTCGACACCGCGACTCTATGATAAGTCCACATGCAAGCCATGAAGTGAATGCCTTAGATACTTGAGATAAAACATGCTAAAAAGTGTCAACACAATAGTTGAGTGAGTTCATAGAGTTTGTTTAACACGTAAACCTTTTAAAGAACGTTCATGCAGCAAAGACAAAGATCTTGGTCATTTAGAATAGTCCACAAAGCAAAGGCAATGTAAATCCACTCAGTTCCAACTTCCGCCCATACAAAACTTGCAACATGTGTGTTCACAACCCACTGCCAAAAGTAGTAAGTCTAGTAGACAAGTATACGTTGTCATAATAGTTCACAATATAGCACCACGTATATAATAAATAAAGACTGCTCCGAACAAGGGAGACTTTATAGTGCTGCTCCGAACATTGGAGACTTTATAGTGCTGCTCCGTTCACATAGGGAGACTTTATAGTGTTGCTCCGTTCACATAGGGAGACTTTATAGTGTTGCTCCGTTCACTTAGGGAGACTTTGCACGCTCCACAAATAAGGCGAGACTTTTAGGTCATAGCACGTACGATTCAATAAGTTCAAACAAGTCATAAGTCCGTAATTAAGTTCAAAGGTTTGATTCAAAAGTTCGTAATTAAGTTCAAGAGTTTAAGTCGAGCTCAAAAAGTTCAAAACAGTCAAAGAGCTCAAAACATATCAAAAGGTTCAAAATAGTCAAAGGGTTCAATATTATGTCAAACAAGTTCAAAATAGTCAAAGGGTTCAATATAAAGTCAAACAAGTTCAAAATAGTCAAAGGGTTCAATATAAAGTCAAACAAGTTCAAAATAGTCAAAGGGTTCAACATAAAGTCAAACAAGTTCAAAATAGTCAAACGGTTCAATATAATGTTAAAAGAGATTAATTATATGTCAAAATGTTTTTAATCAAGTTAAAAGAGATTAATTATATGTCAAAATGTTTTAAATCAAGTTAAAAGAGATTAATAATATACCAAAAGAATTAAATCAAGTTAAAAGAGATTACTTATATGTCAAAAGAATTAAATAAAGTTAAAAGAGATTAATTATATGTCAAAAGAATTAAATCAAGTTGAAGTGTTCAAATCTATGCCAAAAGGTTCCTATCAAGTTAAAAGAGTTAAAATATATGTCGAAGGGTTCAAAATCAAAGAAAGTGATTCAAATAATAGTGTTCATAACATAGTGATCAATTTAGTTCGGGCATAATCTAGTTACTAGCATAAGTAGTGAAACAACAGTTACCCAAGTTCATATAAGTGTAAAGTAAAAGCAAGTAGTTGAGCATGTATCTCCCCCGAAGAGTGTATAAAACAATTAAACGAGTAAAAGTGGGGCTACGAACTCACCTGATGCAATGATTATGATGACAAAAGTGGATACACTGAAATGAGGTGCAATCTCTATCGGCAACCTAATATGAATGATATGTTCTAATGTAAGTCATGAAACAATGTCGTGCATGCAAACTCATATGATATCCATACCACTTGTACATTTTTGAAAATGAAGTTTATCGTCAAAAGACATGTTTATGACATCTCGTCATGTTATAAAATACTTTACAAGTACTTACGTTGAAATGATATCCTACGATAGTCATTTAGTGATTTATTATGAAGTTATAGTTTTTCGTCGCAAAATAATACACATGACAATTCATGAAAATGACCAATTTTGAGTGATCGTAAATTATTCGTTATAGCTTTGTTTGATAAACGGTTAATCATTTTGGAAAATAGAATAGGTGAAATCACTTTTACTAGAAGACATCGTTTTCTCAAAAGCATTTTATCGATATGAAAAATGACTCCAAACACGGTCACTTGCGACAACCATTTTGGTCTAGTAAAAATATGTAAGTGTTATACTTGTGAAAAATAGTTACGATATCCTTATTTAAAATGTGTATAACTTAGTCGTTATAAGTCCGTTTTCTACGTTCTATATATCCTTAGCTTCGTGTTAACGTATACTAGTATATTTTTGACAAATTGACTCATTTAGATAAGGTTTAAAACTCATTTTTGCCCTTAAAACAACCCTTAAAAGTTTACCATTTTTCAGAAAATTAGTTTTCGTCGCAAAACTTGAAAATAGCATATCTCCTTCGTTATAAATCCATTTTAACCCGTTCAAGCGACCACGGTTTCGTTTTAAAGTATATTTTCTGAATATCTAGCCCAAAATAATCCATGACCTGCTGAATTTTCCAGATTTTGCAAAAACGATCAGACCCAAATCTAGTGTTGTCGAAAATGGTTTTTCTAGCGTAATACTTGTTTCAATCACTACAAATCAACACCAAATCTATTCCAAAAATACTATACACCTTCTTAGGGTGTCATGGGTTCATAAACTTCATCAACAATGATATGTTTCAAGGGATTAATTATAGGATGATTATAACTCATAATAAGTACTAAAAACAATTAAAAGTGGTATGAATCACATAATACTTGCATGTTTTTATACTAAAATGATAAAAAATAACTCAAGAATGATTATGAAAGATTAGTAAAGATCATGAAAAGCTTACTAGTTATATGATGAGGTTTAAGTAACTAGGTTTCCTAAATACTCCTAGGTTTTTATTTCAAAACCTAAATAGAAGTATACTAGTGTTTATATAATCACTTGAACTTGAAAATTTTATGTTTCTTCCCTTTGATCTTGCTTTGGCCGAACACTAGAGAGGAAAAAGAGAGAGTTTTGATCTTGTTTCACCTTTAATGTGTGTTGTGTATGTGTTTAGGAAAATAAATATCTTGCATTTTTAAGCCTAGTCATAGAAGAGTTTATGTATATTAAGTCAAGATATTTTTTACTAGCTTATGGTGAGTCATGGGGGGGGGGGTGGCCGGTTATGGGTATATATGGGGAGGGTTTGATGATTTTTGATAAGTAAATGTATTTTAGATTAAGTTTAATGTGTAGTTTATAAATATAATTAGGTATTTAGTGTAGCGTTAGCTAGAAATAGATTTTAACGGAACAAAATAAAATATATCGAAGTCATAAAAATTATAAAATGACATTTCTCGCAATAATTGAGTGAATAAATAATTATCGAGTTGAATTTACGAAAACCGTCGTAAATATATATACATAACAATTTATATACAAAATAAATTCAAAACATCGGGTAAACTAATAATATAATTTTTATAGTCTTAAAATGAGTATAAAAATATATCTGGACAATTGTCGAAAGTGTCGGATCAATTATTCAAAATCAGTGATCGTGCGATAGCGTTTATTTAATAGAAAAAAAATATACGTTACGGAAATATGCAAACCCATGCATGAACTAATATGAAAATAATATTACGGATGATATGTAGACTAACTCTAGTCTATATGAAGTGATCTCAATGATGTTCCATGAATATGCAGCTTAACCCTCACGGTTACGCGAATTAGATACTCGTAAACCGAGTTTACGAAAAATGATGAATAAAAATCATGAATATAAATTTTTCTCCGGGAATAAATAGTGTTCTATGAATAGTAAAATTTTGAAATAACTTCTCAAAATATCAACTCGACTTCAAAAACGATGAATAGTAAAATGATGAATAATAACCAGTGAATAGTAAATTCCCGAGATGAATAGTAAAAATTTTTAAAGTGTGCAAAATGACCGGAAATTGAGAATTGTGACATTCTTCCCTTGTCAGAGGATTCACGTCCTCGTGATTCAATTAATGATAACTATAGTCCGAACCTCGACAAGGGTTCTAAAAGTTCATGCTCGTATGAATAGTCTAACTGATGATGTCAATGCTCATGTATGTGGGTTCCTCATCCAACTAGGTACGTTCTTGTGCTATGTGACAACTGGCAATTTAGGGAGTCTATTTTAGGTAACCGCATTATGTTAAACTAAACCGAGCTTTGCCTTTATCACTGTGTTTATAAACCATGACTTGATTTTATATCGTCTATTGGTTTTTACGGTTTATTTCACTATTAAATGAGTTATCGTATGAGTTTTAACTCCATTTGGTAGGCACTATTCGATTCGGCACTAGAAAAGCCTAAAACGAGAAATATTGTAACTTTTAGACCATAACTCGAAAATTGACAAATAAATAGTCAAAACTCGTGGAAAAATGTAAATAACGATGTTAGAAAGTAGAATGAACGTTGTAGGACACTCGGGGGACAATATATGAGCTCGGGAATGGGTAAACGGGATAGTTACCAAAAATTATAACTCCGACCCCCCATTTATCCCAATGGCCGGCGCCCCTCCTCCTCCATATTTATTTATTTTTGAGTCCCCAATATCCTAGTATAAAAAGCCCCATCCACCCTCATTTCATACATTTGTTTCTCTCACTAAAAACACACAGAACTCATCTTTCTATCTCTACTCTTTCTCTCCCCAAAAATAAAACCCTAACCCTAATTATAACCACCACCGGCCGCCGCCACTGTCCGGCCACCTCCGGTTACATGACGGCGAGTGACCACCCACCTCCACCATCATCTTGAAGCTCTCTTTCTCCTCTTTCCAACCATATATAATACTCTAACTAAAACCCTCATTAACACCTTCAAATCTTAAGATTAAGATTCGTACTTTTAGGGTTTCAAGTGAGTTTTGCAATTGGTGCTTGAATAAGGTAAATGAAACATGGTTAGAGCTTGTTTAAGCTATAAAAAGCCACGTATGGGCTTATAAGGGTTTCGACCCTATGGTATAATTTATGGCTTTTGGGTGAAACATGAGATTATGTCTAATTAACACCTAAATAAAAAAGTAATTAGTGTTTGGTAAGTGTGTGGTGTATCAATCTGATGGGTTTATGCATTTTAGGTTTAGTTTCATACTTTTGGTTAGAATAGATGATGGGTTTTGTGTTTGGTTGATGATTGGAGCTTGAATGATTGGATTTGGATGTTGTGGAAGTGATTTGGTTGTGTTTGGATGTGAGTTATGAGGCGTACGAGCCACTAGGGACTCGTACGTGGCTCATGGGTGTCGTACGTGACCCACATGGACCACGGGTCCGGGTTGGGTCATTTTGGTAGCTTGTTGGTTGATGTAGTTGAGGTTTGGATGAGACGCGTGGAGCCGAAAAGCTTCTAGGGCTTGTTTGGTTCACGTGCTCTTAACCGTGACCGTGTCATGACCATTAGGGTCATAACATTGGTTTCGGGTATATTTGGTTGATTGATTGGTTGGCGAGATTGTTTTGAGTTGGTTTGGGATTGAATTGCGCTATTATGACTTTTAAACTGGACTTGATATATATATATATTGTCAACTTTGAGCTACGTCGGTGTTACTTTGACTTTTTAGTCAATAGTTGACTCCGACAAACCGTAACATGAACTTTAGTATAATTTGGACTATTGATTGATTGAAAGCCGAGAAGTCATGACTCGTGCCTGTGGACTCGAAACGAATAACGATATGAGATTAATATTGGAATTTGACGAAATATATATATATATATATATATATATATATATATATATATATATATATATATATATATATATATATATATATATATATATATATATATATATATATATATATATATATATATATGTGTGTGTGTGTGTGTGTGTGTGTGTGTGTATGTGTGTGTGTGTGTGTGAAAAATGCTAATAGACTATGAAATATAAATAATAAATGGGCTTTTGTACCAAAAATATCGATAACAAGATTTATCTTGTTATTTACTATTTTTAAATGGAAACTAACGACTAAAATGGAAATGTTTTATAATAAACGAGTAATTAATATTTCGAGTGCACGTTTATCAATAAATGCCAATTATGGGCATTTAATATTATCTTCAAGTATTTATGTACTTACGTTGTGTGCATGGGTTACGGATAACCTAGCATTAATAGTGTTGATCCACGTGGGTAGCGAACTTATTAGGTTTACGAATCTAATAAGAGCCCGCTAGGTACGTTGGGTAACCTTATTAATGGGTGAATTATCCTTATGACTCTTTAGGATACGATTGATTTATGGGATAATAAGCGACACGAGTAAATAAATGAGTTTATCGAGTTGACGAATTCGATAAGGTCTACTATTTATTCCGAAACTTATTGAACTATGGAGCTTATCGTTTAGAGGTCTCATTGTGTTGCATTGAGTTATATATTGGTTGTTTGAGTGCATTCATAGCATCATATTGAGTCGATACACCCACATGAGGATACCAAACACTAGGATTAAACGGCGAAACGAGACATTTTTTGAAATAAAGAAATGGAATATATTAGGGTAGATAACGTTGATTTCGAGGAATATATATATTAAGTTTGGTCTACATTAATAGGTTGTGCCGGGTCGATAGTTGCTGTGCCGTGATTTCTGTTATCTTCTGGTAGTGTTTATTCGTACGTGATTGCTTGAGGTGAGTTTCATATCCCCACTTTTATCTACGTTTTAACTACATTGGGGTGAGAATCATGCTACTGTTTTCGGACCGTGAAAACTATTTGGATTTGCTTATATGCTTGACTGTTTAGATAGATGTGCGGTAGTTGTTGCCTTAGACTAGGGTAGCAATCTTAATTGCTATAACTGTTGCCTAGCTAAGAATAGACTTCTACCTCGACCTAGTCCGGGGTTGGAAATTGTTCTAGATTTTGCCACGACAGTGCTGGACTAGAGTCGCTGGGCCCGAGTAGTCCCTGGATGAGGGACATGTTTATGGTTGGTGATCCGGGTAGGATCGGTATTTATCTATCTTAGGTCTTGCATAGCAAATCAACTCTTACAGGTCCACTATGATTTTGTTGAACTTAAACCTATGAACTCACCAGCGTAAGCTGACCTTTTAGCATGATTTCTCAGGTGTTTGAAAGATGTTTGGAATACGTGATTGGTGGAAGCTTGGCAAGAAGGCGGGGTTCAAGGATCATTTCTAACTCTGATAAACTTTGGGGACCTATTTTATTAAATCATGTTTTGGGCCTAATAATTATACTTTTGGATTAAATGTTTTGAATACTTAAATTTGGGATTGATTTTGAATGTTAAATGACTATCTTTTTGCCATACTTGTGTGCAATACCAATCCAATAGTAACGCCCCGAAAACTTGATTAAGTCTTCCGTTGTACCGAGATTTGGGGGTGTTACATGCTATCGTGGCCATTTCCCATTCTAAAGACATGCTCTCTTATGGTTAGGTTTGATGAGGCAAGCTTTCCCATTCTCGAGCAAAACCCTCAAAAGAATTTTAGATAACCGATTTTTACTTAATCTTACAACTCATCAAACAAGAACTGTCATGAGATTAGGCTAAATTGGTTTGAGTAACAACTTGATTCTAGCTTGATCTTTGCAACTCATCAAACAAGAACTGTCACTCAGATCAAACTGGAAACAAGTGGTTTGAAGAAAATCTTTTGAAAATTTGGCTCGATTACGGAATTGCTTACACATATGAGACTACTACTCCCTTCATTGCATGATTCTTCCTAAATTAGACATTGGTGATCAGGCTATGTATAATTTGGGAGTAACTATGCAATGCTTGGACCAACGACTCATATTGTAAAACCCTAGAATCGTAAATGCGTTAAAAGACCATTATACCCTCGAATTATAATCCGTAAAATAAAGCCATGATCGATAAGTTTCACTAAGTACTTATGATAAGTAATTTATATAGAAAATTGGAAGAAATAAAATCTTACATTATATTGAAAATAAAAGTAACACAACACAAGTCATTTACACATTTAAACATTTGAAATGAAATATGACACAAGTAAAATGGCAAGAAATAAATTTGATTTAGTCATTATTGTGCTTTCCCTTTTTCGGCTGAGATCACACGCTCCATACCAAAATTTTGTGGCCTCATTGACTCTTAATTATCACCTTATATTCTCCTTGATTATCTCCATTTGTCATTCAAAAATAAAACACCACAAACCCTAATCATCCTAAGCAAAAGTGACGGCAAAATACTCCCTCCTCCACCTTTCTTTTTTTCTTTTCTATCGACACTCAACTCAGGCCAAAGGTAAGGTTCGAGACCTCTTTTCAAGGCTATATTCGTAGTGTTTACAAGTATTGATTTGGTCCTTGTTGTGGTTTTGTTTTGTGGTTGCTGTCGTGGGTATAGGAAGCACCAAGCGGCGCTTGTTTGTTGGCCTTGTTTGATCTTTGTTCCGTACAAAACCATCAGGTAACCATGGTCTCATTTCTTTTCCTTCCTGGTCGTGACCTTATGTCACCTACGCATGCTCTTGTGGTCATGTAACACGTTAATAAAGATTAAGCAAACTAACCTAAGTATGACTACATGAAATAATGAAAGATTGTGATATATATCGCTTCATGAATCTGTTTTGTTTGTGATTCTGGTCGTGGGTTGGAGCAGCCTTCACTCGCCCTTTTTCTTCATGAAACATATACTTAAATTGTTAAAAAAAGGCTAAGACTAAAACCTATTGTATTGTGCTACTTAAATCGTGAGATAAGCCTTCATATATGTCGATCTAATGCACCCTTGTTTTCTGTTTTGAAACTGAAATCTGGTCATGTCTTTTACTTCTCCC
Source organism: Chrysanthemum makinoi (assembly GCA_910596185.1). Classification (NCBI taxonomy): domain Eukaryota; kingdom Viridiplantae; phylum Streptophyta; class Magnoliopsida; order Asterales; family Asteraceae; genus Chrysanthemum; species Chrysanthemum makinoi. Next base: position 115,487,812 of record OU343219.1, read on the forward strand.
ATACGCATGATTCATGACATATAATGTGTAACATAGATTTCTAAAACGTAGCTAAGTAAATCAATGATATAGGTGATATAAAATCATGGAATAATACTTATTAAATGTCGACTTTGGTGCATAAATCTGGTCCCATTGAATCTGTTTTGTAAACGCACACAACTTGCCAATTTCCTTTTTGTTTTTATCATGATTAATGGAACTTAAAAACATTTGTATATGACTTGTAAAGAAGTGTCAAATAAAGCCAAGGTGTAGAGTTTGTAAACCTGTGATTTATGGAAGGTTATTAATTATGGAAACCTGCCTAAAATAGAAAGTTACCTAAAAAAGAAAGATTTCTAAAGTGGAAATCTGCCAAAAATGGAAAGCCGTCTAAAACAAGTAATCTGATTCTTATGGAACGTTATCTAAATCATATAGGTTCCGGGCGACGGGGTTGATCTCATTTCTTGGTTTTGATTTCATTGTTGATTTGCTTCGAATAAGGTACAGATATTCTATCCCTTTTCAGTAGGGATTTCCCTAACTTTCTGATCCTTCGATTTTGTTTCGCTTATGATATTCCATTGCTATGATTCCTTTGCTATTGACCCTCTGATATTGAACCTTTGATATTGAACCGTTGATATTGAATCAGTGATATTGAACCTTTGATATTGAACCTTTGAATTGAACCTTTGATATTGGACCTTGATATTGAACTATTGCTATGGACTTCTGAATTGGGAACCTTTGATATTGAATCTTTAATTATAAAGACCTATATATTGCTACACTTTGGACCTTTGTTTGACCCTTCAGATTGATACCCGAGCCAAATATTGTTATCCTAGCCATGAAGGTAACATGGCCGTGTCATTGATGCACCAATGGCATGACTCCAGTGTGTAAGAGTGATGTTACACACCGTCCCCATTATTGTATTGATTATTGCGCGCTTCAGATATATATTGTATTGGCCATTATTGTATTGCAGGGGGCGTATGGATGCATCCTAGATTTGTATTGTATTGGATTGATATTGATATTGTATTGGTGATGTGGTGCGTGTGTGCAATACACCCCCTCACAGTCTGGGAGCTAGCTACTCCATTGGTTACTGAGGTCTCCCCTCCTATTGATCTGGTATTTCGAGGTCACCCCTCCGAATACAATGGCTACTATTGGATATTTGGCTGCTAATGCACTATTGATTGTATTGTATTGTATTGTTGGCTCGGGATGGATTTCTGACAGACCTTACACTATTGATATACCCATATTGTACCTTCTGTATTTCCCAACGCATCATATTCTGTATTGATTATCTTTATTCAGTACCCTTATGTGACTCACTCTACTACCATGTTATATATATACTTCATTTCATTGATCTGTCATACTCTGGTTCCGTTACTTCAGACCATCGTTCCATTCACGTACTGGGTTATTATATGATTATTGAATTTGATTGTGCTATTGCATGTCTTATGTGACTATTGTTTACCCTGCTATGATATGATTAGTATGCGATTATATGATCCACCTGTTGACATCTGATTACATGTTATCCTACAGTTATGTGACCCTTTTGATTTGTCTGGTGACCATGCTAGTATGTAATCGTTTTGACGGTTTATCATGTAAACTTCGTTCTGTTAACCTCGTGGACTACGAATATCTGTTAGTATCCTTATCTGCTCATTGTTGATCTGCCATGTGTACATTGCTATTTATGCTACTGTCCGATTGGATAAATGGTTCAACTTATGTGGTTTGGCTTGTTAACTTCAATTTGTCCTGCTATGTCCCTAAGTCATTCAATTATAGTGTTCATGTTGAATTCATACTTGATACTTGTGATTACCATGTCTGACTACTGATTTTATTTTTGCTGTTGTGATACTTGTGATGTTATTAACTGTAATTATTTGACTTGTGCGATTGCCATGCTTACTTTCTCGTTAATTGCTTCCGCTAGCATTTGGACTTCCGTTGGCTTATTTATACTCTGATTTCCTGCTTTATTGTATGCCTGGTTACTTAGGCGTGCGTACGTTTATGTCATCAATGTGCTATGTGCTTTTCCTCCTCTGTTATCTGTTTCCTTTGGGTATTTGTGTATTTGTGTTTTTGCAGGACCCCCATCGTCTCATTAATCTCTTCTCGTTGCGACATTGTTTATCAGTTTCCTTATTTCATTTGCATCTTGATTTCGTTTAGCTTTTGTTTGTTTATATCTGTTCACCGGGCTTTTTAAGCTCGGCCGCATTTCTTTTCCTGCGGCAGGTTTTAGGTTTGAAGATGGACTTGATGGGCTAAGAGTTGGATTATTCGAGTAGACCGACCTTAGTTACCTTATTATTTGAACTTACTTTGAAGAGTTTTTGTTTTGATATTTCACTTCATTTTGGATATTGTATTTTCCTCGTCAGTCAATTGTTTATATGATTTGATACTTCATTTTTAAGGGTTCCGTTTGTAAATCTTTTATTTGTATGTTCTGATATGACACCAGAATGTGACACTTCTACCCTTGTCGGGTTGGGGTGTTACACATATGATGTTTGGTGTTGAGTCAACTGATAATGTGCGTATAAACCCGCATGTATAATGAGTATACACTTATAATGATATGATGAGATGCTATGATGATGTAGTTATAGTCTAGGGTCAATGATGCAACCTAGTTCTCTATAACCGATGCTCTGATACCAATCTGTCACACCCCCAAATTACCTGTTTTGCAGCGAAATGGAATACCTGGGGGATGACTGTCATAGCATCAAAGTTACAGTTATATCGAATGACCTAAAGTGTCGTTTTGAAAATATCGTTTGATTAAGTAAAATAATCAGAGTTTACAAAACATAGGTCCCAAAAGATTTCCAATGTATCAAAATGAGTTTGTTACAATCAAACGATAGTTAAGGGCATAAAATATATGTGAGACGCGTCGACACCGCGACTCTATGATAAGTCCACATGCATGCCATGAAGTGAATGCCTTAGATACCTGAGATAAAACATGCTAAAAAGTGTCAACACAATGGTTGAGTGCAAAGGCATTGTAAATCCACTCAGTTCCAAGTTCCGCCCATACAAAACTTGCAACCTGTGTGTTCACAACCCACTGCCAAAAGTAGTAAGTCTAGTAGACAAGTATACGTTGTCATAATAATTCACAAAATAGCACCACGTATATAATAAATAAAGACTTCTCCGAACAAGGGAGACTTTACAGTGCTGCTCCGAACATGGGAGACTTTATAGTGCTGCTCCGTTCACATAGGGAGACTTTATAGTGTTGCTCCGTTCACATAGGGAGACTTTATAGTGTTGCTCCGTTCACATAGGGAGACTTTGCACGCTCCACCAATAAGGCGAGACTTTTAGGTCATAGCACGTACGATTCAATAAGTTCAAACAAGTCATAAGTCCGTAATTAAGTTCAAAGGCTTGATTCAAAAGTTCGTAATTAAGTTCAATAGTTTAAGTCGAGTTCAAAAAGTTCAAAACAGTCAAAGAGCTCAAAACATATCAAAAGGTACATAATAGTCAAAGGGTTCAATATTATGTCAAACAAGTTCAAAATAGTCAAAGGGTTCAGTATAAAATCAAACAAGTTCAAAATAGTCAAAGGGTTCAATATAAAGTCAAACAAGGTCAAAATAGTCAAAGGGTTCAATATAAAGTCAAACAAGTTCAAAATAGTCAAAAGGTTTAATATAAAGTTAAAAGAGATTAATTATATGTCAAAATATTTTAAATCAAGTTAAAAAAGATTAATTATATGTCAAAATATTTTAAATGAAGTTAAAAGAGATTAATTATATGTCAAAAGAATTAAATCAAGTTAAAAGAGATTAATTATATGTCAAAAGAATTAAATCAAGTTGAAGTGTTCAAATCTATGCCAAAAGGTTCCTATCAAGTTAAAAGAGTTCAAATATATGTCGAAGGGTTCAAAATCAAGGAAAGTGATTCAAATAATAGTGTTCATAACATAGTGATCAATTTAGTTCGGGCATAATCTACTTACTAGCATAAGTAGTGAAACAACAGTTATCCAAGTTGATATAAGTGTAAAGTAAAAGCAAGTAGTTGAGCATGTATCTCCCACGAAGAGTTTATAAAACAATTAAACTAGTAAAAGTGGGGCTACGAACTCACCTGATGCAATGATTATGATGACAAAAGTGGATACACTGAAATGAGGTGCAATCTTTATCGGCAACCTAATATGAATGATATGTTCTAATGTAAGTCATGAAACAATGTCGTGCATGCAAACTCATATGATATCCATACCACTTGTACATTTTTGAAAATGAAGTTTATCGTCGAAATACACGTTTATGACATCTCGTCATGTTATAAAATACTTTACAAGTACTTACGTTGAAATGATATCCTACGATAGTCACTTAGTGATTTATTATGAAGTTATAGTTTTTTGTCGCAAAATAATACACTTGACAATTCATGAAAATGACCAATTTTGAGTGATCGTAAATTATTCGTTATAGCTTCGTTTGACAAACGGTTAATCATTTTGGAAAATAGAATAGGCGAACTCACTTTTACTAGAAGACATCGTTTTCTCAAAAGCATTCTATCGATATGAAAAATGACTCCAAACACGGTCACTTGCGACAACCATTTTGGTCTAGTAAAAATATGTAAGTGTTATACTTGTGAAAAATAGTTACGATATCCTTATTTAAAATGTGTATAACTTAGTCGTTATAAGTCCGTTTTCTACGTTCTATATATCCTTAGCTTCGTGTTAATGTATACTAGTATATTTTTGACAAATTGACTCATTTAGATAAGGTTTAAAACTCATTTTTGCCCTTAAAATAACCCTTAACAGCTTACCATTTTTCAGAAAATTAGTTTTCGTCGCAAAACTTGAAAATAGCATATCTCCTTCGTTATAAATCCGTTTTAACCCGTTCAAGCGACCACGGTTTCGTTTTAAAGTATATTTTCCGAATATCTAGCCCAAAATAATCCATGACCTGCTGAATTTTCCAGATTTTGAAAAAACGATCAGACCCAAATCTAGTGTTGTCGAAAATGGTTTTTCTAGCATAATACTTGTTTCAATCACTACAAATCAACACCAAATCTATTCTAAACCTACCATACACCTTCTTAGGGTGTAATGGGTTCTTAAACTTCATCAACAATGATATGTTTCAAGGGATTAATTATAGGATGATTATAACTCATAATAAGTACTAAAAACAATTAAAAGTGGTATGAATCACATAAGACTTGCATAATTTTCTACTAAAATGATAAAAAATAACTCAAGAATGATTATGAAAGATCAGTAAAGATCATGAAATACTTACTAGTTATATGATGAGGTTTAAGTAACCAGGTTTCCAAAATACTCATAGGTTTTTATTTCAAAACCTAAATAGAAGTATACTAGTGTTTATATAATCACTTGAACTTGAAAAATTTATGTTTCTTCCCTTTGATCTTGTTTTGGCCGAACACTAGAGAGGAAAAAGAGAGAGTTTTGACCTTGTTTCACCTTTAATGTGTGTTGTGTATGTGTTTAGGAAAATAAATATCTTGCATTTTTAAGCCTAGTCATAGAAGAGTTTATGTATATTAAGTCAAGATATTTTTCACAAGCTTTTGGTGAGTCATGGGGGGGGGGGTGGCCGGTTATGGGTATATATGGGGAGGGTTTGATGATTTTTGATAAGTAAATGTATTTTAGATTAAGTATAATTTGTAGTTTATAAATATAATTAGATATTTAGTGTAGCGTTAACTAGAAATAGATTTTAACGGAATAAAATAAAATATATCGAAGTCATAAAAATTATAAAAATACATTTCTCGCAAGAATTGAGTGAATAAATAATTATCGAGTTAAATTTATGAAAATCGTCGTAAATATATATACATAACAATTTATATACAAAATAAATTCAAAACATCGGTTAAACTAAAAATATAATTTTTATAGTCTTAAAATGAGTATAAAAATATATCTGGACAATTGTCAAAAGTGTCGGATCAATTATTCAAAATCAGTGATCGTGCGATAGCGTTTATTTAATAGAAAAAAAATATACGTTACGGAAATATGCAAACCCATGCATGAACTAATATGAAAATGATATTACGGATGATATGTAAACTAACTCTAGTCTATATGAAGTGATCTCAATGATGTTCCATGAATATGCAGCTTAACCCTCACGGTTACGCGAATTAGATACTCGTAAACCGGGTTTACGAAAAATGATGAATAAAGATCATGAATATAAATTTTTCTCCGGGAATAAATAGTGTTTTGTAAATAGTAAAATTTTGAAATAACTTTTCAAAATATCAACTCGACTTAAAAAATGATGAATAGTAAAATGATGAATAGTAACCAGTGAATAGTAAATTCCAGAGTTGAATAGTAAAATTTTTTAAAGTTTTTCAAAATGACCGGAAATTGAGAATTGTGACAGTGATCCTTTTTGATTGAATGGAAATTCCTGCCAAGGTCAACATCAAACATCACTGACAGCAGGTCACTTCGGTAATTCTTTATGGGTTACGCTTAATGTATCTCAAACGGTCTACAGTCGTGAAGTGATGCTTCGGTGTACTTCAGCGACTCACCTGAATTGTAGATATACTTCGGTATATCGTGTTAGCCTTCTTGAGGGCCTCCAATTTCAGGAACAACCTTTGTAAGAATTAGAGATGTGTTTTCACACTATGCTGTTAGCACTCTCGACATTCGAACCTGTAAGTGCTGGAAATCCCGCTAAGGAGATTCCTTTCACGAATTGAATCCTGAAGATGAGGGTCGTTACTTGAATTTATTCAATGTAATGCCAACTGTCCCTTATGGGATTAGGACGGCTGATTCGCCCGACCAAGGTGAATGGAATCAAGACATTCGTCAGTATAACAATTGTAGTGGTCAATTATTTTAAGAAAAGTCCACAATGATCGATTGGTGTTTTCTACTAACATATTCATGCAGGTGCCGATGATTGTTCCTTGGAGGAAAGACCGCACCATCTTCCCATGCTCATACCAACAACATCTCATGAAATTTCTCATCTAAATCAAAGGCAATGCAAAGTTAAAGATGATTCTTAGTCAATGTCAAAGAATCTACAAAGTTAAAGACAAGAGAACTTCATCATTGGAAATTCAAATTCAAAAGAAGTATGAGCATGGTGGAGAAAGACGTGGAGACACCTAACCAAAGAAGTTGACAAACGGCATACAACCACATTAACTGATCACAAAGCACGAAGGAACAAAGAATCAAGACTATTCTATGTCTACATACAAAGTTCAAGCTCGAGAAAAGTATAGACCTTACTAAGTGGAGCATCGTTTGAATGACCACCCCTTTGGGGGAGATTTTTAGCCTTAATAATAATTAATAGAAGTGATGGTCATTCACGTTTAGGAACTTTGTAACGTGTGTTAGATATCGTGATAGAATAGTCAACGGGCTCGTGGATTGGGCTAAGCTAAATGGCTAATAGTTATGTTAAGCTAGCCTTATGTAAGTTATTGTCCAATCCAAGTCCAATCCAAGCCCAAGCCCAAGCCCATAAGGGTGATATGTATGAAAGTATAAATACCCCTCAAATGGTCATTTGAGGGGTGTGCTTGAGTGTGTTTGTATGTGTTTTTCCTTTGAAATAGAAGCTCTTGTTTTCATCTTTATTTCTCTCAACATACACGACACACATATAACTTTCAAGTCACCATCTTTCTTCTTCATCTTTCTTCTACGCATAAGTGTTTGTTTCACGTGTTCTACTCGTTTGGTAAGCTTGGTAAAGTGATAAGGTTGATATATTTAAGGTCCGACACACCTAAGACCTCAAAAATGACCAAAAACATCGAAATATGATCGAAATATGTTACAAATATCCTCGGAGTTTGTTTTGTGTCTTGCAGGTACAAAAGGATCAAAAACAGAGTGAAAACGGACAAAATAGCGCCAAATTCAGAAAAGTACTGAAAATCAGAGCTGGGAAGTGATTTTCTACGTTCGTTGGTCAATTCAAGTCCCGGAACTCGTTTTTGGAGTGAATATGGGAAAACCGTCTCAAAACCTAACCCTAAACACAAAATTACCATTTTTCCCTTCCCCGGTACCCAAAATGACCAATTTGCCCCTTTAAACCAAAAATCAAAAAAATAAAAAATCCCATTTTAGCCTTAAAAACAATTTTTTTTTGTAAAAACTCAAATTTTTCTTAAAACCAATTTTTAGTTTTTTTTAAAAAAAAAAAAAAGCAACAAAACAAAATAAAATCCTTAAAACTACATTTTACATAAAAACCTTTTTAAATCAAAACAAACTTACCTTTTAAAAATAAAACCTTTCAAACCAATAAACCCCCACTTCACTATCCATGAACCCCCTCATCCCTGACCCCCTTCACAAATAAGACGACCCTTTTTACCTTTCCCTCTTTTCTCTAAAACCCAAAACCTAGGACACTCAACCTCAACCCTTTACCAAGTATCCCACATCCCCAAGAACTAGTCACATGTTGCCTCACACCTCAGCAATCCTGGTGAGCACCAAGGAATCAAAAGCTGTGATCAATTGAAGGTTCCAAGATCAAATTTGATGGTGGAGATTACTTCAAGAAAGCACAAGTGGAGTATTTTGGTTGTTTTGTCTCACAAGAGAAGCACAAGAGAGAATGAAGACCCCCCATAGTCTTAGTATAAAAAGCTTGTTGTAGCCATGTTATAAGGCAGTAGGTTGTAGTTCGTTAAAAATAGGTTTAGTTTTCTATTTTAAGTTACGTATTGTAATTTACTTTTAAGTTAATAAAAATTTCCTTTCAGTATCTGTCTTAGTTTATTTTTGCAATTTGGTCAAAATAAGCACTTAAGTGCTTAGTTGGTAAACTGCTTATTTCAAAGTTCTAATATGTTTTTTTAGCTTAAGTTTAGTCCTTATTTAGTTTTGATAAAAGTTTTCCAAGTCTTGTGTTTTAAAAACCAGTTTTAAAGCTTTTTACCCTGTTAAGGGTGTGTTTGGTTTAAGCCTATTCAAGTTCACAAAACTAATTTTTACCCATTTTGACCAGTGAAGTCAAAAGAGTTTTGAGTATCCAAAACTAGTTTTCAAGTTGGAAAGCTTTCTATAAGAGTTTAAATGGTTTTTAAATGTTCCTTGTTTTAAAAAAAAATTGTTTGCTGTCATGTTTTGCTCTCACAATTTAGTCAAGATTTAGTTGTGATAAAATTTAAAAAAAAAAAAAAATTGTAAGTTCACTAGTTGGTTTAACTTCTGTAAAAAGGAAAGAAATTCAAAAAATTTGTTTACTAGGTCTGCTGCTGGAGGGTGGAAGTGACTGGGTTAGTCTTAATCTGGATTTGTGCATAGGATACTCAACCAAACTCCATTTTTTTCTCAACTTATTTATAACCCGAATCATCTTCTCTTAAGCCATAAATAGGGGCAAAAGGTAGCTAGCTGGGTGGACTCCAAATTCCCAGAAGCTTAAGGGTTGACTCCCTCTACAACTTATTCAAAATAAGCTCAACATTGTCTCTTTTGGCCTAGTCTGCTGCAACCCACACAACAACAAATGACTAAGTGCTTATCAGGTTTTCTTTTAGCTTATTTTAGTTTATTATTGCCCATTAGGTTGAATTATTTTTGGTTTATTCAATTTTAGCTTATTCAGTGCTTATTAGGACTTTTTTAGTGCTTATTTTCCATGTTTTTAGGTTTCCCCCTAGTTAGCTTTTTGCCACTTGCTTATTCCCCCATCCTAATTGCTTATTGTTGTCCTTTTGGCTTATTGTAATTGTTGGCATGCTATGTTGCTTAATGTTCACCTTTAAGAGATTTTTAATGGCTTAATTGTGCTTATCAGTTCTTAAGGGGTGTTTGTTTGGATTTTGTCCAAAACAGCACTCAATAAGCTGTCATAACAACTTATTGAGTACTTTTCAAAAGCAAAGTTTTTTACAAAAGTTGTCTATTTAGATTGCATCTTTGATTTCCAAAAAACAAAATTGAAAAAAAAAAGATTTTCAAAAAGTGTAGGAGCTCAGATTCGAACCTGGGACTCCACACTCAGACAACTAACACCAACACAGTTACCAACTACCCTTGGGACTTGTCCTGGGGGTAGTTTACACAATCAAATACATAAGTGTTGTTGGCAGTTTTGTCCATTAAGATTAAATAGCTTATTTGCAAAAGCAGTGTCCACCTTTTGTATTTTTCTTAGCTTCAGTTTAGTTTAAAGTAGTTTTTTGAAATTTTCTCAGAATGTTTTGAAAACTTTTAGTATTTTTTATTAATTAATTAGATTTATTTAGTTTTTAATTAATAATAAATAATTTAAAAGTAAAAAAATACCTATTTTTTTCTTTCTATAATCATTTTTTGTCGTTTAGAATGTAGGAAAATTAGTTTTGCACCCGTAGGGCCTTAAATTGCAATTTTTTTCACTTTTGAGGCTCGGGATTAGCTCGGGTTTTTGCGTTTTTGTGTTTTAGTTTAACTTCGTTTTAGTATTTGTTATGTTAAGTAGTTGTTAAATTAGTTTTTGCCTTTTTTTACGTGCTTAATCTTCATTCCCGTGCTTTATTTTGTAGAATACCGTTATCAAAAACTCAAAATTCTTAAAAACCAATTCCAGTTCAAATCACGAAACTCAACGAATCCTTCAATCACACCTCGTTGGGACACGACCCGGGTAATCATTTGCCCGGTATCACATTTATCACATTCGTGAGTTTTGGCACGTTAACCTTTTTCCTAAAAGGTTGATTTGTCGATTCTCGCGTTTATTTGGTATTTTGATATTTGTGTTATATATATACCTTTCACAACGAATCCAATTTTGGCGCCGCTGCCGAGGAAAAGTATATATAACACGAATATCAATATATCAAATTAAACGTGAAATCCGACAAATCAACCTTTTAGGAAAATGGTTAACTTGACAAATCTTACGAATTTAATAAAAGTGATACCGGGCAAGTGATTTCCCGGGTCGTGTCCGAACGAGGTGTGAATTGACGGTGTCATTGAGTTTCGTGATTAGAACTTGAATTGGTTTAACAAATTTGGATTTTTGATACGTTATTCTACAAAATAAAGAACGGGAATGAAATTTAAGCACATAAAACAAAGTAAACTCCAAATAAACTACTACTAAGCCTAAAAAACAATAAAAGGAAGCTAAATTACATCCTAGGGTGCTAAAACACAAAAACGCGAAAAACCTGTAATGCACAGAGCTCTAAAAGTGAAAAACTTGCAATTTAAGTCCTACGAGTGCAAAACTAATATTCCTACATTCTAAATGACTAAAAATAATTTTAGGAAAAAGCCGGGTATTTTTTCGAATTTTATTTTATTTATTACGAATTAAAAACTAATTTATACAAATTAATTAATAAAAAAATACTAAACTAATTTAGAAAAATATGAAAAAGTTACAGAAACTACTTTAAACTATTCCAGATCTACGAAAATTAAAACCTACCACAACTGCTTTGGGAAATAAGCAGTTACTAAGGCAAATAAGCTAGAAGGCTTAAAGTAAAAACACTACTTAACGATTTGATTGTGCAAAACATTACAGACACAAGTCCCAAGGGCAAGTGTTAAGTGTGTTGAGTGTGAGCTGGGTGTTGTGGGTTCAAGTCCCACCATGCCAGTTTTTTGCAAAACATTTTTTTTTAAATTTTGCTTATCAAAACTTCAAGTGAGAATCCAAATAAGTATTTTTGTGAAAACTTTTTGTATGAAAGCTTCTCAATAAGCTGTTATAAACAGCTTATTGTGGCTGTTTTGGTCAGACTTTAAAACAAACACACCTATGCACACTATTAGCACAATAAGCAAATAAGCAGTTGGATACAAGGTAAATAAGCAAATGCAAATGATAATAAGCTAGACCTAAATGAAATAAGCTATCATAAACAAGGATAAGCAGTTGGAATCAATTATACTAGGGGATCCTTAAGACTAGAAAAAGTGAATGAATGAGCACAAAAAGGTGTAAAATAAGCACTAATTAGGCACCTAATAAGCTAAAGCTAGACTACTCTAATCTAATACATCTAAATGGCATCTAGGGAATCTAAATAAGCTAGGATAAAGCAATAATAAGCTAAAAAAAAGGCATTTGCTACTGATCTGTTGTTGAGTGCAGCAGTGGGGGGCACAAAGGGGCTCTAGGTGGGCTTTTGGGGATTATAAATAAGCCACAAAATTGCTTCCAAAATACAAAATAAGTAAAGACATGAACTAATCTTACATATAACTCATTGATTGCAACAAAACTAATCCTAAATCTAACTCCTAACCTATCTAAAATCAAGCTCGAAGGGAGACCATGGGGACATATTACTGTTGAGAATCAGTGACAGATTCCAAAGAAGAAGAAAAAAAGAGATCATTTAAGAAACTGTTATACTACTTAAGACAGGCACAATTTGATCAAATTCATTAAATGCAACTTGGTAGAGACCCAAAATGGGTAAAAAACTTGATTTTGACCCACTAAGTGCACTAATCCAAACACCCTTTTTGGGCAGAAACACATGAAACTGTTTTGAAAAATGGTATCAAAATTGAGAAAACTTGATTTGTATGATTCTACTAACTCCAAAATGATAAAAAAAACTTCAATCACAATTTTTAGAACATGAAGGCAGATTAAAGGAGCATGAACAAGTAGTAAAGCTGCTATAAAAAAAATATGGAATGAAATCTGAATTAAATTAGCATTGAAAATTAAAAGAGTACACTAAAAGTAAATGACAGTAATGAAAATGGGACTAGAACTCTCAAATTCTAGACAACTTTTTACACTGATCCTACATGTCC
>OU343219.1:115500767-115564219 GCA_910596185.1 Chrysanthemum makinoi
GCATTAGCTTTTTATCTTTTCTTTACTTTCGATTCATGTATTTCGTAACATTGAATATTGAATTGATTTGTATGGTTAATATGAGCGGCTAAGCACCTCTTGGTGCTGGCCTAGTTATGATTCCTTAATTGTTTTGTTTGCATTTACATTACTTCCGTATAATTATTTCTAAGTGTATGCATGCATAGTTTATTGGTAGCTACCCTTGTTTCGGTTGTTTTGAATGGCGGTAGAGGCTAGTTGCTTAGGAGATATGACCAACTGACCCTAAGTGAGTAGACTGAGACGAAGGGTAAGATATGACCAACTGACGACCCTTTCTACTTGTGCGATTTGACCAACTGATCACCTACCGCTTGGATGAACTTAAGAATTAGGGGTGAGTGTTTGTTGCTAACGCCGCACTCACTATTATAAGTCTAGCATGTAGCGGTACTTAATGACTCGGCTTAGGGGACCAGGAACAAGTGGAATTATGAGGGAACACCTAACTTCTCCAGTGGTGGCATCTTTGCCGATAGGTTAGGGCTAATTGACCAAATGTTGTCCTCTCGACTTTTGACCCCACCAAGTAATTAGAAGTAATAGACGAAACATTACTAGCTAGGAGGAATAACTAGGTTAGCACCACTGCCTATTGATTGAACCTTTGCCTTTATTTGCTTTTATCTGCTTTAGTAGTTAATTAATTAATTTCTTATCGAAATCATATTAAAATCTATGACACCTAGACTTAGTAATAATCCAACACACATAGCTTTTGGGATGACCTCGATTTTACCGAATACTACACTACACAAGACCGGGTACACTTCCGGTTAGTGAATTAGGGTAGACCATAGGTATAACGAGACATTATAAATATTAAAACTGGTCAAGAAAACCCCATCAAGCTTTTACGCCGCCGGGAGCTATTTTAGGATTTTTCATTAAGTCTATTTTTAATTTTCTTTCCTCTCTTATATGTCAGGATACAAGACTCGAAGCTCGAGGCCTTATTTGGCCACCCCATTCGATGATCCGGAGAAGTAATTTCGGACAAGGAAAGTTTACTCTCCGGTTCCTATTCATAACATCTTCTCATTTTACGAATCAGACACGCCAAGCAGAACCGGAGGTCATTGATGAAAATAATATCGATGACTTAACCATGAGCAGTATTTGGAACGACCAATTGAGAACTGCCAACGAACCTTCACACAGGATTCTAGTGCTAAAAAATACTCTATACCAGACCAATTTATTCAAGAGTTACACAAACTTAAGGTTTCTGGAGATGAAGATGAGGACGTTCAGAATCATGTAGAAGAAGTACTCTACTTATCCTCTCTTTTCAACGTCCGAGGCACCCCGAGCTATTCGGTCACCGCAAAATTTTTTCCTATGACTCTTACTGGAACTGCGAAAAGATGATACAATAAACTCCCTAACGAATGTAAAGGAGCATGGGATAAATTAAGAAGAGAGTTCGTCCAGCAATTTTGCCCTCCTTCAAAGATCGCCAAACTTCTTGGTAAAATCTATCAATTTGTTCAAGTAGGGGAATAAACGCTTTATCAGGCATGGGAAAGGTTTAATGAGCTACTTTATCGATGTACCACTCATGATTTGAACAAACATCAGATCGTCTACGTCTTTTACCGGGGAATTAATGCGCTAACACGAGAACTACTCGATTCTCCTAGACCTATTCCTAGCATGACCCCTGACCAAGCCTTGGAATGTATTCAACGGATTTCTGAACATTTCTACAAATGGCATATGGATACAGGATACGGACCAAGAGACAATTTTGATCATAAGGTAATGAAGACATTGACAAAGCAAGAATACAATTATGGGGAAATTTTCGAAAAACGAAGGCTAGAAAGAGAAGCTGAAGCATGTAGGATTGAGAAGGTTAAGAGTGTATTTGGGACCAAAACCCCGGATCAATCTTGAAAAAAAGATTCTTGACCACATCAAGGAATCAAGGGAACGAGATGAGAGAATTGAAAAGATGATGAAGACATTCGTGGAAAATACAGCCTCTTCTCTCAAAATTCATGAAGATCGGATTAAGGGATTGGAAAAGAATGTGAGCTCATGTTCGCAAGCCATCACAGATTAACTAGCGGCTCGGGAAGAGGAAGTTGTCAACACGGTGGAAACAATCATTGAAGAACCGACGACCTTTTCGGAAAAAGTTAAGTGTTGGAATCACTCCTAAACTACTTCTCAAGTGTTAGTAATCTATGTGTAATAGTTAGCTTAATTAGGCTTTTATGTTTATAATTATGGCAAGGCTTATGTAGAAAGCCCATAAGCCTTGGCCCAAGCCCATTTTTGAAAGGAAGGGAACTTGTGTATTGCCCTAGTTCCTTTCCCTGTATAAAGCATTGTAAACCATCCTTAGATGGTTGGTTGTTAACTCTCAATATCACTCTAAGCATATCCTTTCTATATTATCATATCGTGTGTGTTGTTAAGTGTTTATCCAATCATCTTATCTATATTTCTAACATATTGATGCTTGTGTTACAATATGGGAACCTAACAGTGGTATCATTCGCCATCTAGTTGGGTGAAACAATTTGTTTTTGAAGTTTTAAGATATACGCGTGGGTTTCTTTTACATAAACATTCATACGCTTTAAAAACTCAATTTTTACACTTTAAAACTCAAGATTCTTGTTCTTTAAGGTTTAATTGGTGTGAAAGTTTAAGTTTTTAGCATAAAGTTTGAAACTTTACGTGTGTAGAAGTGTTTTTGAGCTTGTTTTCATTCGTGTACTCATTATTACGCGTAAGGTAAAAAAGTGGGTTGGATCATCAAGTTTCATACTTTTGTGATATTTTGGTGATATTGAAGCTTTTTCATCATAAAAATCAGGTTTCTAAACATTTTTGTGCTTAAAAATCAGTTTTGGTTAAGACTGGAAATTCCTACGCATAGTAAAACCCTAGTTTTACTCGTAAGCATTCAAAGTCTACGCATAAGCTCCTCAATGTTTAATCTTCAAGTTATCGTTTACTCGTGTTTTCTTGCTTGGATAAGCCTGAAAACACTTCGACTTTGGATATCTTTTACACTGGTATAAGTGTAAAGGATTTTTTTGGGCAAAACCCTAGTTTTACGCATAAGATAGCTCTTACGCATAGAATTCTTTACGCCTAAGTATTTTCTTATGCCTAAGCTTGTCTTACGCATAAGCTAATCTTACGCATAAGTATTCTACTACTAAGCCTCTAGTTTTACGCCTAAGCTAAGTTTTTTCTCAAGTCTTACGCATAAGCTATCCTACGCGTAAGCTCTCTTTTATGCGTAAGTTGGTTTCTATGCATAAGGTACTCTTTTACGCATAAGCTGGTTTTCTATGCTTAAGGTTACTTCATCAACATTGTTTCATTCGACTACAAAGATCCATCATCAACACAAGTTTCAAGATGTCTCAACTACCATACTCTAGCTACTTTCCTCATATGTATCATCAACAACAACAACAACAACAACAACTCTATCAACAATATCCTCCACCATCACCACAATAAACGCAACAAATTCAACAACAATTTCCTCAAGGAGCAATTCCACCACAAATGATTCAACCACCACCTAGTCTACAAGTACAACCTTACAGAAACTTTCAAAATCAAAGATCCATCCAAGTATGCTATGAAGGAACCGTTTTGGTTTGCAAAGATGTGTGAAGCTTTAAGTAGCCAACAATCCATTCATGAAGCCGATCCCTTGACATACCTCCAATGCTCACTCCCGGAAACTACGATCAATGGGTGACAAGGTTCTTTAGGTTTTGTGATCTAAAGAAGCCACATGGAAAGTTCTTGAAGAAGGTCATCCTTGAAGGTCCATTTCAGATGCCTAATATCACTGTACCCGGAGATCTGACTGCCAATCCACCAAGAGATGATATCACCAACATTGTCGGTATTGATCAACTTACTACTGATCAACTTCTTCACTTAGAAGTTGATGAACTTGCTATGCAATATATCCTTTTGGGATTACCCAATCCGATACTCTGTAGTGTTGATGCTTAGAAGACTGCTAAAGCAATGTGGGAGCATATTCATCTTCTTATGGAAGACACCGAACTCAATCAAGAAGACATGGAATCTAAAATCTACTTAGCCTATGAACACTTCATGATTGAACCAGGGGAGACATTAGAGTCATATCATCATCGGTTCTCCGACATCATCAATGACTTGGATAAACACAATATCATTATGCCAAGAATTGCAGTCAACACTAAGTTCCTAAGTAGTCTTGGTCCTGATTGGGGAAAAGTATGTTATTTTCATCCGTCAAGCGAAGAATCTTCATCATGCTACATACGGATTGTTGTACGACTATTTGAATCCGCACCAAAAGGAAGTTGACAGAGAAAGATTCATCCGTGGAGCTCCTGTTTCACCTTCACTCCCGGATAATCAAACTCTTGCATTGTGGGCTCAAGCTTGTTGTCCTCAATTTCCAACCTTACAAACTGTCTTCAAAAATCCTCCACAACCAACGGCTCAGATAACACCATATGATCCCTCACAGCAACAACAATCACAAGAAACTCAATTGGTTTCATACAACAACAACAATGCTCAAGCACTTTACAGTGAATCTAATGAGGAATCAGAAGCTTTCGATGCATTGCAACAAGGGTTTGTCATGATTTCTAGAGCCTTCGGCCGATATTCCAACAAATCCAACAATCGTATTCGTACCTCATCAAACACAAGGAATCAAGCTGTTGTTAACAATGGACGTGTTGAAGTTCAGAATCATGGTAATGTTTGTCACATGGGTAGTGGTCAAGGGTTTAATGCTAATGGAAGGAATAACATGGGTGCGCCACAACAACGGGCTCAAGTGGTTGAACAGGGAAATGCTCAGAATGGGGTTAATGGTCTTCGTTGTTATAACTGTAATGAAAAGGGTCATCTGGCTAATGCATGCCCAAAGCCGAGGACAAGAGGCAGCGCTTATCACAAAGAGGCTTTACTCTTGGCTCTCAAGGATGAAGCTGGGGGAACTCTTACCAACAAGGAACAGAGCTTCATGGCAAATGCAGATTCGGATGATGATATGGAGGAATTGCAGGCTAATGCAGTTGTGATGTTAATGGGAAACATGCGAGAGCTCCACATGAGTGACACAGACCAGGTATGAAACCGACGGCTTGTCTGTAACCGGATCAAACTATATTCATTATCTTGACCGATATCTCCGCCAACATCTGCATCCGACAAGGCTCAGAGTGTTCAACATGAGCCATCTACATCTCATTCCGATGATAATCAAATAGATCTCGTAGTTATATTTGACGATAAAGATGACCTTATGGTTCATACTGATAATCAAGTTGACCCCGTGGTTATATTTGAGGATCTAAATAATGATCAAGTTGAGACTCACGTTGAACACGCTGAACCTGTGTCTAATCCAGATATTGAACTCATGACCTTAATTCAGACCCAAGAATCTCGAATGGAAATGTGCAAAGACATCAATAAGAAATTACACGACAAAATTGCACTGTTGACTAAGGATAATGAATGCTTAAAGTTCCAACTCAACATTTTTCAAACAAAAGAGAAACGTGAAAAAGGTTTTGAAGTCGCATTTGCTAAATCATACCAAAATGAAAAATCTTTGGAAAAACAGATATGTGATCTAGTTGCATCCAAGAATGCTTTGTTGTCTCAAATAGAACAACTGAAATATGATCATAAACAACAATTTAACGCTCTCACTTCGGAAACTCTAAAAACCAAGCCTGAGTTGTTAACTTGTCAAAAACAGTTTTCTGAATACAAAAAGCATTCAAGGAAACAAATAGATGACTATCTTGAAGAAATTGTCGACTTACAAAACAAAATCAAAGAGTTTCGAAATGTTGTTTACAAACATGAAGAGTCAATCACAACTATTCAAAAGTTTACTTTTTGTTAGCCGTAATATTTTTATTAGAAGTGATGGTCATTCAATTTTAGGAACTTTGTAACGTGAGTTAGATATCACGATAGAATAGTCAACGGGCTCGTGGATTGGGCTAAGCTAAATGGCTAAATGTTATGTTAAGCTAGCCTTGTATAAGTTGTCATCCAATCCAAGTCCAATCCAAGCCCATCCCAAAGCCCATTAGGGCATATGTACTTGTAGTATAAATACACCTCAAATGTGTCATTTGAGGTGTGTGCTTGAGTGTGTTTTGTGTGTGTTTTTCTTTCAAGTAATACAAGTTTTCTCTTCATCTTTTTCTCTCTAACTTACATGATCCATATATATCAAGTCACCACTTTCCTTTCTTCTTCTTAATCTTCACGCATATCTTATAGTTTGTGTTTAACGTGTTCATCTTGATAAGGTGGGTATAAGCGTAAGGTTGATGTAAAAACAAGGTCCTACAATTGGTATCAATCGCCTAACAATGGTTTAGGAGTGTTTGTGTTCGTATTTTTGTTAAAACTTTAGAATAAAGTTTCGTTTTTTATATAAAAACGCAAGCTTTTGGTATAAAGCTTTGATTTTTAAGTGTTTTTAAGCTTAAAGTTCTAGTTTTATTGATCATTAAGTGTTTTGGAAGAAGTTTGTGCAAAAGAAATCATTTGGAAACGTGTTTTTGGGTGAAAAATTCTTGTTTTTGCAAAAACTGGGCATTCTACGCGTAAGGTTGCAAGTACAGAAAAGTCAAAACCCTAGTTTCTACGCGTAAGGTCTACGCGTAAGAATTGAAGTTTACGCATAAACTTTTGGTGAACCATCTTCCTACAACAACGGTTACTGTCACACCCCCAAATTACCTGTTTTGCAGCGGAATGGAATTCCTGGGGATTGACTGTCATAGCATCACAGTTACAGATATATTGAACGACCTAAAGTGTCGTTTAGAAAACACATCGTTTGATTTAATAAAACAATCAGAGTTTACAATGTGTAGGTCCCAAATGAAAATCAACTTGTGCGGAAATAAGTGTGTTACAATTCAAACGATGTTTTAAAGTGAGTAAAACCAAGTGAAACGCGCCGTCACCACGACTCTATGATATGTCCATATGCATGCCATGAAGTGAATGCCTTAGATACCCGAGATAAAACATGCTAAAAAGTGTCAACACAAAGGTTGAGTGAGTTCATAGAGTTCGAGTTGAAATGTAAAGCCTTTCAAAATCGTTTATGCAGCAAAGGCATTGTAAATCCACTCAGTCCCAAGTTCCGCCCATACAAAACTTGCAACCTGTGTGTTCACAACCCACTGCCAAAATGTATGTAGTTTATGTTCAAACACATGATGTCAAATGAATTCACAAAATAGTGCATGGCTCAATGTATCGAAATTTATGCAAAGAAAGGCATTGTGAATCCACTCGCCCAAGTCCCCCATACAAAAACTTGCAACCTGTGTGTTCACAACCCATTGCCTAAATGTATATATAGTTTATATTCAACCACACATCGTCAAATGAATTCACAATAGTACCTAACTCGACGTAAAACCATAGGTTTAATTAATTCGCTTGAACACAATCATCGTAGTGTGAGTTAAATTGTTTCACACTCATCGTTAAAAACAACATCGTATTTATTTCACTAAGTTCATGACACCAAAGCGTAAACATCGCGCCAATAAAAATTGGTAATCATCGCTTCATCGCCGCCCTAATAGGTAATTTGCCAATTTACCTTAATGATTCAAATATAGTGCGCCGATTTCCCTAAATGGGTCAATAGGAGCGGGAGTGTTAATTCCAATAGGCCTATTCACTATACTCAAGGCCACCCGCAAAGTGACTAATGGTTCATGATGTAGGGACTTCGAACATGGCAAATACTTAGTGACAATAAAACATCGGATATAGCATACGGTTCAAAGCATTTGTGTTCAATTTAAAATGTAGCATGTATCTCCCCCCAAGAGTTTGTAAAACGCTTAAAAGAGTAAAAGTGGGGCTATGAACTCACGGTAATCCATAAAAGTTAAAGTACTTGTGAAAGTAAATGAAACAATTGAGCATGTATCTCCCCAAAACAGCTTATGAAAACAAGTAAAAGTAGGGGCCATGAAACTCACCCGCTGCAATGATTATGATGACAAAAGTGGGTACACCGAGATGTAGTGTGATACGTTAATCTTGACCTATTGTGAATGATATGATATGTCATGAGTTGCAATGTAATGTTATGCATGCATTTCGTATGTTATTTATACCATTTGTGAGTTTGAAAATATTACTCATCGTCGAAAAATACTCTTTTGACGCCTTGACCCTTCAAAAATGACTTTACAAGTTTTTACGTCAAAATGTCATCCTACAATGGTTTAATAATGATTTAAGGTGAAATTTTCACTTTTCGTCGCAAAACAATGTCGTCGGAATTTCTTGAAAGTGATAAAAATGGCTTTAGAAAAATAGTCGTAAAATGGTGTACGTCGATCGTTAGAGAACGAACTCGACGGTTTTGGAAAGTTTGTATCAAAATATAGAAGTTTTAGTTCAGAGTTTTCGTCATAAAGGTCTCGAACATAAAGATAATAAGGGTTAAAGATGGTGATTTTAGTTACCGTAACACTTATCTCGTAAAAATAATATAGTTTTTCTAAAAATAATAGTTACGGCAAGTTTATGAAAACGTGTATATCTTAGTCGCTTCAAACTGCTTTCTACGTATTATATGTCCTTAGCTTCAGTATCAAAGTAAACTAATATATTTTGATAAGTCGAAATAATTTGTGAAGCTTAAGGCTCGTTTTTGACTCGAATAAAGTAAAAACATGTTGCTGAAATTTCTGAAAAATATTTATTTCGTCGTCAAACTTGTAAAATCCATAACTTCTTCGTTATAACTCCGCTTTTATCCGCTCAAGCTGCCACGGATTCGTTTTAAAGTATATTTTCTAAATATCAAGGCCAAAATTTCGTACCTACTGTCGGATTTTCCAGAAAATCAAATTAAGGACAGACCACTTTTTATACGTATCGAAAATAGTTTTTCTCGTACTAAACCTATTCCAATCCCTTCAAATCAACTCCAAAGCTAATCTAATCCTACCATACACCTTCTTAGGGTGTCATGGGTTCCTAGACATCATCAAGACCAAAGTATACCAAGGGAATAATTATAGGATGACTTTATATATAATAAACTCTAAAAATCATGTAAAAATGGTATATACAACACAAGTCTTGCATGTTTTTGCTCAAAAATGATGAGATGAGTATTAAATGAATATGTAAGATGAAAAATAAATATGAGATGCTTACAAATGATATGATGAGGTGCAAAGAACAAGGTTTAGCCTAAACACTCTTGGTTTTTATTTCAAAACCTAATAAAGAGTATTAACTAGATTGTTATATAACTTGAACTTGAAAAACTTTTGTGATGATCCCTTGGGAGCTCTTGAAGGCCGGTTTTTGAAGGAGAAAAACAAAGAGAGAAAGAAATGTTTTTGCTAGCTAGGTGAATATGAGTGAATGAAATGAGGTAAATAATTCATGGAAGACTTTTATGTATATGTATATAACTAATAATTCAAGAACCATACCAATCAAATAAATGCCACCCTCTTGGACCGGATTTTAGGGGGATTTTGTTTCCCAAATATTTTTTTTTTTTTTTTTATTGCATATATACTTGTGTAAATAAAAAGTGTAAGTAAATGTTATAATTGTAGGAAATTGTATAAGTAATGGTAAATGGAAACTTTTAGGTAAAAGAGATGTTTAATAAATCAAAATAGAATGTAATGAGATAATAAAATTGTAAAAATACATTCCTTGTGAAATTTGAGTGATAAAATAATTACCGAGTAATTTTTAAGAAAAGCGTCGTAATAATTTAACTTTAACGATTTATGTACCAAATAAATTCAAAACACTAGGAAAACTAAAAATATAGTTTTTATAAACTAATGTAAGTATAAAAATATGTCGGGATCATTTTTGAAAGTAACGGGTTAAATATTCAAAATAATAACTCACGCGATAACGTTTATTAAATATAAAAATTACGCGTTGAATGTGAAATGAAATGTCATGAATGAACTAATGTGATGCAAATGATGCTAATGAAATGTAGACTAATCTTAGTCCATATGAAATGTACGTGATGTTATGATCATGAATTCGCCGCTAAACCTTTAAGGTTACGCGAATTTGAAACAAGTAAACCAAGTTTACTATAAATGTTGAAATAGTAAGGCATAAATTGTTTTGAGAAATGACCTGAAATTGCGAGTTGTGACATTCTTCCCATGTCGGAGGAATCACGTCCTCGTGATTCAATCGATGATACTATGGTTCGAACCTCGACAAGGGTTCTAAAAGTTTATGCTCGCGTATGGTCTAAATGATTATGTCAATGCTCATGCATATGAGTTACTCGTCCCACAAGATGCGTTCCTGTGCTATCGTGAGCAATTCCCATCCTAAATACATGCTTTCTTCACACCCCAAATTACTGCTTTTGCAAATGAATGGAATTCGGGATTGACCGTCATAGCATCACAAGCATAGATATATTGAACGACCTAAAGTGTCGCTAGAAAACACATCGTTTGATTTAATAAAACAATCAGAGTTTACAATGTGTAGGTCCCAAATGAAAATCAACTTGTGCGGAAATAAGTGTGTTACAATTCAAACGATGTTTTAAAGTGAGTAAAACCCAAGTGAAACGCGTCGTCACCACGACTCTATGATATGTCCATATGCATGCCATGAAGTGAATGCCTTAGATACCTGAGATAAAACATGCTAAAAAGTGTCAACACAAAGGTTGAGTGAGTTCATAGAGTTTGAGTTGAAATGTAAAGCCTTTCAAAATCGCTTATGCAGCAAAGGCATTGTAAATCCACTCAGCCCAAGTTCCATACAAAACTTGCAACCTGTGTGTTCACAACCCACTGCCAAAATGTATGTAGTTTATGTGCAACACATGATGTCAAATGAATTCACAAAATAGTGCATGGCTCAATGTATCGAAATCGTTTATGCAGCAAAAGCATTGTGAATCCACCTCAGCCCAAGTCCGCCCATACAAAACTTGCAACCCGTGGTGTTCACAACCCATTGCCGAAATGTATATATAGTTTATATTCAACCACACATCGTCAAATGAATTCACAATAGTACCTAACTCGACGTAAAACCATAGGTTTAATTAATTCGTTTGAACACAATCATCGTAGTGTGAGTTAAATTGTTTCACACTCATCGTTAAAAACAACATCGTATTTATTTCACTAAGTTCATGACACCAAAGCGTAAACATCGCACCAATAAAAATTGGTGATCATCGTTTCATCGCGCCTAATAGGTAATTTGCCAATTTACCTTAATGATTCAAATATAGTGCGCGCGATTTCCCCTAAATGGGTCAATAGGAGCGGGAGTGTTAATTCCAATAGGCTTATTCACTATACTCGCCACCAAGAAGTGACTAATGGTTCATGATGTAGGGACTTCGAACATGGCAAATACTTAGTGACAATAAAACATCGGATATAGCATACAGTTCAAAGCATTTGTGTTCAATTTAAAATGTAGCATGTATCTCCCCCAAGAGTTTGTAAAACAGTTAAAAGAGTAAAAGTGGGGCTATGAACTCACGGTAATCCATAAAAGTTAAAGT
The DNA here is from genome assembly GCA_910596185.1 of Chrysanthemum makinoi. Lineage (NCBI taxonomy): Eukaryota > Viridiplantae > Streptophyta > Magnoliopsida > Asterales > Asteraceae > Chrysanthemum > Chrysanthemum makinoi. The sequence continues at coordinate 115,512,400 of OU343219.1, forward strand.
ACTTGTGAAAGTAAATGAAACAATTGAGCATGTATCTCCCCCAAAACAGTTATGAAAACAAGTAAAAGTAGGGGCCATGAAACTCACCTGTTGCAATGATTATGATGACAAAAGTGGGTACACCGAGATGTAGTGTGATACGTTAATCTTGACCTATTGTGAATGATATGATATGTCATGAGTTGCAATGTAATGTTATGCATGCATTTCGTATGTTATTTATACCATTTGTGAGTTTGAAAATATTACTCATCGTCGAAAAATACTCTTTTGACGTCTTGACCCTTAAAAAATGACTTTACAAGTTTTTACGTCAAAATGTCATCCTACAATGGTTTAATAATGATTTAAGGTGAAATTTTCACTTTTCGTCGCAAAACAATGTCGTCGGAATTTCTTGAAAGTGATAAAAATGGCTTTAGAAAAATAGTCGTAAAATGGTGTACGTCGATCGTTAGAGAACGAACTCGACGGTTTTGGAAAGTTTGTATCAAAATCTAAAAGTTTCAGTTCAGGAGTTTTCGCCATAAAGGTCTCGAACATAAAGATAATAAGGGTTAAAGATGGTGATTTTAGTTACCGTAACACTTATCTCGTAAAAATAATATAGTTTTTCTAAAAATAATAGTTACGGCAAGTTTATGAAAATGTGTATATCTTAGTCGCTTTCAAATCCGCTTACGTATTATACGCCCTTAGCTTCGATCAAAGTAAACTAATATATTTTGATAAGTCGAAATAATTTGTGAAGCTTAAGGCTCGTTTTTGACTCGAATAAAGTAAAAACATGTTGCTGAAATTTCTGAAAAATATTTATTTCGTCGTCAAACTTGTAAAATCCATAACTTCTTCGTTATAACTCCGTTTTAATCCGTTCAAGCCGCCACGGATTCGTTTTAAAGTATATTTTCTAAATATCAAGGCCAAAATTTCGTACCTACTGTCGGATTTTCCAGAAAATCAAATTAAGGACAGACCACTTTTTATACGTATCGAAAATAGTTTTTCTCGTACTAAACCTATTCCAATCCCTTCAAATCAACTCCAAAGCTAATCTAATCCTACCATACACCTTCTTAGGGTGTCATGGGTTCCTAGACATCATCAAGACCAAAGTATACCAAGGGAATAATTATAGGATGACTTTATATATAATAAACTCTAAAAATCATGTAAAAATGGTATATACAACACAAGTCTTGCATGTTTTTGCTCAAAAATGATGAGATGAGTATGAAATGAATATGTAAGATGAAAAATAAATATGAGATGCTTACAAATGATATGATGAGGTGCAAAGAACAAGGTTTAGCCTAAACACTCTTGGTTTTTATTTCAAAACCTAATAAAGAGTATTAACTAGATTGTTATATAACTTGAACTTGAAAAACTTTTGTGATGATCCCTTGGGAGCTCTTGAAGGCCGGTTTTTGAAGGAGAAAAACAAAGAGAGAAAGAAATGTTTTTGCTAGCTAGGTGAATATGAGTGAATGAAATGAGGTAAATAATTCATGGAAGACTTTTATGTATATGTATATAACTAATAATTCAAGAACCATACCAATCAAATAAATGCCACCCTCTTGGACCGGATTTTAGGGGGATTTTGTTTCCCAAATATTTTTTTTTTTATTGCATATATACTTGTGTAAATAAAAAGTGTAAGTAAATGTTATAATTGTAGGAAATTGTATAAGTAATGGTAAATGGAAACTTTTAGGTAAAAGAGATGTTTAATAAATCAAAATAGAATGTAATGAGATAATAAAAATTGTAAAAATACATTCCTTGTGAAATTTGAGTGATAAAATAATTACCGAAGTAATTTTAAGAAAAGCGTCGTAATAATTTAACTTTAACGATTTATGTACCAAATAAATTCAAAACACTAGGAAAACTAAAAATATAGTTTTTATAAACTAATGTAAGTATAAAAATATGTCGGGATCATTTTTGAAAGTAACGGGTTAAATATTCAAAATAATAACTCACGCGATAACGTTTATTAAATATAAAAATTACGCGTTGAATGTGAAATGAAATGTCATGAATGAACTAATGTGATGCAAATGATGCTAATGAAATGTAGACTAATCTTAGTCCATATGAAATGTACGTGATGTTATGATCATGAATTCGCCGCTAAACCTTTAAGGTTACGCGAATTTGAAACAAGTAAACCAAGTTTACTATAAATGTTGAAATAGTAAGGCATAAATTGTTTTGAGAAATGACCTGAAATTGCGAGTTGTGACATTCTTCCCATGTCAGAGGAATCACGGCCTCGTGATTCAATCGATGATACTATGGTTCGAACCTCGACAAGGGTTCTAAAAGTTTATGCTCGTGTATGGTCTAAATGATTATGTCAATGCTCATGCATATGAGTTACTCGTCCCACAAGATACGTTCCTGTGCTATCGTGAGCAATTCCCATCCTAAATACATGCTTTCTTCACACCCCAAATTACCTTTGCAATGAATGGAATTTCGGGATTGACTGTCATAGCATCACAGTTACAGATATATTGAACGACCTAAAGTGTCGTTTAGAAAACACATCGTTTGATTTAATAAAACAATCAGAGTTTACAATGTGTAGGTCCCAAATGAAAATCAACTTGTGCGGAAATAAGTGTGTTACAATTCAAACGATGTTTTAAAGTGAGTAAAACCCAAGTGAAACGCGTCGTCACCACGACTCTATGATATGTCCATATGCATGCCATGAAGTGAATGCCTTAGATACCTGAGATAAAACATGCTAAAAAGTGTCAACACAAAGGTTGAGTGAGTTCATAGAGTTCGAGTTGAAATGTAAAGCCTTTCAAAAATCGTTTATGCAGCAAAGGCATTGTAAATCCACTCAGTTCCAAGTTCCGCCCATACAAAACTTGCAACCTGTGTGTTCACAACCCACTGCCAAAATGTATGTAGTTTATGTGCAACACATGATGTCAAATGAATTCACAAAATAGTGCATGGCTCAATGTATCGAAATCGTTTATGCAGCAAAGGCATTGTGAATCCACTCAGTTCCAAGTCCCGCCCATACAAAACTTGCAACCTGTGTGTTCACAACCCATTGCCGAAATGTATATATAGTTTATATTCAACCACACATCGTCAAATGAATTCACAATAGTACCTAACTCGACGTAAAACCATAGGTTTAATTAATTCGTTTGAACACAATCATCGTAGTGTGAGTTAAATTGTTTCACACTCATCGTTAAAAACAACATCGTATTTATTTCACTAAGTTCATGACACCAAAGCGTAAACATCGCACCAATAAAAATTGGTAATCATCGTTTCATCGCCGACCTAATAGGTAATTTGCCAATTTACCTTAATGATTCAAATATAGTGCGCTCGATTTTCCCTAAATGGGTCAATAGGAGCGGGAGTGTTAATTCCAATAGGCCTATTCACTATACTCGCGCCCACCCGCAAGTGACTAATGGTTCATGATGTAGGGACTTCGAACATGGCAAATACTTAGTGACAATAAAACATCGGATATAGCATACAGTTCAAAGCATTTGTGTTCAATTTAAAATGTAGCATGTATCTCCCCCAAGAGTTTGTAAAACAGTTAAAAGAGTAAAAGTGGGGCTATGAACTCACGGTAATCCATAAAAGTTAAAGTACTTGTGAAAGTAAATAAAAATAATTGAGCATGTATCTCCCCCAAAACAGTTATGAAAACAAGTAAAAGTAGGGGCCATGAAACTCACCTGTTGCAATGATTATGATGACAAAAGTGGGTACACCGAGATGTAGTGTGATACGTTAATCTTGACCTATTGTGAATGATATGATATGTCATGAGTTGCAATGTAATGTTATGCATGCATTTCGTATGTTATTTATACCATTTGTGAGTTTGAAAATATTACTCATCGTCGAAAAATACTCTTTTGACGTCTTGACCCTTAAAAAATGACTTTACAAGTTTTTACGTCAAAATGTCATCCTACAATGGTTTAATAATGATTTAAGGTGAAATTTTCACTTTTCGTCGCAAAACAATGTCGTCGGAATTTCTTGAAAGTGATAAAAATGGCTTTAGAAAAATAGTCGTAAATGGTGTACGTCGATCGTTAGAGAACGAACTCGACGGTTTTGGAAAGTTTGTATCAAAATCTAAAAGTTTTAGTTCAGGAGTTTTCGTCATAAAGGTCTCGAACATAAAGATAATAAGGGTTAAAGATGGTGATTTTAGTTACCGTAACACTTATCTCGTAAAAATAATATAGTTTTTCTAAAAATAATAGTTACGGCAAGTTTATGAAAACGTGTATATCTTAGTCGTTTCAAATCCGTTTTCTACGTATTATACGTCCTTAGCTTCGTATCAAAGTAAACTAATATATTTTTGATAAGTCGAAATAATTTGTGAAGCTTAAGGCTCGTTTTTGACTCGAATAAAGTAAAAACATGTTGCTGAAATTTCTGAAAAATATTTATTTCGTCGTCAAACTTGTAAAATCCATAACTTCTTCGTTATAACTCCGTTTTAATCCGTTCAAGCGGCCACGGATTCGTTTTAAAGTATATTTTCTAAATATCAAGGCCAAAATTTCGTACCTACTGTCGGATTTTCCAGAAAATCAAATTAAGGACAGACCACTTTTTATACGTATCGAAAATAGTTTTTCTCGTACTAAACCTATTCCAATCCCTTCAAATCAACTCCAAAGCTAATCTAATCCTACCATACACCTTCTTAGGGTGTCATGGGTTCCTAGACATCATCAAGACCAAAGTATACCAAGGGAATAATTATAGGATGACTTTATATATAATAAACTCTAAAAATCATGTAAAAATGGTATATACAACACAAGTCTTGCATGTTTTTGCTCAAAAATGATGAGATGAGTATGAAATGAATATGTAAGATGAAAAATAAATATGAGATGCTTACAAATGATATGATGAGGTGCAAAGAACAAGGTTTAGCCTAAACACTCTTGGTTTTTATTTCAAAACCTAATAAAGAGTATTAACTAGATTGTTATATAACTTGAACTTGAAAAACTTTTGTGATGATCCCTTGGGAGCTCTTGAAGGCCGGTTTTTGAAGGAGAAAAACAAAGAGAGAAAGAAATGTTTTTGCTAGCTAGGTGAATATGAGTGAATGAAATGAGGTAAATAATTCATGGAAGACTTTTATGTATATGTATATAACTAATAATTCAAGAACCATACCAATCAAATAAATGCCACCCTCTTGGACCGGATTTTAGGGGGATTTTGTTTCCCAATTATTTTATTTTATTTTTTTTTTTCTTTTATTGCATATATACTTGTGTAAATAAAAAGTGTAAGTAAATGTTATAATTGTAGGAAATTGTATAAGTAATGGTAAATGGAAACTTTTAGGTAAAAGAGATGTTTAATAAATCAAAATAGAATGTAATGAGATAATAAAAATTGTAAAAATACATTCCTTGTGAAATTTGAGTGATAAAATAATTACCGAGTAATTTTTAAGAAAAGCGTCGTAATAATTTAACTTTAACGATTTATGTACCAAATAAATTCAAAACACTAGGAAAACTAAAAATATAGCTTTTATAAACTAATGTAAGTATAAAAATATGTCGGGATCATTTTTGAAAGTAACGGGTTAAATATTCAAAATAATAACTCACGCGATAACGTTTATTAAATATAAAAATTACGCGTTGAATGTGAAATGAAATGTCATGAATGAACTAATGTGATGCAAATGATGCTAATGAAATGTAGACTAATCTTAGTCCATATGAAATGTACGTGATGTTATGATCATGAATTCGCCGCTAAACCTTTAAGGTTACGCGAATTTGAAACAAGTAAACCAAGTTTACTATAAATGTTGAAATAGTAAGGCATAAATTGTTTTGAGAAATGACCTGAAATTGCGAGTTGTGACATTCTTCCCATGTCAGAGGAATCACGTCCTCGTGATTCAATCGATGATACTATGGTTCGAACCTCGACAAGGGTTCTAAAAGTTTATGCTCGTGTATGGTCTAAATGATTATGTCAATGCTCATGCATATGAGTTACTCGTCCCACAAGATACGTTCCTGTGCTATCGTGAGCAATTCCCATCCTAAATACATGCTTTCTTCACACCCCCAAATTACCTGTTTTGCAGCGGAATGGAATTCCTGGGGATTGACTGTCATAGCATCACAGTTACAGATATATTGAACGACCTAAAGTGTCGTTTAGAAAACACATCGTTTGATTTAATAAAACAATCAGAGTTTACAATGTGTAGGTCCCAAATGAAAATCAACTTGTGCGGAAATAAGTGTGTTACAATTCAAACGATGTTTTAAAGTGAGTAAAACCCAAGTGAAACGCGTCGTCACCACGACTCTATGATATGTCCATATGCATGCCATGAAGTGAATGCCTTAGATACCTGAGATAAAACATGCTAAAAAGTGTCAACACAAAGGTTGAGTGAGTTCATAGAGTTCGAGTTGAAATGTAAAGCCTTTCAAAAATCGTTTATGCAAAGAAAGGCATTGTAAATCCACTCAGTTCCAAGTTCCGCCCATACAAAACTTGCAACCTGTGTGTTCACAACCCACTGCCAAAATGTATGTAGTTTATGTGCAACACATGATGTCAAATGAATTCACAAAATAGTGCATGGCTCAATGTATCGAAATCGTTTATGCAGCAAAGGCATTGTGAATCCACTCAGTTCCAAGTCCCGCCCATACAAAACTTGCAACCTGTGTGTTCACAACCCATTGCCGAAATGTATATATAGTTTATATTCAACCACACATCGTCAAATGAATTCACAATAGTACCTAACTCGACGTAAAACCATAGGTTTAATTAATTCGTTTGAACACAATCATCGTAGTGTGAGTTAAATTGTTTCACACTCATCGTTAAAAACAACATCGTATTTATTTCACTAAGTTCATGACACCAAAGCGTAAACATCGCACCAATAAAAATTGGTAATCATCGTTTCATCGCCGCCCTAATAGGTAATTTGCCAATTTACCTTAATGATTCAAATATAGTGCGCTCGATTTCCCCTAAATGGGTCAATAGGAGCGGGAGTGTTAATTCCAATAGGCCTATTCACTATACTCGCGCTCACCGCAAGTGACTAATGGTTCATGATGTAGGGACTTTGAACATGGCAAATACTTAGTGACAATAAAACATCGGATATAGCATACAGTTCAAAGCATTTGTGTTCAATTTAAAATGTAGCATGTATCTCCCCCAAGAGTTTGTAAAACAGTTAAAAGAGTAAAAGTGGGGCTATGAACTCACGGTAATCCATAAAAGTTAAAGTATTTGTGAAAGTAAATGAAACAATTGAGCATGTATCTCCCCCAAAACAGTTATGAAAACAAGTAAAAGTAGGGGCCATGAAACTCACCTGTTGCAATGATTATGATGACAAAAGTGGGTACACCGAGATGTAGTGTGATACGTTAATCTTGACCTATTGTGAATGATATGATATGTCATGAGTTGCAATGTAATGTTATGCATGCATTTCGTATGTTATTTATACCATTTGTGAGTTTGAAAATATTACTCATCGTCGAAAAATACTCTTTTGACGTCTTGACCCTTAAAAAATGACTTTACAAGTTTTTACGTCAAAATGTCATCCTACAATGGTTTAATAATGATTTAAGGTGAAATTTTCACTTTTCGTCGCAAAACAATGTCGTCGGAATTTCTTGAAAGTGATAAAAATGGCTTTAGAAAAATAGTCGTAAAATGGTGTACGTCGATCGTTAGAGAACGAACTCGACGGTTTTGGAAAGTTTGTATCAAAATCTAAAAGTTTTAGTTCAGGAGTTTTCGTCATAAAGGTCTCGAACATAAAGATAATAAGGGTTAAAGATGGTGATTTTAGTTACCGTAACACTTATCTCGTAAAAATAATATAGTTTTTCTAAAAATAATAGTTACGGCAAGTTTATGAAAACGTGTATATCTTAGTCGTTTCAAATCCGTTTTCTACGTATTATACGTCCTTAGCTTCGTATCAAAGTAAACTAATATATTTTTGATAAGTCGAAATAATTTGTGAAGCTTAAGGCTCGTTTTTGACTCGAATAAAGTAAAAACATGTTGCTGAAATTTCTGAAAAATATTTATTTCGTCGTCAAACTTGTAAAATCCATAACTTCTTCGTTATAACTCCGTTTTTATCCGTTCAAGCGGCCACGGATTCGTTTTAAAGTATATTTTCTAAATATCAAGGCCAAAATTTCGTACCTACTGTCGGATTTTCCAGAAAATCAAATTAAGGACAGACCACTTTTTATACGTATCGAAAATAGTTTTTCTCGTACTAAACCTATTCCAATCCCTTCAAATCAACTCCAAAGCTAATCTAATCCTACCATACACCTTCTTAGGGTTTCATGGGTTCCTAGACATCATCAAGACCAAAGTATACCAAGGGAATAATTATAGGATGACTTTATATATAATAAACTCTAAAAATCATGTAAAAATGGTATATACAACACAAGTCTTGCATGTTTTTGCTCAAAAATGATGAGATGAGTATTAAATGAATATGTAAGATGAAAAATAAATATGAGATGCTTACAAATGATATGATGAGGTGCAAAGAACAAGGTTTAGCCTAAACACTCTTGGTTTTTATTTCAAAACCTAATAAAGAGTATTAACTAGATTGTTATATAACTTGAACTTGAAAAACTTTTGTGATGATCCCTTGGGAGCTCTTGAAGGCCGGTTTTTGAAGGAGAAAAACAAAGAGAGAAAGAAATGTTTTTGCTAGCTAGGTGAATATGAGTGAATGAAATGAGGTAAATAATTCATGGAAGACTTTTATGTATATGTATATAACTAATAATTCAAGAACCATACCAATCAAATAAATGCCACCCTCTTGGACCGGATTTTAGGGGGATTTTGTTTCCCAAATATTTTTTTTTTTTTTTTTTATTGCATATATACTTGTGTAAATAAAAAGTGTAAGTAAATGTTATAATTGTAGGAAATTGTATAAGTAATGGTAAATGGAAACTTTTAGGTAAAAGAGATGTTTAATAAATCAAAATAGAATGTAATGAGATAATAAAAATTGTAAAAATACATTCCTTGTGAAATTTGAGTGATAAAATAATTACCGAGTAATTTTTAAGAAAAGCGTCGTAATAATTTAACTTTAACGATTTATGTACCAAATAAATTCAAAACACTAGGAAAACTAAAAATATAGCTTTTATAAACTAATGTAAGTATAAAAATATGTCGGGATCATTTTTGAAAGTAACGGGTTAAATATTCAAAATAATAACTCACGCGATAACGTTTATTAAATATAAAAATTACGCGTTGAATGTGAAATGAAATGTCATGAATGAACTAATGTGATGCAAATGATGCTAATGAAATGTAGACTAATCTTAGTCCATATGAAATGTACGTGATGTTATGATCATGAATTCGCCGCTAAACCTTTAAGGTTACGCGAATTTGAAACAAGTAAACCAAGTTTACTATAAATGTTGAAATAGTAAGGCATAAATTGTTTTGAGAAATGACCTGAAATTGCGAGTTGTGACAGTTACTCAGTGTTTTCCTTGCTTGGATAAGCTTGAAAAACACTTCAACTTGTGGATATCTTTCACACTTGGACGAGTGTGAAGGATTTTGATTTTAAACCTAATCTTACGCCTAAGCAGAAAGCTTACGAGTAAGCACTCTACGCATAAGTTAAATCTTACGCGTAAGGTACTCTACTTCTAAGTATAAAGTTTACGCATAAGCTTACGTTTAACCTTAAGTTTACGCGTAAGTCTGGGTCTACGCATAAGCTGTTTACGCATAAGAAATCCTACGCATAAGCAATCCTATGCATAACCACTGACTCCTACGCTTAAGAACAGGTTTACTAGTAAGATTTTGAGCAAAACTTCAAACGGCTATAACTTTTGAACCGTAACTCCGTTTTCAACGTTCTACCCATCAAAATGACCGTGAAAACGAGGAAATTGGCACGCCGAATGAACGGGTCAACTTTCAAGTCCTAAAAACGCTCCGAAAAGAAGTTATTGAGGTTTTTAAGTTTTCAGACCCAATTTTCACTACAACAACCGAGCTTAATCTTCATCAAACACAACTCCTTTATCGTTGAATCGATCATATATCAACTTTATCAGTAATACCTTTATCAATGGCTACTCAAAAAGACATTCATGCAGCCGGTGCCGAAAACCGTCCTCCTATGCTGGAAAAAGGTGGTTATCTTCAATGGACAAGTCGTATGCTTCGTTACATCAAGACCAAACCTAATAGAAAACTAATGATTCAATCTATTACGAATGGACCCTTCAAGCCTCGACAAGTCCAAAACCCTGGAAATCCTGATGCAACTCCTCCAGTCCCACCATCTTTTCGTGTTCAATATGAATCAGAATACACTGAAGAGGATAAGAAGCAAGTCGAAGCAGATGACATGGCAATTCATATTGTCCAACTGGGTTTACCAAGAGACATCTTTGTTGCTGTAGACAGTTGTGAAACTGCTTTCGATATGTGGGAACGTGTTAGACGGCTTTGTTATGGAACAGAAATTGGCCAACAAGACATGGAGAACAAGCTGCTAACTGCATGGGAGAAGTTTACATCTACTCGAGGAGAATCCATTGAATCCTACTATGGAAGGTTTTGCACTTTAATGAATGAGCTTATCAGAAACAAGTTGGCACCCAGAACTATCGTGAGTAACATCAAATTCCTAAACAATCTTCCAGAAGAATGGGGACGATATGTCCCTATTGTCAACCAAACAAAAGACTTACATCAGGTGAACTTTGATCAACTCAATGATTTTCTGAAACAAAACCAAACTGAAGTGAATGAAGTCAGGAAAGAAAGATTGGCAAAGAATCATGATCCATTGGCACTCATTGCAAAGACTCCAACTCCAGTAAACTCACAACAACAAGCTTCATCATCTTCCACTAAAAACAACTTGCAGCAATACATTCCACAACCACAAGCTGTTATCCCTCAACAACAATTCTATCCACAAGAACAACAAGTCATTCAACAACAACAGTATCCACAATACCAGGAACAAGGAATCACTGATCTTGAAACTGAACAAGAACAAGCTTTGTCAACAGCATTTGCCTTTTTGACTAAAGAATTCAGAGGTCGCTATTCCACACCAACTAACAACAACCAAAGGATTTCATCAAACACTCGCAACAGGAAAGTTGCACAGCCGGGTTTGAATATGGGTCATCAAAGATAAATGGTTGGAGTTATTGGGAATCAACAGGGATATGATACTGGATTTCACATAGGTAATCAGGCGGTTCCGTATCAGGGTAATCAGTTGGGTCAGAATGTTGGAAATCAGATGGGTCAGAATGTTGGGAATAGAGCAGTGGGTAATCAGAATGGGAATGTTGCAGCTCCATTTGTTGGGAATTATGGAAATGTGAATCAGGGTAATCAGGTTACGTGTTACAACTGTCAAGGAGTGGGTCACATGGCAAGGAATTGTCCTACTAAGCCGAAAAAGAAGAATGCTGCATATCTTCAGAAAGCTATGCTGTTAGCACAGAATTCAGAAGCAGGGTTGCAGTTGAGTGCTGAGGAAAATGAGTTTTTTGCTATTATGGATGAATTGGAAGACCTAGAGGACATCAATGTTAACTGCATCTTCATGGCAAATCTTCAGGATACTAAGTACGACACTGACTCTGACGCACCTCCTGTTTATGATGCCAATGCAGTATCTGAGGTACCAATCATTGAACCATGCTATAACATTGTCATATTTGATGTGTTTACTCATGATGAACAGCATTCTGTGACATCAGCACCTACTTATAATACATACCTGGACAATCCGAGTTGTAGCAATACTAACTCTGAAACTCCAGATGTGGATCCTAGTGGAGGCTGTGTGACACAAAATACTGAGACTGGTGAGGAAACACGTGCCTTATTTGAAACATTAATCAATAACTGTGGCATTGAAATTGAGAAAGTTAAAAAGGTCAATCGCGATGTTAAGGCCGCGAATGATAAATTGACCGCTGAGCTTGAGAGGTACAAGGAGAATGCAAAAGCTTTTGAATTTCATAAAAACAAAGAGTCAGAATTAGAAATTGGTTATCGAGATTCTGTTTTAAGAGAACAACAATTGCAAATCAAGTATAACAGGCTTGATGTGAATTTGAACTTGAAAATAAAATCTTTAAACACGGAAATTTCTGATCTTAAAAACCAACTTTCTAAACAACAAGCAACTTATTCTGATCTTGAAAAAGAGAAGAAACAGTTGATTGCTGATTTTTCAAAGCGTGAAGATTCTCTTCTTAATGAAATTCTTGATAAAAATGAAACAATCAAAAAGTTGAAAATTTTGCTTGTTACAACGGGTCATTCAGCCAAATCAACCAATATGCTAATTAATCAAACAAATCCGTATTTTCATACAACACAAAAAATGGCTCTTGGTAACACACCTCCTTTTTTCCTCAAGAAAGCTCAGAAAGAACATAATGTTTTGAACAATGGAAAAGCTTTGCATGAACCCATAACTGTTCGAGATTCTCTTGAAACATTAGAACTATCTGACGAGAGTAGATCAAAAATGAAACAAAAGAATCTAGAAATAAAACCAATCGACTATAACAAATGGAACAAAATTAATGGAATTACTTTTGTTACACAAAAAGAAAAGTCAAAGTTTTCCATCACACCAAGTATTTCAGACAAAGAGTCAACACCTGTTTCAAAACATTTTTCAAAACCAATTTCAAAACCAGTTGTTGTCTCAAAATCTCTTTCGAACATTGAACAAATGTCTTCAAACAATCCTTTTAACACAAGTGATGCCAGAAGCATTTTAGAAGATGTTAAAACTAGAATTGGGGGACTTCAAGAGACTGTTAAAACTAAAACCAATATTACAACTAACATCTGGTTTTCTAGTTTTGATGATGAAAATAAAAGTTTTTTGAAACTCAAATTGCCCCTCAACTGAATAACATCAATTGAAGGGTAATTCATTTTGAACAAGCATTTTTGAAAGAAACAGTTGACTTTGTCAAGGACCATAAATCCCTAGTAAAGAAAGCTAATGAAAGTGTTGAACATATCAAAGTTTTGGAAAATTTAAATGATTCTCTCTTCGAAGATGTTCTGTGTACCGATATTATGTCCATTGTTTTACAAACATATTCTGTTGAAGATCATGAAAGACTCCAGTCTGAGACCTCCGAAATTGTTTCAAAATATGAAAAAGCTCTTGAAAAACTTGAAAAAGAAAATGTCTCATATTTTAAACAACTTCATCGAAAAGCTGAGGAATGTAAGTATGACAAACTGTCGTATGAGCGTGCCTATAATGACATGAAAGAGAAAAATGATCTTTTGAGGGCTCAGCTGGAATGTCAAAAAGGAAAGGCTATGGATACTAAGATTGTAAAACCATTGACTGAGGAGAAAGCAAATGTTCCCAAACCGGTTTTCAAACCAAAAATGTCAATTTCTATGCCTCCTCCAAAAGTCAATGAGAAAAATGATTTGTCAAAACAAGTCACTCCACCTGCCTTGCCTAAACAAAATGTTGAAAATCAAAAAGCGGTTATCGAGAAACCAAAAGTTTTAGCACCTGGCCTTTTTAAGATGAGTGCCACTAATACGTCTGCCTCCACATCTAAACCATATGGAACAAACGACATAAGTTTAGAAAAGCACTCTAAAGAGACTAGGGAAAGCTGAAACCACTTCTCTAGATAAAAATGTGAATTCTAATGAGTGTGCCTTACCTTCTACAGGACTAGGAAGCACCTCTAGGAGCAGCAGACTAAAGCCTAAGTGCAATACAAGGAACAATAGAGTCTCGCATGCCTCTAAGAGTAGTAGCTTGAATAAAGAGAAGAAAGTAGAAGAACACCCTAGGAATTTACCGCTTTGTAATAAGAAAGACATTTCATCTGAATGTAATGAACCTATGAACTCTGCTATGTTTAATGAATTTGTTTGTTTAACTTGCAAGAAATTTTTAACTAATGTTCAAGATGATTGTGTTTCTAAGAATGTGATTGATAAGCCTGTTCAGAAGAACTTCCCAAAAAGAACTTATGCTAAACCAATAGGACGCCTAGTTGCAAGACTTAGGTTTTACACTACTGATAAGAAGCATAGTCTTTATTATAGGGATGATATTTGGAAACCAACGGGTAGAACTTTCACACTCCAGAATGGTAGAATGAGTGATGAACCTGTTTTCCCAATAGACAACTTCTATGAGTGTGATCAGGACTTTACCTCTAACCCAAAGGAACCAAAATCAAAACGGTTTCCAAAATCTTCTTCTTCTGTTCTTGGCAGGTTATCGAAATATGTCTTTGGATCGTCGACTCGGGTTGCTCCAAGCACATGACCGGGAATCTGAAGCTGCTGATCAATTTCGTTTGGAAATTCATGGGAACCGTTCGTTTTGGAAATGATCATGTAGCAGCTATCATGGGTTTTGGAGATCTACCTTTTGGAAATTATTTGATCACTCGGGTTTACTATGTCGAAGGGTTGGGACACAATTTGTTTTCAGTCGGGCAGTTCTGTGATGCAGATTTAGAGGTTGCTTTTAGGAAAAATGCTTGCTTCGTTAGAAACTTGGATGACACTGATATCTTAACTGGGAATCGTGATACAAACTTGTATGCTATCAAAATTAACCAAATGGCCTCTTCATCACCAATATGTCTTATGACACGAGCATCTAGAACAAAGTCCTGGTTGTGGCATAAAAGATTATCCCATCTCAATTTCGACACTATCAACAAACTTGCCGAAGACAACATCGTCAACGGACTTCCAAAGTTCAAATACACCAAGGATCACCTATGTCCATCATGCGAACAAGGAAAAAGCAAAAGAGCATCATATAAACCCAAACCCGTACCTAGTTCGGAAGAAAAGTTGAATATGTTGCACATGGACTTATGTGGCCCAATGAGAGTTGAAAGCATTAATGGGAAAAAGTATATTCTTGTTATCGTCGATGATTATTTAAGATATACATGGGTTAGGTTTCTGAGATCAAAATACGAAGCACCAGGCATCATCATCACCTTTCCGAAGCGTATTCAAGTACTTCTTCAAACTCCAGTAAGGGTTGTAAGAACAGATAACGGCACTGAATTCACAAATCAGGAGTTAAGAGCTTATTTTGAAGATGTTGGAATTACTCATCAGACATCAGTTGTTAGAACTCCACAGCAGAATGGGGTAGTTGAAAGAAGAAATCAAACTCTTGTGGAAGCTGCTCGCTCAATGCTAATTTATTCCAGTGCACCGTTATTTCTATGGGCTGATGCTGTTGCCACTGCTTGTTTCACTCAGAACCGATCCCTAATCCATCCAAGATTCAATAAAACCCCATATGAGCTAGTGAACAACAGAAAACCTGATATCTCTTACTTTCACGTGTTTGGCGCTTTATGCTATCCGACAAACGACAGAGAAGATCTAGGAAAACTGAAAGCTAAAGGTGATATTCGAATCTTCATTGGATATTCAGATAACTCGAGGGCATTCAGGGTGTATAACAGAAGAACTAGGAGGATCATGGAGACGATGAATGTGAATTTTGATGAACTTTCACAGATGGCTTCTGAGAGACTCGCTTTAGAACCCGCGCTTAATCCGATGGCTTTTAATCAAAACAGATTAGGACCGCACCAAACCAGCAGACTTCTGGACACATCAGTTTAGGACTCAAACAACAAAGAGCTCCATCAACTTTTGCTGACAAACCTCATGAAACCTCGACAAATGCATCAAATCATCATTCCGCTGCACCCGCTCAACATCATCCACCATCACCAACAGATGATGCATCTACAATGGTCGAAACTAATGCACCAACTCCATCAACATCATCTACATCTACTCCAGCAACTCCAATTCTAGAAACATTTATACCAGCAGTTGATGAGCAAAACCAAAACATATCATTTCAAGAAGAACTTACTCAAAACCAGAACGATGCAACGTTAGATGAAGACTTATTTGAAAACCCGTTTGCTACGGAATCAGCTAAATCATCTTCAAGCTTACGAGAACCATCTAACTCGCGCTCGTATAATCTATGGTATCCTTCTACTATGAAGTGGACAAAAGACCATCCGATTGAACAAGTTATTGGTGAACCATCAAGGCTAATTCAGACGAGACGCCAACTTGCCACCGATTGCGACTTATGCATTTACCTTTGCTCAATTAGCACTAAAGAACTAAAGAACATTCGGGAGGCAATGGCAGAACCCGCATGGATAGAAGCGATGCAGGAGGAACTTCTCCAATATCGTCTACATGACTCTTGGGATATGGTTCCAAGACCAATTGACATTCGAGTCATTGATCTCAAATGGTTATGGAAGAACAAAAGGGATGAAGAGATAACTGTAATTCGCAATAAAGCATGTCTTGTGGCCAAAGGATATAGACAGGAAGAAGGAATAGACTTTGAAGAGTCATTCGCGCCGGTAGCTAGACTTGAAGCAGTCAGGATATTCTTAGCCTATGCAGCTCACAAAAATATCACGGTATATCAGATGGACATTAAGACCGCGTTCTTGAACGGAACTCTGAAAGAAGAAGTGTACGTGAGTCAGCTAGAAGGCTTCATAGAGATGGAACATCCAGACTACGTCTACAAACTCAAAAAGGCAATCTATGGATTAAAGCAAGCTCCGAGAGCGTGGTATGATGAATTGTCCTCTTTCCTGATTCAAAACAATTTCACCAAAGGAACTGTTGACCCTACCTTGTTTACACAAAAATGCAAAAAACGACATTTTGATTGTTCAGATTTACGTGGACGGCATCATTTTTGGGTCCACTAATCCGAATCTTTCAAAACATTTTGAAAATATCATGAAAAGCAAATTTGAAATGTCCATGATGGGGGAACTAACGTTTTTTCTTGGTTTACAAATACATCAATCCCCACGTGTAATTTTTATCAATCAAGCTAGATATACAATTGAGATTTTGAAAAATCATGGTACGGATAATTGTGATTCGGTCGAAACACCAATGGTAACTTCACCAAAAATTGGAGCCGATTTATTTGGGAAACCCATCGATCCGAAAAAATATCAGAGCATGATTGGTTCTCTCACGTACCTTACTGCTAGTCGACCCGATATTCATTTTGTTGTTTGCTTATTAGCACGGTTTCAAGCAAAGCCTACCGAACTGCACCTCAAAGAGGTTAAAAGGATCTTTCGGTACCTGAAGACTTCCATTCACATGGGACTTTGGTATCCGAAGGAATCCGGAATTGATCTAATTGCCTTTTCAGATGTGGACCACGCAGGTGATCAAGTTACAGCAAAAAGTACATCAGGAGGAGCACAATTTTTGGGTGAAAAGTTAGTAAGCTGGTCTTCAAAGAAAAAAGATTGCACTGCACTTTCAACAGCTGAAGCTGAGTATGTGTCTCAAGCTGCGTGTTGTGCTCAAGTTCTATGGATGCGAACACAACTCACAGATTATGGCTTTACTTTCGATAAAATACCTATGTATTGTGACTCGAAAAGTGCCATAGCCATATCATGCAATCCTGTTCATCACTCAGAGACTAAGCATATCAGAGTCTGCTACCACTTCATAAAAGAACATGTGGAAGAAGGTACTGTTGAATTATTTTTCGTGAAGACTGATTACCAACTCGCCGATATATTTACTAAAGCCCTTCCAAAAGAAAGGTTTGATGATTTAGTTCGACGAATTGGAATGCGAAACCTAACCCTTGAGGAGTTAGAATGTCTTCTCGAATCTTCTTGAAAATGATTTTCCAAAAAGCTTCGCTGTAAATACTTTTGAAAAACAAAATACAAAATTTGAAAAACCAACAAAAGCAAAATATAAAAATATAAAATTTTCAAAAATACAAAAACAATATAAAATCAAAAATCCAAAAATATTATGCTCACGACATGTCTCTCGTATAATCGATATTCTGTACATTTCTAGAAATGTTATTCAACAATGATACGGACATGTACAGATGCTTGAGCGAGAGTTCTTTAAATGTTTTCTAAAACATGTCGTTTCTTAAAAAAAATTTCTTCAAAAATGGCGTTCGTATACTTCAGTACGAAACCTGTACCAAAATGATGACTTTTGATTATTTCAAATCAAAACTCGCGTTTTTAAAGACAAAATCTAGTGTACGCTTCAGTGCACTACATTTAAAACTGGTGAGAAGACGTGATTAAGATAACTCCCTCTAAAACCCTTTAATTGATTATGCTTTATTAAAGGGGGAGTATAAAACCAAAATGTTCCAAATTCATGCTTAAATCAAATCCGTTTGACTCCCCAAAAGATTTTATAAATGTTATTTAATCCGTTGATATAAAAAATATCACGATTATGCTATTTTTGAGGGGGAGAAGACGTGATTAAAATGTGATCAAAAATGTTTAATGATCGGTATTTGAATCTCAAAAGAGCTTGACTCAGTTGAAACCAATGAATTGACGAGTAATCAAAGTCAGTAAATGTACCATTACGAGAAACTCGTGATAGACATGAACTTACATGGGTCTAAACTTCTTTTCAAGAAGTGTTTACAACTTCAAGGTAGTTATTAGAGCTAGTTGTCACCTAAAAACTGACAATGGAACTCTCTAACTAAGCAACGTAACCGTGTCTCATGGGGAATTGTCTATCATGAGCTGATCAATTCAAAAAGTGCGAACTCTACCCTCTATATGTAGATTTATGTCAAAACTTATAAGCACATGTGAAGGGGGAGTGTTTATGAAAATATAAAACTCTCAGAGTGTTCCAAACATGTTTTCAATCATAAACACTTTGAGAGATTTTCAAGAAAAATGGTTTTATGGCAACATGGGACAGTCATGGAGTTATAAGGTGACTAAGGATAGGTAAATCCGTCCTATGATCCGCCAGAGCCGGAGGGATCTACCCAAGGACGTCACAAATAGTTAGTATTAGAAGTCCTTAGGAATGATTGAAGAAAGGAGTATTATGAGAAAGGAGAAAGAAGGGGTTGAAGAATTAAAAAGAAAAGTAAAAGAAATGGTGAAAAGAAATAGCCCTCCATATTCAACCTTAGGGCAGAAATCGGGTTCAATTCATCTGCTACTGGTTGTCACTAAGATGACACTGGTATTGAAGACAAAGACGTCATCGACCCAGTGACGCACTACACCTAACCTTCTAGCCACTCAATTCCTCTTAAAAGTATTTGTTTCATTCTCACTGGGAACCCTACATAATCTATTGACCTTCTCTTAGAGTTGGTTGGTATTGAAGAAGGAGAACCTCTCCCTAGTCTCCACTCAGGAAAACCAAAATGCACGAATTGAGTCTAGAGCCACGAGATTCTTAAAAAGATATCATAGGAACACATGACATTTCATAGCTTGTTGTTCATCAATAAGGGTACAAGTGATATATTCTATAGTCCTACGCAGGTCTTAGCAATCTGCCAGAACATTTATGAGAAGTTTCACAACTATGATCTTCAGTGATTGAATGGAAACTCCTGCCAGGGTCAACATCAAGCAGCCCTGACAGTAGGTCACTTCGGTAACTCCCCGTGGATTACGCTTAGTGTGTCTCAAACGGTCTACAGTCGTGGGGTGATGCTTCGGTGTACCTCAGCGACTCACCTGAACTGTAGGTGTACTTCGGTACATCGCGTTATCTCACTTGTGGGACTCCAGTTCAGGAACGGCCTTTATGAGAACTAGAGACGTGTTTTCACACTATGTTGTTAACACACTCGAAATTCAAACTTGTAAGTGCTGGATTATTTCTAACCCATGTTTTATGTTTTCTTCTTATGGATGCTCGTGGGAGGAAGAGATCGTGCAGATTCTCCACATGCTCATACCAACAACACATGAAAGTTCTCATCAAAATCAAAGGCTACACAAAGTTAAAGATGATTCTTCGTCAATGTCAAAGAATCTACAAAGTTCAAAGACTAGAGAACTTCGACACTTCGGAACTTCAAAGTCAAAAAGAAGTGTGAGCATGGTGGAGAAAGACGTGGAGACACCTAACCAAAGAAGTTGACAAATAGCAGACAACACCATTAATTGATCACAAAGCATGAAGGAACAAAGAATCAAGACTATTCTATATCTACACGCAAAGTTCAAGCTCAAGGAAAGTAAAGACCTAATCAAGTGGAGCATCTTTTGAATGACCACCCCTTAGGGGGAGATTATTAGCCGTAATATTTTTATTAGAAGTGATGGTCATTCAATTTTAGGAAATTTGTAACGTGTGTTAGATATCGTGATAGAATAGTCAACGGGCTCGTGGATTGGGCTAAGCTAAATGGCTAAATGTTATGTTAAGCTAGCCTTGTATAAGTTGTCATCCAATCCAAGCCCAATCCAAGCCCATCCCAAAGCCCATTAGGGCGTATGTGCTTGTAGTATAAATACGCCTCTAATGTGTCATTTAAGGTGTGTGCTTGAGTGTGTGTGTGTGTGTGTGTGTGTGTTTTCTTTAAGCAATACAAGTTTTCCTTTCTTATTTCTCTCTACACATATACGCATAATATCAACATCAAGTCACCATCTTTCTCTTAATCT
Source organism: Chrysanthemum makinoi (assembly GCA_910596185.1). Classification (NCBI taxonomy): domain Eukaryota; kingdom Viridiplantae; phylum Streptophyta; class Magnoliopsida; order Asterales; family Asteraceae; genus Chrysanthemum; species Chrysanthemum makinoi. Next base: position 115,533,051 of record OU343219.1, read on the forward strand.
TTCTTCTTCATATTTACGCATAAAGCTTTGTGTTTGTTTCGTGGTATACTCGTGTGTGCTAAGCTTTGGTATAACGTGATAAGGATGAGATACTTAAGGTCCTACAACTTTTAAACCAAATCCAAATGGATATGGACCGAATCTTGATGATTACAAACCACGGTTTTCACATAGAGAATTCAAACCAAATCCTCAAGTTTACAGTGCAGAACATAGAATTGATGATTCCATTATGAGTGTTGTTGAATATAATCGCATAGAGGAATTAGATGCAGAAGACGAGAGTCGGTCAAAATTGGAAAATGTTGTTTATAATAAACCATTTAACTATTCAAAAGCCGTAACTTTCGTCACACAACAGGATCATTCTAACACACCTTGGGTTATCACACCTACTTCTGAGTCTTTTAATGATGGTCCCCTTTCCAATACTGCACAAATTAATGGTCCTTTACCTTCATTAAATGAAATAAAGCCATTAGCTGAACAATGTCAAGTTCTAAAATATTTTGAAACATTCTTATCGGACATCAAACTTTTGGAACGTGAAATTGAAATCAATTCTGAAATAAAAGTCGAACATTTTCAATCGCCTCAAGCGCGAGCACAAAGAGATATTTTTCAGAAAAGAATTTTACCTCATGTCCGAAATTTGAAAATGTGTGCAATTTATTGGGAAAGGGATTTTCACAAGGAGCTTGGACTTATGAAAAGAGTTTTCGAACAAACTGAAACAACGATTTCAAATACAAAACGTAAAAAGAAAATGTTGAGAAAAGATGTTGATCGACTCTTGGAAGATGTTATCTGTGCTGATACCATTAATGTTGTGTTACTTCATACTGTTGCATATGCATTTGATAACATTGTTGTTGATTCTGTTGAAAATGTTGAGAATAATGATAATGTGCAGCAAATCAAGTCTTTAAAAATTGAAAATGAGCGATTGTTAAATGAACTTTCAAATGCAAAATGTCGTCTTCAATGGTGTCAAAAGGATTGTCGAAATCGAGAACTTGCTTTACAAAACAAAATCAACCAGTTGCGTTCAAAATCTGTTGATCCAAAAATAGAACATCTGGATGATGAAAACGTGTCTTTAAAGTGTCAAATTTCAAAATATGAACAAGAAATTGCCAAAGTCAAAACAGAATATGGTGTCATATTTGATTTGCTCAAACAGACTCGTGAAAAAGCATCACAAGAACTTGATAATCATCTTGCATACACAAAAGATGTCGTACATGTTAATGCACAAATTCACTCTGAAAATCAAGATTTGTTGCACACTATTGTTGAGTTGAAAGAAAATCTAAGAAAGTATGATCATGATAAGTCTAGTAACACTAATGTTCCTGCACCCGAAAAGCTTAAATTTGACTCTAGAACACCTACTGATAAACCACAAGATTCTAATGTGCTTTCTTCCACTAAAACAGGAATAATTGCCTCTTTTCCCAACGCTAGCACTTCACAGCTTAAGAGCACATCAAGGAAGAATATGAAGTTGCGAAGTAAGAAAAGAACAATAAAGACCTCTGAAGTGGAAGAACACCTTAGGACTTTGAATAAGACTCAAGTTTCACCCACTTTAGACATTGCGTTAGACAAATGTAATAGAAAAAGTGATGTAACGAATGCTGAACCTCTAAGTACTTTGAATGTTATGTTTGAAGCATCTTGTGTTGGTTGTCGTAAAAGTATGTTTTCTGGTTGTAATAATAAATGTGTTGCTAATGCTATCTTATCTCGTACGCGGAACAATAGAAAACGGAATACCTCTAGGCCCACTAATGCTTCTAAGTCTGTGCTAGGTAAACCTCCTTCTAGTGCACATGCTTTAATCATTGATGTACCCATAGAACCTACTTCACCACCTAGGAAGAACTTATCACCTAGTGCATTTACTAAGACCAAAGCTAAGACTAGTTGGAGATGGCAGAAATGGTTACATAATACACTTGGCTTTAAATGGATACCTAAAATCATAAACATGTGTGTTTTAACTATAACTGTATCGAAACCCTCTAACTCTCCGGGTTCCACATCTACTTCTATTCCATCTGTGTTGTCTGTGTGTAATGCAGGTGATACAGATCATCCTCTGGGTTGTTGATAGTGGATGTTCCCGACACATGACAGGCAATCTTAAACTGTTATCAAACTTTGTTTCAAAGTTCATTGGCACTGTCAGATTCGGGAATGATCACTTCGCGGCTATCATGGGCTTCGAAGATTACATCAATGGGAACATCGAAATTAGCAGAGTGTATTATGTGGAAGGTCTCGGTCACAATCTCTTTTTAGTCGGTCAATTTTGTGATGGAGATTTGGAAGTTGCTTTTAGTGAAAACACTTGTTTCATTCGTGATCTACAAGGAAAAGATCTTATGTCTGGTCAACGCACATCAAGTCTTTACACAATCTCAATGCAAGACATGACTGCTTCATCCCCCATCTGTCTACTTTCTAAGGCAACATCTACAAAATCCTGGCTATGGCATCGTCGTCTCTCACATCTAAACTTTGAAACCATAACCAACCTTGCACGATTCAAACTTGTTGAAGGTCTCCCAAGGTTTTGGTACTCTAAAGATCATCTCTGCTCAGCTTGTGAACAAGGGAAAAGCACTCCTGCTCATTTTTCTTCAAAGGTGGAACACAGCTCTCAGCATGTGCTTCATCTTACATGGATTTGTGTGGCCCGATGCATGTACAGATGATTAACGGAAAACGCTACAATTTGGTAATTGTTGATGACTACTCAAGATGGACTTGGGTTTATTTTCTTCGAAGTAAAGATCAAGCTCCACAGATGATCATCACCTTTCTCACAAAATTCAAGTTCAGCTCCGGAATACAGTCAGACAAATCAGAACAGACAAAGGAGCTGAATTTGTAAATCAAACTCTACGTGCTTATTATGAGAAAGTGGGAATTGATCATCAAACATCTTGTTGGAATCACTCCTAGTCTAGAATTCAAGTGTTAGTAATTAATATGTAATAGTTAGCTTAATATGGCTTTTATGTTAGTAATCATGCCAAGGCTTATGTAGAAAGCCCATGAGCCTTGGCCCAAGTCCAATAAGGAAAGGAAGGGACTAGGAGTGTTGCCCTAGCTCCCTCTCCTAAAAATACCTTTGTAATACCCTCACTTGAGGGTTGGTTGTTCAATTCATTTCACTTGCTACGCTTAACTCTTCTTTCATTCATAAGCATAGTGCTTTTATTGTTCATCCGATCACTTCTCTTTCTATTTCTTCTATTTGATGCTTGTGTTACTAATATGGTGACCTAACAGTGGTATCAATCACCAAATATTTGGGTGAATCGGTATTGTTTTTGACGTAAGGTTTGGTCTTACGCGTAACATACGGTTCCAAACTTGGTCACGCTTAAAAACTCATTTTTTACACTTTTCAATCCAAGATTCTTGTACTTTCAATGTTTTAAGGTGTTAAAATATCTGTTTTCGGCAAAATGTTTCAAACTTTATGCGTAGATCATTGTTTTTAAGCTTGGTTTCATACGTGGGTGTATATCTACGCATAAGGTGATTAGAAGTTTTGGATCATCAAGTTTCACACTTTGGTGTTATTTTGGTGATATTAAAGCTATTTCATCACAAAAATCTGGTTTGGAAACATCAGTTGGAAGAAATCAGTTTTGGCTACTTTCTACGCGTAAGAAAACCATATTCTTACGCATAACTTATCCGTGGTTTGATCTTCAGTTTTCGTGGTTTACTCAGTGTTTTCTTGCTTGGATAAGCCTGAAAACACTTTGACTTTGGATATCCTTTACACTGTGATAGTGTAAAAGATCTTTTTGGTAAAACCCTAATCTTACTCATAAGCTCAAACTTATGCGTAGAACTCCTTACGCATAAGATTTTTCTTACGCCTAAGCTCTGTCTTACGCATAAGCAAATCCTACGTCTAAGTTTTCTACGCTTAACTTTCAGTTTACGCCTAACTTTATTGTTTTCTCATTTCTTACGCGTAAGCTAATACTACGCGTAACTATTGCTGTTACGCGTAACTTTGGTGTTTTTACGCATAAGTGTTACTTTGCCTTTCCGTGATTTCTACGCCTAAGGATACTTCATCAACATCGTTTCATTCGACTACAAAGACCCATTTAACAACACAAGTTTTCAACATGTCACAACCACCATACTCTAGCTATTTTCCTTACACTTATAATCAACAACAACAACAACTAAGTCCACAACATCAGCAATTTAATCATCAACAACAAATTTATCAACAACAATTTAATCAACAACATACTCCACAACTTGGAGCAATTCCACAACCACAAATGGTTCAACCACCACCTAGTATTCAAGTACAACCTTACACACACTTCTACAATCAACATCCATCCAGGAGTACTATGAAGGAACCAACATGGTTTGGCAAGATGTGTGAAGCCTTAAGTAGCCAACAATCAATTCATGAAGCTGGCTCACTTGATAGACCTCCAATGCTCACTCCCAGAAATTATGATCAATGGGTGATAAGGTTCTTTAGGTTTTGTGATCTAAAGAAGCCACATGGAAAGTTCTTAAAGAAGGTCATTATGGAAGGTCTATTTCAGATGCCTATTGTTGTCACACCCGCAGATCCTAATGCCATTCCACCAAGAGATGCTGTCACCAACATTGCAACTGTCTCAGACCTCACAGGTGATGAACTTCTACATTTTGAAACCGATGAACTAGCAATGCAATACATCCTTTTGGGATTACCCAATCCGATCCTTCAAAGTGTTGATGCTCAAAAGACTGCTAAAGCAATGTGGGAATATATTCATCTTCTTATGGAAGGCACAACACTCAATCAGGAAGACATGGAATCCAAAGTCTACTTGGCTTATGAACACTTCATGATTGAACCAGGAGAGACATTAGAGTCATATCATCATCGCTTTTCAGACATCATCAATGATTTGGACAAACACAACATCATCATGCCACGAATTGCTGTCAACACTAAGTTCCTAAGTAGTCTTGGTCCGGAATGGGAGAAGTATGTCATTTTTCTCCGTCAAGCTAAGAATCTTCATCATGCTACATACGGATTGTTGTACGACTATTTGAAGCCTCACCAAAAAGAAGTTGACAAAGAAAGGGCTATCCGTGGACTCCCGGCTCCACAGTCAGTTCCGGACAATCAACAACTTGCTTTGTGGGCTCAAACTAGTGTTCCTCCTCAACCCGCTCCTCAACCCGCTCCTCAACCAACTGCAACAATTACACCATATAATCCATCACAGCAACAATCTCAAGAAACTCAATTGGTTCCATACAACAACAACACTGATCAAGCACTTTACAGTGAATCCAATGAGGATACTGAAGCTTTTGACGCCCTGCAGCAAGGATTTGTCATGATTGCTAGAGCCTTCGGCCGATATTCCAACAAATCTAACAATCGCATTCGTACCTCATCCAACACAAGAAATCAGGCTGTGGTTAACAATGGAAGAGTTGAAGTTCAGAATCGTGGTAATGTTCGTCAGATGGGAGGTGGTCCAGGGTTTAATGCTATGGGAAGGAATAACATGGGTGCTCCGCAACAACAAAGGGCTCAAGTGGTTGAACAAGGGAATGCTCAGAATGGGGTTAATGGTCTTCGTTGTTATAACTGTAATGAGAAGGGTCATCTAGCTAATGCATGCCCTAAGCCGAGGACAAGAGGCAGTGCTTATTTCAAAGAGGCTTTGCTCTTGGGTCTCAAGGATGAAGCTGGTGGAACTCTTACCAACAAGGAACAGAGCTTTATGGCAGATGCAGATTCTGATGATGATGTGGAGGACTTGCAGGCCAATGCAGCAGTGATGTTGATGGCACAAATGCAAGCACTACACATGAGTGACACAGGCCCATTGTATGACACTGATAGCTTGTCTCAGGTACCCGAACAAACCATATTCATCTCTGATCTAATATCTCCGCCAACTTCTGAATCCGGCAATGCTCCGAATGTTCAAAATGAGTCGTCCACATCTCATTCTGACGATTCTCAACTAGACCCCGTAGTTACATTTGACGATCAAGATGATCTAATGGTTACCTTTGATAATCAAATTGACTCCGTGGTTATACTTGAGGATCTGAATAGTGATCATGTTGTGACTCACGTTGAACACGCTGAACTCTTGCCTAGTCCAGATATTGATCTCTTACTTAAAGACCAACAATCCCGAATGGATGAATGTTATGCATTAAATCAGAAATTACACAGTAAAAATGCACTGTTAACCAGGGATATTGAATGCTTAAAACGGCAACTCAATTTTTTCAAAACTCAAGAAAACCGTGAAAAAGGTTTTGAAGCCGCTTTTGCTAAATCTCATCAAAATGAACAATCTTTAGAACGACAGATGCGTGATCTAGCCACTTCGAAGAATGCTTTGTTATCTCAAATAGAACAACTGAAACATGAACATAAGCAACAAATTAACGCTCTGACCTTGGAAACTCAAAAAGCCAAGGCTGAGTTGTTAACTTGTCAAAAACAGTTCTCTAAGTACGAAAAGCATTCCACGAAATGAATAGATAACTATCTTGAAGAAATTGTCGACTTACAAAACAAAATCAAAGAGTTTCGAAATGTTGTTTATAAACATGGTGAATCAATCACAACGATTCAAAAGTTTACTTTCAAACCAAATCCAAATGGATATGGAACGAATCTTGCTGATTACAAACCTAAGTTTTCACACAGAGCATTCAAACCAAATCCTGAAGTTTACAGTGCAGAACATAGAATTGATGATTCAATTATGACTGTTGTTGAATATAATCGCATGGAGGAATTAGATGCTGATGACGAGAGTCGGTCAAAAATGGAAAATGTCGTTTATAACAAACCATTTAACTATTCAAAAGCGGTAACTTTTGTCACACAACAAGATACTTCTAACAAACCTTTGGTTATCACACCAGTTTCTGAAGTTAGTCCCCAACACAATGGTGCACAAATTAATGGTCATTTACCTTCACATAGTGAAGTGAAAACTAAAGCCGAAAGTTGTCACATTATCAAATATTTTGACACTTTCTTATCTGACCTCAAAATTTTGGAACGTGAGATTGAATTTCATTCTGAAATAAAAGTTCAACATTTTCAATCGCCAATGGCACGAGAACAAAGAGATATTCTTCAGAAAAGAATTTTACCGCATGTAAAAAATTTGAAAACTTATGCACTATATTGGGAAAGGGATTTTCACAAGGAACTTGGTCTCATGAAAACAGTTTTCGAGAAAACAGAAACATCGATTTGAAATACTAAACGTAAAAAGAAACTATTGAGAAAAGATGTTGATCGACTCTTGGAAGATGTTATCTGTGCTGATATCAATAATCTTGTGTTATTACAATCTGTTGCATATGCATCTGATTATATCTCTGCTGATACTGTTGATTCTGTTGAAATTGTTGAGAATACTGATAATGTGCTTCAAATCGAGTCTTTAAAAGTTGAAAATGAACGATTATTAAACGAACTTTCAAATGCAAAACATCGTCTTAATTGGTGTCAAAAAGATATTCATGATCAACAACTTGCTTTTCAAAACAAAATCGCCCAGTAGCATGCAAAAAATCTTAATCCAAAACTTGAGCAAATGGATGATCAAAACGTGTCTTTTAAGTGTCAAATCTCAAAATATGAACATGAACTTGCAAAAGTTAAACAGGAATATGGTGTCATATTTGATTTGCTCAAATAGACTCGTGATGAAGCATCAAACGAACTTGATCATTATCTTGCACACACTAAAGAAGTCATGAATTTTCCTGGAAATCTTCGTTCTGAAAATCAAGATTTGGTGCACACTATCATTAAGTTAAGGGAAATGTTAGGAAAGTATGAACAAGTTCAGCCTAACATCATTAAGAAAATTGCACCTGTAACACTTAGCAAACGTGAACCCAGAATGCCTACTGATAAACCACAAGATACTAATGTGCTTCCCTATACTGAAACAGGAATAGTTGCCTACTTTCCAAACGTCCGCACTTCACAGCCTAGGAGCAATACAAGGAAGAATAGGAAGTTGCGACCTAAGAAAAGAACAATAAAGAATGCTGAAGTAGAAGAACACCCTAGGACTTTGAATAAGACTCCTGTTGCACCCACTTTAGACATTGCGTCTGACAAATGTAATGGAAAAAGTGTTGTAACGAATGCTAAACCTTTAAGTACTTTTGATATTCAGTCTGATGCTTCTTGTGTTATTTGTCGTAATAGTATGCTTTCTGATTGTCATGACAAATGTGTTGCTAGAGCTATCTTGTCTCGTTTAAGGAATCCTAAGAATCGGAATACCTCTAGGCCCACTAATGCTTCTAAGTCTGTGCTTGGTAAACCGCCCTCCTTAGCTCCTAAGAAATGCATTGATGTCCCTGTAGCTCCAGTATCACCTCCAAGGAATCTAGTACCACCTAGTGCATTCACTAAGACTAAAGCTAAGACTAGTTGGAGATGGCAGAAATGGTTACATAATACACTAGGATTTAAATGGATGCCTAAAATCATTGATGTGTGTATTTCTACTATAACTGCTGAGGAACCCTCTAACTCATCGGGTTCCACATCTACTTCTATTCCATATGTGTCATCTGTGTGTAATGCAGGTGATACAGATCATCCTTTGGATTGTTGATAGCGGATGTTCCCGACATATGACAAGCAATCTTAAACTGTTATCAAACTTTATTGCAAAGTTCATTGGCACTGTCAGATTCGGGAATGATCACTTCGCAGCTATCATGGGCTACGGAGATTATATCAATGGCAATATCGAAATTAGTAGGGTTTATTATGTGGAAGGCCTCGTTCACAATCTCTTTTCAGTCGGTCAATTCTGTGATGGAGACTTGGAAGTTACTTTTAGGGAGAAAACTTGTTTCATTCGTGATTTATAAGGAAACGATCTTATGTATGGCTCTCGCAATTCTAGTCTGTACACAATCTCAATGCAAGACATGGTTGCTTCATCTCCTATCTGTCTACTTTCAAAGGCTACATCAACAAAATCCTGGCTATGGCACCGTCGTCTCTTACATCTAAACTTTCAAACCATCACCAACCTTGCTCGACACAAACTTGTTGAAGGTCTCCCGAGATTCCAATATTCTAAAGATCACCTGTGCTCAGCTTGTGAACAAGGGAAAAACACTCGTGCTCATTTTCCTTCAAAGGTGGACCACAACTCTCAGCATGTGCTTCATCTTCTTCACATGGATTTGTGTGGCCCGATGCGCGTGCAAACGCTTAATGGCAAACGCTACATATTGGTAATTGTTGACGACTACTCACGATGGACTTGGGTTTACTTTTTTTGAAGCAAAGATCAAGCTCCACAGATGATCATCACCTTTCTCACGAAAATTCAAGTTCAGCTCCGGAACACCGTTCGCCAAATCAGAACAGACAAAGGAACTGAATTTGTGAACCAAACTCTTCGAGAATTTTATAAGAAAACATCTATTGCACGTACACTTGAACAAAACGGAGTTGTTGAAAGACGAAACCGTACGTTAGTGGAAGCTGTAAGAACAATGTTAATCAATGCTAAACTTCCAGATTACTTATGGGCAGAAGCTGTATCAACTGCATGCTATACTCAAAACCGATCAATGATTACAAAACGCCACAACAAAACACCTTTTGAGCTTATCAACAACAGAAAACCGAATCTCAAACACTTTCATGTATTTGGATTCCTTTGCTACCCAAATAATGATCGTGATGACTTTGGAAAGCTAAAAGCCAAAGCTAACATTGGAGTCTTTATTGGATATTGTGAGAATTCTAAAGGTTACCGGATCTGGAATCGTCGTACAAAGCAGGTTATGGAAATGATTCATGCTAATTTTGATTAGCTTACAGAAATGGCTTCTGAGCATAACAGCTTTGAACCCGGTCATAACCGTTTAAATTTCCCTCACACCCCATCATCAGCTGATACAAGCCCCCAGCTTACTCGACAACAAATGGAAAAGCTATTTGCTCCTCTGTTTAGTGATGACATTGATGAACGTGCTCCATGTGTATCCAATGTTTCCGCTGCTCAACTTGATCAAATTCCAATACCGATACACCGCTACAACAACTATCGTTGATGAAACACCACCAGTTGACTCTACAACAACAGTTGAACAAACCGCATCCAACGACACTGAACCAGCTGATGATGTTCTTAATGAAGTACCCCCACCTGCAGATTTTGATCCAAATGCATTCTTTAACCCGTTTGCTAATGAAACTGCTACACCTGATGTTGCGAAATCATCTACAAGCCATTTGAATCCTCAAAATCTGCACAATGTATACCAACATCAACCCTCTACACATCGCTGGACAAAAGACCATCCTCTTGAGAATATTATTGGCAACCCAAATCAACCAGTCGTCACAAGACAACGTCTTCACACAAATGGTGAACATTGCATTTATGCACTCATTGTCTGCCAATCTGAACCTAAAAACATTAAGGACGCAATGACAAAAGATAACTGGATCGAATCCATGCAAGAAGAACTCAACCAATTCAAACGTCTTGAAGTATGGGAACTGGTTGAAAGACCAACAGGGGTCTACGTCATTGGTTTCAAATGGATTTGGAAGAAGAAATTAGATGCTGAAGGGAACATAATAAGAAACAAGTCACGTCTGGTGGCTAAGGGTTATAGATAGGAAGAGGGTATTGACTTTGAAGAATCATTCGCTCCGGTTGCTCGTCTTGAGGCTGTTCGGATCTTTCTCGCGTTCGCAGCTCATATGAATATAACGGTCTTTCAGATGGACGTCAAAACTGCTTTTCTGAATGGACAACTGAAAGAAACGGTTTATGTCAGCCAACCAGAAGGATTCGTTGATCCAGAGTTCTTGAACCATGTCTACAAACAACAAAGCTCATGACGGTCTCAAACAAGCTCCTCGGGCATGGTACGATAAGTTATCATCCTTTCTCATTGCCAATAATTTTACCAAAGGTTCGGTCGACCCAACTCTTTTCATACAATATCACGGGGCACATATCTTAATTGTTCAAATTTACGTGGATGACATCATTTTTCGGTCAACACATAAAAAGTACTCAATCGCTTTTGCAAAACTAATGAAGAAACATTTTGAAATGTCCATGATGGGTGAACTTACGTTCTTTCTAGGACTGCAAGTTCATCAATCACCCCGTGGTATTTTCTTGAGTCAGTCCAAATATGCCCTTGAAATTCTTAACAAATTTGGAATGCAAACCTGTGACACCTATGCCACACCAATGGCTCATACCAAGAAGTTAGACGCTGATTTACATGGGAAATTGGTGGACCCTACCAAATACCGAAGTATCATTGGGTCTCTCATGTATCTAACAGCTAGCAGACCTGACATTGTTTTTGCCGTATATCTCTGCTCCCGTTATCAGTCGAGACCAACTAAAACCCACCTCTCTGAGGCTAAAAGAATCCTCCGATACATCAAGGGAACCATTAATTTGGGAATCTGGTATCCGAAGGATTCTGGTTTTGAACTAATAGCTTTTTCAGACGCTGACCACGCATGATGCTTAGATTCACGGAAAAGTACTTTAGGAGCGTTACAATTTCTTGGTGATAAACTGGTGTCATGGCAATCGAAGAAGCAGGATTGTACATCACTGTCCTCAACAGAAGCAGAATATGTAGCCATGTCGGCGTGTTGTGCTCAAGTCATTTGGATGAGAACACAACTCAAAGACTATGGTTATGTATTTGACAGAATCCCGATGTACTGCGACAATCGGAGTGCTATTGCGATCTCGTGCAACTCAGTTCAACATTCGAAATCAAAGCACATCGATCTTCGATATCATTTCATCAAGGACCACGTGGAACAGGGTACTGTTGAATTATATTTTGTGAGTACTGAATACTGTTAGGACCTAAGATATATATCAACCTTATCACAAATACCCACTTATCGAACGCAAGTATACCTCGTTAAACCAACACTTTATGCGTAAATAATAGGAAAGGAAAAGATGAAGAGATGGTGACTTGATGTATGTATAAAACCGTGTATATGTTAGAGAGATAGAGAGAAGAAAGATGAAAACAATAAGTTGTATATTGCTTCAAGGGAAAACACACACACACACACTCAAGCACACCCCTCAAATGACATACTTGAGGGGTATTTATAGTACAAGACAAAGGATGCCCTAAGGCTTGGCCATGGGCCGTATGTGGGCTTCGTGGGATTGGATTGGACTTGGATTTGATATAAGGCTAGCTTATCTTAACTTATATCCATTTAGCTTAGCCCAATCCACGAGCCTTTTGACTATTCTAGCATGATATCTAACACACGTTACAAAGTTCCTAAATGTGAATGACCATCACTTCTAATAAAAACTATTAAGGCTAACAATCTCCCCCTAAGGGGTGGTCATTCAAATGATGCTCCACTTGATAAGATCTTTACTTTCCTTGAGCTTGAACTTTGCGTGTAGATATAGAATAGTCTTGATTCTTTGTTCCTTCATGCTTTGTGATCAGTTAATGTGGTTGTCTGCCGTTGTCAACTTCGTTGGTTAGGTATCTCCACATCTTTCTCCACCATGCTCACACTTCTATTTGTCTTTTGGTTACCAATGATGTAGTTCTCGAGTCTTTACACTTTGTAGATTCTTTGACATTGATGAAGAATCATCTTTAACTTTGAGTTGCCTTTGATTTTGATGAGAACTTTCATGTGTTGTTGGTATGAGCATGTGGCGAGTATGCACGATCAATCCGCTCCGGAGCTTCGATAAGAAGAAAACATAAAACATGTTAGTAATAAGCGGATTCCGGCACTTATAGGTTTGAATTTCGAGGGTGTTAACAGCATAGTGTGAAAACACATCTCTAATTCTCACAAAGGCCGTTCCTGAACTGGAGTCCCACAAGTGAGATAACGCGATATACCGAAGTACATCTACAGTTCAGATGAGTCGCTGAGGTACACCGAAGCATCACCTCACGACTATAGACCGTTTGAGACACACTAAGCGTAATCCACGAGGAGTTACCGAAGTGACCTGCTTTCAGGGCTGCTTGATGTTGACCCTGGCAGGAGTTTCCATTCAATCACTGAAGATCACAAATGTGAAACTTCTCATAAATGTTCTGGCAGATTGCTAAGATCTGCGTAGGACTCTAGAATATATCACTTGTGTCCTTAATGATGAACAACAAGCGATGTCATGTCATGTGTTCCTATGAGATCTTTTGATGAATCTCGTGGCTCTAGACTCAATTAGTGCATTTTGGTTTTCCTAAGCGGAGACTAGGGAGAGGGTCTCCTTCTTCAATATCAACCAACTCTAAGAGAAAGTCGATAGATTATTTAGGGTTCCTAGTGAGAATGAAACAAATCCTTTTAAGAGGAATTGAGTGGCTAGAAGGTTTAGTGCAGTGCGTCACTGGGTCCATGACGTCTTTGTCTTCAATACCAGCGTCATCTAAGTGACAACCAGTAGCATATGAATTGAACCCGGTTTCTGCCCTAAGGTTGAATATGGAGGGCTATTTCTTTTCACCCTTTTTCATTACATTTCTTTTTAATTCTTCAACCCCTTCTTTCTCCTTTCTCACATTACTCCTTTTTTCAATCATACCTAAGGACTTCTAATACAAACTATGGGTATTGTCCTTGGGTAGATCCCTCCGGCTCTGGCGGATCATAGGACGGATTTCCTATCCTTAGTCACCTTATAACTCCATGACTGTCCTATTGTTGCCATAAAACCATTTTTCTTGAAAATCTCTCAGAGTGTTTTTGATAGAAAAACATGTTTGGAACACTTCGAGAGTTTTATATTTTCAGAAACACTCCCCCTTCACATGTGCTTATAAGTTTTGACAGAAATCTGCACATAGAGGGTAGAGTTCGCACTTTTGAATTGATCAACTTTCAATAGACAAGACCGATTCGAGACACGTTTACATCACTAGTGAACTAGCTTGAAATTATTACCCGGCCTGGTCAAGTCCAAAGAAAGTTTCTCGAAATGGTACATTCTACTTAGACAAGTCCTATTCGAGACACGCTTACATCACTGGTTAGACCAGTTTGAAATTATTACCCGTCCAGGAACAAGTCTTTTCGAGTACTGACTTTATATTATCGTCAATTCATTGGTTACGACTGAGTCGAGCTCATTTGAGATTCAAACACCGATCATAAAACATTTTTGATCACCTTTTAATCACGTTTCTCCCCCTCAAAAATAGCATATCTATGATGTTTTTGAAACAAAATGATTAAAAGATATGTTTTTCGAAAAGCATTTGGAGAGAAACTGATTTAGCATGAATTTTGGAACAACTTTGGTTTAATACTCCCCCTTAACGAAAGCATATTTTTCATACAGAAAATTTAGAATCAATTAAGGGTTTAGAGGGAGTTTTCTTGGTACCAAATGTGAGAGGTTTTGAAAAATCTTTTTGAAAAATTTCAAATCAATGGTACTCAAGATGATGAAGATTTTGAAAATCTTTTGAAGATAATTAGAGAAGAATTATCTTCATTTGTTTTAGGATAAGTGCTCGATATTTATGAAAATCGATTTTGCGTATCACTTTCCTTTCTTTAAAGATAGGGTTGCAAGCTGACATACTTACAAGCCATTATGTTTTTAGGAATAGTGCTTGAAAAAATATTTAAAAACCTTTGATTTTGATAAGCACTTTCCTTTCTGTGAAGCGCGGGTCCTGAACTGATGTGTCCAGAAGCCATTATGTTGAAGTCCGGGTTTCGTACTGATGTATACGAAAGCCATTGATTAAGAAGTTTTGAGAAACGACATGTTTTGAAAAACATTAAAGAACTCTCGCTCAAGCATCTGTACATGCCCGTATCATTGTTGAATGACATTTCTAGAAACGTACAGAATATCGATTATACGAGAGACATGTCGTGAGAAGAATATTTTTTTATTTTTGATTTTATATTGTTTTTGTATTTTTTGAAAAAATTTTCTATTTTTGTATTTTGTTTTTGTTGGTTTTATAAAAGAAATGGAAAATCAAAAATAGAAGAAAGAGAGAATGAAGAGTTAAAAGAATTGGAACCCTCTGATGAGCTGGGTTCTGAGATATTTGATTCACCTGCAACCAAAGAAGAAGAGTTTTCACAAATAACAGTGTTAGAAGTACAAGATTCCTCACGGTGAGGGTGATCACTATCAACGGTTGTAGTGGTTTTGACTTCCTTATCTAGATGAGTTTCACTATTATCTGTGTTGGAGCAAGTATCAAAAATCTTTCCTGTGGGAATCCATCTAAGACCTATTGTGTTGAAAACTTTTCCCGTGGGTTTCCACCTAAGGTAAGATCTAGGAGTTGTTTTCTTATCAGATGCAGCGGAAGACTCTTTTTTAGAAAAACTACGTCCTGAAGAGATCCACCTATTAGGTTTCCTTTTGATGTTCATCTTGTCACCGGGTTTGTTTCTATTTGGTGTCTTAGTGGATTGTGCCTTGGCATGAGAATTATCTTTCTTGAGATATTGTGAGACACATGCATCATGATTAGCTGAAAAGACACATTTTTTACATGTAGTACAGAAAAATTCAATATTCTTGTTTAAAACAGCAGCTTTAACTTTGTCACTACAGTCTTGTGGACATTGATTCTTGTTCGAAAAAGACTTAGAATTCCTAGTGTTGTTTTCTAGGGGCATAGCATTTTCTTTTGCGCAACTACTCTTAGATGCAAGCCAATCCCTAGTCTTTTGTAGAGTGTTCCTAGGTAATGGTTTACTACTACTAGCAGTGCCTTGAAATCTTGTAGAATTCATCACCCTAGATGTTGCACCTAGAATTCCGTCTTTTCGAGTCTGTGCCTTTTTCCTAGCTTCTTCTAGATAGTGATTGTTGACCATGTCGTTAGAACCGACAGATTCTTTAACTGGATTTTTGGTCACATTCCGTGTACTATTCCTAGAAATGCCAGGTGTAATCACTTTTGGTGTTTCAGCAACTGCTTTTCCTTTTTCAAAACTTTTGATAATTCTCTTTTTAATAGGCAGGGACTGTGGAGTGACTGTTTTTGATAAATCATTTTTCTCATTGACTTTTGGAGGAAACTGAGAAATAGACATTTTTGGTTTGGAAACCGGTTTGGGAACATTTGTTTTCTCCTCAGTCAATGGTTTTGCAAACTTAGTATCCACAGCCTTTCCTTTTTGACATTCCAGTTGAGCACTCAAAAGATCATTTTGCTCTTTCATGTCCTTGTAAGCACGCTCATACGACAGTTTGTCATACTTGCATTCCTCAGATTTTCGATCAAGTTGTTTAAAATAGGACACGTTTTCTTTTTCAAGTTTTGCAAGAGCATTTTCATATTTTGAAACAATTGCGGAGGTCTCAGACTGGAGTCTTTCATGATCTTCAACAGAATATGTTTGTAAGATAATGGACATGATATCGGTAGTCATAACATCTTCGAAGAGAGAATCATTGAGTTTTTCCAAAACTTTGATGTGTTCAATACTTTCATTACCTTGCTTTACCAGGGATTTATGGTCCTTGACAAAGTCACTCGTTTCTTTCAAAAGTGCTTGTTCAACATGAATTACCCTTGCACTGATGGCAGTTAACGGAGGGGCAATTTGGGTTTTAAAAAACTCTTTTGTTTCGTCATCATGACGAGTAAACCATATGTTAGTTGTAATATTGGTTTTAGACTTGACAGTCTCTTGAAGATACCCAATTCTAGTTTTAACGTCATCTAAAATGCTTCTAGTATCACTTGTGTTAAAAGGATTGTTTGAAGACATTTGTTCGATTTTCGAAAGAGATTTGGAACCTAAAACTGGTTTCGAAACTGGTTTTGAAACTAGTGTTGACACTTTGTTTGAAACACTTGGTGTGATGGAAAACTTTGACTTTTCTTTTTGATTAACAAAAGTAATTCCAGAAAGTTTGTTCCATTTGTTATAGTCAATAGGTTTGATTTCCGGACCTTTTTGTTTCATTCTTTCTCTGCTCTCCTTAGATAGTTCTAACGTTTCAAGAGAATCATGCACAATTATGGGTTTATGCAAAGGTTTTCCATTGTGCAACACATTCTGAGATTTCTGAGCTTTCTTGAGAAACGAAGAAGGGTCGTTACCAAGTGCCATTCTATTGTTAGTATGAAAACGCGGATTTACTTGATTAGAAAGCATCTTGATTGTTTGAGCAGAATGACCCGTTTTAAGAAGCAAATTTTCCAAAGTTTGGATTTTTTCATTTTTATCAAGAATTTCATCAAGAAGAGAATCTTCTCGTTTTGAAAAATCAGTAATCAACTGCTTCTTTTCTTTTTCAAGATTAGAAAACATTTCTTTTTGTTTAGAAAGTTGGTTATTTAAATCAGAAATTTCCTTGTTTAGAGATTTAATTTTCAAGTTCGAATTCACATCAAGTGTGTTATACTTGATTTGCAATTCTTTTTCTCTTAAAACAGAATCTCGATAACCAATTTCTAATTCGGACATTTTGTTTGTATGAAATTCATAGGCTTTGGCGTGCTCCTTGTAACTCTCAAGCTCAGCGGTCAATTTCTTATTCGCGACCTTAACCTCGCGATTGCCCTTACTAACTTTCTCAATTTCAATGCCACACTTATTGATTAATGATTCAAAATAAGCATGTGTTTCCTCATCAGTCTCAGTATTTTGTGCCACACAGCCTCCACTAGGATCCACATATCGAGTTTCGGAGTTCGTATTGCTACAACTCGGATTGTCCAGGTATGTATCATAAGTGGGTGCTGGCATCACAGAATTCTGTTTGTCATGAGTAAACACATCAGATATGACATTGTTATAACATGGATCAATGATTGGTACCTTAGATACTGCATTTGCGTCATAGACAGGAGGTGCGTCAGAGTCAGTGTCGTACTTAGTCTCCTGAAGATTTGCCATTAAGACGCAGTTCACATTGAGTTCCTCGAGGTCTTCCAAATCATCCACAATAGAGAAAAAATCATTTTCCTCAGCACTCAACTATATCCCTGCTTCTTGCTTCTGTGCTAACAGCATACCTTTCCGAAGAAACTCAACATTCTTCTTGTGCGGCTTAGTGGGACAGTTTCGTGCCATGTGACCCATTCCTTGACAGTTATAACACTTAACCTGATTACCCTGATTCACATTTCCATAATTCCCAACGACTGGAGCTGCAACATTCCCATTCTGATTACCCACTGCTCTATTCCCAACATTCTGTCCCATCTGATTTCCAACATTCTGACCAAACGGTCAAGTTTTATCACTCAAATCGGCCACTTGTGAATGGCCGACCGTAAGAAACTTAAAACGGTTCAGAAACGAATGCAATGAAGATCTAGAGAGTATAGGGTTTCCCCGGGTCGTTAAGTCCCAACGAGCCGTGCGAGAATAACCAAACGTAGAGTGATCGAGAGATTTGAACAGAAAAAGGGATTGTGATTATTATAACTACAGACAAAGCCTATAATTACAAAGGCTTAAATGCAAATTAAAGGGAATTAAAAAAAATATTAAAAAATATTAAATAAACGCTATCACTATTTGCAAAATGATGTTTTTGATTTTATGTTTTTATAAAACTGAATTTAAAACTACGTAACGTACAAATGAAAATGTGAAACTTAAACAATATAAATCCTAAAAATATGAAAATGACATTTTTACAAACCTAATGATAAAAGAAAATTTATAGAAAAAGAAAATTATTTTTAAAACTATTTATCTAATTATTATTAATTAAAAACTATTTTTAACTATTTAATAATAACCTAAATTACAAGAAAATATGAAATAAAGCTTGAAAAATAAAATTATGACTAGGAAAAATCTAAAATAACAAAAGAGAATTTTCAAAACTATTTTTGTATTTTTCTGAATATTTTTGTATTTTCTAGGAATTAAAAACTATTAAAAACTAATTAAATTGCTTAAAAATACAATATTAACTAAGAAAAATCTGAAAAAATATTTTTTTGGCTTTTTATATTTATCTTAACTTAAGAAAATTGAAAAATTATTTTTTTGAAACTTTTCTTAATTAATTGTATTAAAAGCTATTTTAAAAGACTTAAAAACTAATTAAAATGGAGAAAAATACTAAACTGACCTAGAAAAATCTGAAAAATTCAAGATAAGCTTAAAATAATATGAGGAATCTAGGAAAAATGGGAAAACAAGGGCTTGTGTGTAGGAAAATGAAACTGCTATGTCAAGTGCTTAGAAATAAGCACTTGAAATAAGCAAATGGAAACCAATAAGCACCAACTGTACACAGAAGCTTAAATAAGCTAAAAGAACTCTAAAGCAACTAAAAACAACAAGTCATAACCTCTGGATTGCAAGTTACAAAGATTTAATGATGTGAGCTTATGTGCAAAAACAGATGTGAGGGGCCACTTTTAAGCAGAAGAATAAGCACTTGAATAAGCTGGAAACTAAAAACTAAAAGCTGGATCCTAAGCTAGACCTGGGTGGCTATCTATGAACCAAGGCTCAGACCTAGATGAGCTAAACTAAGCTTGTGGCAGGGCCTGCAAGACCTCTGTGCAGACTCAGCTTTCACTGAGTCAGTTGCACAGGGGAGTTTATGCCCAATTGACAAGCCCATTTGAGTCTTAAACAAAATTGATAAAATTTGACAAAAATGATAATCATAAAATAGACCAGTAGAAGTTCTTAAATCCAAAGTTTCACATGATTAGGCTCAGAAATGAATCCAAGAAAATTCATCCCATTTGAGCCCAAAATGACTTTTTGCAAATTTGACTTTCTAAACAGATATGATACTTTGACTAAATTGAACTTAAAAACTGATTTAAAGGACTGAGATTAATGTTAATAGATGAAATGAACTTAATGCAAGCTAAATCTAAGTTATTTAAACACAAAACAAGATTTTGTTTTGACAAAATCTCAACAGTAAAGCTGTTAAGACAGATTTAAGTTGGATTTGACTTTGGTGGTGAGCAGATGCAAAATGAAGACAGATGTGAACTTAAATGAACTAAACAAGCATATAACAACAAGTCTAAAGCACTGAACTAACCTCTAAAACAGTTTTCATGCACAATCCAAACACCACTTTAAATACTAATCTGCAAGCACAACTGATCCAACTGCTAAACTAGCTATTGCAGTCAATCAAATTGAGTTTAATTACTCTAAGTACAGATAATTAAACATGTTTGAATAGGTTATGGCTACAAATACAGGTACAAGCAAAATATGCAAACTGATGTTAAAATGAAAATGAGCTATCCACTCACATATGTCCAATGGTATGCAGGCTAAAACCAAACCCCAAGACCACTATACTAAGCCATTTCCAACCCAAATCCAAGTCCTGCATCAACCCATTCCATTTCCAAATTGTTTGAACCAGAATTTCACCAAGTTTGACCTTTGTTGACCAGGAATGAAAATTGCTTGAAACTGAATGTAGGCTTACTAAAAACTTATAAAGAGCTTATTTAAGCTCAGTTGAATGAGAAAATAAGCTTTTGGCAGCTTTAATATAAGAACATGAATTTGAAATTCTCAACAGTAAACACAAGAACAAGAACTTTAACCAAACTTTGAAATTGATTCTTAAAACAGATTACAATGATAACATAACTTGAGTTTGAATCATAAAAACAAAAGATTACATATTTTAAACTGAACTAAGACATTTATTAAAAAAACGACATAAAGAAAAACTTTAAAACTAACTACTCCCTTCTTATTGCTTCTTCCTCTTCCTTTTATGCACCAAAAGCTTTCTCTCTCCAAAATGAGCAGTTCCCACCTGTCTTTTTGACCATTGGATGACTTGAGGAGATTATAGCCCTTTGATCATTTTTTTGGCGGGAAATGGTTTTTTAACAGCTGTGGGTTGAGTGATGGGGTTGAAGGTGCATTTAATGCCCTTTGGAGTTGTGTGGAGGTGGGGGGAACAAGTTGAGTGGGGGTTGAGTTGGAATGATGGGTGAGCTTGAGTGTTGCAGGGGTTGGCAGGGAAGAAGGTGAAAAAGGCGCCAAGGGTGTTTTTGTTTGACCAGATATTAGTAATAGGCAGGGGGTCAAATGAAGGGGTTCAAAATGCTTATGGCAGGGGTCACATGGGATTTGACAAGGGACCAAGGTTTAAAGAGTATAAATGACAAGGACCTAATGTGTAATTTCTGGAAATCAAGGGACCTAGGCTGCCAAATCTGCAAAGTTGCTCCAAGGACTAAAAGTGACAAGTTTCAATAATGCAAGGACCAAACTTGACATTTTCCAATTTCCAAGGGCCATTTTTGCCAATTTTTAAACTTGGAGGACCAAACTTGTAATTTCTCAAAACTTTTGATATTTTTCACCAAAGGACTAAATTTGACAACTTATGATTTTAAAAGGACCTTTGGTGATTTTTCTTTTGAAATTAAGTGCTCAGGGACTATTTCTGATAATTTTTGAAACTTGGGGGACTGAAACTGCCAATTATGCAAACTTAGCTCATTTTTCATCTGATTTTGAACATTTTGCATCTGAAACATATAAAATGCAATTTTGGAATATTTTCAGTATTTTGATGCATTTCTGAGCATTTTTAAACGTTTTGCAGTTCAGATTTGACCAAAAATGATGAGTATTTACACACTCATCAGTCCCCCACACTAAACTATTGCTAGTCCCTAGCAATCTTTTGAAAAAAACTTAATGGATTTGAATCTCTTTACCAAAAGCCATTACTTCTGGAGTAGCCAAATGTTTCAGTTCAAGTAAGAACCTTGGTACACTGATAACCAAATGATTTTGAGCAAATCATCAGCTTCCAACGGATTTGATTTGTCTTTACCAGAAGCCGTTTGCTTCTGGACTAGCCAACTCTTAGATAATATATCTTTGGTGAGCTGATTACCAATTATGGTTTTCCATTGCCTTTACCACAAGCCATAAACTTGCGGGCTAGCCAACTCTTCACTAATTAAAGATATGGTGAGCTGAACACCATACAATTTTGGGCAAATTGCAAGCCGTCAACGGATTTGAGATATCTTTACCAAGAGCCGTTTGCTCTTGGATTAGCCAATCCTTTTGTTTATTAGACATGGCGGACTGATAACCGTAAGCTGAGTAAGTGCAAAACACTTACTCCATAAAAAAATTTTGGCCAAAAATGGGGGAATTGGGTGATATAATACATGATAAAAATTCGTGAGAATTCCCCCCCACACTAGAAATGAATATTGCCCTCAATATTCAAAGTACCGGCGGTTATGCCGAAACATAGAACGTAAAAGGGAAATATTACGGCCATTTTTTTGTGATTTTTTTTTTTTTTTTTTGGATGAAAACTTTTATACAACAGCGGGGGGCAACTCCCCCACACTAGGGTGGGACACATGGGTGAAAACCCATGTTTAACTACTGTTTTTGATTACCGAGTCGCTAGCTTGACTCGACCCCGAATTAATTGGTTCATGGGGAAGTAAGTGGAAGAGACAATCTCCATCGGACTTTCATTCAAGATGTTTGGATAAACATTGAAGTACGTGAAAGTTCCACACCGATGAGATATATACAGACAGGCCCGGCTCACAAATGGTACATGGAAATGCCTGGGTCAAAGATAATGTCTTCATTCCCGAAGGAGTGAAGAACAGGAGAAGCTACGGGATAGGTGAAGAAGAGAAAGAAAGTCATGATAATAATCTTGACTAACTCATCATCATCAGAAGGAGAATTCATAATAGCATGAATTTCATCTTTTAAGCTCAATTGGTCTAGACATATCCCGGGTGTGTCTAGATCAAAGTAGAAGTTATCATACTCTGGCGGAGATATGATATGAGTGAGTTTATCTGAGAACTCCATGAAGGTGAATGAATCATATTCAGAATTGATATGAGTGAGTTCACTGGTGAACTCCTCCAATGTAAATGATTCATAATCGGGGAGAGAATTATGAGAATGAAAAGTGGTACTGCCACTAATCTTCTCTCCCATATTATTAAAACAGAAGGCTTTCATTTCCGGAATAGAATCATCGGAAAGAATGTCACTATCCTTAATGGGGATAGGAGATGAAATAGGTTTTTCATTGAAAGCCTCGATTTTAGAAATGAGAAGACTGACATTCAGTAATGTTGCACGAAGTGCTTCATCTTTGATTTCAGTGTCAGTAACTTCATCATTCTCTTCTTCTAAGCTAACAAGCTCAGAAGGTAAATCTTCCACATAAACGATGTCTCCACAAGATAACGAATCATTATCATTAGAATCGGAGAACATCTCAATATGATCATTGTGGAAGACAAGAGGAGAAAGAGAATTACACATATGATTAGAAGTTCCCTGTGACTCTCTTGGGATTGGGACAAGGTTCTCAACACTAGACTTTATGAATTCGTCCGATTCCTTTTCAGGAACAGTGTCAAGATGCTCGTCCCCCATGCTCAGAGAGTGAGTGGGAGCTTCGGGTGTGATAGCAGTTGTTTGAGATGGAATCTCAACTGCTGGGATATCAACTGACTGAGGGAGTTGAGAAATAATATTCTTAAAAGAAATACTCTCCTCGTCATCATCATATAGAGCTGCCTTAAGAAATTGGGAACGCCTTAGAGCTGCTTGCTCTAGGACTAATAATTCTTCCCTAGATTGCCGGGCCTCTCGTTCTTCGGCAAGCAATTCTCCCATGGTCTTTTCACCACTCACTTGATTCTTAAAGTTACGAATCATATCATCAAGTGTTTTCATTGCGGTTTCAAAATCTTGGGAGTTTTCTTGAGACAACGGCTCAGGTGGAGTTTGAACCGTATAGTGCTGTGGAGGTTGGAAATTGTCAAACCTGTAAGAGTCATGATTGTTACAAGGAAATGGATTCCCTATTTGACAATCAGAGCTGAAGTGGGGACCTCCACAGTACTCACAACAGTAAAACTGCTGAGTCTGGACTGGTGAATTATATGGATATTGGTCATAACCAAAGTTCTGAGCATCACTGGAAAACTGTTCATAGACAAACGTGTTTCCCGATTGACAATCAAATTCTAGGTGAGGACCTCCACAAAATTCACAGCGGGTATGTTGATTATATGAAGATAAGTCGGGCTGTGGTGGGTAATTGGAAAAGTTTGAGGGGTTGTTAAATGAGTTCTGATTAGGATCATAATCAAATGAATTCCTCGAACCACAAAACAAACAACTCCCGTTATGAATATCATTACCACATTGTACACACGTACACCAACGACAGGGTGAACCAAAAAGAGGCTCACCACAACCGACACAAGGAATAAACGATTTCATTTGAGAGTTATGAGAAGGAATCAGTTTATTCAAAGAATCAACAAAACCAGCATGGTGATCTGAATGACTATCAAGTCTCGAAGAACATTTTGAAAAATCAGGAGGTGGGACAAGTGGTGTGCTCTGAGAGCTAGCAATTTCCACCACTTCCGTTATGGTCTCTGGTTCTGGTTCTTGAGAAACGTGAAGATTAGGCAAGTCATTCTTGCTAGTCACCGGTCTACATTCTGCATGTTTGCTTTTAACCGTAAATCGTGAAAGTTTAGGATCAATTCTAGACGGTTTGGGCTCAGATACAATACAAGAAACATCGGGTTGTGGCGGATGGTTAGAAAAACTTGGAGAATCATCGAGAGAGTTTTTATCGGATAATTCGCACCAATAACAATATTTGCTTGCACCCATCCTTCCACATCGCTTGCATAAACAATCCGAATTCTGACAACAGAGCTGATCCTCTTCCATACGGCTTTTGCAGTGGAAACAACGATGATAATCGAACGTTGCCATGAGAATTAAACATGTAGAGGGTTAAAGAGATAGAATCAAACGACCCGGGGAAACCCTATACTCTCCAGATCTTCATTGCATTCGTTTCTGAACCGTTTTAAGTTTCTTACGGTCGGCCATTCACAAGTGGCCGATTTGAGTGATAAAACTTGACCGTTTGGGAGCGGATCAAAATTTTGGCGCCGCTGCCGGGGAGCTGTGCTAATTATCTTACGTTTAGCAGATTAGTGATTTGAATATTCACTCATTGTTCATACCATCTATATATGTTTATATTTTCTTATAAAAAATCCAAAAATACTCGTCTTTATCCTCATAATCGTTTAATTCTCTTCTTTTCCCTCTTATGTTTAATTATAATGGCGGACACGCGTACGATGTTAGAAATGCTCCAAGTACCCATCGAGGGTTACGAAGATGCTATCGTTGTACCGGAGATTCTTTCCGAGAATTTCGAGATAAACACCGGTTTAATTCAACTAATTATGTCAAATCCATTATATGGTCTCGAGAGGAACGATCCCTATGCTCACATCCGATGGTTTGATAAGCTAATTTCGACTATAAAATATAAGGATGTTCCCCGTGACACAATTAAGTTGATGTTATTCTAATTTTCTCTCGAGGGGGTAGCCCGGAATTGGCTCGATAAAGAACCCCCTCGATCGATCACTACTTGGGAGGATCTCGTTTCAAAATTTGTAAATCGTTTCTTTCCTTATTCTAAGACGGAAAATCTTAAGAACGAGATTATAAACTTCCAACAGCGTTTTGATGAAAGTTTCGGTGAGGCATGGGAAAGATTCAAAGATCTCCTACGAAAATGCCCACATCATGGTTTCTCGGAAATACTTCAGATCGATATATTCTACAACGCTTTAACGTAAACCGATCAAGATTCACTCAATACAGCCGCCGGTGGCAATATCTTGTATCGTACCCCAAGGGATATATTGACGATCATCAAGAACAAATCGAAAGTTCCGACATCAAGAAACAAACCGGTTAAGATGGCTGAGCTTACCAATGATATTCGATGCGTGAAGCAAAAACTAGAGCCCGTTGATACCGTTTCCAAAATATGTGATTATTGTGGTGGTCCCCATCCTTTTTACGATTGTCAAGCCACCGATGACGAGGTTTATAATGCTACATCAACCCAATATCACAAGACTTTCGTTTTCGATGATGATGAGGATTCCATTCAAATGAAAGAATATTATGTGAGTTTGTCGGCTACAACCAATCCCGTTTCTGAGCCTTTCATTACCGACTCTTCCCCTTCACTCACACCGGTTGAGGGAAGTGACATCCTTTTGGAAGAGGTCGATGATTCTATTTCTTCAAACATTGTTGAACCCGTTGACTCTCTCATAATGGGGGACGAGCCTCTTAGAACTATTCCAGAAATGGAATCGTCTCGTGTTGAGAACCTTGTCCTAACCCCAAGTGAGTCCGAGGTTATCCCCGGCAGCGGCACCAAAATTTTGATCCGCTCCCAAACGGTCAAGTTTTATCACTCAAATCGGCCACTTGTGAATGGCCGACCGTAAGAAACTTAAAACGGTTCAGAAACGAATGCAATGAAGATCTGGAGAGTATAGGGTTTCCCCGGGTCGTTAAGTCCCAACGAGCCGTGCGAGAATAACCAAACGTAGAGTGATCGATAGATTTGAACAGAAAAAGGGAATGTGATTATTATAACTACAGACAAAGCCTATAATTACAAAGGCTTAAATGCAAATTAAAGGGAATTAAAAAAAAATATTAAAAAAAAATATTAAATAAACGCTATCACTATTTGCAAAATGATGTTTTTGATTTTATGTTTTTATAAAACTGAATTTAAAACTACGTAACGTACAAATGAAAATGTGAAACTTAAACAATATAAATCCTAAAAATATGAAAATGACATTTTTACAAACCTAATGATAAAAGAAAATTTATAGAAAAATAAAATTATTTTTAAAACTATTTATCTAATTATTATTAATTAAAAACTATTTTTAACTATTTAATAATAACCTAAATTACAAGAAAATATGAAATAAAGCTTGAAAAATAAAATTATGACTAGGAAAAATCTAAAATAACAAAAGAGAATTTTCAAAACTATTTTTGTATTTTTCTGAATATTTTTGTATTTTCTAGGAATTAAAAACTATTAAAAACTAATTAAATTGCTTAAAAATACAAAATTAACTAAGAAAAATCTGAAAAAATATTTTTTTGGCTTTTTATATTTATCTTAACTTAAGAAAATTGAAAAATTATTTTTTTGAAACTTTTCTTAATTAATTGTATTAAAAGCTATTTAAAAAGACTTAAAAACTAATTAAAATGGAGAAAAATACTAAACTGACCTAGAAAAATCTGAAAAATTCAAGATAAGCTTAAAATAATATGAGGAATCTAGGAAAAATGGAAAAACAAGGGCTTGTGTGTAGGAAAATGAAACTGCTATGTCAAGTGCTTAGAAATAAGCACTTGAAATAAGCAAATGGAAACCAATAAGCACCAACTGTACACAGAAGCTTAAATAAGCTAAAAGAACTCTAAAGCAACTAAAAACAACAAGTCATAACCTCTGGATTGCAAGTTACAAAGATTTAATGATGTGAGCTTATGTGCAAAAACAGATGTGAGGGGCCACTTTTAAGCAGAAGAATAAGCACTTGAATAAGCTGGAAACTAAAACTAAAAGTGGATCCTAAGCTAGACCTGGGTGGCTATCTATGAACCAAGGCTCAGACCTAGATGAGCTAAACTAAGCTTGTGGCAGGGTTCTGCAAGACCTCTGTATGCACTCAGCTTTCACTCGAGTCAGTTGCACAGGGGAGTTTATGCCCAATTGACAAGCCCATTTGAGTCTTAAACAAAATTGATAAAATTTGACAAAAATGATAATCATAAAATAGACCAGTAGAAGTTCTTAAATCCAAAGTTTCACATGATTAGGCTCAGAAATGAATCCAAGAAAATTCATCCCATTTGAGCCCAAAATGACTTTTTGCAAATTTGACTTTCTAAACAGATATGATACTTTGACTAAATTGAACTTAAAAACTGATTTAAAGGACTGAGATTAATGTTAATAGATGAAATGAACTTAATGCAAGCTAAATCTAAGTTATTTAAACACAAAACAAGATTTTGTTTTGACAAAATCTCAACAGTAAAGCTGTTAAGACAGATTTAAGTTGGATTTGACTTTGGTGGTGAGCAGATGCAAAATGAAGACAGATGTGAACTTAAATGAACTAAACAAGCATATAACAACAAGTCTAAAGCACTGAACTAACCTCTAAAACAGTTTTCATGCACAATCCAAACACCACTTTAAATACTAATCTGCAAGCACAACTGATCCAACTGCTAAACTAGCTATTGCAGTCAATCAAATTGAGTTTAATTACTCTAAGTACAGATAATTAAACATGTTTGAACAGGTTATGGCTACAAATACAGGTACAAGCAAAATATGCAAACTGATGTTAAAATGAAAATGAGCTATCCACTCACATATGTCCAGCTGGTATGCAGGCTAAAACCAAACCCCAAGACCACTATACTAAGCCATTTCCAACCCAAATCCAAGTCCTGCATCAACCCATTCCATTTCCAAACTGTTTGAACCAGAATTTCACCAAGTTTGACCTTTGTTGACCAGGAATGAAAATTGCTTGAAACTGAATGTAGGCTTACTAAAAACTTATAAAGAGCTTAATTAAGCTCAGTTGAATGAGAAAATAAGCTTTTGGCAGCTTTAATATAAGAACATGAATTTGAAATTCTCAACAGTAAACACAAGAACAAGAACTTTAACCAAACTTTGAAATTGATTCTTAAAACAGATTACAATGATAACATAACTTGAGTTTGAATCATAAAAACAAAAGATTACATATTTTAAACTGAACTAAGACATTTATTAAAAAAAACGACATAAAGAAAAACTTTAAAACTAACTACTCCCCTTCTTATTGCTTCTTCCTCTTCCTTTTATGCACCAAAAGCTTTCTCTCTCCAAAATGAGCAGTTCCCACCTGTCTTTTTGACCATTGGATGACTTGAGGAAATTATAGCCCTTTGATCATTTTTTTGGCGGGAAATGGTTTTTTAACAGCTGTGGGTTGAGTGATGGGGTTGAAGGTGCATTTAATGCCCTTTGGAGTTGTGTGGAGGTGGGGGGAACAAGTTGAGTGGGGGTTGAGTTGGAATGATGGGTGAGCTTGAGTGTTGCAGGGGTTGGCAGGGAAGAAGGTGAAAAAGGCGCCAAGGGTGTTTTTGTTTGACCAGATATTAGTAATAGGCAGGGGGTCAAATGAAGGGGTTCAAAATGCTTATGGCAGGGGTCACATGGGATTTGACAAGGGACCAAGGTTTAAAGAGTATAAATGACAAGGACCTAATGTGTAATTTCTGGAAATCAAGGGACCTAGGCTGCCAAATCTGCAAAGTTGCTCCAAGGACTAAAAGTGACAAGTTTCAATAATGTAAGGACCAAACTTGACATTTTCCAATTTCCAAGGGCCATTTTTGCCAATTTTTAAACTTGGAGGACCAAACTTGTAATTTCTCAAAACTTTTGATATTTTTCACCAAAGGACTAAATTTGACAACTTATGATTTTAAAAGGACCTTTGGTGATTTTTCTTTTGAAATTAAGTGCTCAGGGACTATTTCTGACAATTTTTGAAACTTGGGGACTGAAACTGCCAATTATGCAAACTTAGCTCATTTTTCATCTGATTTTGAACATTTTGAATCTGAAACATATAAAATGCAATTTTGGAATATTTTCAGTATTTTGATGCATTTCTGAGCATTTTTAAACGTTTTGCAGTTCAGATTTGACCAAAAATGATGAGTATTTACACACTCATCAGTCAGTTTCAGGATCAGTGATTCCTAGTTCCTGGTATTGTTGATCTGGATAGAATTATTGTTGTGGTTGTGGAATGTATTGCTGCAAGTTGTTGTTGTTGGAAGATGATGAAGCTTGTTGTTGTGTATTCACTGAAGGTTGAGTCTTTGCAATAAGTGCCAATGGATCATGAGTCTTTGCCAATCTTTCTTTCCTGACTTCATTGACTTCAGCTTGGTTTTGTTTCAGAAAATCATTTAGTTGATCAAAGTTCACCTGATGAAGGTCTTTTGTTTGGTTGACAATAGTGACATATCGTCCCCATTCTTTTGGAAGATTATTCAGGAACTTGATGTTTTGAACGATTGTTCTGGGTGCCAACTTGTTTCCGATAAGCTCATTCATCAAAGTGCAAAACCTTCCATAGTAGGATTCAATGGATTCTCCTGGTGTAGATGTAAACTTTTCCCATTCAGTTAGCAGCTTGTTCTCCATGTCTTGTTTACCAATTTCTGTTCCATAACATAGTCGCCTAACACGTTCCCACATATCGAAAGCAGTTTCACAACTGTCTACAGCAGCAAAAATGTCTATTGGTAAACCCAGTTGGACAATATGAATTGCCATGTCATCTGCATCGACTTGTTTCTGATCCTCTTCAGTGTATTCTGATTCAGTTTGAAGATGAGAGGATGGTGGGATGGGAGGTGTTGCATCAGCATTTCCAGGGACATGGACTTGTCGAGGCTTGAAGGGTCCATCCTGAATGGATTTAATCATGAGTTTCCCATTAGGTTTGGTCTTGATGTAGCGAAGCATTCGACTTGTCCATTGAAGATAACCACCTTTTGCCAACATAGGAGGACGGTTTTCGGCACCGGCTGCATGAATGTCTTGTTGAGTTGCCATTGATGAAGGTATGTTCAGATAAAGTTGATGTAGGATCGATTCAACGATAAAGGAGTTGTGGTTGATGAAGATTAAGCTCGGTTGAGGTGTATCTGAAAGTCGTACTCGTAACTTGGTTCTAAAAAAATTTTCGCCCAAAATTTGAAATTCACTATAAAAATGAATTCTAAGGTCGTATGAAAAATTTGAGTTATGACAATTTTGACGCCAAATTTGACCCGAAAAATTTGAATTTAAGCCCAAAAATTTGAATTTTTGACCAAAATTTTCACAGTTAAACCAAAATTTGAATCTCGCGTAAAAATTGAACGTTTAGTATCCTCAAAAATTTAAATTTTACTCAAGTTTTCCCGCCAAAAAACAGAAAGTTTATGCGTAGAAAGAGCTTAGGCGTAGAAACAGAAAGTTAGGCGTAGAAAGAGCTTAGGCGTAGAAACAGAAAGTTACGAGTAGGAAATGGTTACGAGTAGGATCTTATGCGTAGGAAGCTTAGGCGTAGAGAACAGAAGTTACGAGTAGAGTTGGTTACGAGTAGGATGGCTTAGGCGTAGGATC
>OU343219.1:115564319-115663194 GCA_910596185.1 Chrysanthemum makinoi
TTATCGTAGAGGAGTGATTTCTCCCTTGAAGATGGCTCCGTACGCTCCTTTAGACCTGCCTTTGGCTTCTTCCCACGTTCTTTGGTTGTGGCGTGTGAAATGGGATGATTTGAAATGCTAGAAATCGTGGAGTATTTATAGGCCGGATCTGGGTTACGGTGTAAATAATAGAATAGTTACGCCGTAATCTTCTATTTCTTCGTAATTTGCACAAGATCTGGTGGTTACGGCGTAACCTTATAAGTAGTTACGCCGTATCTTCAATATTTCTTGGTTATGCCAGAGTTTATTCAAGAGTTCACGTAGTTATCGTGATTGTGCAACCTCATTTGACCTAATATAGTTACGTCGTAGTCCTTTGGGAGAGTTACGCCGTAATCTTCTGATGAGTTGGCTTTCTGAGTCACGCTTTAGTTACGGCGTAATGTGAGAGAAGAGTTACGCCATAACTTCTTCAAAGTGAGCATACTCTGATAAATCTTTGATAATTCTCCAATTCCGCGTCTCTTTAGCTCCAATGCTCGTAATTTACCTGAAAGTGGAAAACAAGCGTAAATCCATATAAATGATATAAATTACAAGCATTATCGGGAGAAATTGACACTTAATATTCAGGATTATTTGATGTTATCATGCCCATAAGTAATCTGGTAATTGAGCGTTGATCAACATCGTTCTTATAGCTTCCACTAACGTCCTGTTGCGTCTTTCAACCACTATATTATGTTCTGGACTTCTTGCAATGGATGTTTGGTGTTCAATTCCCACCTTCTCATAATAGGTACAAAGAGTTTGATTCATGAATTTAGTTCCTCTGTCTATTCTGACTTTTCTGACTGTGTTACGAAGCTAAACTTGAATTTTCGTAAGAAAGGTGATGATCATCAAAGGAGCTTGATCTTTACTTCTTAGAAAATAAACCCAAGTCTATCTGGAGTAGTCATCAACTATTACAAGAATGTAGCGTTTGCCGTTTATCATCGGCACACGCATTGGGCCACACAAATCCATGTGAAGAAGGTGAAGTACGTGTTCAGTACTGTGTTCTGTCTTTGACGGGAAATGTGCATGAGTGATTTTTCCTTGTTCACATGCTAGACATAAGTGGTCTGTAGCATAACAAAATCTTGGAAGGCCTTCGACTATCTTGTGTGGTGCGAGATCAATCATGGTTTTGAAGTTCAAATGAGAAAGTTGTTTGTGCCATAAACATGATTTTGTTGAAGTGGCTTTAGAGAGTGATTCGTTTGGAATAGTATATTTAATAATATCAAATACACGATAAACGAGCGAATCGACAAGTCAACCCTTTAGGAAAAAGGTCAATACATAAAACTCCTAAATACGATATATGATACCGGGCAAGTGATACCCGGGTAGTTTCCCAACGAGGTGTGAATCAAGGATGTCGTTTGAGGTTTGGTATTAAAATACTTGAAATTTAGGTTTTCACATTTTTTGTTTGTTTTCTAGGTTTTTATTAAGACACGGGAATTTAAATAAGGCAAGAAACGAAATCAAATACTAAATAAGAAACTAAGAAGCATATAAACTAAGAAAACAATGCACAATTAAGTCCTAAAATTAAACTAAAATGAGCTTAAGGGAACATAACGAGCCCGGAAAAACCAAATTTTTAATTTTTAACCCTACGAGAGCAATTTTATTTTTCACAAGTCCTAAATGACTAAAAATAATTTTAGAAAAAATTTGGATATTTTTTGACTTTTATTTTATTTTTTGTGATTTAAAAACACTTTTACTCTAGAAAAATTGTAAAAATACTAAATTATTTCGGAAAGTTATAAAAAAAATTAGCAAAAGTACTTAAAGTACTAAGGAAGCTAGGAAAAATAAAAAGAAAGAACCAGCTTATGTAAATAAGTTGGTAAGCTAAATAAGTAAATAAGCAAAATAGTCTAAAAGCGTGTTAAATAATTAATTGTGCAAGGTTTAAGCGTAAGTCCCTAAGCTAATGGTTAAGGGTGTGTGTGGTGAGGTGTGAAACTTGTTGAGGTCAGGGGTTCGAGCTTGCTTACCCGACTTCTTTATTTTATTTTATTTTTTGAAATTTTCTTTTTGAAACTTTTTATAAAATTTGAAAATAAAGAGGTTTGTAAAAACAAAGATTTTGAAAACTTGAATTAAGCTAGGAAATAAGCTGTAAAGGAAGATAAGCACAGCAACTTTATCAAATGACTTAAAAGCTTTTACAATAAAACCAACTTTAGTAACTTCTAAAAAAAACTGGAAATAAGCAACTTTTGGAAAATCAAACTTTATAAAACCCACAAAATAAGCTAAAAAAGGGCAACAGTAGCACTAACTTAAGGTTAGTGCTGCAAACCTCTATAAGCAAGAAATACTAAGAAATAACCTCTATAAACTTACACTAAGCTATTGCTTTAACTGATTCCAAAAAAGCCCTGAGTGGGCTACTTTGAGCCACCCAAAAAGCTATCAAATCTAAAAGCTAGGTCGAATAAGCTAAAAGCAGATAAAAATAAGCTACCAAAGATCTTAAAAAATGAATTTGAGACATTTTGGACTTATTTTGACCTTAGAAATAAGCTAGTGAATACTCACACTTAGACTAATATTTGAAAGCTTAAACGACTTAAAAAATACTGAACATCTACTTGCAGACCTAAAATAAGCTACTTAAAAGCTCAAAGCCTAAAATAAGCTCAAAAATATTGAGCTCACCAACAAAAGAACTCATAAAACAAATTTTGGACAATTTTGGGCTTTATTTGATGCTTAAATATAAGTTGTGAAGACAGCTACTCCGAAACTTTCTTTTGGCTTTTTGGACTTTTGACAAAACTTGTAAAAACAGATTTAAGACACCAACTCTATTTGACACTTAACTAGAACAATGAAACAAGTCATCTATAAGACTTATGTGGACACAAAATTAACAACCAAAAAGACCTTTAGACATGTTTTTCATAATAAACTTATTAAGACAGATTTGAAACTTGAATTTTTGAAAACGATCTGCATACAACGCGCGTTCGGGGTCAAAGGAACTTCCTTTTCGTCGAGCAAGTTTTTCAACACCCTCGGCAGGGAACCTAATCGTTGTAGTGTAGTATTAGGGTAAGCCTCAGGAATTGATATCGTTCTCTAGGGGAATAGGAATGCTAGCGAGAAATTACTATGCTAAGGTTGGGGTTGAGGAAGATTATTTTATTTATCTTTTTTATATTTTTTAGAAAAGTGAAATTACGAATCTCGGGGTATTGGATTTGGGGGTTGGTATTTCTACCGATTACTCTACTTATCTAATTATCTAAGCTAAGGTGAGTGTAGTCTATGTCTATTGTTGTGTGCTCTTATGATGATTAAAAATGTGTTTACCTCGATACTATTACTCCCTAGTTATCTCCTATTGATGGTTGAATTGTCAAGTCCTTATTCTTAACGTGTTGTATCTTCTAAGGTTAGTAGGATATGTGTTTTCCCTAACTCTGTGAGACTACCTTAAGGTTATTGCCAATCTCTAGGATTCATAAACTAACTCTAAGGTTATCTTTGGATGTTTAGACTACAATAACTCTAGGTGATTATAAACTAATGTTCACAAAGATTACTCAAGCATTAAAAACACAACGAATGACCTACTAGGTCAATCAAAATTAAGATAAGAGACAACCAATCAATATTCAATACCTAGGTTTCATAGATCTAAGCAAACACACAAGTAAATTAGCGGGACATGGAAAACATGCAAGCATACACACAAACAATTGAAGACATAATTGAATTAATGAAGTAAATCACTTATCTTGTTGTAAAGTAGGGTATGGAACCTTAAGTGTTAGCCTTGATTATTTTTATTAGAAGTGATGGTCATTCACGATTAGGAACTTTGTAATGTGTGTTAGATATCGTGATAGAATAGTCAACGGGCTCGTGGATTGGGCTAAGCTAATTGGGCATTAGTTATGTTAAGCTAGCCTTGTCTAGTTCGTGAAACCCAAGCCCAATCCAAGTCCATCTCAAGGCCCATGGCCAAGCCTTAGGGCATCATCTCTCTTACTATAAATACCCCTCAAGTATGTCATTTGAGGGGTGTGCTTGAGTGTGTGTGTGTGTGTGTTTTCCTTTGAAGCAATATATAACATATTATTGTCTTCATCTTTCTTCTCTCTACCTCTCTAAACATACATACGAATATACATCAAGTCACCATATCTTATCTTAATCTTTCTTCTTGTTTCCTACGCATAGTGTTGGTTTAACGTGTTTGTGTTGGGTTTGCTTAACGAAATGATAAGGTATATGTGATAAAGGGGTATAACAATAAGGTCACCAAGTTCTTATCTTAATCTTTCTTTGCTTCATATATACGCATATCATCTGTGTTCATAACGTGGGTATTTGATAAGGTTGGTATATCTTGGTCTTTACAATTGGTATCAATCGCCTAACAATGGTTTAGGAGTGTTTGTGTTTGGTTTGAAGGTGTTACGCGTAAAAGGCTCTCGTTATACGTTTTTGTCAAGCTTAAAGCTTTAATTTTTGCACTTAAAAATTCAAGATTCTTGTGGTTTAAGGTTTATTTGGTGCTAAAGTTTCAGTTTTTTGCAAAAGTTAAGTAGCTTTACGTGTTTTTCTTCATTTTTAAGCTCGTATTTGGGTTTTGGTCATTTCTACTCGTAACTTTTCTAGGCACTTTGGGTGAAAAAGGTCAACATTTTGGGTTATTCGAGTGTTTTTAAGGCTATCTGGGCAAAAGAAATCATTTGAATCGTTGGAAATTTCTTACAGTAGAAGTCAAAAGTCAAAACCCTAGTTTTCTACTCATAACTTTTTGGTGAAGAATCTTCGTGCTATAGCTGTTACTCAGTGCTTCCCTCACTTGGATAAGTGTGTGGAACACTTCGACTTGTGGATATCTCTTACTGTGACGGTGTAAAGGATTTTTGGTTCTTAACCATAGTTTCGCATAAGCTAAAAGCTTACGGTAACTCACGCATAACTTCAAAATTACGCGTAAGGTTTACGAGTAACCTTTTGTCTACGCATAAGCTTAAGGTTACGCGTAAGATACTTTCTACGCATAAGGTTTCTACGCATAAGGTTTCTCGCCTAAGGTTTCTACGCTTAAGGTTCACGCAAGGTTTCTACGTAAGGTTTCTACGGCTTAAGGTTTCTACACATAAGGTTTCTACGCATAAGCTTCCTACGCATAAGATCCTACGCATAAGCACCGGATCTCACGCCTAAGCCTCGTATACTCGTAACTTCGTGTTTCTACGCCTAAGCTCTTCATTTTTCAAAAAAAAAAAAAAATGTCGTTTGAGGTTTGGTATTAAAATACTTGAAATTTAGGTTTTCACGTTTTTTGTTTGTTTTCTAGGTTTTTATTAAGACACGGGAATTTAAATAAGGCAAAAAGCGAAATCAAATACTAAATAAGAAACTAAGAAGCATATAAACTAAGAAAACAATGCACAATTAAGTCCTAAAGCGAATTAAACTAAAAATGAGCTTATCCGGGAACATAACTTGAGCCGGAAAAACCAAATTTTTAATTTTTAACCCTACGAGAGCAATTTTATTTTTCACAAGTCCTAAATGACTAAAAATAATTTTAGAAAAAAGCTAGATATTTTTTTGACTTTTATTTTATTTTTTATGATTTAAAAACACTTTTACTCTAGAAAAATTGTAAAAATACTAAATTATTTCGGAAAGTTATAAAAAAAATTAGCAAAAGTACTTAAAGTACTAAGGAAGCTAGGAAAAATAAAAAGAAAGAACCGACTTATGTAAATAAGTTGGTAAGCTAAATAAGTAAATAAGCAAAATAGTCTAAAGCGTGTTAAATAATTAATTGTGCAAGGTTTAAGCGTAAGTCCCTAAAGGCTAATGGTTAAGGGTGTGTGTGGTGAGGTGTGAAACTTGTTGAGGTCAGGGGTTCGAGCTTGCTTACCCCGACTTCTTTTATTTATTTTATTTTTGAAATTTTCTTTTTGAAACTTTTTTATAAGCTGAAAATAAAGAGGTTTGTAAAAACAAAGATTTTGAAAACTTGAATTAAGCTAGGAAATAAGCTGTAAAGGAGGTGATAAGCCAAGCTTTATCAAATGACTTAAAAGCTTTTACAATAAAACCAACTTTAGTAACTTCTAAAAAAGCTGGAAATAAGCAACTTTTGGAAAATCAAACTTTATAAAACCCACAAAATAAGCTAAAAAAGGGCAACAGTAGCACTAACTTAAGGTTAGTGCTGCAAACCTCTATAAGCAAGAAATACTAAGAAATAACCTCTATAAACTTACACTAAGCTATTGCTTTACTGATTCCAAAAAACGAGTGGGCTAATTTGAGCCACCCAAAAAGCTATCAAATCTAAAAGCTAGGTCTGAATAAGCTAAAACAGATAAAAATAAGCTACCAAAGATCTTAAAAAATGAATTTGAGACATTTTGGACTTATTTTGACCTTAGAAATAAGCTAGTGAATACTCACACTTAGACTAATATTTGAAAGCTTAAGCGACTTAAAAAGACGAACATCTACTTGCAGACCTAAAATAAGCTACTTAAAAAGCTCAAAGCCTAAAATAAGCTCAAAAATATTGAGCTCACCAACAAAAGAACTCATAAAACAAATTTTGGACAATTTTGGGCTTTATTTGATGCTTAAATATAAGTTGTGAAGACAGCTACTCCGAAACTTTCTTTTGGCTTTTTGGACTTTTGACAAAACTTGTAAAAACAGATTTAAGACACCAACTCTATTTGACACTTAACTAGAACAATGAAACAAGTCATCTATAAGACTTATGTGGACACAAAATTAACAACCAAAAAGACCTTTAGACATGTTTTTCATAATAAACTTATTAAGACAGATTTGAAACTTGAATTTTTGAAAACTGATACGCGTACAACGCGCGTTCGGGTCAAAGGAACTTCCTTTTCGTCGAGCAAGTTTTTCAACACCCTAGGCAGTGAACCTAATCGTTGTAGTGTAGTATTAGGGTAAGCCTCGGGAATTGATATCGTTCTCTAGGGGAATAGGAATGCTAGTGAGAAATTACTATGCTAAGGTTGGGGTTGAGGAAGATTATTTTTTATCTTTTTATATTTTTTTAGAAAAGTGAAATTACGAATCTCGAGGTATTGGATTTGGGGGTTGGTATTTCTACCGATTACTCTACTTATCTAATTATCTAAGCTAAGGTGAGTGTAGTCTATGTCTATTGTTGTGTGCTCTTATGATGATTAAAAATGTGTTTACCTCGATACTATTACTCCCTAGTTATCTCCTATTGATGGTTGAATTGTCAAGTCCTTATTCTTAACGTGTTGTGTCTTCTAAGGTCGTAGGATATGCGTTTTTCCCTAACTCTGTGAGACTACCTTAAGGTTATTGCCTACGAAATCTCTAGGATTCATAAACTAACTCTAAGGTTATCTTTGGATGTTTAGACTACAATAACTCTAGGTGATTATAAACTAATGTTCACAAAGATTACTCAAGCATTAAAAACACAACGAATGACCTACTAGGTCAATCAAAATTAAGATAAGAGACAACCAATCAATATTCAATACCTAGGTTTCATAGATCTAAGCAAACACACAAGTAAATTAGCCGGACATGGAAAACATACAAGCATACACACAAACAATTGAAGACATAATTGAATTAATGAAGTAAATCACTTATCTTGTTGTAAAGTAGGGTATGGAACCTTAAGTGTTAGCCTTGATTATTTTTATTAGAAGTGATGGTCATTCACGATTAGGAACTTTGTAATGTGTGTTAGATATCGTGATAGAATAGTCAACGGGCTCGTGGATTGGGCTAAGCTAATTGGGCATAAGTTATGTTAAGCTAGCCTTGTCTAGTTCGTGAAACCCAAGCCCAATCCAAGTCCATCTCAAGGCCCATGGCCAAGCCTTAGGGCATCATCTCTCTTACTATAAATACCCCTCAAGTATGTCATTTGAGGGGTGTGCTTGAGTGTGTGTGTGTGTGTGTTTTCCTTTGAAGCAATATATAACATATTATTGTCTTCATCTTTCTTCTCTCTACCTCTCTAAACATACATACGAATATACATCAAGTCACCATCTCTTCTCTTAATCTTTCTTCTTGTTTCCTACGCATAGTGTTGGTTTAACGTGTTTGTGTTGGGTTTGCTTAACGAAATGATAAGGTATATGTGATAAAGGGGTATAACAATAAGGTCACCAAGTTCTTATCTTAATCTTTCTTTGCTTCATATATACGCATATCATCCTGTTCATAACGTGGGTATTTGATAAGGTTGGTATATCTTGGTCTTTACAATTGGTATCAATCGCCTAACAATGGTTTAGGAGTGTTTGTGTTTGGTTTGAAGGTGTTACGCGTAAAGGCTCTCGTTATACGTTTTTGTCAAGCTTAAAGCTTTAATTTTTGCACTTAAAAATTCAAGATTCTTGTGGTTTAAGGTTTATTTGGTGCTAAAGTTTCAGTTTTTGCAAAAGTTCGTAGCTTTACGTGTTTTTCTTCATTTTAAGCTCGTATTTGGTTTTGGTCATTTCTACTTGTAACTTTTCTAGGCACTTTGGGTGAAAAAGGTCAACATTTTTGGGTTATTCGAGTGTTTTAAGGCTATCTGGGCAAAGAAATCATTTGAATCGTTGGAAATTTCTTACGAGTAGAAGTCAAAAGGTCAAAACCCTAGTTTTCTACTCATAACTTTTTGGTGAAGAATCTTCGTGCTATAACTGTTACTCAGTGCTTCCCTCACTTGGATAAGTGTGTGGAACACTTTGACTTGTGGATATCTCTTACGCTGTGACAGTGTAAAGGATTTTTGGTTCTTAACCATAGTTTACGCATAAGCTAAAAGCTTACGAGTAACTCTACGCATAACTTCAAAATTACGCGTAAGGTTTACGAGTAACTTTTTGTCTACGCATAAGCTTAAGGTTACGCGTAAGATACTTTCTACGCATAAGGTTTCTACGCATAAGGTTTCTACGCCTAAGGTTTCTACGCTTAAGGTTCCTACGCTTAAGGTTTCTACGCTTAAGGTTTCTACGCTTAAGGTTTCTACGCATAAGGTTTCTACGCCTAAGCTTCCTACGCATAAGATCCTACGCATAAGCACCAGATCCTACGCCTAAGCCTCGTCTACTCGTAACTTCGTGTTTCTACGCCTAAGCTCTTCATTTTTCAAAAAAAAAAAAAAAAAAAAGGATGTCGTTTGAGGTTTGGTATTAAAATACTTGAAATTTAGGTTTTCACGTTTTTTGTTTGTTTTCTAGGTTTTTATTAAGACACGGGAATTTAAATAAGGCAAGAAACGAAATCAAATACTAAATAAGAAACTAAGAAGCATATAAACTAAGAAAACAATGCACAATTAAGTCCTAAAGCGAATTAAACTAAAAATGAGCTTAACCGGGAACATAACGAGCCCGGAAAAACCAAATTTTTAATTTTTAACCCTACGAGAGCAATTTTATTTTTCACAAGTCCTAAATGACTAAAAATAATTTTAGAAAAAAGCTGGATATTTTTTTGACTTTTATTTTATTTTTTGTGATTTAAAAACACTTTTACTCTAGAAAAATTGTAAAAAATACTAAATTATTTCGGAAAGTTATAAAAAAATTTAGCAAAAGTACTTAAAGTACTAAGGAAGCTAGGAAAAATAAAAAGAAAGAACCAGCTTATGTAAATAAGTTGGTAAGCTAAATAAGTAAATAAGCAAAATAGTCTAAAAGCTCGTGTCAAATAATTAATTGTGCAAGGTTTAAACGTAAGTCCCTAAGGCGCTAATGGTTAAGGGTGTGTGTGGTGAGGTGTGAAACTTGTTGAGGTCAGGGGTTCGAGCTTGCTTACCCTGACTTCTTTATTTTATTTTATTTTTTGAAATTTCTTTTGAAACTTTTTATAAATGAAAATAAAGAGGTTTGTAAAAACAAAGATTTTGAAAACTTGAATTAAGCTAGGAAATAAGTCGTAAGGAGTGATAAGCACACTTTATCAAATGATTAAAAGCTTTTACAATAAAACCAACTTTAGTAACTTCTAAAAAAAACTGGAAATAAGCAACTTTTGGAAAATCAAACTTTATAAAACCCACAAAATAAGCTAAAAAAGGGCAACAGTAGCACTAACTTAAGGTTAGTGCTGCAAACCTCTATAAGCAAGAAATACTAAGAAATAACCTCTATAAACTTACACTAAGCTATTGCTTTAACTGATTCCAAAAGCTGAGTGGGCTACTTTGAGCCACCCAAAAAGCTATCGAATCTAAAAGCTAGGTCTGAATAAGCTAAAACAGATAAAAATAAGCTACCAAAGATCTTAAAAAATGAATTTGAGACATTTTGGACTTATTTTGACCTTAGAAATAAGCTAGTGAATACTCACACTTAGACTAATATTTGAAAGCTTAAACGACTTAAAAAAAGAGAACATCTACTTGCAGACCTAAAAATAAGCTACTTAAAAAGCTCAAAAGCCTAAAATAAGCTCAAAAATATTGAGCTCACCAACAAAAGAACTCATAAAACAAATTTTGGACAATTTTGGGCTTTATTTGATGCTTAAATATAAGTTGTGAAGACAGCTACTCCGAAACTTTCTTTTGGCGTTTTGGACTTTTGACAAAACTTGTAAAAACAGATTTAAGACACCAACTCTATTTGACACTTAACTAGAACAATGAAACAAGTCATCTATAAGACTTATGTGGACACAAAATTAACAACCAAAAAGACCTTTAGACATGTTTTTCATAATAAACTTATTAAGACAGATTTGAAACTTGAATTTTTGAAAACTGATACGCGTACAACGCGCGTTCGGGGTCAAAGGAACTTCCTTTTCGCCGAGCAAGTTTTTCAACACCCTAGGCAGTGAACCTAATCGTTGTAGTGTAGTATTAGGGTAAGCCTCAGGAATTGATATCGTTCTCTAGGGGAATAGGAATGCTAGCGAGAAATTACTATGCTAAGGTTGGGGTTGAGGAAGATTATTTTATTTATCTTTTTATATTTTTAGAAAAGTGAAATTACGAATCTCGAGGTATTGGATTTGGGGGTTGGTATTTCTACCGATTACTCTACTTATCTAATTATCTAAGCTAAGGTGAGTGTAGTCTATGTCTATTGTTGTGTGCTCTTATGATGATTAAAAATGTGTTTACCTCGATACTATTACTCCCTAGTTATCTCCTATTGATGGTTGAATTGTCAAGTCCTTATTCTTAACGTGTTGTGTCTTCTAAGGTCGTAGGATATGCGTTTTTCCCTAACTCTGTGAGTCTACCTTAAAGTTATTGCCTACCAAATCTCTAGGATTCATAAACTAACTCTAAGGTTATCTTTGGATGTTTAGACTACAATAACTCTAGGTGATTATAAGCTAATGTTCACAAAGATTACTCAAGCATTAAAAACACAACGAATGACCTACTAGGTCAATCAAAATTAAGATAAGAGACAACCAATCAATATTCAATACCTAGGTTTCATAGATCTAAGCAAACACACAAGTAAATTAGCCGGACATGGAAAACATACAAGCATACACACAAACAATTGAAGACATAATTGAATTAATGAAGTAAATCACTTATCTTGTTGTAAAGTAGGGTATGGAACCTTAAGTGTTAGCCTTGATTATTTTTATTAGAAGTGATGGTCATTCACGATTAGGAACTTTGTAATGTGTGTTAGATATCGTGATAGAATAGTCAACGGGCTCGTGGATTGGGCTAAGCTAATTGGGCATTAGTTATGTTAAGCTAGCCTTGTCTAGTTCGTGAAACCCAAGCCCAATCCAAGTCCATCTCAAGGCCCATGGCCAAGCCTTAGGGCATCATCTCTTTACTATAAATACCCTCAAGTATGTCATTTGAGGGGTGTGCTTGAGTGTGTGTGTGTGTGTTT
Source organism: Chrysanthemum makinoi (assembly GCA_910596185.1). Classification (NCBI taxonomy): domain Eukaryota; kingdom Viridiplantae; phylum Streptophyta; class Magnoliopsida; order Asterales; family Asteraceae; genus Chrysanthemum; species Chrysanthemum makinoi. The sequence goes on from OU343219.1 coordinate 115,576,238, forward strand.
TCCTTTGAAGCAATATATAACATATTATTGTCTTCATCTTTCTTCTCTCTACCTCTCTAAACATACATACGAATATACATCAAGTCACCATCTCTTCTCTTAATCTTTCTTCTTGTTTCCTACGCATAGTGTTGGTTTAACGTGTTTGTGTTGGGTTTGCTTAACGAAATGATAAGGTATATGTGATAAAGGGGTATAACAATAAGGTCACCAAGTTCTTATCTTAATCTTTCTTTGCTTCATATATACGCATATCATCTGTGTTCATAACGTGGGTATTTGATAAGGTTGGTATATCTTGGTCTTTACAATTGGTATCAATCGCCTAACAATGGTTTAGGAGTGTTTGTGTTTGGTTTGAAGGTGTTACGCGTAAAAGGCTCTCGTTATACGTTTTTGTCAAGCTTAAAGCTTTAATTTTTGCACTTAAAAATTCAAGATTCTTGTGGTTTAAGGTTTATTTGGTGCTAAAGTTTCAGTTTTTTGCAAAAAGTTCGAAGCTTTACGTGTTTTTCTTCATTTTAAGCTCGTATTTGGGTTTTGGTCATTTCTACTCGTAACTTTTCTAGGCACTTTGGGTGAAAAAGGTCAACATTTTTGGGTTATTCGAGTGTTTTAAGGCTATCTGTGCAAAAGAAATCATTTGAATCGTTGGAAATTTCTTACGAGTAGAAGTCAAAAAGTCAAAACCCTAGTTTTCTACTCATAACTTTTTGGTGAAGAATCTTCGTGCTATAAGCGTTACTCGCTTCCCTCACTTGGATAAGTGTGTGGAACACTTCGACTTGTGGATATCTCTTACTGTGACGTGTAAAGGATTTTTTGCTCTTAACCATAGTTTACGCATAAGCTAAAAGCTTACGAGTAACTCTACGCATAACTTCAAAATTACGCGTAAGGTTTACGAGTAACTTTTTGTCTCCGCATAAGCTTAAGGTTACGCGTAAGATACTTTCTACACTTAAGGTTCCTACGCATAAGGTTTCTACGCTAAGGTTTCCACTAAGGTTCCTACGCTTAAGGTTTCTACGCTTAAGGTTTCTACGCGATAAGGTTTCTAACCCTCTCTTCCTACGCATAAGATCCTACGCATAAGCACCGATCCCACGCCTAAAGCCTCGCTACTGTAACCGTGTTTCTACGCCTAAGCTCTTCATTTTTCGAAAAAAAAAAAAAAAAAAGGATGTCGTTTGAGGTTTGGTATTAAAATACTTGAAATTTAGGTTTTCACGTTTTTTGTTTGTTTTCTAGGTTTTTATTAAGACACGGGAATTTAAATAAGGAAAGAAACGAAATCAAATACTAAATAAGAAACTAAGAAGCATATAAACTAAGAAAACAATGCACAATTAAGTCCTAAAGCGAATTAAACTAAAAATGAGCTTAACCGGGAACATAACGAGCCCGGAAAACCAAATTTTAATTTTTAACCCTACGAGAGCAATTTTATTTTTCACAAGTCCTAAATGACTAAAAATAATTTTAGAAAAAAGCTAGATATTTTTTTGACTTTTATTTTATTTTTTATGATTTAAAAACACTTTTACTCTAGAAAAATTGTAAAAATACTAAATTATTTCGAAAGTTATAAAAAATTTAGCAAAAGTACTTAAAGTACTAAGGAAGCTAGGAAAAATAAAAGAAAGAACCGCTTATGTAAATAAGTTGGTAAGCTAAATAAGTAAATAAGCAAAATAGTCTAAAACTGTGTTAAATAATTAATTGTGCAAGGTTTAAACGTAAGTCCCTAATAATGGTTAAGGGTGTGTGTGGTGAGGTGTGAAACTTGTTGAGGTCAGGGGTTCGAGCACTTACCCCGACTTCTTTTATTTTATTTTATTTTTGAAATTTTCTTTTTGAAACTTTTTTATAAGTTTGAAAATAAAGAGGTTTGTAAAAACAAAGATTTTGAAAACTTGAATTAAGCTAGAAATAAGTCAAAGGAGCTGATAAGCACAAAGAACTTTATCAAATGACTTAAAAGCTTTTACAATAAAACCAACTTTAGTAACTTCTAAAAAAAACTGGAAATAAGCAACTTTTGGAAAATCAAACTTTATAAAACCCACAAAATAAGCTAAAAAGGGCAACCAAGAGCACTAACTTAAGGTTAGTGCTGCAAACCTCTATAAGCAAGAAATACTAAGAAATAACCTCTATAAACTTACACTAAGCTATTGCTTTAATGATTCCAAAAAGCGAGTGGGCTACTTTGAGCCACCCAAAAAGCTATCAAATCTAAAAGCTAGGTCTGAATAAGCTAAAACAGATAAAAATAAGCTACCAAAGATCTTAAAAAATGAATTTGAGACATTTTGGACTTATTTTGACCTTAGAAATAAGCTAGTGAATACTCACACTTAGACTAATATTTGAAAGCTTAAACGACTTAAAAAAGACTGAACATCTACTTGCAGACCTAAAAATAAGCTACTTAAAAAGCTCAAAAGCCTAAAATAAGCTCAAAAATATTGAGCTCACCAACAAAAGAACTCATAAAACAAATTTTGGACAATTTTGGGCTTTATTTGATGCTTAAATATAAGTTGTGAAGACAGCTACTCCGAAACTTTCTTTTGGCTTTTTGGACTTTTGACAAAACTTGTAAAAACAGATTTAAGACACCAACTCTATTTGACACTTAACTAGAACAATGAAACAAGTCATCTATAAGACTTATGTGGACACAAAATTAACAACCAAAAAGACCTTTAGACATGTTTTTCATAATAAACTTATTAAGACAGATTTGAAACTTGAATTTTGAAACTGATACGCAGCTTGCTCGGGTCAAAGGAACTTCCTTTTCGTCGAGCAAGTTTTTCAACACCCTAGGCAAGGAACCTAATCATTGTAGTGTAGTATTAGGGTAAGCCTCAGAATTGATATCGCTTCTCTGGGGAATAGGAATGCTAGCGAGAAATTACTATGCTAAGGTTGGGGTTGAGGAAGATTATTTTATTTATCTTTTTTATATTTTTTAGAAAAGTGAAATTACGAATCTCGGGGTATTGGATTTGGGGGTTGGTATTTCTACCGATTACTCTACTTATCTAATTATCTAAGCTAAGGTGAGTGTAGTCTATGTCTATTGTTGTGTGCTCTTATGATGATTAAAATGTGTTTACCTAGATGCTATTACTCCCTAGTTATCTCCTATTGATGGTTGAATTGTCAAGTCCTTATTCTTAACGTGTTGTGTCTTCTAAGGTCGTAGGATATGTGTTTTTCCCTAACTCTGTGAGACTACCTTAAGGTTATTGCCTACGAAATCTCTAGGATTCATAAACTAACTCTAAGGTTATCTTTGGATGTTTAGACTACAATAACTCTAGGTGATTATAAACTAATGTTCACAAAGATTACTCAAGCATTAAAAACACAACGAATGACCTACTAGGTCAATCAAAATTAAGATAAGAGACAACCAATCAATATTCAATACCTAGGTTTCATAGATCTAAGCAAACACACAAGTAAATTAGCCGGACATGGAAAACATACAAGCATACACACAAACAATTGAAGACATAATTGAATTAATGAAGTAAATCACTTATCTTGTTGTAAAGTAGGGTATGGAACCTTAAGTGTTAGCCTTGATTATTTTTATTAGAAGTGATGGTCATTCACGATTAGGAACTTTGTAATGTGTGTTAGATATCGTGATAGAATAGTCAACGGGCTCGTGGATTGGGCTAAGCTAATTGGGCATTAGTTATGTTAAGCTAGCCTTGTCTAGTTCGTGAAACCCAAGCCCAATCCAAGTCCATCTCAAGGCCCATGGCCAAGCCTTAGGGCATCATCTCTCTTACTATAAATACCCCTCAAGTATGTCATTTGAGGGGTGTGCTTGAGTGTGTGTGTGTGTGTGTTTTTCCTTTGAAGCAATATATAACATATTATTGTCTTCATCTTTCTTCTCTCTACCTCTCTAAACATACATACGAATATACATCAAGTCACCATCTCTTCTCTTAATCTTTCTTCTTGTTTCCTACGCATAGTGTTGGTTTAACGTGTTTGTGTTGGGTTTGCTTAACGAAATGATAAGGTATATGTGATAAAGGGGTATAACAATAAGGTCACCAAGTTCTTATCTTAATCTTTCTTTGCTTCATATATACGCATATCATCTGTGTTCATAACGTGGGTATTTGATAAGGTTGGTATATCTTGGTCTTTACAATTGGTATCAATCGCCTAACAATGGTTTAGGAGTGTTTGTGTTTGGTTTGAAGGTGTTACGCGTAAAAGGCTCTCGTTATACGTTTTTTGTCAAGCTTAAAGCTTTAATTTTTGCACTTAAAAATTCAAGATTCTTGTGTTTTAAGGTTTATTTGGTGCTAAAGTTTTAGTTTTTTGCAAAAAGTTCGTAGCTTTACGTGTTTTTCTTCATTTTAAGCTCAGATTTGGTTTTGGTCATTTCTACTAAGTAACTTTTCTAGGCACTTTGGGTGAAAAAGGTCAACATTTTTGGGTTATTCGAGTGTTTTAAGGCTATCTGTGCAAAAGAAATCATTTGAATCGTTGGAAATTTCTTACGAGTAGAAGTCAAAAAGTCAAAACCCTAGTTTTCTACTCATAACTTTTTGGTGAAGAATCTTCGTGCTTATAACTTTCGATTCTTCCCTCACTTGGATAAGTGTGGAACACTTCGACTTGTGGATATCTCTTACTACCGTGATGCAGTGTAAAGGATTTTAGGTTCTTAACCATAGTTTACGCATAAGCTAAAAGCTTACGAGTAACTCTACGCGTAACTTCAAAATTACGCGTAAGGTTTACGAGTAACTTTTTGTCTACGCATAAGCTTAAGGTTACGCGTAAGATACTTTCTACGCATAAGGTTTCTACGCATAAGGTTTCTACGCCTAAGGTTTCTACGCTTAAGGTTCCTACGCTTAAGGTTTCTACGCTTAAGGTTTCTACTGTGACAACCCGTACTTTCAGGTCATTTCTCGAAACGATTTATGCTTCACTATTTCAACATTTATCGTAAACTTGGTTTACGTGTTCCAAATTCGCGTAACCTTGAAGGTTTAGCGGCGAATTCATGATCATAACATCACGCACATTTCATATGGACTAAGATTAGTCTACATTTCATTGACATCATTTGCATCTCATTAATTCATTCATGACATTTCATTTCACATTCAACGTAATTTTTTTATATTCAATAAACGTTATCAAGTGAGTTATTATTTTGAATATTTAATCCGTTACTTTCAAAAATGATCCCGAGGTATTTTTATACTTACATTTAGTTATAAAAACTATATTTTGAGTTTAACTAGTGTTTTGAATTTATTTTGTACATAAATCGTTATAGTTATATTATTACTATTTCTTTAAATTCAACACGATAATTATTATATCACTCAAATTTTACATGAAATGTATTATTACAATTTTTATTATCTCATTACATTCTATTTTGATCTATTAAACATCTCTTTTACCTAAAAGTTCCATTTACCATTATTTATACAAGTTCCTACAATTATAACATTTACTTACACTTTTGTCAAATTTTACACAAAGTATATACAAGATAAAAAAAAAAAAAATTTTGTTGACAAAGTCCCCAAAACCGTCCTATGGAGAAGTAACAATTAATGATTGGTGAACTTTTTCTTTGATAGTATATACTTGCACTCCAACAATCTTACTTGATATCATTCACCTCAATATTTCACACACTATCAAAAATCATTTTTCCTCTCTTCTCCTTCACAAAACCGGCCATGTGATGAAACAAGGAAGAAACCATAAATTTTTGAAGATCAAGTAATTTTACAAGTCCTACTAGTGATCTATGTAAGGTTTTGAAATAAAAACCTATAGATTAATTAAGGTTTTCATCATTTTCATCCACAACATCATTCTTGTAAGCATCTCATGTTTATTTTTCATCTTACATATTCATTTCATACTCATCTCATCATTTTTGAGCAAAACATGCATGACTCATGTGTATTTATACCATTTTTACATGATTTTTAGAGTTTATATATATACAAAGTCATCCTATAATTATTCCCTTGTTATACTTTGGTCTTGATGATGTCTAGGAACCCATGACACCCTAAGAAGGTGTATGGTAGGATTAGACTAGCTTTGGAGTTGATTTGAAGGGATTGGAATAGGTTTAGTACGATAAAACCATTTTCGATAAGTATATATATGTTCTGTCCTTATTTTATTTTTCTGGAAAATCCGAATATAGACACAACTTTTTGGCCTTGATATTTAGAAAATATAATTTAAAACGAATCCGTGGCCGCTTGAACGGATTAAAACGGAGTTATAACGAAGGAGGAATGAATTTTCAAGTTGGCAAGAAATATATATAATCCTGAAAATTTCAGCAAAGGGTTTTTCTTTTGTACGAGTCAAAACGAAGCCTTAAGCTTCACAAATTATTTCGACTTGTCAAAAATATATTAGTATACTTTGATACTAAGCTAAGGACGTATTATACGTAGAAAACGGATTTGAAACGACAAAGATATGCACTTTTTCATAAACTTGCCGTAACTAATTTTCTGCACACAATTAACTAAAATCACCATATTTAACCCCTATTATCTTTATGTTCGAGACCTCTATGACGAAAACTCATGAACTGAAACTTTTAGATTTTGATACAAACTTTCCAAAACCGCTCGAAGTTCGTTTCCTAACGATTGACGTACACCATTTTACGACTAGTTTTTCGAAGCCATTTTTGTCACTTTCATAAAAATTCCTAATGCGACATTGTTTTACGAAGAAAAGTGAAAATTTCACCATAAATCATTATAAAACCATTGTAGGATGACATTTTGACGTAAAACTTGAAAAGTGGTTTTTGATTGGTCAAGACGTCAAACGAGTATTTTTCGACGATAAGTAATATTTTCAAAACTGGCAAATGGTATAAATAACATACGAAATGCATGCATAACATTACATTGCAACTCATTACATGTCATATCGTTCATCATAGGTCAAGATTTACGTATCACATTACATCTCGGTGTACTCACTTTTGTCTTCGCATCATTCCACCAAGTGAGTTTTCATAGCCCTACTTTTACTTGTTTTCATAATCTGTTGGGGAGATACATGCTCGAGTATTTTCATTACATTCATGACTATTTGCAAATTATATGCTTATCCGAACTGAATGTTTAGTCATGGCAATGATTGCCATACTTAAATTTCCATATCATATTCATTGGACTAACGGTCTTGGTATATTCATTGGTCTAACGGTCTTGGTATATTCATTGGTCTAACGGACTTGGTATATTCATTGGTCTAACGGTCTTGGTATATTCATTGAGCTAACGGTCTTGGTATATTCATGGACTAACGGTCTTGGAACGATTTGAACATACACTATATACATTTTCTGGCAATGGGTTGTGAACCACGGTTGCAAAAGTTTTGTATGGGCTGGACTTGGAACCTGAGCGATTTTTTACAATGCCTTTGTTTGCATAAACCATTTCGATACATTGAGCCATGCACTATTTTGTGAATTCATTTGACGATGTGGGCTTGAACATAAACTATATTACACTTTGGCAATGGGTTGTGAATACAGTTCAAAGGTTTTGATGGAACTTGAATGGTGGATTTACAATGCTTTTGCTACATAATCGATTTTGATAGTCTTTACATTTCAACGATTTACAATGCCTTTGCTTTGCATAAACCATTTTGAAAGGCTTTAAATTTCAACTCAAACTCTATGAACTCACTCAACCTTTGTGTTGACACTTTTAGCATGTTTTATCTCTGGTATCTAAGGCATTCACTTCATGGCATGCATTTGGACACATCATGGAGTCGTGGTGACAACGCGCCTCACTGGGTTTTACGTACTTTAAAACATCGTTTGTATTGTAACAAACTTATTTTCCGCACAAGTTGATTTTCATTTGGGACCTACTTTGTAAACTCTGATTGTTTTATTAAACCAAATGATGTTCTTTTCAAACGACACTTTAGGTCGTTCAATATAACTGTGATTGTGATGCTATGACAGTCAATCCCGTGAATTCCATTCATACGCAAAACGGTAATTTGGGGTGTGAGATTGGCAGTGAGCTTGATTATAGAGAACTAGGTCGCATCATTGACCCTAGACTATAACTACATTATCATAGCATCTCATCATTTCATCATAAGTGCATGTTCACTTTGCAAGCGATTTATACGCATACATTTTTAAAGTTATTCACTTTCATTTCACATCGATTGTCACATGGATGCCTTTAAATTCCTATCCCATTATCATTTCCTCATACTCTAACGTGGAAAATTCCTTGTCATTCCCTATCACAAATTTTTTATATCACCGGTGATTCATTATCGATAACGAATTTTGAGATGAACCTTTTAAATAGGCGAAGTCACTCACTCCTTTGTTTCATCACTAACATGTCGAAGTTACGTTACTAACACATTACGTCACTAAACCATTATACACTTGAAGCACTTACGACACCTCATAACCCATCTTTTCGAACCCGTATTATTTTGAAAAATAACCTCAAACTTATCATTTCTTATCACATCTCTTTAGAGCGCTTATTATTAACATCGGATTTTGCTACGTCTCACATTTCCTCTTGTTTTGAAGAAGATATGGCACCAAGAAAGCTACGCTTGAAATGACCCACAGCTATTCAAAAGTTAGTGAATGATAGCATAGTGATGCTTTAAGAGTCGAAAGGAAATAAATAAGCTGGCTGCGAGTCATGCTGCTTAAGCCGCCAGGCTAGTCGCCGCTATCTTGGAAATGCTCTGGAGGATCCGGAGTTAGAGATGTTCGCATACAAGGATTTCAAAAGTGGTGAGCCCACGAAGTTTAGGGGATCAAGGAGCCACCGCCATGGTAATGATGGTTTGAAAAGTTGGAATCTGTGTTTTGCTTTGTTGTCCGGAGGATAGTAAGGTTAAATTTGCTACGAGCACATTACTCGATGGAGCATTATCGTGGTGGAATTCTTATGCTCAACCGATTGGAATGGAGAATGCTTTCAAGCTTACTGGGGAGCAATTTAAGGGTTTGGTGACTAAGAAGTTTTGTCCTCGTGAAATCAAAAGTTGGAGACGGAGTTCTATGAATTAGTAACCATTGGGTACGATATTGACACTTACATTCGAAGATTTCAAGAATTAGCCGTATTATGCCCATCTATGGTTTCGGATAATGAGAAAGCTATCTGGAGGCTTTCATTGAAGGACTTCGAGATTATTCAAGGCACATGTGACTTCCTCCGACCCAAACGATTGAGGAAACTATTCGATTGTCTCAAAAGCTCATGGCCCAGGTAGTGAAGAGAGGTAAGTACACCAACACCAACCAAAACAACAACAACCCCAACAACCGCACCAACTACCACAATAACCAAAACAACAACGACGATAACCAACTCAACAACAACAAAAGAAAATGGGATAATGACCAAGGAGGTTACAATAACAACAACCAAAACCGTAACACTAACCATCATCAACAACAGAATAGAGGGCAAGAGACCTGCAATGGTTTATGTTCCGACCAATAGAAGGAGAGGTTATGCCGAACCTACCCACTATGTAATCGATGTAAGTATCATCACACGGACTTTGTCCCGTTAAGTGCTACAAGGGTCAAAAACTAGGACACAATGCCAGGAATTGTAGAGGCAAGACCATAGTTACGTGCTTCGGATGTGGGGAGCAAGGACACTATCAAAGTCAATGTCCTCAAAACCAAGGTCAACAAGTCGAAGGTGCTCATGGGAATGTATATATGTTAGAAGGAGGAGGAGCAGCTCGTCAAGGTATCAACGACGCAAGATCAAGAAGTTCGGAAACTAAAAGTCTTATTTCTCCTTATGTACTATGTCGTACCAAGTTTATGTCTAATCATCGTATCCAAAACTTTATAACTTAAAGATGTACTACTTTTGCTAACCACTCGTTGTAACATATTCTCATCTATCGTGGTTTTATTTTTCTTTCCGATTTGTTATCATTTACGAGGATTTTAATTCTTTTTTCTTTAACTATCATTTTAACGACACTTCTCCATGTCTTCTCTCCTCGATGTTCATCACAATTTTAACATCAGTTGACTAAACACCAAACAACATATGAGTCGATTAGTCCAAGCATTGCATAGTTACTCCTAAATTATACATAGCCGGATCACCTATGTCTAATTCAGAAAGAATCATGCAATGAAGGGAGTAGTAGGCTTATATGTGTAAGCAATTCGGTAATCGAGCCAAATTTTCAAAAGATTTTCTTCAAACCACTTGTTTCGGTTTGATCCATGTGGCAGTTCGGCTTGTTTGATGAGTTGCAAAGATCGAGCTAGAGACAAGTTGTTACCTAAACCGATTGCCTAATCGTATGATGCTTCTTGTTTGATGAGTTGTGGGATTAAGTAAAACGGTTACCAAAAGTCTTTGAGGGTTTTGTTTCGAGAATGGGAAGGCTTGCCTCATCAAACCCTAAACCCGTTAGACCTAACAACGATTGAATTCGGGTAATTCCTTTTGATGGGCGAATGTGACAACCCGCATTTCGTGTCATTTCTAAACGATTTATGCTTCCCTATTTCAACATTTATCGTAAACTTGGTTTACGTGTTCCAAATTCGCGTAACCTTGAAGGTTTAGCGTCGAATTCATGATCATAACATCACGTACATTTCATATGGACTAAGATTAGTCTACATTTCATTGACATCATTTGCATCTCATTAATTCATTCATGACATTTCATTTCACATTCAACGCGTAATTTTTTTTATATTCAATAAACGTTATCGCGTGAGTTATTATTTTGTATATTTAATCCGTTACTTTCAAAAAATGATCGAGGTATTTTATACTTACATTTAGTTATAAAAACTATATTTTGAGTTTAACTAGTGTTTTGAATTTATTTTGTACATAAATCGTTATAGTTATATTATTACGACGGTTTCTTTAAATTCAACACGATAATTATTATATCACTCAAATTTTACATGAAATGTATTATTACAATTTTTATTATCTCATTACATTCTATTTTGATCTATTAAACATCTCTTTTACCTAAAAGTTCCATTTACCATTATTTATACAAGTTCCTACAATTATAACATTTACTTACACTTTTGTCAAATTTTACACAAAGTATATACAAGAAAAAAAAAAAAAAACATTTTGTTGACAAAGTCCCCCAAAAACCGGTCCTATGGAGAAGTAACAATTAATGATTGGTGAACTTTTTCTTTGATAGTATATACTTGCACTCCAACAATCTTACTTGATATCATTCACCTCAATATTTCACACACTATCAAAAATCATTTTTCCTCTCTTCTCCTTCACAAAACCGGCCATGTGATGAAACAAGGAAGAAACCATAAATTTTTGAAGATCAAGTAATTTTACAAGTCCTACTAGTGATCTATGTAAGGTTTTGAAATAAAAACCTATAGATTAATTAAGGTTTTCATCATTTTCATCCACAACATCATTCTTGTAAGCATCTCATGTTTATTTTTCATCTTACATATTCATTTCATACTCATCTCATCATTTTTGAGCAAAAACATGCATGACTCATGTGTATTTATACCATTTTTACATGATTTTTAGAGTTTATATATATACAAAGTCATCCTATAATTATTCCCTTGTTATACTTTGGTCTTGATGATGTCTAGGAACCCATGACACCCTAAGAAGGTGTATGGTAGGATTAGACTAGCTTTGGAGTTGATTTGAAGGGATTGGAATAGGTTTATAACGATAAAACCATTTTCATAAGTATATATATATGTTCTGTCCTTATTTTATTTTTCTGGAAAATCCGAATATAGACACAACTTTTTGGCCTTGATATTTAGAAAATATAATTTAAAACGAATCCGTGGCCGCTTGAACGGATTAAAACGGAGTTATAACGAAGGAGGAATGAATTTTTCAAGTTGGCGACGAAATATATATAATCCTGAAAATTTCAGCAAAGGGTTTTTCTTTTGTACGAGTCAAAAACGAGCCTTAAGCTTCACAAATTATTTCGACTTGTCAAAAATATATTAGTATACTTTGATACGAAGCTAAGGACGTATAAAACGTAGAAAACGGATTTGAAACGACAAAGATATGCACTTTTTCATAAACTTGCCGTAACTAATTTTCTGCACACAATTAACTAAAATCACCATATTTAACCCCTATTATCTTTATGTTCGAGACCTCTATGACGAAAACTCATGAACTGAAACTTTTAGATTTTGATACAAACTTTCCAAAACCGTCGAGTTCGTTTCCTAACATTCGACGTACACCATTTTACGACTAGTTTTTCGAAGCCATTTTTGTCACTTTCATAAAAATTCCGGCGACATTGTTTTATCGAAAAGTGAAAATTTCAACATAAATCATTATAAAACCATTGTAGGATGACATTTTGACGTAAAAACTTGAAAAGTGGTTTTTGATTGGTCAAGACGTCAAACGAGTATTTTTCGACGATAAGTAATATTTTCAAAACTCGCAAATGGTATAAATAACATACTAAATGCATGCATAACATTACATTGCAACTCATTACATGTCATATCGTTCATCATAGGTCAAGATTTACGTATCACATTACATCTCGGTGTACTCACTTTTGTCTTCGCATCATTCCACCAAGTGAGTTTTCATAGCCCCTGCTTTTACTTGTTTTCATAACTGTTTTGGGGGAGATACATGCTCGATTATTTTCATTACATTCATGACTATTTGCAAATTATATGCTTATCCGAACTGAATGTTTAGTCATGCGAAGTAACAGTATTGCCATACTTAGAATTTCCATATCATATTCATTGGACTAACGGTCTTGGTATATTCATTGGTCTAACGGACTTGGTATATTCATTGGTCTAACGGTCTTGGTATATTCATTGGTCTAACGGACTTGGTATATTCATTGGTCTAACGGTCTTGGTATATTCATTGAGCTAACGGTCTTGGTATATTCATGGACTAACGGTCTTGGAACGATTTGAACATACACTATATACATTTTCTGGCAATGGGTTGTGAACACACAGGTTGCAAGTTTTGTATGGGCGGGACTTGGAACTGAGTGGATTTACAATGCCTTTGCTGCATAAACGATTTCGATACATTGAGCCATGCACTATTTTGTGAATTCATTTGACGATGTGGGCTTGAACATAAACTATATTACACTTTGGCAATGGGTTGTGAATACACAGGTTGCAAGTTTTGTATGGGCGTAACTTGGAACTGAGTGGATTTACAATGCCTTTGCTACATAATCGATTTTGATAGTCTTTACATTTCAACGATTTACAATGCCTTTCTTTGCATAAACGATTTTAACAGGCTTTACATTTCAACTCAAACTCTATGAACTCACTCAACCTTTGTGTTGACACTTTTTAGCATGTTTTATCTCAGGTATCTAAGGCATTCACTTCATGGCATGCATTTGGACACATCATGGAGTCGTGGTGACGACGCGTCTCACTTGGGTTTTACGTACTTTAAAACATCGTTTGTATTGTAACAAACTTATTTTCCGCACAAGTTGATTTTCATTTGGGACCTACTTTATAAACTCTGATTGTTTTATTAAACCAAATGATGTTCTTTTCAAACGACACTTTAGGTCGTTCAATATAACTGTGATTGTGATGCTATGACAGTCAATCCCGTGAATTCCATTCCGCTGCAAAACAGGTAATTTGGGGGTGTGACATCTACGCTTAAGGTTTCTACGCATAAGGTTTCTACGCCTAAGCTTCCTACGCATAAGATCCTACGCATAAGCACCAGATCCTACGCCTAAGCCTCGTCTACTCGTAACTTTGTATTTCTACGCCTAAGCTCTTCATTTTTCAAAAAAAAAAAAAAAAAAAAAAGGATGTCGTTTGAGGTTTGGTATTAAAATACTTGAAATTTAGGTTTTCACGTTTTTTGTTTGTTTTCTAGGTTTTTATTAAGACACGGGAATTTAAATAAGGCAAGAAACGAAATCAAATACTAAATAAGAAACTAAGAAGCATATAAACTAAGAAAACAATGCACAATTAAGTCCTAAAGCGAATTAAACTAAAAATGAGCTTAACCGGGAACATAACGAGCCCGGAAAAACCAAATTTTTAATTTTTAACCCTACGAGAGCAATTTTATTTTTCACAAGTCCTAAATGACTAAAAATAATTTTAGAAAAAGCTGGATATTTTTTTGAATTTTATTTTATCTTTTATGAACTAAAAACACTTTTACTCTAGAAAAATTGTAAAAAATACTAAATTATTTCGGAAAGTTATAAAAAAATTTAGCAAAAGTACTTAAAGTACTAAGGAAGCTAGGAAAAATAAAAAGAAAAGAACCATTATGTAAATAAGTTGGTAAGCTAAATAAGTAAATAAGCAAAATAGTCTAAAACTGTGTTAAATAATTAATTGTGCAAGGTTTAAACGTAAGTCCCTAAGGCTTAATGGTTAAGGGTGTGTGTGGTGAGGTGTGAAACTTGTTGAGGTCAGGGGTTCGAGCTTGCTTACCCCTTGACTTCTTTATTTTATTTTTTTTGAAATTTTCTTTTTGAAACTTTTTATAAGTGAAAATAAAGAGGTTTGTAAAAACAAAGATTTTGAAAACTTGAATTAAGCTAGGAAATAAGCTGTAAAGGAGCCGATAAGCACATCACTTTATCAAATGACTTAAAAGCTTTTACAATAAAACCAACTTTAGTAACTTCTAAAAAAAACTGGAAATAAGCAACTTTTGGAAAATCAAACTTTATAAAACCCACAAAATAAGCTAAAAAAGGGCAACAGTAGCACTAACTTAAGGTTAGTGCTGCAAACCTCTATAAGCAAGAAATACTAAGAAATAACCTCTATAAACTTACACTAAGCTATTGCTTTAATCTGATTCCAAAAGCCTCGAGTGGGCTACTTTGAGCCACCCAAAAAGCTATCAAATCTAAAAGCTAGGTCTGAATAAGCTAAAACAGATAAAAATAAGCTACCAAAGATCTTAAAAAATGAATTTGAGACATTTTGGACTTATTTTGACCTTAGAAATAAGCTAGTGAATACTCACACTTAGACTAATATTTGAAAGCTTAAACGACTTAAAAAATACTGAACATCTACTTGCAGACCTAAAAATAAGCTACTTAAAAAGCTCAAAAGCCTAAAATAAGCTCAAAAATATTGAGCTCACCAACAAAAGAACTCATAAAACAAATTTTGGACAATTTTGGGCTTTATTTGATGCTTAAATATAAGTTGTGAAGACAGCTACTCCGAAACTTTCTTTTGGCGTTTTGGACTTTTGACAAAACTTGTAAAAACAGATTTAAGACACCAACTCTATTTGACACTTAACTAGAACAATGAAACAAGTCATCTATAAGACTTATGTGGACACAAAATTAACAACCAAAAAGACCTTTAGACATGTTTTTCATAATAAACTTATTAAGACAGATTTGAAACTTGAATTTTTGAAAACTGATACGCTATAACGCGCTTCGGGGTCAAAAGAACTTCCTTTTCGTCGAGCAAGTTTTTCAACACCCTAGGCAGTGAACCTAATCGTTGTAGTGTAGTATTAGGGTAAGCCTCAGAATTGATATCGTTCTCTAGGGGAATAGGAATGCTAGCGAGAAATTACTATGCTAAGGTTGGGGTTGAGGAAGATTATTTTATTTATCTTTTTTATATTTTTTAGAAAAGTGAAATTACGAATCTCGAGGTATTGGATTTGGGGGTTGGTATTTCTACCGATTACTCTACTTATCTAATTATCTAAGCTAAGGTGAGTGTAGTCTATGTCTATTGTTGTGTGCTCTTATGATGATTAAAAATGTGTTTACCTCGATACTATTACTCCCTAGTTATCTCCTATTGATGGTTGAATTGTCAAGTCCTTATTCTTAACGTGTTGTGTCTTCTAAGGTCGTAGGATATGCGTTTTTCCCTAACTCTGTGAGACTACCTTAAGGTTATTGCCTACGAAATCTCTAGGATTCATAAACTAACTCTAAGGTTATCTTTGGATGTTTAGACTACAATAACTCTAGGTGATTATAAACTAATGTTCACAAAGATTACTCAAGCATTAAAAACACAACGAATGACCTACTAGGTCAATCAAAATTAAGATAAGAGACAACCAATCAATATTCAATACCTAGGTTTCATAGATCTAAGCAAACACACAAGTAAATTAGCCGGACATGGAAAACATACAAGCATACACACAAACAATTGAAGACATAATTGAATTAATGAAGTAAATCACTTATCTTGTTGTAAAGTAGGGTATGGAACCTTAAGTGTTAGCCTTGATTATTTTTATTAGAAGTGATGGTCATTCACGATTAGGAACTTTGTAATGTGTGTTAGATATCGTGATAGAATAGTCAACGGGCTCGTGGATTGGGCTAAGCTAATTGGGCATTAGTTATGTTAAGCTAGCCTTGTCTAGTTCGTGAAACCCAAGCCCAATCCAAGTCCATCTCAAGGCCCATGGCCAAGCCTTAGGGCATCATCTCTCTTACTATAAATACCCCTCAAGTATGTCATTTGAGGGGTGTGCTTGAGTGTGTGTGTGTGTGTTTTTCCTTTGAAGCAATATATAACATATTATTGTCTTCATCTTTCTTCTCTCTACCTCTCTAAACATACATACGAATATACATCAAGTCACCATCTCTTCTCTTAATCTTTCTTCTTGTTTCCTACGCATAGTGTTGGTTTAACGTGTTTGTGTTGGGTTTGCTTAACGAAATGATAAGGTATATGTGATAAAGGGGTATAACAATAAGGTCACCAAGTTCTTATCTTAATCTTTCTTTGCTTCATATATACGCATATCATCTGTGTTCATAACGTGGGTATTTGATAAGGTTGGTATATCTTGGTCTTTACAATTGGTATCAATCACCTAACAATGGTTTAGGAGTGTTTGTGTTTGGTTTGAAGGTGTTACGCGTAAAAGGCTCTCGTTATCGTGCTTTTGTCAAGCTTAAAGCTTTAATTTTTGCACTTAAAATTCAAGATTCTTGTGGTTTAAGGTTTATTTGGTGCTAAAGTTTCAGTTTTTGCAAAAGTTCAGTAGTTTTACGTGTTTTCTTCATTTTAAGCTCGTATTTGGGTTTTGGTCATTTCTACTCGTAACTTTTCTAGGCACTTTGGGTGAAAAAGGTCAACATTTTTGGGTTATTCGAGTGTTTTTAAGGCTATCTGGGCAAAAGAAATCATTTGAATCGTTGGAAATTTCTTACGAGTAGAAGTCAAAAAGTCAAAACCCTAGTTTTCTACTCATAACTTTTTGGTGAAGAATCTTCGTGCTATAACTGTTACTCAGTGCTTCCCTCACTTGGATAAGTGTGTGGAACACTTCGACTTGTGGATATCTCTTACGCTGTGACAGTGTAAAGGATTTTGGGTTCTTAACCATAGTTTACGCATAAGCTAAAAGCTTACGAGTAACTCTACGCATAACTTCAAAATTACGCGTAAGGTTTCACGAGTAACTTTTGTCTACGCATAAGCTTAAGGTTACGCGTAAGATACTTTCACGCATAATTTCTGCATAAGGTTTCTCGCCTAAGGTTTCTACGCTTAAGGTTCTCTACGCTTAAGGTTTCTACGCTTTGCTTCTACGCTTAAGGTTTCTCGCGCATAAGGTTTCTACGCCTTAAAAGCTTCCCACGCATAAGATCCTACGCGATAGCACCGATCCTACGCCCTAAGCCTCGTCTTCACTCGTAACCGTGTTTCATCTCTAAGCTCTTCATTTTTCAAAAAAAAAAAAAATAAAAAAGGATGTCGTTTGAGGTTTGGTATTAAAATACTTGAAATTTAGGTTTTCAATGCTTTTTTGTTTGTTTTCTAGGTTTTTATTAAGACACGGGAATTTAAATAAGGCAAGAAACGAAATCAAATACTAAATAAGAAACTAAGAAGCATATAAACTAAGAAAACAATGCACAATTAAGTCCTAAAGCGAATTAAACTAAAAATGAGCTTAACCGGGAACATAACGAGCCCGGAAAAACCAAAATTTTATTTTAAACCATACGAGAGCAATTTTATTTTTCACAAGTCCTAAATGACTAAAAATAATTTTAGAAAAAAGCTGGATATTTTTTTGACTTTTATTTTATTTTTGTGATTTAAAACACTTTTACTCTAGAAAAATTTTAAAAAATACTAAATTATTTCGGAAAGTTATAAAAAAATTTAGCAAAAGTACTTAAAGTACTAAGGAAGCTAGGAAAAATAAAAGAAAGAACCACTTATGTAAATAAGTTGGTAAGCTAAATAAGTAAATAAGCAAAATAGTCTAAAACTGTGTTAAATAATTAATTGTGCAAGGTTTAAACGTAAGTCCCTAAGGCGCTAATGGTTAGCAGTGGTGTGTGTGGTGAGGTGTGAAACTTGTTGAGGTCGGGGTTCGAGCTTGCTTACCCCGACTTCTTTATTTTATTTTATTTTGAAATTTTCTTTTGAAACTTTTTATAAGCTGAAAATAAAGAGGTTTGTAAAAACAAAGATTTTGAAAACTTGAATTAAGCTAGGAAATAAGTGTAAAGGAGTGATAAGCACAGCAGACTTTATCAAAATGACTTAAAAGCTTTTACAATAAAACCAACTTTAGTAACTTCTAAAAAAAACTGGAAATAAGCAACTTTTGGAAAATCAAACTTTATAAAACCCACAAAATAAGCTAAAAAAGGGCAACAGTAGCACTAACTTAAGGTTAGTGCTGCAAACCTCTATAAGCAAGAAATACTAAGAAATAACCTCTATAAGCTTACACTAAGCTATTGCTTTAACTGATTCCAAAAAAGCCCTGAGTGGGCTACTTTGAGCCACCCAAAAAGCTATCAAATCTAAAAGCTAGGTCTGAATAAGCTAAAACAGATAAAAATAAGCTACCAAAGATCTTAAAAAATGAATTTGAGACATTTTGGACTTATTTTGACCTTAGAAATAAGCTAGTGAATACTCACACTTAGACTAATATTTGAAAGCTTAAACGACTTAAAAAAGACTGAACATCTACTTGCAGACCTAAAAATAAGCTACTTAAAAAGCTCAAAAGCCTAAAATAAGCTCAAAAATATTGAGCTCACCAACAAAAGAACTCATAAAACAAATTTTGGACAATTTTGGGCTTTATTTGATGCTTAAATATAAGTTGTGAAGACAGCTACTCCGAAACTTTCTTTTGGCTTTTTGGACTTTTGACAAAACTTGTAAAAACAGATTTAAGACACCAACTCTATTTGACACTTAACTAGAACAATGAAACAAGTCATCTATAAGACTTATGTGGACACAAAATTAACAACCAAAAAGACCTTTAGACATGTTTTTCATAATAAACTTATTAAGACAGATTTGAAACTTGAATTTTTGAAATGACACGCGCATACGCTGCTCGGGTCAAAGGAACTTCCTTTTCGTCGAGCAAGTTTTTCAACACCTAGGCAGTGAACCTAATCGTTGTAGTGTAGTATTAGGGTAAGCCTCGTGAATTGATATCGTTCTCTAGGGGAATAGGAATGCTAGTGAGAAATTACTACGCTAAGGTTGGGGTTGAGGAAGATTATTTTTTTTATCTTTTTTATATTTTTTAGAAAATTGAAATTACGAATCTCGGGGTATTGGATTTGGGGGTTGGTATTTCTACCGATTACTCTACTTATCTAATTATCTAAGCTAAGGTGAGTGTAGTCTATGTCTATTGTTGTGTGCTCTTATGATGATTAAAAATGTGTTTACCTCGATACTATTACTCCCTAGTTATCTCCTATTGATGGTTGAATTGTCAAGTCCTTATTCTTAACGTGTTGTGTCTTCTAAGGTCGTAGGATATGCGTTTTTCCCTAACTCTGTGAGACTACCTTAAGGTTATTGCCTACGAAATCTCTAGGATTCATAAACTAACTCTAAGGTTATTGATGCGCGCCAAACAGTCAAGCTAAATCACACAAGCCCGCCACTTGTGAATGGCGGACCGTAACCAGCTTAAAACAGCTCAAGCACGAAATCAATGAAGATCAGAGGAGTATAGGGTCTCCCCGGGTCGTTATGTCCCAGCGAGCTATGCAATGGATCAATCAACGTATAGTGATCGAGGAGTTTGAACGAAAAAGGATTATGAATTGGTGATTATAACTACAGAAATATCAAACAAATACAAAGGCTAAAATGCAAATGAAAGGAGATTAAAAAAAAGATAAAATCTATTAAATAAACGCTATCACTATAATTAAAATGATGTTTTGTTTTTATGTTTTACTTAAACCAAATTAAAATCTACGCGACGTACAAATTAAAAAATGAAACTAAGTCAATATTAACCCTAAAAATATGAAAATGATGTTTTTACAATCCTAATGATAAAAGAAAATTTATGGAAAAATAAAATTATTTTTATAACTAATTATCTAATTAAAAACTATTTTTAATTATTAAATAACTACCTTAAATACAAGAAAATAGGAAATTAGGCTAGAAAAATAAGATTAAGACTTGGAAAAGTCTAAAATATCAAAATAGACTTTTCAAAACTGTTTTTGTATTTTTATGACTATTTATCTATTTTCTAGGAATTTTAAACTATTAAAAACTAATTAAATTACTAAAAATTACCAAATAAACTATGAAAAATCTGGAAAATTACTTTTTTCACTACTTATATTTATCTAAACCTAAGAAAATTGAAATATTATTTTTTGAACCTTTTCTGAATTTTTTTGTATTAAATGCTATTTAAAAAGTGCTAAAAACTAATTAAAATCAAGAAAAATAGAAAAACAGCTAGGAAAATTCTGAAAATTTCAGGAAAATTCTAAAATAATATTAAAAAGCTATGAAAATTGGAAAAACAGGTGGTTGTGTGGAGAAAAATGGAACTGATGAATCAAGTGCTTATTGAAATAAGCACTTGATAAGCAAATGATCAAAACAAGCAACCCACTGATCACAGAAGCTATAATATGCAAAAGTAACCAAAATACAACTAAAAGCAACAAGCTACAGCTACTGAATTGCAAGATACAAGGATTTGATGATTATGATATCAAAAGCTAAAACAGAAATGGGTATCAACTTGCAGTCAACAAATAAGCACCCAAATAAGCTACAAACTAAAATCAAATTATGAGATCCTAAACTAGACCTAAGTAGCTATCTATGACCAATAGACCAGATGTTAACAAGCTATTATAAGCCCTGTGCAAGCTTGCACAAGACCTGAGAACTCGCACACTGAGCAAGAAGGGCACCAAGGCCTACTTGAGCTTCGTGACAAGCTTATCCAAAGGGCTTAAGCTAAAAACAGATATTAGGTCCTAAAGACCACCTATTAAACTACTTGTAAACCAAAAATCAAACCTTGAGAAGCTTTAATAAGATCTGTGCACAATCTGCAAGATCTGCACAAACCAACTTTTTTGACATTTTTGACTTTTTGAAAACAGAAACACAGTTGACTTTAGGGAACTTTGGATCCAATTTAATGATTGATTATGATGTATTTGGATGAAACATGAATGAAGCAAGCTAGCTTTAGGACTTCTAAACACAAAATAAGGTTTTACAATTCCAAATCCTCAACAGATCACTCAATAAGACAGATTTCAAGAGATATTGACTTTTAATGTTTTACATGCAAAAATTTGGACAGATATGAACTAGTTTGAGTCACACAAACATAGACCAGCAATTATCATACAATGAACTAACTTTTTAAACAGATTACTCTACAAACCAAACACTCCTTTAACTTCTAATTTTTAATCAAATCTAATCCAATCTCTAATATAGCTAATTTTATTGATCAATCTAAGTTATGCTAACTTAATGAACACAGAATGAACAAGTTTTAATGCATTAAAAGCCACAAACACAGTGTATGCAAGAATCTTGAGAATCACTTACAAAAGGTCCAAGACCACTATGGCCTGCCACACATGAAACCAAGAACACTACCCTAATTTATTCAACCCAATGCTTCCATTTCAACCCATTTCCAGCTTTGAACCAAACAATACCTTCTCTGTACCCATTTTGCTCCTTGCTTTGACTTTTGTTGACCGCTTGCCAAAGTTGTATGAATTGTGCAAATAAGCTTATACAAAGCTTTAACAAGCTTATTAGAGCTTGTTTAAGCTTTAAAGTAGACTAACAGCTTTTGATAATGAATTTGATATTGAGAAAATGCAACAAAAGCAAAAAAAATGAAACTGAACTTGACTGAGATTGATACTTAATTATGATTGAAATACACTGGAATGCCTTTTCTGAGTACAAATAAACTTTAAAACATAACTGAAAACTACTTAAGATGCTATAAGCTTAAAAACGACATACAATTTTTAGAAAACTAAAACTAACTAACTCTTGATGCACCCTCTTGTCTCTTTTTATGCTCCAAAATGCTTTCTCTCACCTTCTGAGCAAATCCCAGCATCAATCTCAACCATTCAATGGCCAGAGCTCATCCTAGCCACTTATCTTGTTTTGGCGCCAAATCTTGCTTTGGATATCTGGGACAGGAAAAAGATGCATTAAATGCATTGGTGTGGGTAGGTGAGGTGGGGAGGGACAATGGGTGAAATAGAGTGGATAATAGGTGGCTGGAGGAGGGGGGAGGTGCAGACAATTTGGTCGGGGTGACAGGGAAAAGGGGGCGGTTTTGTATTATTTAAACACTGGGTTTGGGTTTGGTCGGGTTAAGGGTTTGGACTGGGTAAAGAGATTTGGGCCAGGGTATATGTTTTGGGCTTGGGTAGTTTATTTAGGTCCGGTTTGGTTTGTAGAGATATTAACATAAAGGACCAATTGTGTAATTCTTCAAAACCAAGGGACCAATCATGTAACTTATGAAGAGTAGTCAAAGGGTTGTTTTTGCCAACTTTACTAATCCAAGGGTTAATTTTTGACACTTTTGAAATTCCCAAGGACTAGATTTGACCAATTTTGGATTTTCAGGGGCTAAACTGTAATTTTCTCAAAACTTTTAGATTTTCCACCAAAGGACTAAATATGACAATTTGTGATTACAAAAGGACCTTTGGTGACTTTTCTTTTGAAATTTGGGCTCGTGGACTATTTTTGACAATTTTATAAACTTGGGGACTAAAACGCAATTTTTGCAAATTTGATATGTTTTTCATCTTGATTTTAATATTTTTGCATTTAAAACACATAAAACACTGATTTGTGATATTTTGATCATTTTGATGTGTTTTCAGTGTTTTCGATGATTTTGCAGTTTAGATTGTACAAAAATGATGAGTATTTAGACACTCATCAATCCCCACACTAAACTATTGCTAGTCCCTAGCAATCTTTTGAGAAAAACTTAATGGATTTGCGTCTCTTTACCAAAGCCATTACTTCGGAGTAGCCAAATGTTTCAGTTCAAGCAAGAACCATGGTACACTGATAACCATCTGATTTATTGGCAAATCATAAACCATATAACGGATTTGATGTGTCTTTACCGTGGCCGTACCCTTCGACGACTAGCCAACTCTTTAGATAAATTATCAGAATTATCTTTGGTGAGCTGAATACCAATTATGGTTTTCCACTGCCTTTACCACAAGCCATAATCTTGCGGGCTAGCCAACTCTTCACTTTTTAGGATATGGTGAGTTGAATACCATACAATTTTGGGCAAATTGCAAGCCATATAAACGAATTTGAGAAATCTTTACCAAGAGCCGCTTTGCTCTGGATTAGCCAATCCTTTTGTCTTCTGAGACAAGGCGGATGATAACCAAATGAGTACGTGCAAAACACTTACTCCAAAAAAAATTTTGGCCAAAAACGGGGGAATTGGGCGGTATAATTACATGATAAAATTCGTGAGAATCCCCCCTACACTAGAGATGAATATTGCCCTCAATATTCAAAGTACCGGCGGTTATGCCGAAACTGAGAACGTAAAAGGGAAATATTACGGCCATTATTTAGAAAGAAGAATTTTTTTTTTTTTTTTTTTTGATAACTTATATACAAGTGTGGGGCATCTCCCCCACACTAGGGTGGTAGAAAGTAGAAAGAAGTCAGAAATATGGGTGAAAACCCATATGGCATGCTACTGTTTTTGATTACCGAGTCGCTAGCTTGACTCGATCCCCGCATTCATTGGTTCATGGGGAAAGTTTGAAGATCCGGGACAACCATGGATGGAATGTCCTCTCCAAAATAATGCTTCACTCGATGACCATTCACTTTGAAATTAGGACCATCGGGTTGAGATAACTCAATGGTACCATAAGGATAAACCTTAGCGATAGTAAATGGACCAGACCAGCGGGATTTTAATTTTCCCGAGAAAATCTTCAATCTTGAGTTGAAAAGAAGGACTTCGATCACCGACGCTTGAAAACGCGGTTTTTGATTTTTGATTCATGAATCTTCTTTGTCTTTTGTTTATAGATCAAAGAGTTCGTCGAGGCTTGATCACGGAGTTCATTTAATTCATTCATTTGAACTTTCCGATGATCACCACCAGTTCTGAATATCAAAGTTAGCATGCTTCAAGGCCCAGTATGCCTTGTGCTCGAGCTCAATGGCAGATGACACGCCTTCCGTACACCACTTGTATGGAGTGCACCCGATGGGTGTTTTGTAGGTCTACGGAAGGCCCAAAGTGCATCATCTAACCTATCTGACCAAGAGGCACGGTTTTCACCAACCGTCCTCTCCAGAATTCTTTTATCCCCGGTTAGAAACTTCCACTTGCCCACTTGTTTGGGGGTGGTACGCAGAGAGTACGGTGAGTTACACCATACTTTTGCATGACTCTTGCAAATTGGTCATTGCAGAAATGCTTACCACGATCACTGATTATGGCTCGTGGAGTTCCAAACCTAGCAAATAAGGATTTCAAGAATTTCACAACAACTCGGGCATCGTTGGTGGGTAAAGCCTTAGCTTCAACCCATTTTGACAAGTAGTCAACGGCCACGCAGTATGTACTTATTTCCGCGAGAAGAAGGAAATGGCCCCATAAAGTCAATGCCCCATATGTCAAAAATCTCACACACTTGAATGGCGTTTTGCAGCATTTCATTCCTTTGTGAGATATTCCCGTGACGCTTGACAAGCGTCCCACGGTTTTGACGAATTCATGGGAATCCTTGTAGATCGTGGGCCAATAGAATCCGGAATCAAACACCTTCTTGGCGGTGTAGTTGGGGCTATGATGTCCCCGGTAGGTCCGAGAATGGCAAGCCTTGAGAATGTCAACGGCTTCCTGACCATACACACATCGCCGGATGACTTGATCCGCATCACGATTTTAAACAAGTAGGGGTCGCCCGAAATAATGTTTCACGTCTTTGAAGAATTTATTTTTCTGTTGGGACGACATCCCTTTCACCACAAAGTTACCCGCATGGTAATTTGCAAAGTCAAGAAACCATGGGGTAGAAGAGTCTCCACGAAAAGAAACCACGTTGAGTGTTTCGAGAGGAAACGTTTCATTGATTTCCTTTTTCTCGAACACATTTTGGTGAGGGTTCTCTAATCGGGACAGATGATCGCAGCCGGTTCTCAGCTCCTTTTTAATCACGAATAATGATATCAAATTCTTGTAGGAGGAGAACCCAACGGAGCAATCTCGGCTTTGCATCTTGTTTTGCAAAGAGATATTTGAGAGCCGAAGTGATCCGTATACACCACGCATTTGGTCAAGATAAGGTATGGACGAAACTTTTCAAACGCATACACCACAGCTAATAATTCTTTTTCTGTAGTGGTGTAATGGGTCCTGAGCTTCATCATCGTTTTGCTCGCGTAGTGGATTGGCGAAAATGTTTGGTTTTCGCGTTGCCCCAAGATTGCACCGATAGCAAAATCACTTGCATCGCACATGAGCTCAAAGGGTAAATCCCGGGCAACTAGAATGGGTGCCTCCGTAAGCTTTTTCTTTAGTGTTTCAAAAGCTTCGATGCACTCAGGAGAGAAGATGAAAGGAGCATCTTTTCGAGAGATGGGTCATAGAAGCGAGCGATTTTAGAGAAATCTTGAATGAATCGACGATAAAACCCGGCATGACCTAGAAAACTCCTAATACCTTTGACGGTAGTAGGATGAGGCGGTTAGCAATGACATCAACTTTTGCTCTATCTACCTCAATCCCATTCTTAGAAATCTTATGGCCAAGGACAATGCCCTCTTTGACCATAAAGTGGCTCTTCTCCCAGTTTAGACATAGATTGGTGTCTTCACACCTTTTTAGCATTTTGTCTAAGTGGGGAGACAGTCTCAAACGAGTCCCCAATTATCGAGAAGTCATCCATAAACACCTCCATAGTTTCCCCGATCATGTCGTGGAAAATGGCCATCATACATCTTTGGAACGCGTGCAGGAGCATTACATAAGCCAAAAGGCATACGCCTATAGGCAAACGCCCCGTAAGGGGGTGAATGTGGTTTTCTCTTGATCCACGGATCAATGGGGATCTGATAGTAACCCGAGAAACCATCAAGGAAACAATAGTACTCGTTCCCTGCCAATCTCTCAAGCATCACGGTCCATGAAGGGTAGAGGAAAATGGTCTTTACGTGGTGCTGAAGCAATACGTTTAACTTTCGATAGTCAATGCACACACGCCATCACGTAACCAATCGAGTCGGAATTAACTCGTTTTCTTCATTCGTGACAACAGTAATGCCACCCTTTTTGGGAACGCAATGAATTGGGCTAACCCAAGGACTATCAGAGATCGGGTAAATCAGGCGGCATCAAGAGTTTGAGAACCTCTTGTTTGATAACCTCGTGAATCTTAGGATTCACCCTTCTCTGACTCTGGACTGCTGGTTTGAAGTCATCCTCCATTAAGATTTTGTGAGTACAGAACTCAGGGTTGATACCCTTAATATCGGAGAGTTTCCAAGCAATTGCTTGCTTGTGTGACTTCAAGACCTTTATGAGAGCAGTCTTCTCCTCCTCAGTCAAGTCTTTAGCAATAATGACGGGTAATTTATTGTAACACCCCGACCCGACAAGGGTAAAGATATCACAATACGGTTTCATATCAGAACTTTAAATACTATACAATAGCGAAGGCCTTTACAAAATATTCAAAAAGAAAACATAAATAGCTAAACTTCAAAATAAATCTAAGATCTCTAAAGGTCAAGTCTTGCTCTCAGCTCTAATCTCAACCCAGATCAGCTATCCCATAAGCTCATCTTGAATGCTTAATACCTGCCAGAAAAAGAAAAGTGCGGCTGAGCTTACAAAGCCCAGGTGACAGATATAACGAAAACAAAAACTAAACAAAACAGAATATACAAATAACGAAATAAAATGAAATAATGACGAAGGATCTTTCAGGATTCTGCGAAAGCACAAATATACAGAAATCCAAACAACCACATAACATCTAGACATCACATAGCACATCAAAGACACAAACACAAACACATCAGGACAACCAAACATACAACATATCAAGAGCAAATAGATTACGTATAAGCCAGACGGAGAGTCTAATGACTAACGGAAACACTTCCTAGTAAATAAACATGGCATTCATACAAATCAATTAATCAACATTTAATACACTTAATTCAATATTCAGAATGAAATAGCAGTTCACATCATGGCAGTCACACAGACAAATAGAAACATAGTAGACAACTAAACTTAAATAGACCCATCACAACATAGCATAATCATTAGCAATTATCAAAACAACTATCATAATTTAAACCAGTTCTAAGATCAAATCCTAGCTTCAGCAGAGTTCAAACATGGCAGGTCACATAGGCAATAAAACACTAACATATAAGCAAAGTTCCCAAAATCAACTGATCAGACTATGCATATTAAACTGATAGAATACTCACTATCACACTAACACATTCATCCCACAGTTCAAAGAATTCACATAATAATAAACTAACATGACATCAGATGACAGCATATAAATCGTATTTAAGCATATTAATCATATCTTAGCATAGCAGACGGTAGTCACATAAACATACAAAAGCATAAACACATATAATAGCATATAACAAGCCGAAGACATAATCATAAGCATCAACATACCAAAACATAATCAGAATACTTATCATATAAATAACAAATACAGATTTAGTTAACTACCTCGAGCCCAGAACATATCATATCCGAAATATCTTTCTTATTCAGAAAGTAACCTCATAAACTAATTGGAGTAGCTAGCTCCCAGAATTTTGTGAAGACGCGTATTGCACACGACATCATTCACCAGACAAATCATATCGGATAACGATCGGATCTAGGATGCATCCATAAGCCCCACAGACATATATAGGTAATTTAATACCAACTGAGCTCATAACAAATAACAGATAAGGGGCGTGGCGAGAACATCACTCTCTGCCCTAGAGTCATGTCGAGGTGCATCACCGACACGGACATGGAAACCCCATGACTAGTTATTATTTGGCTCGGGTGTCAAACTAACTTAGGTCAAATCGAGAATGTCATAAGCTGACATAGATCATATATTATCAAATGTTTAATCATGTTTTCAAAATCAAAGTCTTCATATCATATAGTTCAAAATCAGATGTTTCATAATTTAGAAATCAAAGTTCAGATAAGCAACTTGACTCAAAAGACACATTAGGGTTCATAGCAAATAACATATCAGATAACTCATATCATAAGGTTCATATTCAAATATAACAAGGTTCAACTAATATGCACATCAAAGTCTTCCTAACATAAAGTTCAAATCCGATAGCATGGTTCAATAAAACATAAGTTCAGATAAACAACAAGTCAAACAAACAAGAAAGGGTTCATAGCAATGGCATCGGAAACCCTAATAAGAAAAGTAGGAAAGCTAACGAAAAGAACATCATAAGGAACCTTTCTTGAAAAGGTCGAGAATATCTCTACGATAACATAAGTGTCCTAAAGTAAGACAGAATATCCGTACCTTAAAGCAATTGAGAGAAAAGTAACGAATGAACGAATACGAAGATGTAGCGTCGCGTCTCCTCCAACGAATCTACACGGATTATGATTTATTTAATACTTATTAGAATCATTAATATTATAACGGATTTATCGCATTAATACTTTTAGAGTTGTCAGAATATTCTTATTTTAGTGTGAGGAATTCTCAACATTTTAGGGTATTCCTCATTAATTCACCAACTTTCTATTTAAGTTCTAGGGTTTCCCATACTCTTTAAATATTACTAAATACGCATTAAATTCACATATTACTTCTTTTAATGATTTCCCAATTTAACCTAGAACGTAAATGATAACAAACCGAAATTAACTTAAACTCATGCGTGTCTCTACAAAATCAACTTACACTTGTTGAACCCATAATTGCTCAGAATTTCAAATTACACCCTTGACCTCTTTAAGTTCACAATCTCACCTTACTTTATCAGATTTTACACTTTTAACCCAAAGGTTTTAGAATTTACAAAGCGTGCCCTAATAAATTAAATTCAATTCGAATGGCCCTTTAATTATCCAAAATTACATGTTTAACCCCCACACTTATTTTTATACGTTTAGTACAAGTATTTTACTGTTTACAAAAATAACCCTCAAGTTTCATAATTTACAAAACCAACCCAAAACTTTTGTTTAAAACCGAATAAGTATAATTTAAGTACAAACCCTAAACCTAAGTTTAACCAATCATTATCTCATCATTACTACTTCATTAATTAACTTTAATGATTACAAGAAAACCCTAATTCATGCAAACCCTAATCGTTCCTTTTAAAAACCTTCCTTTTTCCATGTTTAATCGAACCATAAAACTCAAAACAATTCATACAAGCTTCGAATTCATAATTATGTATTTTATTCAGGTCTTATAACATGTAATAGCTTCTGTAAAAATCAATTCATGATCTCTAAAAATATTATACGCCCATTCGTTATTAATATACGATTTCTAGGGTTTTAGATTCCAAATAATTCCATACGACATATTAAACATGCATGGCCAATTTTTATGTGTTCCATATGACTTATAGGACTGAAATCAACATTAGAAACATACCCTTGATGAGCTTGAATCGTTATAACAAAAGAAGCCAAAAATCTCTATTTGCTTGAAACCTAATTCACTCAAAAACTCTCCACGATCACCACAGCAACTTAGGACTTCGAAAACTATTTTTCCCACCTTCTTTACCTTCAAACTTGTCCAAGAAAATTGGTCTCAAGCTCTGGAAACTGGAAATCGAATTATGAAGGGTTTTGAAGTCGGTTTGTGATTAAATCGGTTATTAGGGATAATGGTGAACCGAATGTATGTATATATATACTTTTCCAATTTTCTTGTGGGCTTAATAATGTATTGGACCTAAAATAAATGGACTCTTAATAATATAAATTTATATTGGGCTTTTATTAATTAATTTCTTTTATAAAACTATTTAATATATTCGGCTAATTATTAAAGTACATAATTGATTTTATAAAATTTTAATCTATAAAAATTAACTTTACCAAGTCATTCAAGATTTATTTGGATCATATGTGATTTTCTTATAAGTTTTTTGAATTTACATAGCTCATTTGGTATTCTGTTTATTTAATTATTCTTGCTTTTGATCATAAGGGTATTTTGGTCTTTTGTGAATTTTAGAAATTCAGGTATTACAATTTCTTCCCCTCTAAAAAGAAATTTCGTCCTCGAAATTGAACAAGACAGAATACGCGACAAATGTGGATTACTGAAACTTCATGGAATATATGACGAATGCTAATCATATACTTATTAAAGTATTAGCAGTAAAAGATGAGATAAAGAAACTTCAAAAACACGCTCTATCATATGCATAGATGGAACGAACCCTAACGGTTTACTAAACGCAGGAGTATGTGGAAACATACAGATCTAAAGGCGAGGCATGGCAATCTATAGGTTAACACAGATAATAACAACTTCGGATCCCACTGGAACAAAACTTATATGCAACCGATACCGACGAAAATCTCACAATTAAATACGATCTCAACTCAATATGAAAAGTACCAAATAACGGATACCAGGCAAATATCCATACATCTATCAATCACAGGCATTTCCCAGACGTCATAAAATTTCAATAAGTTCAAATTATATGATCTCGGTATTATCACGTTGATCGGCCATAATACTTGCATCACAAATAAGTTCTTATTGTCACTATATTTGGTCTCGGGTCATGACACAACACATAACAATATCATAGCAAAACACACCACATACGAGATAACATATCGGATAGCGGGTAACATACTATAACAGACGGATCACATACATACGGCATATCACGACATCAAAACAACTTACCATACCACAAAAGAAAAGAAGGCCACCAATGCTCAGCAGTTCCTCATGATTCATTCGCGGCGATCCGAGAAGAAAAGCGAGTTATACGAGAATGCTAAGCGATAAAACTTCACGATTCGAACCGAGTTCCGAACAAATCAAAGAAAAGTAATGCCGATCAAAATCGCGTAGCAAGATATCAAACCGCCTCAAACACGGCGTGACAAGCGAATCGAGTAACACACGTCGGCGCCCAAATCATATGAAGTAGATGAACCTTCCGACCAGCCGGTTGAATCTTATCTCCGTCCTTTGCGCCTTTGGTTGGTCCGTCCGGCTTCCTCTAGCGCATCTGAAGTCTCCAACAGCCGGCGGCGTCGAGTGTGGCTTCGCTTCCGAACCTCTCCGGCCGAGGGGCTGATTGCGGCAGCAGGGTCGGCACCATCTTCTTTGGCTTCACGGGTAGTCTCCATCTAACGATCGACAAAGCGGACGGCGAAAACAAAATAACAAAATTCAATGCGAGCAGAGGAGGCCAATTCGGTGAAGGCAAAAGGATATCGAAGTCAAATCTGAGCGACCATCAAAAGGAATCGAAAGATGTCAGAACAGACGGAAACCTAATGTCTACCCAATCCTCACAGGTCATAGCCTAAGCTCTAAGGGTCCTAAAACCTAGGTCTCTGATACCATAAATTGTAACACCCCGACCCGACAAGGGTAAAGATATCACAATACGGTTTCATATCAGAACTTTAAATACTATACAATAGCGAAGGCCTTTACAAAATATTCAAAAAGAAAACATAAATAGCTAAACTTCAAAATAAATCTAAGATCTCTAAAGGTCAAGTCTTGCTCTCAGCTCTAATCTCAACCCAGGATCGGCTATCCCATAAGCTCATCTTGAATGCTTAATACTTGCGAGGAAAAGAAAAGTGCTTGGTGAGCTTACAAAGCCAGTGAGCAGATATAACGAAACAAAAGCTAAACAAAAGCGAATATACAAATAGAAATAAAATGAAATAATGACGAAGGATCTTCGGAGGATGCAAAGCACAAATATCAAAATCCAAACAACCACATAACATCTAGACATCACATAGCACATCAAAGACACAAACACAAACACATCAGGACAACCAAACATACAACATATCAAGAGCAAATAGATTACGTATAAGCCCGAGGAGAGTCTAATGACTAACGAAAACACTTCCTAGTAAATAAACATGGCATTCATACAAATCAATTAATCAACATTTAATACACTTAATTCAATATTCAGCGTAGGAAATAGCAGTTCACATCATGGCGAGTCCACAGGACAAATAGAAACATAGTAGACAACTAAACTTAAATAGACCCATCACAACATAGCATAATCATTAGCAATTATCAAAACAACTATCATAATTTAAACCAGTTCTAAGATCAAATCCTAGCTTCAACCGAGAGTTCAAACATGGCAGGTCACATAGGCAATAAAACACTAACATATAAGCAAAGTTCCCAAAATCAACTGATCAGACCATGCATATTAAACTGATAGAATACTCACTATCACACTAACACATTCATCCCACAGTTCAAAGAATTCACATAATAATAAACTAACATGACATCAGATAATGACATATAAATCGTATTTAAGCATATTAATCATATCTTAGCATAGCAGATGGTAGTCACATAAACATACAAAAGCATAAACACATATAATAGCATATAACAAGCCGAAGACATAATCATAAGCATCAACATACCAAAACATAATCAGAATACTTATCATATAAATAACAAATCTGATTTAGTTAACTACCTCGAGCCGAGAACATATCATATCCGAAATATCTTTCTTATTGAGAAGTAACCTCATAAACTAATTGGAGTAGCTAGCTCCGGGAAATTTTGTGAAGACGCGTATTTCACACGACATCATTCACCGGACAAATCATATCGGATAACAGATGTCGGATCTAGGATGCATCCATACGCCTGAGACATATATAGGTAATTTAATACCAAGCGAGCTCATAACAAATAGCAGAGATAAGGGGCGTGGCGAGAACATCACTCTCTCCCTAGAGTCATGTCGAGGTGCATCAGCGACACGGACATGGAAACCCCATGACTAGTTATTATTTGGCTCGGGTGTCAAACTAACTTAGGTCAAATCAGAATGTCATAACTGACATAGATCATGTTTTATCAAATGTTTAATCATGTTTTCAAAATCAAAGTCTTCATATCATATAGTTCAAAATCGGATGTTTCATAATTGAAATCAAAGTTAGGATAAACAATGGCTCAAAAGACACATTAGGGTTCATAGCAAATAACATATCAGATAACTCATATCATAAGGTTCATATTCAAATATAACAAGGTTCAACTAATATGCACATCAAAGTCTTCCTAACATAAAGTTCAAATCGAGATAG
This sequence comes from Chrysanthemum makinoi, assembly GCA_910596185.1. Classification (NCBI taxonomy): domain Eukaryota; kingdom Viridiplantae; phylum Streptophyta; class Magnoliopsida; order Asterales; family Asteraceae; genus Chrysanthemum; species Chrysanthemum makinoi. The sequence goes on from OU343219.1 coordinate 115,610,038, forward strand.
CGCATGGTTCAATAAAACATAAGTTCGGATAAACAACGGAGTCAAACAAACAAGAAAAGGGTTCATAGCAATGGCATCGGAAACCCTAATAAGAAAAGTAGGAAAGCTAACGAAAAGAACATCATAAGGAACCTTTCTTGAAAAGGTCAGAATATACATACGATAACATAAGTGTCCTAAAGTAAGACAGAATATCCGTACCTTAAAGCAATTGAGAGAAAAGTAGCGAATGAGCGAATCACGAAGATGTAACGTAGCGTCTCCTCCAACGAATCTACACGGATTATGATTTATTTAATACTTATTAGAATCATTAATATTATAACGGATTTATCGCATTAATACTTTTAGAGTTGTCAGAATATTCTTATTTTAGTGTGACGGCAATTCTCAACATTTTAGGGCATTCCTCATTAATTCACCAACTTTCTATTTAGGTTCTAGGGTTTCCCATACTCTTTAAATATTACTAAATACGCATTAAATTCACATATTACTTCTTTTAATGATTTCCCAATTTAACCTAGAACGTAAATGATAACAAACCGAAATTAACTTAAACTCATGCGTGTCTCTACAAAATCAACTTACACTTGTTGAACCCATAATTGCTCAGAATTTCAAATTACACCCTTGACCTCTTTAAGTTCACAATCTCACCTTACTTTATCAGATTTTACACTTTTAACCCAAAGGTTTTAGAATTTACAAAACGTACCCTAATAAATTAAATACAATTCGAATGGCCCTTTAATTATCCAAAATTACATGTTTAACCCCCACACTTATTTTTATACGTTTAGTACAAGTATTTTCTTGTTTACAAAAATAACCTTTAAGTTTCATAATTTACAAAACCAACCCAAAACTTTTGTTTAAAACCGAATAAGTATAATTTAAGTACAAACCCTAAACCTAAGTTTAACCAATCATTAGCTCATCATTACTACTTCATTAATTACCTTTAATGATTACAAGAAAACCCTAATTCATGCAAACCCTAATCGTTCCTTTTAAAAACCTTCCTTTTTCCATGTTTAATCGAACCATAAAACTCAAAACAATTCATACAAGCTTCGAATTCATAATTATGTATTTTATTCAGGTCTTATAACATGTAATAGCTTCTGTAAAAATCAATTCATGATCTCTAAAAATATTATCGCCCATTAGATTTATTAATATATACGATTTCTAGGGTTTTAGATTCCAAATAATTCCATACGACATATTAAACATGCATGGCCAATTTTTATGTGTTCCATATGACTTATAGGACTGAAATCAACATTAGAAACATACCCTTGATGAGCTTGAATCGTTATAACAAAAGAAGCCAAAAATCTCTATTTGCCAAAACCCTAATTCACTCAAAAACTCTCCACGATCACCACAGCAACTTAGGACTTCGAAAACTATTTTTCCCACCTTCTTTACCTTCAAACTTGTCCAAGAAAATTGGTCTCAAGCTCTGGAAACTGGAAATCGAATTATGAAGGGTTTTGAAGTCGGTTTGTGATTAAATCGGTTATTAGGGATAATGGTGAACCGAATGTATGTATATATATACTTTTCCAATTTTCTTGTGGGCTTAATAATGTATTGGACCTAAAATAAATGGACTCTTAATAATATAAATTTATATTGGGCTTTTATTAATTAATTTCTTTTATAAAACTATTTAATATATTCGGCTAATTATTAAAGTACATAATTTATTTTATAAAATTTTAATCTATAAAAATTAACTTTACCAAGTCATTCAAGATTTATTTGGATCATATGTGATTTTCTTATAAGTTTTTACGAATTTACATAGCTCATTTGGTATTGTGTTTATTTAATTATTCTTGCTTTTGATCATAAGGGTATTTTGGTCTTTTTGTGAATTTTAGAAATTCAGGTATTACATTTATCATCACCCTCCAAGAATGCATACTCAAGATGAGGAGGTAGGTCCTTTAGTTCAACCTCGGGAAATTCTTCAGTGGATGATTGCACTGATTTGATTTCCTCAATTGTGATTTCTTTCGGAGGGAGTGAAGATAATGGATCTTCATTAAGCAATTGCTCAAGATAGAGAATATCCCCCTCCGAATCATACCACCATCAATTCGGTGAGGAATTGATTCATCAGCTTGACAGAATTCGATCTCTTCGGAAGAAGTCACCTCCCTCAAGCGGGTGAGAGAGGGGAAGAGTTGGCAATAATAGGATGAGAAGATGTGGTGGGATTGGAATTCCCACTCACGGAATTATGAAGATAACCAAGAAACTCTTGAGAGTACTCCTCTGAAGCAATGTCAATTAAATCGACTCGATTAATTGATTCAGTATCATAATTTGAGGTGTACCTCGAAGTCTGATCGAGGTTAAAGGTAATGGCTTCATTACCCACATAGAGTGATCTCTTGCTCAAACACATCAATAAGAGCACGGCCGTCCTCGAAATCCCGCCCAACAATGAGGGAACTCGAGGTCGACATCGAAATCAACGACCACAAAGTCACTGGGAAATGGAACTTTCCTACTTTCATCGAATACATCCTCGGCGATGCCAAGAGGGCCTTGAGATAGAACGTCTGCAAGCTCAAAGTCATGCAGGTAGGAATAAGTTCAGGAAGAAAGTTTCTTCCACTTGAGTAAGGCATCAGATTGATGCTTGCACCAAGATCGTGAGGGCAAAGCATTCAATCATCCCGGAAAAACACAAGGAAGAAGAAATTTTCACGGATCTCCTAGCTTCTCGGGAAGCTTCTTTAACAAGGCTGGCGAGAGCAATTCTCGTTCAAAGGAGTTTAGCCATTTCGAGCGACTTCTCTTTGTTGCTCAACATATGTTTCAGAGTGGATGCAAACTTGGGCATTAACATGATGGCATCCGCGAAGCTTATGTCAAAGTGTAGCTCTTGGAAAATTTGAAAGAATTTTTCCATCGATGACTAGCTTTCTGCGGAGCTTTTGCTCATGTAGCGTGAGGGTAAGGAATAGAAGTTTTGGATTTAGGGTCAACAACCGGAGGTTCAAAACAACTCGAGGATTGGTTTTGGGGACAACACGAGGATGGACATTATTGGCACTTCCGTTATTAGTAGGAAGTTCCTTGTCCTTTGTAAGCCTCAGGTTCGCTCCACTACCTTCGGAGAGAGGAAGAAGAGGTAGTAGGAACGCGGGTCGAATCAGAAGCACCACGGGTTGTGATCGCCTTTGCATCGCCCTCGGATTAGCGTCGTGTTGCTAGGTAGAGTACTGAGCCCGAGGGTCGATCATTTAAAGACTTCTTGATGTCGCAATCGGCTAACCAACAACCGATTCATTTCTTCTTGGGATTTCATGAATTGTTTCAACAACTCATCGGATGATGGTCGGTTGGAACAATGGCTTGATTTTACTGAGGGAGTTCTGGCCTCTATTGTTAGGATTAGGGCCTTGATTACGAAAATTCCTTGATTATTGCCATGAAAATACCCTTGGTTGAAATTTCCCGACACGGGTTTCTATTGTAATTTCCTTGATGTTGGAAATTTTGATTTTGAAAACCGTTGTTTTGATTGAAATGACCTTGGTTTTGAAAACCTTGGTTTGGTCTGTTTTGATTCTGATTACGGTTTTGGTTTTGATTGAAACCGGGAGGTCGAGTAGTGGTTAGGGCGGTGGGGTTGGTCTCTGAGAACACGATATTGATTGCCTCCTTGATTAGACATCCGCCCACGGCATTGGCTTCAAAAGGGTTACCATCGGTGGCCATACTGATTATAGTAAGCATGGGGGCCACCACAGGTAACACAGACTTCCACTTTCTTAACCGGCAGAGGAGATGAAGTTTGTGGAAAAGAGACTTTCTTTTGATTGGAGAGAATCAAAGCTTGGATAGCTTCCGTGAGTTTATCAATCTTAGCATCGGTGCTAGAAGTGACTCAGCGGGCGATGAAGAAGAAGAAGGACCAACACTGACTTGGGAAACAACCGGCTTGCTTCGTGCGGTGCGGACTTTAGACTTGTTTTCGATTATCGCTAAAGCTTCTTTGACAGTTTTGCTTAGGAAATTTCCTCCCGCGGAGGAATTGAGAGAATCTTGGTCAGATTGACTCACTCCATTGTAGAAAGTATCGAGTTGCATCAACTTCGGGAAGCCGTGGTGAGGACATTTGCGAAGCAATTCCTTGAAACGATCCACGATTCACGAAGGATTCATCAAAATTACAGTGAACTTGATGATTTCGTTTTTAAGACTCGTGGTTTTGGAAGGTGGATAGAATTCATTCACAAATTTCTTCACCAGATCTTCCCATGTCTCTATTGATTGAGGGGGTTGTTTTTCAAGCCAAATCCGGGCTTGCCCTCGAGAAAACGGGAACAGAAGAAGCTTAACAGCATCAGTGGGGACATTCTTATACTTGATGGTAGATGCAATCTTGTTAAACCATCGAATATGAGCATGAGGATCGTCCCGCTCAAAACCGAAGAATTGATTAGAGGTTACAAGATTCAGTAACCCGGTCTTGAGTTCAAAGTTTTCACCACGATGGGGCTAACGATAGCATCTCCATACCCGTCGATGGGTGCTGGAGAAGCTTCGCACATAGGAATCTCATCCGCCATGACAACGGGAGTAGTGCGAAGCGATCCGGATCTCGAGATCCGACTGCTGGAGCGAGAAAGTCTCTGAACACGCCTTCTTGGACTCTTGACAAGCTCACGAAATGGGCTCACAGATCTAGAAGAGCGAGTGCGCATACACTAGAGTTAACTCTAAGGAAACTTAGAGTTAAGGAGAGAAATGGAATTATGAAAATCTTTCAGATGATGATGAGAATTATGAAGACGTTTTGTAAAAATGGGGTGAGAAGAGTATTTATGGGTTTTACGGTTCGAAACGTCGATATCACAACAAAATCAATTAACACAAAATCGAGGCAAAACAACATTGAACTTAACCAATAATCCAAGATGAATGGCTTCTTTGAAAAAGGTACACCAATCACAAGGACACAAAGGCAAGTTTTAAATCTTTAGTTCGGGAACTTATTATGGTCGCACCCCGAGTTAGGTAGTGCACTGCCTTGGTTTGCGGTGGTAATCTTTTAAGTTGTTAATTATTAAAGAAAACGACGATTCTTTTTGTATTTTTATTTTTTGATACATATATAGAAACAAAAGGAAAAATATTTTTGTGTTTTATACGTTTTTGGTTGTTTTGGGTTTTGGATTTTTAGAAGAAAATATGGATATATATATATAGAGATGGATGATATAAACAAAGAGTGAGGATTCAAACAACTAATCTGCTAAAAGCAGAAGATAAATCGGCCACCTGACTCCCGGCGTGGCGCCAAAAATTTGATCGCCAAGCAGAGTCAAGCTAAATCACACAAGCCCGCCACTTGTGAATGGCGGACCGTAACCAGCTTAAAACAGCTCAAGCACGAAATCAATGAAGATCAGAGGAGTATAGGGTCTCCCCGGGTCGTTATGTCCCAGCGAGCTATGCAATGGATCAATCAACGTATAGTGATCGAGGAGTTTGAACGAAAAAGGATTATGAATTGGTGATTATAACTACAGAAATATCAAACAAATACAAAGGCTAAAATGCAAATGAAAGGAGATTAAAAAAAAGATAAAATCTATTAAATAAACGCTATCACTATAATTAAAATGATGTTTTTGTTTTTATGTTTTTACGAAACTGAAATTAAAATCTACGCGACGTACAAATTAAAAAATGAAACTAAGTCAATATTAACCCTAAAAATATGAAAATGATGTTTTTACAATCCTAATGATAAAAGAAAATTTATGGAAAAATAAAATTATTTTTATAACTAATTATCTAATTAAAAACTATTTTTAATTATTAAATAACTACCTTAAATACAAGAAAATAGGAAATTAGGCTAGAAAAATAAGATTAAGACTTGGAAAAGTCTAAAATATCAAAATAGACTTTTCAAAACTGTTTTTGTATTTTTATGACTATTTATCTATTTTCTAGGAATTTTAAACTATTAAAAACTAATTAAATTACTAAAATTTACCAAATAAACTATGAAAAATCTGGAAAATTACTTTTTCACTTCTTATATTTATCTAAACCTAAGAAAATTGAAATATTATTTTTTGAACCTTTTCTGAATTTTTTGTATTAAATGCTATTTAAAAAGTGCTAAAAACTAATTAAAATCAAGAAAAATAGAAAAACAGCTAGGAAAATTCTGAAAATTTCAGGAAAATTCTAAAATAATATTAAAAAGCTATGAAAATTGGAAAAACAGGTGGTTGTGTGGAGAAAAATGGGCCGATGAATCAAGTGCTTATTGAAATAAGCACTTGATAAGCAAATAATCAAAACAAGCAACCCACGATCCTTGAAGCTATAATATGCAAAAGTAACCAAAATACAACTAAAAGTAACAAGCTACAGCTACTGAATTGCAAGATACAAGGATTTGATGATTATGATATTAAAAGCTAAAACAGAAATGGGTATCAACTTGCAGTCAACAAATAAGCACCCAAATAAGCTACAAACTACCAACCAATTATCAAGTCCTAAACTAGACCTAAGTAGCTATCTATGACCAATAGACCAGATGTTAACAAGCTATTATAAGCCCATTGCAAGCTTGCACAAGACCGAGAAAACTTCGGTGTCAGCGTGAGCCACAATGAGGGGCACCAAGGCCTACTTGGAGCTTCGCACAAGCTTATCCAAAGGGCTTAAGCTAAAAACAGATATTAGGTCCTAAAGACCACCTATTAAACTACTTGTAAACCAAAAATCAAACCTTGAGAAGCTTTAATAAGATCGTGCACAATCGCAGATCTGCACAAACCAACTTTTTTGACATTTTTGACTTTTTGAAAACAGAAACACAGTTGACTTTAGGGAACTTTGGATCCAATTTAATGATTGATTATGATGTATTTGGATGAAACATGAATGAAGCAAGCTAGCTTTAGGACTTCTAAACACAAAATAAGGTTTTACAATTCCAAATCCTCAACAGATCACTCAATAAGACATATTTCAAGAGATATTGACTTTTAATGTTTTACATGCAAAAATTTGGACAGATATGAACTAGTTTGAGTCACACAAACATAGACCAGCAATTATCATACAATGAACTAACTTTTTAAACAGATTACTCTACAAACCAAACACTCCTTTAACTTCTAATTTTTAATCAAATCTAATCCAATCTCTAATATAGCTAATTTTATTGATCAATCTAAGTTATGCTAACTTAATGAACACAGAATGAACAAGTTTTAACAGATTAAAGCCACAAACACAGTGTATGCAAGAATCTTGAGAATCACTTACAAAAGGTCCAAGACCACTATGGCACTTACCACACATGAAACCAAGAACACTATCCTAATTTATTCAACCCAATGCTTCCATTTCAACCCATTTCCAGCTTTGAACCAAACAATACCTTCTCTGTACCCATTTTGCTCCTTGCTTTGACTTTTGTTGACCAGTTGCCAAAGTTGTATGAATTGTGCAAATAAGCTTATACAAAGCTTTAACAAGCTTATTAGAGCTTGTTTAAGCTTTAAAGTAGACTGCTAACTTGATTTTGATAATGAATTTGATATTGAGAAAATGCAACGATAAGCAAAAAAAATGGAAACTGAACTTGACTGAGATTGATACTTAATTATGATTGAAATACACTGGAATGCCTTTTCTGAGTACAAATAAACTTTAAAACATAACTGAAAACTACTTAAGATGCTATAAGCTTAAAAACGACATACAATTTTTAGAAAACTAAAACTAACTAACTCTTGATGCACCCTCTTGTCTCTTTTTATGCTCCAAAATGCTTTCTCTCACCTTCTGAGCAAATCCCAGCATCAATCTCAACCATTCAATGGCCAGAGCTCATCCTATCCACTTATCTTGTTTTGGCGCCAAATCTTGCTTTGGATATCTGGGACAGGAAAAAGATGCATTAAATGCATTGGTGTGGGTAGGTGAGGTGGGGAGGGACAATGGGTGAAATAGAGTGGATAATAGGTGGCTGGAGGAGGGGGGAGGTGCAGACAATTTGGTTCGGGAATTGTGGGGAAAAGGGGGCGGTTTAATATTATTTAAACACTGGGTTTGGGTTTGGTCGGGTTAAGGGTTTGGACTGGGTAAAGAGATTTGGGCCAGGGTATATGTTTTGGGCTTGGGTAGTTTATTTAGGTCCGGTTTGGTTTGTAGAGATATTAACATAAAGGACCAATTGTGCAATTCTTCAAAACCAAGGGACCAATCATGTAACTTATGAAGAGTAGTCAAAGGGTTGTTTTTGCCAACTTTACTAATCCAAGGGTCAATTTTTGACACTTTTGAAATTCCTAAGGACTAGATTTGACCAATTTTGGATTTTCAGGGGCTAAACTGTAATTTTCTCAAAACTTTTAGATTTTCCACCAAAGGACTAAATATGACAATTTGTGATTACAAAAGGACCTTTGGTGACTTTTCTTTTGAAATTTGGGCTCAGGGACTATTTTTGACAATTTTATAAACTTGGGGGACTAAACCTGCAATTTTTGCAAATTTGATATGTTTTTCATCTTGATTTTAATATTTTTGCATTTAAAACACATAAAACACTGATTTGTGATATTTTGATCATTTTGATGTGTTTGAGTGTTTTCGAGATGATTTTGCGATTTATTTTGTACAAAAATGATGAGTATTTACACACTCATCAATCCTCCACACTAAACTATTGCTAGTCCCTAGCAATCTTTTTGAAAAAACTTAATGGATTTAGCGTCTCTTTACCAAAAGCCATTACTTCTGGAGTAGCCAAATGTTTCAGTTCAAGCAAGAACCATGGTACACGATAACCATCGATTTATTGGCAAATCATAAACCATATAACGGATTTGATGTCTTTACCGAAGCGTACCATACGGACTAGCCAACTCTCAGATAAATTATCAGAATTATCTTTGGTGAGCTGAATACCAATTATGGTTTTCCACTGCCTTTACCACAAGCCATAATCTTGCGGGCTAGCCAACTCTTCACTTTTTAGGATATGGTGAGTTGAATACCATACAATTTTGGGCAAATTGCAAGCCATATAAACGGATTTGAGAAATCTTTACCAAGAGCCGTTTGCTCTGGATTCTAATCCTTTTGTCTACAGAACAAACTTGATAACCAAATGAGTAAGTGCAAAACACTTACTCCAAAAAAATTTTGGCCAAAACGGGGATTGGGTATAATTACATGATAAAATTCGTGAGAATCCCCCCTACACTAGAGATGAATATTGCCCTCAATATTCAAAGTACCGGCGGTTATCTTGCGAAGCGAAACGTAAAAGGAAATATTACGGCCATTATTTAGAAAGAAGAATTTTTTTTTTTTTGATAACTTATATACAAGTGTGGGGCATCTCCCCACACTAGAGATTGTAGAAAGTAGAAAGAAGTCAGAAATATGGGTGAAAACCCATATGGCATGCTCTGTTTTTGATTCCGAGTCGCTAGCTTGACTCGATCCCCGCATATTCATTGGTTCATGGGGAAAGTTTGAAGATCTGGGACAACCATGGATGGAATGTCCTCTCCAAAATAATGCTTCACTCGATGACCATTCACTTTGAAATTAGGACCATCGGGTTGAGATAACTCAATGGTACCATAAGGATAAACCTTAGCGATAGTAAATGGACCCGAGACAGCGGGATTTTAATTTTCGAGAAAATCTTCAATCTTGAGTTGAAAAGAAGGACTTCGATCAGGCGTTGAAAGCGGTTTTGATTTTGAGTCATGAATCTTCTTTGTCTTATGTTTATAGATCAAAGAGTTCTCGTAGGCTTGATCACGGAGTTCATTTAATTCATTCATTTGAACTTTCCGATGATCACCAGCTGTCCGAATATCAAAGTTAGCATGCTTCAAGGCCCAGTATGCCTTGTGCTCGAGCTCAACGGCGAGATGACACGCCTTCCCGTACACAGCTTGTATGGAGTGCACCCGATGGGTGTTTTGTAGTGCATGTACGAAGGCCCAAAGTGCATCATCTAACCTATCCGACCAAGAGGCACGGTTTTCACCAACCGTCTCTCCCAGAATTCTTTTATCCCCGGTTAGAAACTTCCACTTGCCCACTTGTTTGGGGGTGGTACGCGAGAGGAATGCGGTGAGTTACACCATACTTCTGCATGACTCTTGCAAATTGGTCATTGCAGAAATGCGTACCACGATCACTGATTATGGCTCGTGGGGTTCCAAACCTAGCAAATAAGGATTTCAAGAATTTCACAACAACTCGGGCATCGTTGGTGGGTAAAGCCTTAGCTTCAACCCATTTTGACAAGTGGTCAACGGCCACGAGTATGTACTTATTTCCGTGAGAAGAAGGAAATGGCCCCATAAAGTCAATGCCCCATATGTCAAAAATCTCACACACTTGAATGGCGTTTTGCGGCATTTCATTCCTTTGTGAGATATTCCCGTGACGTTGACAAGCGTCACAGGTTTTGACGAATTCATGGGCATCCTTGTAGATCGTGGGCCAATAGAATCCCGAATCAAACACCTTCTTGGCGGTGTAGTTGGGGCTATGATGTCCCCCGGTAGGAGTCCGAAATGGCAAGCCTTGAGAATGTCAACGGCTTCCTAACCATATACACATCGCCGGATGACTTGATCCGCACAGATTTTAAACAAGTAGGGGTCGTCCCAGAAATAATGTTTCACATCTTTGAAGAATTTATTTTTCTGTTGGGACGACATCCCTTTCACCACAAAGTTACCCGCATGGTAATTTGCAAAGTCGGCAAACCATGGGGTAGAAGAATCTCCACGAAAAGAAACCACGTTGAGTGTTTCGAGAGGAAACGTTTCATTGATTTCCTTTTTCTCGAACACATTTTGGTGAGGGTTCTCTAATCGGGACAGATGATCGGCTGACGGGTTCTCGGCTCCTTTTTTATCACGTATAATGATATCAAATTCTTGTAGGAGGAGAACCCAACTGAGCAATCTCGGCTTTGCATCTTGTTTTGCAAAGAGATATTTGAGAGCCGAGTGATCCGTATACACCACATTTGGTCAAGATTAGGTATGGCCGAAACTTTTCAAACGCATACACCACAACTAATAATTCTTTTTCTGTAGTGGTGTAATGGGTCTGAGCTTGATCATCGTTTTGCTCGCGTAGTGGATTGGCTGAAAATGTTTGGTTTTGCGTTGCCCCAAGACTGCACCGATAGCAAAATCACTTGCATCGCATATGAGCTCAAAGGGTAAATCGGTCGGGGCAACTAGAATGGGTGCTTCCGTAAGCTTTTCTTAAGTGTTTCAAAAGCCGATGCACTCGGGAGAGAAGATGAAAGGAGCATCTTTTTCGAGAAGATGGGTCATAGGCCGAGCGATTTTAGAGAAATCTTGAATGAATCGACGATAAAACCCGGCATGACCTAGAAAACTCCTAATACCTTTGACGGTAGTAGGATGAGGCAGTTTAGCAATGACATCAACTTTTGCTCTATCTACCTCAATCCCATTCTTAGAAATCTTATGGCCAAGGACAATGCCCTCTTTGACCATAAAGTGGCTCTTCTCCCAGTTTAGACATAGATTGGTGTCTTCACACCTTTTTAGAATTTTTGAAAACTGATACGCGTACAACGCGCGTTCGGGGTCAAAGGAACTTCCTTTTCGTCGAGCAAGTTTTTCAACACCCTAGGCAGTGAACCTAATCGTTGTAGTGTAGTATTAGGGTAAGCCTCAGGAATTGATATCGTTCTCTAGGGGAATAGGAATGCTAGCGAGAAATTACTATGCTAAGGTTGGGGTTGAGGAAGATTATTTTATTTATCTTTTTTATATTTTTTAGAAAATAGAAATTACGAATCTCGGGGTATTGGATTTGGGGGTTGGTATTTCTACCGATTACTCTACTTATCTAATTATCTAAGCTAAGGTGAGTGTAGTCTATGTCTATTGTTGTGTGCTCTTATGATGATTAAAATGTGTTTACCTAGATGCTATTACTCCCTAGTTATCTCCTATTGATGGTTGAATTGTCAAGTCCTTATTCTTAACGTGTTGTGTCTTCTAAGGTCGTAGGATATGCGTTTTTCCCTAACTCTGTGAGACTACCTTAAGGTTATTGCCTACGAAATCTCTAGGATTCATAAACTAACTCTAAGGTTATCTTTGGATGTTTAGACTACAATAACTCTAGGTGATTATAAAATAATGTTCACAAAGATTACTCAAGCATTAAAACACAACGAATGACCTACTAGGTCAATCAAAATTAAGATAAGAGACAACCAATCAATATTCAATACCTAGGTTTCATAGATCTAAGCAAACACACAAGTAAATTAGCCGGACATGGAAAACATACAAGCATACACACAAACAATTGAAGACATAATTGAATTAATGAAGTAAATCACTTATCTTGTTGTAAAGTAGGGTATGGAACCTTAAGTGTTAGCCTTGATTATTTTTATTAGAAGTGATGGTCATTCACGATTAGGAACTTTGTAATGTGTGTTAGATATCGTGATAGAATAGTCAACGGGCTCGTGGATTGGGCTAAGCTAATTGGGCATTAGTTATGTTAAGCTAGCCTTGTCTAGTTCGTGAAACCCAAGCCCAATCCAAGTCCATCTCAAGGCCCATGGCCAAGCCTTAGGGCATCATCTCTCTTACTATAAATACCCCTCAAGTATGTCATTTGAGGGGTGTGCTTGAGTGTGTGTGTGTGTGTGTTTTTCCTTTGAAGCAATATATAACATATTATTGTCTTCATCTTTCTTCTCTCTACCTCTCTAAACATACATACGAATATACATCAAGTCACCATCTCTTCTCTTAATCTTTCTTCTTGTTTCCTACGCATAGTGTTGGTTTAACGTGTTTGTGTTGGGTTTGCTTAACGAAATGATAAGGTATATGTGTTAAAGGGGTATAACAATAAGGTCACCAAGTTCTTATCTTAATCTTTCTTTGCTTCATATATACGCATATCATCTGTGTTCATAACGTGGGTATTTGATAAGGTTGGTATATCTTGGTCTTTACAATTGGTATCAATCGCCTAACAATGGTTTAGGAGTGTTTGTGTTTGGTTTGAAGGTGTTACGCGTAAAAGGCTCTCGTTATACGTTTTTGTCAAGCTTAAAGCTTTAATTTTTGCACTTAAAAATTCAAGATTCTTGTGGTTTAAGGTTTATTTGGTGCTAAAGTTTCAGTTTTTGCAAAAGTTCGGCGTAGCTTTACGTGTTTTTCTTCATTTTTAAGCTCGTATTTGGGTTTTGGTCATTTCTACTCGTAACTTTTCTAGGCACTTTGGGTGAAAAAGGTCAACATTTTTGGGTTATTCGAGTGTTTTAAGGCTATCTGTGCAAAAGAAATCATTTGAATCGTTGGAAATTTCTTACAGTAGAAGTCAAAAGTCAAAACCCTAGTTTTCTACTCGTAACTTTTTGGTGAAGAATCTTCGTGCTATAACTGTTACTCATTGCTTCCCTCACTTGGATAAGTGTGTGGAACACTTCGACTTGTGGATATCTCTTTGCTGTGACGGTGTAAAGGATTTTTGGTTCTTAACCATAGTTTACGCATAAGCTAAAAGCTTACGAGTAACTCTACGCATAACTTCAAAATTACGCGTAAGGTTTACGAGTAACTTTTTGTCACGATAAGCTTAAGGTTACGCGTAAGATACTTTCTACGATAAGGTTTCTCGCCCTAAGGTTTCTCGCCTAAGGTTTCTACGCTTAAGGTTCCTACGCAAGGTTTCTACGCAAGGTTTCTAAACGCTAAGGTTTCTACGCATAAGGTTTCTACTTCGCTAAGGTTTCTTCCCTACGCATAAGATCCTACGCATAAGCACCGGATCCTACGCCTAAGCCTCGTCTACTCGTAACTTCGTGTTTCTACGCCTAAGCTCTTCATTTTTCAAAAAAAAAAATAAAAAAGGATGTCGTTTGAGGTTTGGTATTAAAATACTTGAAATTTAGGTTTTCACGTTTTTTGTTTGTTTTCTAGGTTTTTATTAAGACACGGGAATTTAAATAAGGCAAGAAACGAAATCAAATACTAAATAAGAAACTAAGAAGCATATAAACTAAGAAAACAATGCACAATTAAGTCCTAAAGCGAATTAAACTAAAAATGAGCTTAACCGGGAACATAACGAGCCCGGAAAAACCAAATTTTTAATTTTTAACCCTACGAGAGCAATTTTATTTTTCACAAGTCATAAATGACTAAAAATAATTTTAGAAAAAATTTGGATATTTTTTTGACTTTTATTTTATTTTTGTGATTTAAAACACTTTTACTCTAGAAAAATTGTAAAAAATACTAAATTATTTCGGAAAGTTATAAAAAAATTTAGCAAAAGTACTTAAAGTACTAAGGAAGCTAGGAAAAATAAAAGAAAGAACCGACTTATGTAAATAAGTTGGTAAGCTAAATAAGTAAATAAGCAAAATAGTCTAAAACTGTGTTAAATAATTAATTGTGCAAGGTTTAAACGTAAGTCCCTAAAGGCTAATGGTTAAGGGTGTGTGTGGTGAGGTGTGAAACTTGTTGAGGTCAGGGGTTCGAGCTTGCTTACCCCTGACTTCTTTTATTTTATTTTATTTTTTGAAATTTTCTTTTTGAAACTTTTTATAAGTTTGAAAATAAAGAGGTTTGTAAAAACAAAGATTTTGAAAACTTGAATTAAGCTAGGAAATAAGCTGTAAAGGAGCTGATAAGCACATCAGCTTTATCAAATGACTTAAAAGCTTTTACAATAAAACCAACTTTAGTAACTTCTAAAAAAAACTGGAAATAAGCAACTTTTGGAAAATCAAACTTTATAAAACCCACAAAATAAGCTAAAAAAGGAACAGTTAGCACTAACTTAAGGTTAGTGCTGCAAACCTCTATAAGCAAGAAATACTAAGAAATAACCTCTATAAACTTACACTAAGCTATTGCTTTAATGATTCCAAAAGCCTGAGTGGGCTACTTTGAGCCACCCAAAAAGCTATCAAATCTAAAAGCTAGGTCTGAATAAGCTAAAACAGATAAAAATAAGCTACCAAAGATCTTAAAAAATGAATTTGAGACATTTTGGACTTATTTTGACCTTAGAAATAAGCTAGTGAATACTCACACTTAGACTAATATTTGAAAGCTTAAACGACTTAAAAAAGACTGAACATCTACTTGCAGACCTAAAATAAGCTACTTAAAAGCTCAAAGCCTAAAATAAGCTCAAAAATATTGAGCTCACCAACAAAAGAACTCATAAAACAAATTTTGGACAATTTTGGGCTTTATTTGATGCTTAAATATAAGTTGTGAAGACAGCTACTCCGAAACTTTCTTTTGGCTTTTTGGACTTTTGACAAAACTTGTAAAAACAGATTTAAGACACCAACTCTATTTGACACTTAACTAGAACAATGAAACAAGTCATCTATAAGACTTATGTGGACACAAAATTAACAACCAAAAAGACCTTTAGACATGTTTTTCATAATAAACTTATTAAGACAGATTTGAAACTTGAATTTTTGAAATGATACTGCACAACGCGTTTCGGGTCAAAGGAAACTTCCTTTTCGTCGAGCAAGTTTTTCAACACCCTAGGCATGAACCTAATCGTTGTAGTGTAGTATTAGGGTAAGCCTCGGGGAATTGATATCGTTCTCTAGGGGAATAGGAATGCTAGCGAGAAATTACTATGCTAAGGTTGGGGTTGAGGAAGATTATTTTATTTATCTTTTTTATATTTTTTAGAAAAGTGAAATTACAAATCTCGGGGTATTGGATTTGGGGGGTTGGTATTTCTACCGATTACTCTACTTATCTAATTATCTAAGCTAAGGTGAGTGTAGTCTATGTCTATTGTTGTGTGCTTTTATGATGATTAAAAATGTGTTTACCTCGATACTATTACTCCCTAGTTATCTCCTATTGATGGTTGAATTGTCAAGTCCTTATTCTTAACGTGTTGTGTCTTCTAAGGTCGTAGGATATGCGTTTTTCCCTAACTCTGTGAGACTACCTTAAGGTTATTGCCTACGAAATCTCTAGGATTCATAAACTAACTCTAAGGTTATCTTTGGATGTTTAGACTACAATAACTCTAGGTGATTATAAACTAATGTTCACAAAGATTACTCAAGCATTAAAACACAACGAATGACCTACTAGGTCAATCAAAATTAAGATAAGAGACAACCAATCAATATTCAATACCTAGGTTTCATAGATCTAAGCAAACACACAAGTAAATTAGCCGGACATGGAAAACATACAAGCATACACACAAACAATTGAAGACATAATTGAATTAATGAAGTAAATCACTTATCTTGTTGTAAAGTAGGGTATGGAACCTTAAGTGTTAGCCTTGATTATTTTTATTAGAAGTGATGGTCATTCACGATTAGGAACTTTGTAATGTGTGTTAGATATCGTGATAGAATAGTCAACGGGCTCGTGGATTGGGCTAAGCTAATTGGGCATTAGTTATGTTAAGCTAGCCTTGTCTAGTTCGTGAAACCCAAGCCCAATCCAAGTCCATCTCAAGGCCCATGGCCAAGCCTTAGGGCATCATCTCTCTTACTATAAATACCCCTCAAGTATGTCATTTGAGGGGTGTGCTTGAGTGTGTGTGTGTGTGTTTTTCCTTTGAAGCAATATATAACATATTATTGTCTTCATCTTTCTTCTCTCTACCTCTCTAAACATACATACGAATATACATCAAGTCACCATCTCTTCTCTTAATCTTTCTTCTTGTTTCCTACGCATGGTGTTGGTTTAACGTGTTTGTGTTGGGTTTGCTTAACGAAATGATAAGGTATATGTGATAAAGGGGTATAACAATAAGGTCACCAAGTTCTTATCTTAATCTTTCTTTGTTTCATATATCGCATATCATCTGTGTTCATAACGTGGGTATTTGATAAGGTTGGTATATCTTGGTCTTTACAATTGGTATCAATCGCCTAACAATGGTTTAGGAGTGTTTGTGTTTGGTTTGAAGGTGTTACGCGTAAAAGGCTCTCGTTATACATTTTTTGTCAAGCTTAAAGCTTTAATTTTTGCACTTAAAAATTCAAGATTCTTGTGGTTTAAGGTTTATTTGTTGCTAAAGTTTCAGTTTTTGCAAAAGTTCGTAGCTTTACGTGTTTTTCTTCAATTTTAAGCTCGTATTTGGTTTTTGGTCATTTCTACTCGTAACTTTTCTAGGCACTTTGGGTGAAAAAGGTCAACATTTTGGGTTATTCGAGTGTTTTTAAGGCTATCTGGGCAAAAGAAATCATTTGAATCGTTGGAAATTTCTTACGAGTAGAAGTCAAAAAGTCAAAACCCTAGTTTTCTACTCATAACTTTTTGGTGAAGAATCTTCGTGCTATAACTGTTACTCAGTGCTTCCATCACTTGGATAAGTGTGTGGAACACTTCGACTTGTGGATATCTCTTACGTGTGCGGTGTAAAGGATTTTTTGCTCTTAACCATAGTTTACGCATAAGCTAAAAGCTTACGAGTAACTCTACGCATAACTTCAAAATTACGCGTAAGGTTTACGAGTAATTTTTTGTCTACGCATAAGCTTAAGGTTACGCGTAAGATACTTTCTTCGCATAAGGTTTCTACGCCTAAGGTTCCTACGCTTAAGGTTTCTACGCTTAAGGTTCCTACGCTTAAGGTTTCTACGCTTAAGGTTTCTACGCTTAAGGTTTCTACGCCTAAGGTTCCTACGCATAAGCTTCCTACGCATAAGATCCTACGCATAAGCACCAGATCCTACGCCTAAGCCTCGTCTACTCGTAACTTCGTGTTTCTACGCCTAAGCTCTTCATTTTTCAAAAAAAAAAAAAGGATGTCGTTTGAGGTTTGGTATTAAAATACTTGAAATTTAGGTTTTCACGTTTTTTGTTTGTTTTCTAGGTTTTTATTAAGACACGGGAATTTAAATAAGGCAAGAAACGAAATCAAATACTAAATAAGAAACTAAGAAGCATATAAACTAAGAAAACAATGCACAATTAAGTCCTAAAGCGAATTAAACTAAAAATGAGCTTAACCGGGAACATAACGAGCCCGGAAAAACCAAATTTTTAATTTTTAACCCTACGAGAGCAATTTTATTTTTCACAAGTCCTAAATGACTAAAAATAATTTTAGAAAAAAGCTGGATATTTTTTTGACTTTTATTTTATTTTTTGTGATTTAAAAACACTTTTACTCTAGAAAAATTGTAAAAAATACTAAATTATTTCGGAAAGTTATAAAAAAATTTAGCAAAAGTACTTAAAGTACTAAGGAAGCTAGGAAAAATAAAAAGAAAGAACCAGCTTATGTAAATAAGTTGGTAAGCTAAATAAGTAAATAAGCAAAATAGTCTAAAACTGTGTTAAATAATTAATTGTGCAAGGTTTAAACGTAAGTCCCTAAGGCGCTAATGGTTAAGGGTGTGTGTGGTGAGGTGTGAAACTTGTTGAGGTCAGGGGTTCGAGCTTGCTTACCCCTGACTTCTTTTATTTTATTTTATTTTTTGAAATTTTCTTTTTGAAACTTTTTTATAAGCTGAAAATAAAGAGGTTTGTAAAAACAAAGATTTTGAAAACTTGAATTAAGCTAGGAAATAAGCTGTAAAGGAGCTGATAAGCACAGCAGCTTTATCAAATGACTTAAAAGCTTTTACAATAAAACCAACTTTAGTAACTTCTAAAAAAAACTGGAAATAAGCAACTTTTGGAAAATCAAACTTTATAAAACCCACAAAATAAGCTAAAAAAGGGCAACAGTAGCACTAACTTAAGGTTAGTGCTGCAAACCTCTATAAGCAAGAAATACTAAGAAATAACCTCTATAAGCTTACACTAAGCTATTGCTTTAACTGATTCCAAAAAAGCCCTGAGTGGGCTACTTTGAGCCACCCAAAAAGCTATCAAATCTAAAAGCTAGGTCGAATAAGCTAAAAAGATAAAAATAAGCTACCAAAGATCTTAAAAAATGAATTTGAGACATTTTGGACTTATTTTGACCTTAGAAATAAGCTAGTGAATACTCACACTTAGACTAATATTTGAAAGCTTAAACGACTTAAAAAAGACTGAACATCTACTTGCAGACCTAAAAATAAGCTACTTAAAAAGCTCAAAAGCCTAAAATAAGCTCAAAAATATTGAGCTCACCAACAAAAGAACTCATAAAACAAATTTTGGACAATTTTGGGCTTTATTTGATGCTTAAATATAAGTTGTGAAGACAGCTACTCCGAAACTTTCTTTTGGCTTTTTGGACTTTTGACAAAACTTGTAAAAACAGATTTAAGACACCAACTCTATTTGACACTTAACTAGAACAATGAAACAAGTCATCTATAAGACTTATGTGGACACAAAATTAACAACCAAAAAGACCTTTAGACATGTTTTTCATAATAAACTTATTAAGACAGATTTGAAACTTGAATTTTTGAAAGCTGATAGCACAACGCGCGTTCGGGCTCAAAGGAACTTCCTTTTCGTCGAGCAAGTTTTTCAACACCCTAGGCAGTGAACCTAATCGTTGTAGTGTAGTATTAGGGTAAGCCTCGGAATTGATATCGTTCTCTAGGGGAATAGGAATGCTAGTGAGAAATTACTATGCTAAGGTTGGGGTTGAGGAAGATTATTTTATTTATCTTTTTTATATTTTTTAGAAAAGTGAAATTACGAATCTCGGGGTATTGGATTTGGGGGGTTGGTATTTCTACCGATTACTCTACTTATCTAATTATCTAAGCTAAGGTGAGTGTAGTCTATGTCTATTGTTGTGTGCTCTTATGATGATTAAAAATGTGTTTACCTCGATACTATTACTCCCTAGTTATCTCCTATTGATGGTTGAATTGTCAAGTCCTTATTCTTAACGTGTTGTGTCTTCTAAGGTCGTAGGATATGCGTTTTTCCCTAACTCTGTGAGACTACCTTAAGGTTATTGCCTACGAAATCTCTAGGATTCCTAAACTAACTCTAAGGTTATGTTTGGATGTTTAGACTACAATAACTCTAGGTGATTATAAACTAATGTTCACAAAGATTACTCAAGCATTAAAAACACAACGAATGACCTACTAGGTCAATCAAAATTAAGATAAGAGACAACCAATCAATATTCAATACCTAGGTTTCATAGATCTAAGCAAACACACAAGTAAATTAGCCGGGACATGGAAAACATACAAGCATACACACAAACAATTGAAGACATAATTGAATTAATGAAGTAAATCACTTATCTTGTTGTAAAGTAGGGTATGGAACCTTAAGTGTTAGCCTTGATTATTTTTATTAGAAGTGATGGTCATTCACGATTAGGAACTTTGTAATGTGTGTTAGATATCGTGATAGAATAGTCAACGGGCTCGTGGATTGGGCTAAGCTAATTGGGCATTAGTTATGTTAAGCTAGCCTTGTCTCAACCCAAGCCCAATCCAAGTCCATCTCAAGGCCCATGGCCAAGCCTTAGGGCATCATCTCTCTAACTATAAATACCCCTCAAGTATGTCATTTGAGGGGTGTGCTTGAGTGTGTGTGTGTGTGTGTTTTCCTTTGAAGCAATATATAACATATTATTGTCTTCATCTTTCTTCTCTCTACCTCTCTAAACATACATACGAATATACATCAAGTCACCATCTCTTCTCTTAATCTTTCTTCTTGTTTCCTACGCATAGTGTTGGTTTAACGTGTTTGTGTTGGGTTTGCTTAACGAAATGATAAGGTATATGTGATAAAGGGGTATAACAATAAGGTCACCAAGTTCTTATCTTAATCTTTCTTTGCTTCATATATACGCATATCATCTGTGTTCATAACGTGGGTATTTGATAAGGTTGGTATATCTTGGTCTTTACAATTGGTATCAATCGCCTAACAATGGTTTAGGAGTGTTTGTGTTTGGTTTGAAGGTGTTACGCGTAAAAGGCTCTCGTTATACGTTTTTTGTCAAGCTTAAAGCTTTAATTTTTGCACTTAAAAATTCAAGATTCTTGTGGTTTAAGGTTTATTTGGTGCTAAAGTTTCAGTTTTTTGCAAAAAGTTCGTAGCTTTACGTGTTTTTCTTCATTTTTAAGCTCGTATTTGGTTCATTGGTCATTTCTACTCGTAACTTTTCTAGGCACTTTGGGTGAAAAAGGTCAACATTTTTGGGTTATTCGAGTGTTTTTAAGGCTATCTGGGCAAAAGAAATCATTTGAATCGTTGGAAATTTCTTACGAGTAGAAGTCAAAAAGTCAAAACCCTAGTTTTCTACTCATAACTTTTTGGTGAAGAATCTTCGTGCTATAACTGTTACTCAGTGCTTCCCTCACTTGGATAAGTGTGTGGAACACTTCGACTTGTGGATATCTCTTACGCTGTGACAGTGTAAAGGATTTTTGGTTCTTAACCATAGTTTACGCATAAGCTAAAAGCTTACGAGTAACTCTACGCATAACTTCAAAATTACGCGTAAGGTTTACGAGTAACTTTTTGTCTACGCATAAGCTTAAGGTTACGCGTAAGATACTTTCTACGCATAAGGTTTCTACGCATAAGGTTTCTACGCATAAGGTTTCTACGCATAAGGTTCCTACGCTTAAGGTTTCCTACGCAAGGTTTCTACGCTTAAGGTTTCTACACATAAGCTTCCTACGCATAAGATCCTACGCATAAGCACCAGATCCTACGCCTAAGCCTCGTCTACTCGTAACTTCGTGTTTCTACGCCTAAGCTCTTCATTTTCAAAAAAAAAAAAAAAAAAAAAGGATGTCGTTTGAGGTTTGGTATTAAAATACTTGAAATTTAGGTTTTCACGTTTTTTGTTTGTTTTCTAGGTTTTTATTAAGACACGGGAATTTAAATAAGGCAAGAAACGAAATCAAATACTAAATAAGAAACTAAGAAGCATATAAACTAAGAAAACAATGCACAATTAAGTCCTAAAGCGAATTAAACTAAAAATGAGCTTAACCGGGAACATAACGAGCCCGGAAAAACCAAATTTTTAATTTTTAACCCTACGAGAGCAATTTTATTTTTCACAAGTCCTAAATGACTAAAAATAATTTTAGAAAAAAGCTTTGGATATTTTTTGACTTTTATTTTATTTTTTGTGATTTAAAAACACTTTTACTCTAGAAAAATTGTAAAAAATACTAAATTATTTCGGAAAGTTATAAAAAAATTTAGCAAAAGTACTTAAAGTACTAAGGAAGCTAGGAAAAATAAAAAGAAAGAACCAGCTTATGTAAATAAGTTGGTAAGCTAAATAAGTAAATAAGCAAAATAGTCTAAAACTGTGTTAAATAATTAATTGTGCAAGGTTTAAACGTAAGTCCCTAAGGCGCTAATGGTTAAGGGTGTGTGTGGTGAGGTGTGAAACTTGTTGAGGTCAGGGGTTCGAGCTTGCTTACCCCTGACTTCTTTTATTTTATTTTATTTTTTGAAATTTTCTTTTTGAAACTTTTTTATAAGCTGAAAATAAAGAGGTTTGTAAAAACAAAGATTTTGAAAACTTGAATTAAGCTAGGAAATAAGCTGTAAAGGAGCTGATAAGCACAGCAGCTTTATCAAATGACTTAAAAGCTTTTACAATAAAACCAACTTTAGTAACTTCTAAAAAAAACTGGAAATAAGCAACTTTTGGAAAATCAAACTTTATAAAACCCACAAAATAAGCTAAAAAAGGGCAACAATAGCACTAACTTAAGGTTAGTGCTGCAAACCTCTATAAGCAAGAAATACTAAGAAATAACCTCTATAAACTTACACTAAGCTATTGCTTTAACTGATTCCAAAAAGCCCTGAGTGGGCTACTTTGAGCCACCCAAAAAGCTATCGAATCTAAAAGCTAGGTCTGAATAAGCTAAAACAGATAAAAATAAGCTACCAAAGATCTTAAAAAATGAATTTGAGACATTTTGGACTTATTTTGACCTTAGAAATAAGCTAGTGAATACTCACACTTAGACTAATATTTGAAAGCTTAAACGACTTAAAAAAGACTGAACATCTACTTGCAGACCTAAAAATAAGCTACTTAAAAAGCTCAAAAGCCTAAAATAAGCTCAAAAATATTGAGCTCACCAACAAAAGAACTCATAAAACAAATTTTGGACAATTTTGGGCTTTATTTGATGCTTAAATATAAGTTGTGAAGACAGCTACTCCGAAACTTTCTTTTGGCTTTTTGGACTTTTGACAAAACTTGTAAAAACAGATTTAAGACACCAACTCTATTTGACACTTAACTAGAACAATGAAACAAGTCATCTATAAGACTTATGTGGACACAAAATTAACAACCAAAAAGACCTTTAGACATGTTTTTCATAATAAACTTATTAAGACAGATTTGAAACTTGAATTTTTGAAAACTGATACGCGTACAACGCGCGTTCGGGGTCAAAGGAACTTCCTTTTCGTCGAGCAAGTTTTTCAACACCCTAGGCAGTGAACCTAATCGTTGTAGTGTAGTATTAGGGTAAGCCTCAGGAATTGATATCGTTCTCTAGGGGAATAGGAATGCTAGCGAGAAATTACTATGCTAAGGTTGGGGTTGAGGAAGATTATTTTATTTATCTTTTTTATATTTTTTAGAAAAGTGAAATTACGAATCTCGGGGTATTGGATTTGGGGGGTTGGTATTTCTACCGATTACTCTACTTATCTAATTATCTAAGCTAAGGTGAGTGTAGTCTATGTCTATTGTTGTGTGCTCTTATGATGATTAAAAATGTGTTTACCTCGATACTATTACTCCCTAGTTATCTCCTATTGATGGTTGAATTGTCAAGTCCTTATTCTTAACGTGTTGTGTCTTCTAAGGTCGTAGGATATGCGTTTTTCCCTAACTCTGTGAGACTACCTTAAGGTTATTGCCTACGAAATCTCTAGGATTCATAAACTAACTCTAAGGTTATCTTTGGATGTTTAGACTACAATAACTCTAGGTGATTATAAACTAATGTTCACAAAGATTACTCAAGCATTAAAAACACAACGAATGACCTACTAGGTCAATCAAAATTAAGATAAGAGACAACCAATCAATATTCAATACCTAGGTTTCATAGATCTAAGCAAACACACAAGTAAATTAGCCGGACATGGAAAACATACAAGCATACACACAAACAATTGAAGACATAATTGAATTAATGAAGTAAATCACTTATCTTGTTGTAAAGTAGGGTATGGAACCTTAAGTGTTAGCCTTGATTATTTTTATTAGAAGTGATGGTCATTCACGATTAGGAACTTTGTAATGTGTGTTAGATATCGTGATAGAATAGTCAACGGGCTCGTGGATTGGGCTAAGCTAATTGGGCATTAGTTATGTTAAGCTAGCCTTGTCTAGTTCGTGAAACCCAAGCCCAATCCAAGTCCATCTCAAGGCCCATGGCCAAGCCTTAGGGCATCATCTCTCTTACTATAAATACCCTCAAGTATGTCATTTGAGGGGTGTGCTTGAGTGTGTGTGTGTGTGTGTTTTTCCTTTGAAGCAATATATAACATATTATTGTCTTCATCTTTCTTCTCTCTACCTCTCTAAACATACATACGAATATACATCAAGTCACCATCTCTTCTCTTAATCTTTCTTCTTGTTTCCTACGCATAGTGTTGGTTTAACGTGTTTGTGTTGGGTTTGCTTAACGAAATGATAAGGTATATGTGATAAAGGGGTATAACAATAAGGTCACCAAGTTCTTATCTTAATCTTTCTTTGCTTCATATATACGCATATCATCTGTGTTCATAACGTGGGTATTTGATAAGGTTGGTATATCTTGGTCTTTACAATTGGTATCAATCGCCTAACAATGGTTTAGGAGTGTTTGTGTTTGGTTTGAAGGTGTTACGCGTAAAAGGCTCTCGTTATACGTTTTTGTCAAGCTTAAAGCTTTAATTTTTGCACTTAAAATTCAAGATTCTTGTGGTTTAAGGTTTATTTGGTGCTAAAGTTTCAGTTTTTGCAAAAAGTTCGTAGCTTTACGTGTTTTTCTTCAATTTTAAGCTCGTATTTGGTTTTTGGTCATTTCTACTCGTAACTTTTCTAGGCACTTTGGGTGAAAAAGGTCAACATTTTGGGTTATTCGAGTGTTTTTAAGGCTATCTGGGCAAAAGAAATCATTTGAATCGTTGGAAATTTCTTACGAGTAGAAGTCAAAAAGTCAAAACCCTAGTTTTCTACTCATAACTTTTTGGTGAAGAATCTTCGTGCTATAACTGTTACTCAGTGCTTCCCTCACTTGGATAAGTGTGTGGAACACTTCGACTTGTGGATATCTCTTCCGCTGTGACAGTGTAAAGGATTTTTGGTTCTTAACCATAGTTTACGCATAAGCTAAAAGCTTACGAGTAACTCTACGCATAACTTCAAAATTACGCGTAAGGTTTACGAGTAACTTTTTGTCTACGCATAAGCTTAAGGTTACGCGTAAGATACTTTCTACGCATAAGGTTTCTACGCATAAGGTTTCTACGCCTAAGCTTCCTACGCATAAGATCCTACGCATAAGCACCAGATCCTACGCCTAAGCCTCGTCTACTCGTAACTTCGTGTTTCTACGCCTAAGCTCTTCATTTTTCAAAAAAAAAAAAAAAAAAAAGGATGTCGTTTGAGGTTTGGTATTAAAATACTTGAAATTTAGGTTTTCACGTTTTTTGTTTGTTTTCTAGGTTTTTATTAAGACACGGGAATTTAAATAAGGCAAGAAACGAAATCAAATACTAAATAAGAAACTAAGAAGCATATAAACTAAGAAAACAATGCACAATTAAGTCCTAAAGCGAATTAAACTAAAAATGAGCTTAACCGGGAACATAACGAGCCCGGAAAAACCAAATTTTTAATTTTTAACCCTACGAGAGCAATTTTATTTTTCACAAGTCCTAAATGACTAAAAATAATTTTAGAAAAAAGCTGGATATTTTTTTGACTTTTATTTTATTTTTTGTGATTTAAAAACACTTTTACTCTAGAAAAATTGTAAAAAATACTAAATTATTTCGGAAAGTTATAAAAAAATTTAGCAAAAGTACTTAAAGTACTAAGGAAGCTAGGAAAAATAAAAAGAAAGAACCAGCTTATGTAAATAAGTTGGTAAGCTAAATAAGTAAATAAGCAAAATAGTCTAAAACTGTGTTAAATAATTAATTGTGCAAGGTTTAAACGTAAGTCCCTAAGGCGCTAATGGTTAAGGGTGTGTGTGGTGAGGTGTGAAACTTGTTGAGGTCAGGGGTTCGAGCTTGCTTACCCCTGACTTCTTTTATTTTATTTTATTTTTTGAAATTTTCTTTTTGAAACTTTTTTATAAGCTGAAAATAAAGAGGTTTGTAAAAACAAAGATTTTGAAAACTTGAATTAAGCTAGGAAATAAGCTGTAAAGGAGCTGATAAGCACAGCAGCTTTATCAAATGACTTAAAAGCTTTTACAATAAAACCAACTTTAGTAACTTCTAAAAAAAACTGGAAATAAGCAACTTTTGGAAAATCAAACTTTATAAAACCCACAAAATAAGCTAAAAAAGGGCAACAGTAGCACTAACTTAAGGTTAGTGCTGCAAACCTCTATAAGCAAGAAATACTAAGAAATAACCTCTATAAACTTACACTAAGCTATTGCTTTAACTGATTCCAAAAAAGCCCTGAGTGGGCTACTTTGAGCCACCCAAAAAGCTATCAAATCTAAAAGCTAGGTCTGAATAAGCTAAAACAGATAAAAATAAGCTACCAAAGATCTTAAAAAATGAATTTGAGACATTTTGGACTTATTTTGACCTTAGAAATAAGCTAGTGAATACTCACACTTAGACTAATATTTGAAAGCTTAAACGACTTAAAAAAGACTGAACATCTACTTGCAGACCTAAAAATAAGCTACTTAAAAAGCTCAAAAGCCTAAAATAAGCTCAAAAATATTGAGCTCACCAACAAAAGAACTCATAAAACAAATTTTGGACAATTTTGGGCTTTATTTGATGCTTAAATATAAGTTGTGAAGACAGCTACTCCGAAACTTTCTTTTGGCTTTTTGGACTTTTGACAAAACTTGTAAAAACAGATTTAAGACACCAACTCTATTTGACACTTAACTAGAACAATGAAACAAGTCATCTATAAGACTTATGTGGACACAAAATTAACAACCAAAAAGACCTTTAGACATGTTTTTCATAATAAACTTATTAAGACAGATTTGAAACTTGAATTTTTGAAAACTGATACGCGTACAACGCGCGTTCGGGTCAAAGGAACTTCCTTTTCGTCGAGCAAGTTTTTCAACACCCTAGGCAGTGAACCTAATCATTGTAGTGTAGTATTAGGGTAAGCCTCGGGAATTGATATCGTTCTCTAGGGGAATAGGAATGCTAGTGAGAAGTTACTATGCTAAGGTTGGGGTTGAGGAAGATTATTTTTTTTATCTTTTTTATATTTTTTAGAAAATTGAAAGTACGAATCTCGGGGTATTGGATTTGGGGGTTGGTATTTCTACCGATTACTCTACTTATCTAATTATCTAAGCTAAGGTGAGTGTAGTCTATGTCTATTGTTGTGTGCTCTTATGATGATTAAAAATGTGTTTACCTCGATACTATTACTCCCTAGTTATCTCCTATTGATGGTTGAATTGTCAAGTCCTTATTCTTAACGTGTTGTGTCTTCTAAGGTCGTAGGATATGCGTTTTTCCCTAACTCTGTGAGACTACCTTAAGGTTATTGCCTACGAAATCTCTAGGATTCATAAACTAACTCTAAGGTTATCTTTGGATGTTTAGACTACAATAACTCTAGGTGATTATAAACTAATGTTCACAAAGATTACTCAAGCATTAAAAACACAACGAATGACCTACTAGGTCAATCAAAATTAAGATAAGAGACAACCAATCAATATTCAATACCTAGGTTTCATAGATCTAAGCAAACACACAAGTAAATTAGCCGGACATGGAAAACATACAAGCATACACACAAACAATTGAAGACATAATTGAATTAATGAAGTAAGTCACTTATCTTGTTGTAAAGTAGGGTATGGAACCTTAAGTGTTAGCCTTGATTATTTTTATTAGAAGTGATGGTCATTCACGATTAGGAACTTTGTAATGTGTGTTAGATATCGTGATAGAATAGTCAACGGGCTCGTGGATTGGGCTAAGCTAATTGGGCATTAGTTATGTTAAGCTAGCCTTGTCTAGTTCGTGAAACCCAAGCCCAATCCAAGTCCATCTCAAGGCCCATGGCCAAGCCTTAGGGCATCATCTCTCTTACTATAAATACCCCTCAAGTATGTCATTTGAGGGGTGTGCTTGAGTGTGTGTGTGTGTGTGTTTTTCCTTTGAAGCAATATATAACATATTATTGTCTTCATCTTTCTTCTCTCTACCTCTCTAAACATACATACGAATATACATCAAGTCACCATCTCTTCTCTTAATCTTTCTTCTTGTTTCCTACGCATAGTGTTGGTTTAACGTGTTTGTGTTGGGTTTGCTTAACGAAATGATAAGGTATATGTGATAAAGGGGTATAACAATAAGGTCACCAAGTTCTTATCTTAATCTTTCTTTGCTTCATATATACGCATATCATCTGTGTTCATAACGTGGGTATTTGATAAGGTTGGTATATCTTGGTCTTTACAATTGGTATCAATCGCCTAACAATGGTTTAGGAGTGTTTGTGTTTGGTTTGAAGGTGTTACGCGTAAAAGGCTCTCGTTATACGTTTTTTGTCAAGCTTAAAGCTTTAATTTTTGCACTTAAAAATTCAAGATTCTTGTGGTTTAAGGTTTATTTGGTGCTAAAGTTTCAGTTTTTTGCAAAAAGTTCGTAGCTTTACGTGTTTTTCTTCATTTTTAAGCTCGTATTTGGTTTTTGGTCATTTCTACTCGTAACTTTTCTAGGCACTTTGGGTGAAAAAGGTCAACATTTTTGGGTTATTCGAGTGTTTTTAAGGCTATCTGGGCAAAAGAAATCATTTGAATCGTTGGAAATTTCTTACGAGTAGAAGTCAAAAAGTCAAAACCCTAGTTTTCTACTCATAACTTTTTGGTGAAGAATCTTCGTGCTATAACTGTTACTCAGTGCTTCCCTCACTTGGATAAGTGTGTGGAACACTTCGACTTGTGGATATCTCTTACGCTGAGACAGTGTAAAGGATTTTTGGTTCTTAACCATAGTTTACGCATAAGCTAAAAGCTTACGAGTAACTCTACGCATAACTTCAAAATTACGCGTAAGGTTTACGAGTAACTTTTGTCTACGCATAAGCTTAAGGTTACGCGTAAGATACTTTCTACGCATAAGGTTTCTACTCCTAAGGTTCCTACGCTTAAGGTTTCTACGCTTAAGGTTCCTACGCTTAAGGTTTCTACGCATAAGGTTTCTACGCATAAGCTTCCTACGCATAAGATCCTACGCATAAGCACCGGATCCTACGCCTAAGCCTCGTCTACTCGTAACTTCGTGTTTCTACGCCTAAGCTCTTCATTTTTCAAAAAAAAAAAAAAAAAAAAAGGATGTCGTTTGAGGTTTGGTATTAAAATACTTGAAATTTAGGTTTTCACGTTTTTTGTTTGTTTTCTAGGTTTTTATTAAGACACGGGAATTTAAATAAGGCAAGAAACGAAATCAAATACTAAATAAGAAACTAAGAAGCATATAAACTAAGAAAACAATGCACAATTAAGTCCTAAAGCGAATTAAACTAAAAATGAGCTTAACCGGGAACATAACGAGCCCGGAAAAACCAAATTTTTAATTTTTAACCCTACGAGAGCAATTTTATTTTTCACAAGTCCTAAATGACTAAAAATAATTTTAGAAAAAAGCTGGATATTTTTTTGACTTTTATTTTATTTTTGTGATTTAAAACACTTTTACTCTAGAAAAATTGTAAAAAATACTAAATTATTTCGGAAAGTTATAAAAAAATTTAGCAAAAGTACTTAAAGTACTAAGGAAGCTAGGAAAAATAAAAGAAAGAACCAACTTATGTAAATAAGTTGGTAAGCTAAATAAGTAAATAAGCAAAATAGTCTAAAACTGTGTTAAATAATTAATTGTGCAAGGTTTAAACGTAAGTCCCTAAGGCGCTAATGGTTAAGGGTGTGTGTGGTGAGGTGTGAAACTTGTTGAGGTCAGGGGTTTGAGCTTGCTTACCCCTGACTTCTTTTATTTTATTTTATTTTTTGAAATTTTCTTTTTGAAACTTTTTTATAAGCTGAAAATAAAGAGGTTTGTAAAAACAAAGATTTTGAAAACTTGAATTAAGCTAGGAAATAAGTGTAAAGGAGTGATAAGCACAGCACTTTATCAAATGACTTAAAAGCTTTTACAATAAAACCAACTTTAGTAACTTCTAAAAAAAACTGGAAATAAGCAACTTTTGGAAAATCAAACTTTATAAAACCCACAAAATAAGCTAAAAAAGGGCAACAGTAGCACTAACTTAAGGTTAGTGCTGCAAACCTCTATAAGCAAGAAATACTAAGAAATAACCTCTATAAACTTACACTAAGCTATTGCTTTAACTGATTCCAAAAAAGCCCTGAGTGGGCTACTTTGAGCCACCCAAAAAGCTATCAAATCTAAAAGCTAGGTCTGAATAAGCTAAAACAGATAAAAATAAGCTACCAAAGATCTTAAAAAATGAATTTGAGACATTTTGGACTTATTTTGACCTTAGAAATAAGCTAGTGAATACTCACACTTAGACTAATATTTGAAAGCTTAAACGACTTAAAAAAGACTGAACATCTACTTGCAGACCTAAAAATAAGCTACTTAAAAAGCTCAAAAGCCTAAAATAAGCTCAAAAATATTGAGCTCACCAACAAAAGAACTCATAAAACAAATTTTGGACAATTTTGGGCTTTATTTGATGCTTAAATATAAGTTGTGAAGACAGCTACTCCGAAACTTTCTTTTGGCTTTTTGGACTTTTGACAAAACTTGTAAAAACAGATTTAAGACACCAACTCTATTTGACACTTAACTAGAACAATGAAACAAGTCATCTATAAGACTTATGTGGACACAAAATTAACAACCAAAAAGACCTTTAGACATGTTTTTCATAATAAACTTATTAAGACAGATTTGAAACTTGAATTTTTGAAAACTGATACGCGTACAACGCGCGTTCGGGGTCAAAGGAACTTCCTTTTCGTCGAGCAAGTTTTTCAACACCCTAGGCATGAACCTAATCGTTGTAGTGTAGTATTAGGGTAAGCCTCGGGAATTGATATCGTTCTCTAGGGAATAGGAATGCTAGTGAGAAATTACTATGCTAAGGTTGGGGTTGAGGAAGATTATTTTATTTATCTTTTTTATATTTTTTAGAAAAGTGAAATTACGAATCTCGGGGTATTGGATTTGGGGGTTGGTATTTCTACCGATTACTCTACTTATCTAATTATCTAAGCTAAGGTGAGTGTAGTCTATGTCTATTGTTGTGTGCTCTTATGATGATTAAAATGTGTTTACCTAGATGCTATTACTCCCTAGTTATCTCCTATTGATGGTTGAATTGTCAAGTCCTTATTCTTAACGTGTTGTGTCTTCTAAGGTCGTAGGATATGCGTTTTTCCCTAACTCTGTGAGACTACCTTAAGGTTATTGCCTACGAAATCTCTAGGATTCATAAACTAACTCTAAGGTTATCTTTGGATGTTTAGACTACAATAACTCTAGGTGATTATAAACTAATGTTCACAAGGATTACTCAAGCATTAAAAACACAACGAATGACCTACTAGGTCAATCAAAATTAAGATAAGAGACAACCAATCAATATTCAATACCTAGGTTTCATAGATCTAAGCAAACACACAAGTAAATTAGCGGGACATGGAAAACATGCAAGCATACACACAAACAATTGAAGACATAATTGAATTAATGAAGTAAATCACTTATCTTGTTGTAAAGTAGGGTATGGAACCTTAAGTGTTAGCCTTGATTATTTTTATTAGAAGTGATGGTCATTCACGATTAGGAACTTTGTAATGTGTGTTAGATATCGTGATAGAATAGTCAACGGGCTCGTGGATTGGGCTAAGCTAATTGGGCATTAGTTATGTTAAGCTAGCCTTGTCTAGTTCGTGAAACCCAAGCCCAATCCAAGTCCATCTCAAGGCCCATGGCCAAGCCTTAGGGCATCATCTCTCTAACTATAAATACCCCTCAAGTATGTCATTTGAGGGGTGTGCTTGAGTGTGTGTGTGTGTGTGTTTTTCCTTTGAAGCAATATATAACATATTATTGTCTACATCTTTCTTCTCTCTACCTCTCTAAACATACATACGAATATACATCAAGTCACCATCTCTTCTCTTAATCTTTCTTCTTGTTTCCTACGCATAGTGTTGGTTTAACGTGTTTGTGTTGGGTTTGCTTAACGAAATGATAAGGTATATGTGATAAAGGGGTATAACAATAAGGTCACCAAGTTCTTATCTTAATCTTTCTTTGCTTCATATATACGCATATCATCTGTGTTCATAACGTGGGTATTTGATAAGTTGGTATATCTTGGTCTTTACAATTGGTATCAATCGCCTAACAATGGTTTAGGAGTGTTTGTGTTTGGTTTGAAGGTGTTACGTGTAAAAGGCTCTCGTTATACGTTTTTTGTCAAGCTTAAAGCTTTAATTTTTGCACTTAAAAATTCAAGATTCTTGTGGTTTAAGGTTTATTTGGTGCTAAAGTTTCAGTTTTTGCAAAAAGTTCGTAGCTTTACGTGTTTTTCTTCATTTTAAGCTCGTATTTGGTTATTTGGTCATTTCTACTTGTAACTTTTCTAGGCACTTTGGGTGAAAAAGGTCAACATTTTTGGGTTATTCGAGTGTTTTTAAGGCTATCTGGGCAAAAGAAATCATTTGAATCGTTGGAAATTTCTTACGAGTAGAAGTCAAAAAGTCAAAACCCTAGTTTTCTACTCATAACTTTTTGGTGAAGAATCTTCGTGCTATAACTGTTACTCAGTGCTTCCCTCACTTGGATAAGTGTGTGGAACACTTGACTTGTGGATATCTCTTACTGGATGTGACAGTGTAAAGGATATTTGGTTCTTAACCATAGTTTACGCATAAGCTAAAAGCTTACGAGTAACTCTACGCATAACTTCAAAATTACGCGTAAGGTTTACGAGTAACTTTTTGTTTCTACGCTTAAGGTTTCTACGCATAAGGTTTCTACGCCTAAGGTTTCTACGCTTAAGGTTCCTACGCTTAAGGTTTCTACGCTTAAGGTTTCTACGCTTAAGGTTTCTACGCATAAGGTTTCTACGCCTAAGCTTCCTACGCATAAGATCCTACGCATAAGCACCAGATCCTACGCCTAAGCCTCGTCTGTAACTGTTTTCTCGCCTAAGCTCTTCATTTTTCAAAAAAAAAAAAAAAAAAAAGGATGTCGTTTGAGGTTTGGTATTAAAATACTTGAAATTTAGGTTTTCACGTTTTTTGTTTGTTTTCTAGGTTTTTATTAAGACACGGGAATTTAAATAAGGCAAGAAACGAAATCAAATACTAAATAAGAAACTAAGAAGCATATAAACTAAGAAAACAATGCACAATTAAGTCCTAAAGCGAATTAAACTAAAAATGAGCTTAACCGGAACATAACGAGCCGGAAAACCAAATTTTAATTTTAACCCTACGAGAGCAATTTTATTTTTCACAAGTCCTAAATGACTAAAAATAATTTTAGAAAAAATTGGATATTTTTTGACTTTTATTTTATTTTTTGTGATTTAAAAACACTTTTACTCTAGAAAAATTGTAAAAAATACTAAATTATTTCGGAAAGTTATAAAAAAATTTAGCAAAAGTACTTAAAGTACTAAGGAAGCTAGGAAAAATAAAAGAAAGAACCAAGCTTATGTAAATAAGTTGGTAAGCTAAATAAGTAAATAAGCAAAATAGTCTAAAACTGTGTTAAATAATTAATTGTGCAAGGTTTAAACGTAAGTCCCTAAGGCGCTAATGGTTAAGGGTGTGTGTGGTGAGGTGTGAAACTTGTTGAGGTCAGGGGTTCGAGCTTGCTTACCCCTGACTTCTTTTATTTTATTTTATTTTTTGAAATTTTCTTTTTGAAACTTTTTTATAATTTGAAAATAAAGAGGTTTGTAAAAACAAAGATTTTGAAAACTTGAATTAAGCTAGGAAATAAGCTGTAAAGGAGCTGATAAGCACAGCAAACTTTGTCAAATGACTTAAAAGCTTTTACAATAAAACCAACTTTAGTAACTTCTAAAAAACTGAAATAAGCAACTTTTGGAAAATCAAACTTTATAAAACCCACAAAATAAGCTAAAAAAGGGCAACAATAGCACTAACTTAAGGTTAGTGCTGCAAACCTCTATAAGCAAGAAATACTAAGAAATAACCTCTATAAACTTACACTAAGCTATTGCTTTAACTGATTCCAAAAAGCCCTGAGTGGGCTACTTTGAGCCACCCAAAAAGCTATCAAATCTAAAAGCTAGGTCTGAATAAGCTAAAACAGATAAAAATAAGCTACCAAAGATCTTAAAAAATGAATTTGAGACATTTTGGACTTATTTTGACCTTAGAAATAAGCTAGTGAATACTCACACTTAGACTAATATTTGAAAGCTTAAACGACTTAAAAAAGACTGAACATCTACTTGCAGACCTAAAAATAAGCTACTTAAAAAGCTCAAAAGCCTAAAATAAGCTCAAAAATATTGAGCTCACCAACAAAAGAACTCATAAAACAAATTTTGGACAATTTTGGGCTTTATTTGATGCTTAAATATAAGTTGTGAAGACAGCTACTCCGAAACTTTCTTTTGGCTTTTTGGACTTTTGACAAAACTTGTAAAAACAGATTTAAGACACCAACTCTATTTGACACTTAACTAGAACAATGAAACAAGTCATCTATAAGACTTATGTGGACACAAAATTAACAACCAAAAAGACCTTTAGACATGTTTTTCATAATAAACTTATTAAGACAGATTTGAAACTTGAATTTTTGAAAACTGATACGCGTACAACGCGCGTTCGGGGTCAAAGGAACTTCCTTTTCGTCGAGCAAGTTTTTCAACACCCTAGGCAGTGAACCTAATCGTTGTAGTGTAGTATTAGGGTAAGCCTCAGGAATTGATATCGTTCTCTAGGGGAATAGGAATGCTAGCGAGAAATTACTATGCTAAGGTTGGGGTTGAGGAAGATTATTTTATTTATCTTTTTTATATTTTTTAGAAAAGTGAAATTACGAATCTCGGGGTATTGGATTTGGGGGTTGGTATTTCTACCGATTACTCTACTTATCTAATTATCTAAGCTAAGGTGAGGGTAGTCTATGTCTATTGTTGTGTGCTCTTATGATGATTAAAAATGTGTTTACCTCGATACTATTACTCCCTAGTTATCTCCTATTGATGGTTGAATTGTCAAGTCCTTATTCTTAACGTGTTGTGTCTTCTAAGGTCGTAGGATATGCGTTTTTCCCTAACTCTGTGAGACTACCTTAAGGTTATTGCCTACGAAATCTCTAGGATTCATAAACTAACTCTAAGGTTATCTTTGGATGTTTAGACTACAATAACTCTAGGTGATTATAAACTAATGTTCACAAAGATTACTCAAGCATTAAAAACACAACGAATGACCTACTAGGTCAATCAAAATTAAGATAAGAGACAACCAATCAATATTCAATACCTAGGTTTCATAGATCTAAGCAAACACACAAGTAAATTAGCCGGACATGGAAAACATACAAGCATACACACAAACAATTGAAGACATAATTGAATTAATGAAGTAAATCACTTATCTTGTTGTAAAGTAGGGTATGGAACCTTAAGTGTTAGCCTTGATTATTTTTATTAGAAGTGATGGTCATTCACGATTAGGAACTTTGTAATGTGTGTTAGATATCGTGATAGAATAGTCAACGGGCTCGTGGATTGGGCTAAGCTAATTGGGCATTAGTTATGTTAAGCTAGCCTTGTCTAGTTCGTGAAACCCAAGCCCAATCCAAGTCCATCTCAAGGCCCATGGCCAAGCCTTAGGGCATCATCTCTCTTACTATAAATACCCTCAAGTATGTCATTTGAGGGGTGTGCTTGAGTGTGTGTGTGTGTGTTTTTCCTTTGAAGCAATATATAACATATTATTGTCTTCATCTTTCTTCTCTCTACCTCTCTAAACATACATACGAATATACATCAAGTCACCATCTCTTCTCTTAATCTTTCTTCTTGTTTCCTACGCATAGTGTTGGTTTAACGTGTTTGTGTTGGGTTTGCTTAACGAAATGATAAGGTATATGTGATAAAGGGGTATAACAATAAGGTCACCAAGTTCTTATCTTAATCTTTCTTTGCTTCATATATACGCATATCATCTGTGTTCATAACGTGGGTATTTGATAAGGTTGGTATATCTTGGTCTTTACAATTGGTATCAATCGCCTAACAATGGTTTAGGAGTGTTTGTGTTTGGTTTGAAGGTGTTACGCGTAAAAGGCTCTCGTTATACGTTTTTGTCAAGCTTAAAGCTTTAATTTTTGCACTTAAAAATTCAAGATTCTTGTGGTTTAAGGTTTATTTGGTGCTAAAGTTTCAGTTTTTTGCAAAAGTTCGAAGCTTTACGTGTTTTTCTTCATTTTAAGCTCGTCTTTGGTTTTTGGTCATTTCTACTCGTAACTTTTCTAGGCACTTTGGGTGAAAAAGGTCAACATTTTGGGTTATTCGAGTGTTTTTAAGGCTATCTGGGCAAAAGAAATCATTTGAATCGTTGGAAATTTCTTACGACTAGAAGTCAAAAGTCAAAACCTAGTTTTCTACTCATAACTTTTTGGTGAAGAATCTTCGTGCTATAACTGTTACTCAGTGCTTCCCTCACTTGGATAAGTGTGTGGAACACTTCGACTTGTGGATATCTCTTACGCTGTGACAGTGTAAAGGATTTTTGGTTCTTAACCATAGTTTACGCATAAGCTAAAAGCTTACGAGTAACTCTACGCATAACTTCAAAATTACGCGTAAGGTTTACGAGTAACTTTTTGTTTCTACGCTTAAGGTTTCTACGCATAAGGTTTCTACGCCTAAGGTTTCTACGCTTAAGGTTCCTACGCTTAAGGTTTCTACGCTTAAGGTTTCTACGCTTAAGGTTTCTACGCATAAGGTTTCTACGCCTAAGCTTCCTACGCATAAGATCCTACGCATAAGCACCAGATCCTACGCCTAAGCCTCGTCTACTCGTAACTTCGTGTTTCTACGCCTAAGCTCTTCATTTTTCAAAAAAAAAAAAAAAAATTTGAGGAGACTAAACGTTCAATTTTTATTTTTGAGGAGACTAAACGTTCAATTTTTACGCGAGATTCAAATTTTGGTTTAACTGTGAAAATTTTGGTCAAAAATTCAAATTTTTGAGCCTAAATTCAAATTTTTCGGGTCAAATTTGGCGTCAAAATTGTCATTACTCAAATTTTTCATACGTCCTTAGAATTGATTTTTATAGTGAATTTCAAATTTTGGGCGAAAATTTTTTAGAACCAAGGTTACGAGTACGACTTTCAGATACACCTCAACCGGGCTTAATCTTCATCAACCACAACTCCTTTATCGTTGAATCGATCCTACATCAACTTTATCAGATCATACCTTCATCAATGGCAACTATGGCAGATCGTCTCATAACTGCTTTCTTAAAAGGATTCTTCAATGAAGTAAACATTAGTCCCACTACACCAAATAACAACAACCAATGGATTTCATCGTATAATCCGCAGTTTGCTCAACCGAGTATGCATATGGGTCAAGAAGGACAAATGGTTGATGTTATTGGGAATCAGAATGGATTTGCTACGGTTATACAAATGGGGAATCAAATGCAATATGCGAGGCGTTTGTTGGACATCAAGGTCGGATTATGAATCGAATATGGGATATCAACAAGGGAATAACTGTTATATGACTTCGGTTCAGAATGCTACCTCCGAACCTCAAAGCCAAAATTCAGGTTATTTTAGTTCAGAATCTAGTGTCAAACGACTGACAAAGCTTGAAAGGCTCCAGTACATGTTGATGTTAGCACAGAAAGAAGAGTCGGGAATTGAATTGATGATGCGAATATCGCATTCATGAATCCAAAACGGGCAGATAAAGCAAAAAATACTGCAACCTCCAGTCATGGAATCAATCCGCAGGACACAACATCAAGTGGTACTTTTGATACACCTCCAGTCTATGACACAGATCCACTCAATGAGGTACCAAATTATAGTAATGTTTCTAGTCAGTTTACTCATGATGAACAGCATTCTGTGACATCAGCACCTACTTATGATACATACCTGGACAATCCGAGTTGTAGCAATATGAACTCTGAAACTCCAGATGTGGATCCTAATGGAGGCTGTGTGGCACAAAATACTGAGGCGATGAGGAAACCCGTGCTAATTTTGAAAAATTAATTAATAATTGTGGTATTGAAATCGAGAAAGTTAGTAAGGTCAATCGCGAAGTTAAGGCCGCGAATGCTAAATTGACCATTGAGCTTGAGAGGTACAAGGAGAAAGCAAAAGCCTTTGAATTTCAGAAAAACAAAGAATCAGAATTAGAAATTGGTTATCGAAATTTGGTTTCTAAAGAAAAAGAATTGCAAATCAAGTATAACACACTTGATGTGAATTCGAACTTGAAAATTAAATCTTTAAACAAGGAAATTTCTGATTTAAATAACCAACTTTCCAAACAAAAAGACATGTTTTCTAATCTTGAAAAGAGAAGATTGATTACTGATTTTTCAAAACAAGAAGATTCTCTTCTTGATGAAATTCTTGATAAAAATGAGAAAATAAAAACTTTGGAAAATTTGCTTCTTAAAACGGGTCATTCTGCTCAAACAATCAAGATGCTTTCTAATCAAGTAAATCCGCGTTTTCATACTAACAATAGAATGGCACTTGGTAACGACCCTTCTTCGTTCCTCAAGAAAGCTCAGAAATCTCAAAATGTGTTAAACAATGGAAATGTTTTGCATGAACCCATTATTGTTCGTGATTCTCTTGAAACGTTAGAACTATCTGAGGAGAGTAGATCAAAAATGAAACAAAAAATCCGGAAATCAAACCAATTGATTATAACAAATGGAACAAAATTAACGGAATTACTTTTGTCAATCAAAAAGAAAAGTCAAAGTTCTCCATCACACAAAGTGTTTCAAACAAAGAGTCAACACCTGTTTCAAAATCTGTTTCAAAACCAGTTGTTGTCTCAAATTCTCTTTCGAACATTGAACAAATGTCTTCAAACAATCCTTTTAACACAAGTGATGCAAGAAGTATTTTAGACAATGTAAAAACTAGAATTGTGGATCTTCAAGAAACTGTTAAAACTAAAACCACTATTACACCTAACAACTGGTTCTCTAGTTTTGACATCGAACAAGAAAGTTTTTTGAAACTCAAATTGCCCCTGGGTGGCATCAGCGAGGGTAATTCATTTCGAACAAGCGTTTTTGAAAGAAAAGCAGTGACTTTGTCAAGGACCCTAAATCCCTGGTAAAGCAAGCTACTGAAAGTGTTGAACACATCAAAGTTTTGGAAAATTTAAATGACTCTCTCTTCGAAGATGTTATGACTACCGATATCATGTCCATTATCTTACAAACATATTCTGTTGAAGATCATGAAAGACTCCAGTCTGAGACCTCAGCAATTATTTCAAAGTATGAAAAAGCTCTTGAAAAACTTCAAAATGAAAACGTGTCCTATTTTAAACAACTTGATCGAAAATCTGAGGAATGCAAGTATGACAAACTGTCGTATGAGCGTGCTTACAAGGACATGAAAGAGCAAAATGATCTTTTGAGTGCTCAACTGGGAAGTCTAAAAGGAAAGGCTGTGGATACTAAGTTTGCAAAACCATTGACTGAGGAGAAAACAAATGTTCCCAAACCGGTTTTCAAACCAAAAATGTCTATTTCTATGCCTCCTCCAAAAGTCAATGAGAAAAATGATTTGTCAAAAACAGTCACTCCACAGTCCCTGCCTATTAAAAAGAGAATTATCAAAGCTTTTGAAAAACCTGTTTTTGAGAAAGAAAAAGTGTTTACACCTGGCATCTCTAGGAATATTACACGGAATGTGACCAAAATCGTTAAAGAATCATGCGGTTCTAACGACATGGTCAACAATCACTATCTAGAAGAAGCTAGAAAAAGGCACAGACTCGAAAAGACGGAATTCTAGGTGCAACATCTAGGGTGATGAATTCTACAAGATTTCAAGGCACTGCTAGTAGTAAACCATTACCTAGGAACACTCTACAAAAGACTAGGGATTGGCTTACATCTAAGAGTAG
This sequence comes from Chrysanthemum makinoi, assembly GCA_910596185.1. Classification (NCBI taxonomy): domain Eukaryota; kingdom Viridiplantae; phylum Streptophyta; class Magnoliopsida; order Asterales; family Asteraceae; genus Chrysanthemum; species Chrysanthemum makinoi. The sequence goes on from OU343219.1 coordinate 115,650,427, forward strand.
TTACGCAAAAGAAAATGCTATGCCCTTAGAAAACATCACTAGGAATTCTAAGTCTTTTTCGAACAAGAATCAACTTCCAAAAGACTGTAGTGACAAAGTTAAAGCTGCTGTTTTAAACAAGAATATTGAATTTATCGGTACTACATGTAAAAAATGTATCTTTTCAGCTAATCATGATGCATGTGCCTTACAATATCTCAAGAAAGATAATTCTCGTGCCGAGGCACAATCCACTAAGACACCAAATAGAAACAAGCCCGTTGATAAAATGTCAAACAAACAGAAACCTAATAGGTGGATCTCTTCAGGACGTAGTTTTTCCAAAAATGAGTCTTCCGCTGCATCTGATAAGAAAACAACTCCTAGATCTTACCTTAGGTGGATTCCCACGGGCAAAGTTTTCAACCAAATTGGTCTTAGATGGATTCCCACAGGAAAGATTTTTGATACTTGCTCCAACACAGATAATAGTGAAAATCATCAGGATAAGGAAGTAGAAACCACTACAACCGTTGATAGTAATCTCTCTCGCCGTGAGGAAACATATACTTCTAACACTGTTATTTGTGAAAATTCTTCTTCTGTGGATGCAGGTTCTTGTAAAAGTGTTGAAGGTTCATATACCCCATGTGGTAAAGAAGAACTTTATGCCAATTTCGCATGTGGAAATCCTTTTCTAGTTCCACTCTTAACTCCACTTTTACATGACATGACTTAATCTTCTTTCTTCAAATCTTCTTTGTAAATATCTTTTGAAAAAAAAAAAAAAAAAAAAACCAAAATACAAAATTTGAAAAACCAACAAAAGAAAAATATAAAAATATAAAACTTTCAAAAAATACAAAAACAATATAAAATCAAAAATCCAAAAATATTCTTCTCACGACATGTCTCTTGTATAATCGATATTCTGTACGTCTCTAGAAATGTCATTCAACAATGATACGGGTATGTACAGATGCTTGAGCGAGAGTTCTTTAAAAATGTTTTTCTAAAACATGTCGTTTCTCAAAATTTCTTCATAAAAACATAATGGCTTTCGTATACTTCAGTACGAAACCCGGACTTCAAAATAATGGCTTCTGATCACATCAGTTCAGGACCCGCACTTCAAAGAAAGGAAAGTGCTTATCAAAATCAAAGGTTTTTAAACATTTTTTCAAGCATTATTCCTTAAAACATAATGGCTTGTAAGTATTTCAGCTTGCAACCCGATCTTTAAAGAAAGGAAAGTGCTACGCCAAATCGATTTTCATAAATATCGAGCACTTATCCTAAAACAAATGAAGATAATTTTTTTTCTCTAATATCTTCAAAAGATTTTTGAAATCTTCTCCACATCTTGCGTACCATTGATTCGAAATTTTTCAAAAAGAGTTTTCAAAATCTCTCACATTTGGTACCAAGATAACTCCCTCTAAACCCTTAATTGATTCCAAATTTTCTGTAAGAAAAATATGCTTTCTTTAAGGGGGAGTATTAAAACAAAATTGTTCCAAAATTCATGCTAAATCAGTTTCTCTCCAAATGATTTTTGAAAAACATATCTTTTAATCATTTTGTTTCAAAAACATCATGGATATGCTATTTTTGAGGGGGAGAAACGTGATTAAAAGGTGATCAAAAATGTTTTATGATCGGTGTTTGAATCTCAAATGAGCTCGACTCAGTTGAAACCAATGAATTGACCAGTTGAAACCAATGAATTGACGAGAATGCAAAGTCAGTAAATGTACCATTTTGAGAAACTTTCTTTGGACTTGACCAAGCCGGGTAATAATTTCAAGCTAGTTCACTAGTGATGTAAACGTGTCTCGAATCGGTCTTGTCTATTGAAAGTTGATCAATTCAAAAGTGCGAACTCTACCCTCTGTGTGCAGATTTCAGTTAAAACAATATAAGCATATGTGAAGGGGAGTGTTTCTGAAAACAAAACTCTCAAGGTGTTAACAAAATGTTTTGATAGTCATAAACACTTTGAGAGATTTTCAAGAAAATGGTTTTATGGCAACAATAGGACAGTCATGGAGTTATAAGGTGTCTAAGGATAGTAAATCCGTCCTATGATCCGCCAGGCGGGGGATATAACCAAGGACATCACAAATAGTTTAGAACTAGAAGTCCTTAGGAATGATTGAAAAAAGGAGTAATGTGAGAAAGGAGAAAGAAGGGGTTGAAGAATTAAAAAGAAATGTAATGAAAGGGTGAAAAGAAATAGCCCTCCATAATCAACCTTAGGGCAGAAACCGGGTTCAATTCATCTGCTACTGGTTGTCACTAAGATGACACGGGTATTGAAGACAAAGACGTCATGGACCCAGTGACGCACTGCACCTAACCTTCTAGCCACTCAATTCCTCTTAAAAGGATTTGTTTCATTCTCACTGGAACCCTACATAATCTATCGGCTTTCTCTTAGAGATTGCTGATATTGAAGAAGGAGACCCTCTCCCTAGTCTCATGAAAAACAAAATGCACTTATTGAGTCTAGAGCCACGAGATTCATCAAAAGATCTCATAGGAACACATGTCATGACATCGCTTGTTGTTCATCAATAAGGACACAAGTGATATATTATAGAGTCCTACGCGGATCTTAGCAATTTGCCAGAACATTTATGAGAAGTTTCACATCTGTGATCTTCAATGATTGAATGGAAATTCCTGCCAGGGTCAACATCAAACAGCCCTGGCGGCAGTCACTTCGGTAATTCTTCGTGGATTACGCTTAGTGTGTCTCAAACGGTCTACGTGGGGGTGATGCTTCGTGTACCTCGGCGACTCATCTGAACTGTAGATGTACTTGGTATATCGTGTTATCTCACTTGTGGGACTCTAGTTCAGAAACGGCCCTTGTGAGAATTAGAGACGTGTTTTCACACTATGCTGTTAACACCCTCGAAATTCAAACTTGTAAGTGCCGGAATCCGCTTATTACTAACCTGTTTTATGTTTTCTTCTTATGGAAGCTCCAGAGCGGATGGATCGTGCAGACTCGCCACATGCTCATACCAAAAACACATGAAAGTTCTCATCATAATCTAAGGCTACTCAATGTTAAAGATGATTCTTCGTCAATGTCAAAGAATCTACAAGGTTTAAAGACTCGAGAACTACATCATTGGTAACCAAAAGACAAATAGAAGTGTGAGCATGGTGGAGAAAGACGTGGAGACACCTAACCAACGAAGTTGACAACGGCAGACAACCACATTATCTGATCACAAAGCATGAAGGAACAAAGAATTAAGACTATTCTATATCTACTCACAAAGTTCAAGCTCAAAAAGATTAAAGAACTATTGTGGAGCATCTTTTGAATGACCACCCCTTAGGGGGAGATTGTTAGCCTTGATTATTTTTATTAGAAGTGATGGTCATTCACGATTAGGAACTTTGTAATGTGTGTTAGATATCGTGATAGAATAGTCAACGGGCTCGTGGATTGGGCTAAGCTAATTGGGCATTAGTTATGTTAAGCTAGCCTTGTCTAGTTCGTGAAACCCAAGCCCAATCCAAGTCCATCTCAAGGCCCATGGCCAAGCCTTAGGGCATCATCTCTCTTACTATAAATACCCCTCAAGTATGTCATTTGAGGGGTGTGCTTGAGTGTGTGTGTGTGTGTTTTCCCTTGAAGCAATATACAACTTATTGTTTCATCTTTCTTCTCTCTACCTCTCTATATACATATACACGAATATACATCAAGTCACCATCTCTTTCTATTCTTTTCTTTCTTATTTACGCATATTGTGTTGGGTTTCACGTGTTCATCTTGTGGTATAAGTGTTGGGTTTGCTTGGTAAAGTGCTAAGGTATACGTTATAAAGGGGTATAACATTAAGATACTGCCCAAGACAGCCAAAGTTCGGTTTAGGTTTTACTCCACAAAACTACCTCTCTAAATTTCTGAAAATCCGAATTCTATATATAGAGTTACAATATGCGACGGAGTCACTCTTTATTTGTGACGCTGTCGGGTCGCCGCCATTAGGTTTTCGTCTTGGCCACGTCAACTCTATGACGGCGTCTCCTTATGGTTGTGACGCCGTCGGCTTCATCTTCTGACGCCGTCGGGATCCAAATCTAGGCCGTCTGAGTTGTGACGCCCTACTCTTTTAAACCTGATGCCGTCAAGTGCAATATAGCAATTTGGCTTCTAAGTCGTCTCAAAACGTGTTGCGACGGCGTCGCCATTTGGATGTGACGCCGTCACCTTCTGTTCCAGCAGCTTGAGTGTCTTGATTCTTGACTTTGGCCATTTTCTTCATATATTTGCGCCTTTTCATCCGAATAAGTGTCATTCCAGCAATTTGCCTTCAAGAGACCTAAAAAGTGAAAAGGAACGAAATTAAGTAATAACGGATATAAAAGTGGTCGATTAAGGGCTTAAATGACCCCTCAAAAGTGTACCTTTTAAATCCTTATCAAAAACTAATCTAAAACTTAAGACACTTTCTAAATACTAATTATTACTTAATAAAACTACTGATTAGACTATTTTAAAACTAATTCAAATTGGATAATTGACCAAAACATGTGAAGTAGATTTTACCCTTACTAAAACTTAAAACCAAACACCCCTTTATGAAACTGTTTTTGCTTTTAACACTGATTTTGGTTATGAAACTTGACATTTTTTTATAAAACTGATTAAGAAGACTAAAAGACTTAAACAAAAGCTGTTTTGATTGATAAATAAGCAACAGCCAATAAGCTACTACTTATTCGCCTTTTGGACAATTTTTGGACTATTAAGAGTAAATGACTACTAACCTATGAAATAAGCTATCAATCTACTAGTTTTAAGCATATATGACATAATAAGAACAAAAAAGCATAAATAAGCAGTTAAATAAATAAAATTGTTTAAACCTATAAAATGAAAATTGAACTTACTATGCCCGTTGCTTAAAACAAGGGTAGATTATGCTCTTAGAGCTATTCTATAAGCTCTAGCTTGTCATAGACAAGCTAGTGAAAGTCCATAAGCCCATCCCTTTTTGGCTTATCATCCATAAGCCCATACATTTTGAGTGAAATTTTGGAAAAAAAGCTTAAAACCTTGCAAGTTATGGAATAAGCTTGCAAGGCTCAAGTAAAACAGCTTATATGAACTTGTATTAACTTATACAACACTTTTTAACAATAAATGAACATGAATTTAAAAGACTGACTTAAAAACTTAAAACTTAAATTTCATTAAACTTTAAAAAAGGATTACAATACCTGAAGGAAAAATAAACTTTAACTGAAATTAAGCTGTAAATAAGACAGAAACTTAAAACTTAAAAACTACTAAATTCTAACTAACTCAAAGGGCTTACAATTGGTCCTATTTATAGCACTAAGGTCTAGGGTTTTCTACTCTACTTGTTGGCTTCTTCTATGAGAGAGAATGAGAGTGTGCTTCATTTGTGTGTGAGATGAAAACATCATCTGAGCCATTGATATTTCTTGGAGCCCAATCTGTCTATCCAGGGTGACTTCCCTTAAGGGGAGATTGTTAGGATTTAGAAAATCCACATGAAAGACTCGGTCACCCAGACAGTTATTTAGCACAAGTTAGTTCATAGTCTTAAATGTAGAATAGTTAGTATAAGTATCATCGTAGAGTCGGGTCGGGTCTTTACCCACTGTCAGCCCGCTCTACAGCCCTAGGGGCATTTATGTGTAGGTATAAATACCCTCTTCCCATCAAAGGAGAGGGTTGGAACTTCATTTTGTTAAATCTCAACCAACTTATTTTCTCTCTCTAAGAAGTCTCCTATAATTTCTTTCTCTCACTAAAACCCACGACCAAAATGTAAGTTACACAAGTGTGTGTGTTAATTAGTATCCTACACATTTAAAGTTGTCGTTCGTGTCAATGAGCTTGAAGCTGAGAATTTAAGATTGCATTAGAAAATCCAAAACGATGATGATGATAACATGGTCAGGCATTTCTCTAAATTAGAAGTTGATAATTGATGAGTGCTTATTCACTCATTGTTTTTACCCACTTAAAATCACAAAAACGACCAAAAACACCCAAATATGATCGAAATATTTTACAAATATCCTCGGAGTGTGTTTTGTGTCTTGCAGGTATAAAAAGATTGAAAACAGAGTAAAAACGGAAAAAAAACGAGCCGAAATCAGAAAAGTCTTTGAAACAGACAGAGTCGGGAGTGGATTTTCTACATTTTTGGATCCCGGGACACGTTCTGAGAGTGAGAGGGGGAAACAAGCTCAAAACCGCACCCTAAACCCAAAATACCCATTTTACCCTTCCCCGATACCCAAGTGACCAAATTGCCCCTTAAAACCAAAAATCCAAATAAATCCCGATTTTACCCAAAACCCTATTTTTGTAAAAACTCATTTTTTTTTCTAAAACCAATTTTTTAATTTTCAAAATAAAAAAAAACCCTACAAAACTTAAAACAAAAAAGATATACATTTTACAAAACTTTTTACTTTACTTAAAACCTTAAACCCCTTTCTACCAATTTAACCCCTTTACCTTTTCCTTGAACCCCTCCCCCTGTTTGACCCATCCAAACCAATTAAACCCTTCCCATAAACTTAATTTTCCCTGACCCTTTCTCCTTTCTCCTTTTATCCCTTAAACATAGAAACTAAAAACAAAACAAAAATGAATTGGCGCCAAAGTCAATCCCTCTCTCACTATCCCTTTCTTTCCCATATACCCAGGCAAGCTTCACATGCCCACCTATGGTTTCTCCCCCCTCTTCACATGTTTCATAGCCACGTTGGCAATCCACAACACCATATATGCTATCAATGGCTAAGAGTGAAAGAAATAGGCACCAAGTAGGATCCAAGGGTTGTGATGCAAAGATAGAAGCACAAGGATGTACTTTGGCTGTTTTGTCTCACCAAACAAGCACAGAAGCAGAAGAGAAAAGAATTGAAGACACTTTTTTATTTCTTGTATAAATGGACATGTAGGATCAGTGTAAAAAGTTGTCTAGAATTTGAGAGTTCTAGTCCCATTTTCATTACTGTCATTTACTTTTAGTGTACTCTTTTAATTTTCAATGCTAATTTAATTCAGATTTCATTCCATATTTTTTTTATAGCAGCTTTACTACTTGTTCATGCTCCTTTAATCTGCCTTCATGTTCTAAAAATTGTGATTGAAGTTTTTTTTATCATTTTGGAGTTAGTAGAATCATACAAATCAAGTTTTCTCAATTTTGATACCATTTTTCAAAACAGTTTCATGTGTTTCTGCCCAAAAAGGGTGTTTGGATTAGTGCACTTAGTGGGTCAAAATCAAGTTTTTTACCCATTTTGGGTCTCTACCAAGTTGCATTTAATGAATTTGATCAAATTGTGCCTGTCTTAAGTAGTATAACAGTTTCTTAAATGATCTCTTTTTTTCTTCTTCTTTGGAATCTGTCACTGATTCTCAACAGTAATATGTCCCCATGGTCTCCCTTCGAGCTTGATTTTAGATAGGTTAGGAGTTAGATTTAGGATTAGTTTTGTTGCAATCAATGAGTTATATGTAAGATTAGTTCATGTCTTTACTTATTTTGTATTTTGGAAGCAATTTTGTGGCTTATTTATAATCCCCAAAAGCCCACCTAGAGCCTTTATTGCCCCTGGCACTCAACAACAGATCAGTAGCAAATGCCTTTTTTTTAGCTTATTATTGCTTTATCCTAGCTTATTTAGATTCCCTAGATGCCATTTAGATGTATTAGATTAGAGTAGTCTAGCTTTAGCTTATTAGGTGCCTAATTAGTGCTTATTTTACACCTTTTTGTGCTCATTCATTCACTTTTTCTAGTCTTAAGGATCCCCTAGTATAATTGATTCCAACTGCTTATCCTTGTTTATGATAGCTTATTTCATTTAGGTCTAGCTTATTATCATTTGCATTTGCTTATTTACCTTGTATCCAACTGCTTATTTGCTTATTGTGCTAATAGTGTGCATAGGTGTGTTTGTTTTAAAGTCTGACCAAAACAGCCACAATAAGCTGTTTATAACAGCTTATTGAGAAGCTTTCATACAAAAAGTTTTCATAAAAATACTTATTTGGATTCTCACTTGAAGTTTTGATAAGCAAAATTTAAAAAAAAATGTTTTGCAAAAAACTGGCATGGTGGGACTTGAACCCACAACACCCAGCTCACACTCAACACACTTAACACTTGCCCTTGGGACTTGTCTCTGTAATGTTTTGCACAATCAAATCGTTAAGTAGTGTTTTTACTTTAAGCCTTCTAGCTTATTTGCCTTAGTAACTGCTTATTTCCCAAAGCAGTTGTGGTAGGTTTTAATTTTCGTAGATCTGGAATAGTTTAAAGTAGTTTCTGTAACTTTTTCATATTTTTCTAAATTAGTTTAGTATTTTTTTATTAATTAATTTGTATAAATTAGTTTTTAATTCGTAATAAATAAAATAAAATTCGAAAAAATACCCGGCTTTTTCCTAAAATTATTTTTAGTCATTTAGAATGTAGGAAAATTAGTTTTGCACTCGTAGGACTTAAATTGCAAGTTTTTCACTTTTAGAGCTCTGTGCATTACAGGTTTTTCGCGTTTTTGTGTTTTAGCACCCTAGGATGTAATTTAGCTTCCTTTTATTGTTTTTTAGGCTTAGTAGTAGTTTATTTGGAGTTTACTTTGTTTTATGTGCTTAAATTTCATTCCCGTTCTTTATTTTGTAGAATAACGTATCAAAAATCCAAATTTGTTAAACCAATTCAAGTTCTAATCACGAAACTCAATGACACCGTCAATTCACACCTCGTTCGGACAGGGAAATATCTTGCCCGGTATCACTTTTATCAAATTCGTAAGATTTGTCAAGTTAACCATTTTCCTAAAAGGTTGATTTGTCGGATTTCACGTTTAATTTGATATATTGATATTCGTGTTATATATACTTTTCCCGCGGCGCCAAAATTGGATTCGTTGTGAAAGGTATATATATAACACAAATATCAAAATACCAAATAAACGCGAGAATCGACTAAATCAACCTTTAGGAAAAAGGTTAACGCCAAACTCCGAATGTGATAATGTGATACCGGCAAATGATTACCCGGTCGTAACCTGTGTGTGATTGAAGGAGTTCGCTGAGTTCGTGATTTGAACTGAATTGATTTTAAAGTTTGAGTTTTTGATAACGGTATTCTACAAAATAAAGCACGGAATGAAGATTAAACAAAACTAATTTAACAACTACTAACATAACAAATACTAAAACGAGTTAAACTAAAACACAAAAGCGAAAAACCCGAAGCTAATCCCGAGCCTCAAAGTGAAAAAATTGCAATTTAAGGTACGGTGCAAAACTAATTTTCCACATTCTAAACCAAAAAATGATTATAGAAAAGAAAAATAGGTATTTTTTTACTTTTAAATTATTTATTATTAATTAAAAACTAAATAAATCTAATTAATTAATAAAAAATACTAAAAGTTTTCAAAACATTCTGAGAAAATTTCAAAAACTACTTTAAACTAACTGAAGCTAAGAAAAATACAAAAGGTGGACACCTGCTTGCAAATAAGCTATTTAATCTTAATGGACAAAACTGCCAACAACACTTATGTATTTGATTGTGTAAACTACCCCCAGGACAAGTCCCAAGGGTAGTTGGTAACTGTGTTGGTGTTAGTTGTCTGAGTGTGGAGTCCCAGGTTCGAATCTGAGCTCCTACACTTTTTGAAAATCTATTTTTTTTCAATTTTGTTTTTTGGAAATCAAAGATGCAATCTAAATAGACAACTTTTGTAAAAAACTTTGCTTTTGAAAAGTACTCAATAAGTTGTTATGATTAGCTTATTGAGTGTTGCTTTTGGACAAAATCAAACAAACACCCCTTAAGAACTGATAAGCACAATTAAGCCATTAAAAATCTCTTAAAGGTGAACATTAAGCAACATAGCATGCCAACAATTACAATAAGCCAAAAGGACAACAATAAGCAATTAGGATGGGGGAATAAGCAAGTGGCAAAAAGCTAACTAGGGGAAACCTAAAACATGGAAAATAAGCACTAAAAAAGTCCTAATAAGCACTGAATAAGCTAAAATTGAATAAACCAAAAATAATTCAACCTAATGGGCAATAATAAACTAAAATAAGCTAAAAGAAAACCTGAAGCAGTACTAGTATTTGTTGTTGTGGTTGCAGCAGACTAGGCAAGAGACAATGTTGAGCTTATTTTGAATAAGTTGTGTAGGGAGTCAACCCTTAAGCTTGGGAATTTGGAGTCCACCCAGCTAGCTACCTTTTGCCCTATTTATGGTTAAGAGAAGATGATTCGGTTATAAATAAGTTGAGAAAAAATGAAGTTTGGTTGAGTATCCATGCACAAATCCGATTAAGACTAACCGATCACTTCCAATCTCCAAAGAATAGACCTAGTAAACAAATTTTTGAATTTCTTTCCTTTTACGAAGTTAAACCAACTAGTGAACTTACAATTTTTATTTTTTTTTTAAATTTCATCACAACTAAATCTTGACTAAATTGTGAGAGCAAAACATGACAACAAACAATTTTTTTTAAAACAAGGAACATTTAAAAACCATTTAAAACTTTAGAAAAGCTTTCCAACTTGAAAACTAGTTTTTGATACTCAAACTCTTTTGACTTCCGGTCAAAATGGGTAAAATTAGTTTTGTGAACTTGAATAGGCTTAAACCAAACACACCCTTAACAGTGGTAAAAGCTTTAAACTGGTTTTTAAAACACAAGACTTGGAAAACTTTTATCAAAACTAAATAAGGACTAAACTTAAGCTAAAAAAACATATTAGAACTTTGAAATAAGCAGTTTACCAACTAAGCACTTAAGTGCTTATTTTGACCAAATTGCAAAAATAAACTAAGACAGATACTGAAAGGAAATTTTTATTAAAAGTAAATTACAATACGTAACTTAAAATAGAAAACTAAACCTATTTTTAACGAACTACAACTCATCACTTTATAACATGGCTACAACAAGCTTTTTATACTAAGACTATGGGGGGTCTTCATTCTCTCTTGTGCTTTTCAGTGAGACAAAACAACCAAAATACTCCACTTGTGCTTTCTTGAAGTAATCTCCACCATCAAATTTGATCTTGGAACCTTCAATTGATCTGATGCCTTGATTCTTGGTGCTCACCAGATTGCCAGGTGTGAGGGCAACATGTGACTAGTTCTTGGGGATGTGGGATACTTGGTAAAGGGTTGAGGTTGAGTGTCCTAGGTTTTGGGTTTTAGAGAAAAGAGGGAAAGGTAAAAAGGGTCGTCTTATTTGTGAAGGTCGGGGATGAGGGGTTCATGGATAGTGAAGTGGGGGTTTATTGGTTTGAAAGGTTTTATTTTTAAAAGGTAAGTTTGTTTTGATTTAAAAGGGTTTTTATGTAAAATGTAGTTTTAAGGATTTTATTTTGTTTTGTTGCTTTTTTTTTTTTTAAAAAACTAAAATTTTTAAGAAAAATTTGAGTTTTACAAAAAAAAAATTGTTTTAAGGCTAAAATGGATTTTTATTTTTTTATTTTGGTTTAAAGGGCAAATTGGTCATTTTAGTACCGAAGGGAAAAATGGTAATTTTGTGTTTAGGTTAGGTTTTGAGACGTTTTCCCATATTCACTCCAAAAGTTCCGGACTTGATTTGACCAACGAACGTAGAAAATCACTTCCCAGCTCCGGTTTTCAGTACTTTTCTGAATTTGGCTCGATTTTGTCTGTTTTCACTGTTTTTTGATCCTTGTACCTCGCAAGACACAAAACAAACTCCGAGGATATTTGTAACATATTTCATCATATTTCGATGTTTTGGTCATTTTTGAGGTCTTAGGTGTAATGGACCTTAAATATATCAACCTTATCACTTTACTGCTTTTACAAAACAGAACCACGAAACAAACACTTATGCGTAGAAGAAGAATAGAAAGATGGTGACTTGAAAGTTATATGTGTGTCGTGTATGTTGAGAGAAATAAAGATGAAAACAAGAGCTTTTATTTCAAAGGAAAACACATACAAACACTCAGCACACCCTCAAATGACCATTTGAGGGGTATTTATACTTTCTTACATATCACCCTTATGGGCTTGGGCTTGGGCTTGGATTGGACTTGGATTGGACAATAACTTACATAAGGCTAGCTTAACATAACTATTAGCCATTTAGCTTAGCCCAATCCACGAGCCCGCTGGACTATTCATCACGATATCTACACACGTTACAGTTCCTAAACGAATGACCATCACTTCTACATTATTATTAAGGCTAAAATCTCCCCAAAGTGGGTGGTCATTCAAACGATGCTCCACTTAGTGGGCTAAGGTCTATACGAAAGCTTGAACTTGTATGTAGACATAGAATAGTCTTGATTCTTTGTTCTTCGTTTGTGATCGCTTAATGTGGTTGTACGCCGCTTGTCAACTTCTTTGGTTAGGTGTCTCCACGTCTTTCTCCACCATGCTCATACTTCTTTTGAATTTGAATTTCCAATGATGAAGTTCTCTTGTCTTTAACTTTGTAGACTTTTGACATTGACTAAGAATCATCTTTAACTTTGCATTGCCTTTGATTTAGATGAGAAATTTCATGAGATGTTGTTGGTATGAGATGGGAAGATGGTGGTCTTTCCTCCAAGGAACAATCATCGCACACCGCATGAATATGTTAGTAGAAAACACCAACTCCATCATTGTGGACTTTTCTTAAAATAATTAACTACAATTGTTATATCGACTAATGTCTTGATTCCATTCCAATTGGTTCTGCGAATCACCATC
>OU343219.1:115663294-115686348 GCA_910596185.1 Chrysanthemum makinoi
TGACATGATGCAGACAACAACAACATACTATCACTACCATAACAAAGAACAAAGATCAAAGAACAAAGATGATGTCAAAGCAGAATACTTCAAAGAAACAATTTCTCTACACTGGGGAGATTGTTCGAATTAAGGCAATTCTTCTCACAAGAAAGAAGAATGTCAGAAGACGTCAAAGCTACTATTACATTAACACCTACATCGTTTATCACTCTTTCATTCATCGCTAACACTTAGGGGGAGATTGTTGGAATCACTCCTAAACCTAATTCAAGTGTTAGTGATTCATATGTAATAGTTAGCTTAATATGGCCTTTATGTTAGTAATTAGCCTTAGGCTTATGAAGAAGGCCCATAAGCCTAGGCCTAGTCCAATAAGGAAAAGGAAGGGACTAGGAGTGTTGCCCTAGCTCCCTCTCCTATAAATACTATGTAATAACCCTCACTTGAGGGTTGGTTGTTCAATTCACTCTCTTTCATTCTCCTACGCATAACCTTTCATAGTCATACGAGTGTGTTTGTTTGTGTATTGTTCATCCGATCTCTATCTCTTCTCTATTTCTAAATATCGATGCTTGTGTTACATATAGGGTCGGGTCTGGCGGGTCTGTGGGGTCCGTTTCTGGCACCGATTGGTGGGGAGTGGTAAAAAGGGTGCACTGTGGATCTTCTGCGCTGGTGGTTGTCGTAGTGGCATGGGTTGTCCCTGTGCGTGGTTCCACTGTGTGAAGACCTGGCCTTGACCCTGGTTTCTGGTCGCACCTGGTTGTTCCGAGGCCTGCTTAGAGGTGATTCGCTTTGTTGCTTCTTCCCTTGTAGGTCACTATGCGATCCCTGGCTTAGGTTTCCGTGCTTTGTCATTCTAGTTCTTAGTGATTGGTCCCACGGATGGCGCCACTTGTTGATACAAAAGTTGGGCGTTCCTTATTTGGACTCCGGTTCCCGTATCAATTAGACCTTGATGCTTAAGACCTGCGCACTAAGAAAACAGAAAACACCGTTAGGCTTATCGTGGGATTGTCTCCCACGATTATCCTCCGGCGTGAGAGTAAGTAATCGGTTTTTAGGGTTTAGTGGAGAGTTGGATTTTGTGATCATACCTTTAATGAGGGCCGAGATGCCCTTTATATACACATGAAATCCTTATTGGTTTCGTGTTCCACAACCTTCGGCGTATCCCGCCTAAGTAGGTCGGTTGATACATATCCCATAAATAAGAGATATCTGATATCAAGACCATAAATAACTTCGGGTTTGGGCCTTCGTAAGCCCAAACCGTTACCGTGTTAGCCCACTCGTACTGGGCTCGAGTGTTAGTAGCGTCCATTGGTCGGGTTCATGACCTGAATGCGGACTATAGGATCCATGGTTCTTGTAGTTCCACCTCGCTTTGTGAAGGTGCATCATCATTATCTGGTTTTTCGATGATGAAGTCTGCTAGTATCTGCCCCTTAACTGAAGTACGTGGTTCAGGAGATGTTATGCTCACCTAGCAACACACACCACTTCTGCAGTCGTCCGATGTCGGCAGTTTGGAGATGACTTGCTTGATAGGTTGGTGCGTGATCACGCTATTGGGTGCGCCGAAGTACCTGCTGCACCTTTTGGCGCGAATACTAATGCCAAGACCAACTTCTCCATTGCGCTATAGTTAACCTCCGTTTTCTTGAGTGCTTTGCTTACAAAATATACCGGTGTTTGTACTGAGTTCCTATCCGTCAGTAGCCGATGCTCCATGAGTCGCAGATAAGTACATAATTAATTCTTCCCCGGGCGGGCGACTAGCATGGGGCGCTGCTATGTGTTGTTTAAGCTATATAAAATCTTCTTCGCCCGTAGTCCAACGAAAGTCTCCCTTTTTTGTACACTTCTTGAGTGTTTTGAAGAAGGGGAGTGACTTATCTGCTGATTTGGACAAGAATCTGTTCAAACCGGCTAGTTTTCAATTCAGAGACCTGGACTTCTTTCAACGTGCGTGGTGAAGGAAGTTGGATGACAGCCTTCTTTTTTTCTGGACACGGTTTAATGCCATCGGGCTCTATCAAATATCCAAGAAATATGCCTTCTGTAGCGCCAAAGGTGCATTTCTTAGGATTTAACTTCATGTTGATCTTTCGTAGTGTCTTAAATGTTTCCTCAATGTCGCGCACCAATTCGTCCTCAGTATGGCTTTTTATGACAAGGTCGTCAACATAAACCTCTAGGTTGCGGCCCACCTGTTTTTCAAATGCATTATCTACCAATCGCTGGTAGGTGGCGCCTGCATTCTTCAAACCAAAGGGCAACTTTGTATAACAATAGACGCCTTGGCTTGTATGGAAGGCCATTTTTTCCTCATCTTCTTTAGCCATTTGGATTTGGTGGTACCCTTTGTATGCGTCTAAGAAACATTTAAGTGGGTATCCGCACAAAGATTTTATCTTCCAATCTATCTCTGGTAGTGTGTAGCAGTCTTGTGGACATGCTTTGTTGAGATCCGTGAAGTCCACGCACATCCGCCAACTACCGTCGCTCTTCTTGACCATCACTGGGTTGGAAAGCCAGTCATGGTAATAGACTTCTCGCATGATACCCGCATCCACAAGTTTGTGTACTTCCTCCAGAATGGCTTTTGCGCACTCTCGGATCCCCCGCCGCTTCTGTCAGTACTAGGGAGTATCCTTGTCGGATTCTCAACTTGTATTCATGAATCGGCGCACACCAGTCATGTGCTTTGGTTCCCATGCAAAGATATCCGGATTCTTTTGTAAGAGTGCGCACACGGCCGCCTCCTTTATCAGACAGCGATCCCCCGATCAATACTTCTTGCTCTGGGTAATCAGGATGAATTGCGACCCTCAGGTTTGATACTTTAGTTGCGCGCTGTTCTGGGATGTGTGCTGATGAGTGTCTAAATACTCATCATTTTTGTACAATCTAAACTGCAAAATCATCTGAAAACACTCAGAAACACATCAAAATGATCAAAATATCACAAATCAGTGTTTTATGAGTTTTAAATGCAAAAATATCAAAATCAGATGAAAAATGATTCAAGTTTGCAAAATTGGCAGTTTTAGTCCCCCAAGTTTTAAAAGTTGTCAAATCTAGTCCCTAGAATTCAAAAATGTGAAGTTTTGTCATTCAAGGTCCCTAAAATATTCTAAGTTGTCAAAAATGATCCTTGAATGATTCTTTGGTCAAATGGCGGAAAAGGTCCTTAAACTTTGAAAAATTGCAAAATTAGTCCTTGGATGTTTTAAAATGGAATTTTATGCAAAAGTTATCCTTGTACTATCAAAGTTTGTCAAAAATTGGTCCTTGTGATAAGTTTGGAAAGTTGGCAAGATCAGTCCCTCAAGTTTGGATAAATTGCAAATCTAGTCCTTGTGTATACTTAACCAAACGGATCCAATACCAAATCCAATCCACTAAATCCTGCTGGCCCATATCCAAGCCCAATCCCACATGACCCTGAACCTTGAGCCCCAGTCACAATACATTTTGACCCCAGTCATACCCAATTGTGACCCCCCTTTGTATTATTAAAACCCCGGTCAACAAAAGTCAAAAAGACTCACACGCGCCCAAAATACCCCGTTTACTGTACATCGTCCTCACAAACACTGAATCCCAATACCAGAGCTGGTATTTCACTTTTTCAAACTCACTCCCCATACCTTGTCCCCTCCACCTTCACTAACACCAAAAATCTTTAATTGATTGAAACCAACCCAATTAATGCTAAAACCTGCTCAAGAAGAAAATGGCGCCAAAAATCCACTTGGATGGTTATGATGTTTCTGAGAGATCCAATGGCTCAGATTGAGTGGGAAAGATTCAGAGGTCAAGATTGAGTCATAAAAGTCTATAAAGAGGAGCCAAGAGAGGATGTATTAGAATATAGAGAGTAATTTTAGTTTTCCTTTGTCGTTTTTATTATTCTCAAAATCTCAGTGTAATTTAATCTTTCTTAGTACTTTGTTTAAGTTAATTCAAGTATTTGTGAACTACTTTCAGTTTTAATATCAAGTGTTTAAGTATCAAATTCAGTTTATGCAAATTTCCTTTCAAAAATCTCATATCATGGTAATGTTGTTGTTGGTTGTTTATATGGACTGAAATAGTACACATAAGCTCCTATATAGCTTATAAAAGCTATTAGATACCTTAAAATTCAGTTTAGCATCAAAAACACAAAAATCACCAAAAATCCAAATAAATAGTTGAAAAATAAAAAATCAGTTGGAAATGGTATTCACAGCTGGAGCAGGGTAAATCTTGGATGGCCTTGGGTTAGAAGCTTAGTGGTAAGCTAATAGGAGTGTTAATTGGTCCTTGTTCTCAGTTTTGAGCTTGGAAGCTTTTGTAAGCCTTTTTGTTCATTTTTGTATTTACTGTTGTAGTTGTTCTTTAGCTTGAATTTCTGTTTCTTATTGTTCAATAGATATAGTTAAGTGTGTTTAAGCATTAAATTAGTTAGTTGTTCTTTTAAAATTGTAGTTTATAAAAATTTCATTTGGACAGTTTAAATAGCTTAAATCTCAATACTTAGTTTTATGTTGCTATTACTGTTGGTTCAAGCTTATTTAGCCTTATTTAATGATTACATAAAGTCTGCAATCAGTTTTATGGTTTAAAATTGTGATTTGCTTTGAAAAAGTTCCATAACAGACAAGTAAAGGGTGTTTGGATTTACCTGTTTAAACTGTAATAGGCTTTGTTGGTGTTGTTGGAGTTTGCTTGCTCTGTGTCTTATTAGGTCTATTTAGCTCAAAGAAACCAATAAAACCAGTCTTTGTTCATCCAAAGTCAAAATTAGCTTTTTGATTAAATTATGGGCTCACTGTTGGAATTGAATGGTTCATGGTCATGATCTTGTATTTATAAGTTGTTAAAATTACTCAAGTAAGTCTTAGTATAACTTAAAACAACATATTAAGTGATTAAAATCAGTTTAAAGTTCATTTTAGTCAACATCTTGGTTTTCTTAAAAAGTCAAAATTTCATTCTTGGTCGTTTTTGAATTAAAAAGATAATTTTACTGTGTGTTTATTAGTGAGATTCAGCTTAAAATCTCTTGGGGTATTAAAGTTTGGTTCCTAAACAAAATTAGAAAAATGCTAGTTCACTCTTCATCAGCTTTTTAAGTGCTTTTTAATTGGCTTATTGTTGGTACCTGTTCTGAAACCATGCCCAGGTACATGGGTGGTCCAACTTGATAAGCTCACATAGAGCTTATTAGTTGCTTAAATCTTGTGATCTTTGGCTCTTTGGGTAGCTAACCTAGCCATCTTGAAGTCTCAAGTTTGGTTTTTCATTTTGGAACTTGTTTGCTAGGGCTGCAATAAGCTCAAACTTTGTCCCATTTTCTGTTTTTCAACACAAGAGTGATAAGTGCTTATCTGCTTATTCTAGCTTATCAGTGTGCTTATCTTTGTCTTTTAGCTTCATTTGAGTAGTTCTAGCTTGTTTATAGCTTATTTCATCTTTGTTTCCAGTTAATAACTTTGTTTGAGCTTTAATTCATCACATAAGCTCATAAGCATAACTGTTGGGCCAATAAGCTTCTAAAACTGCTTATTTGTGATTTGTAAAATTTGTGTTTTCATAAAAGTTTCATATAGTTAGTATTTAAGTAGTTAGCAAAAAGAAAATCCAGAAAAAACTTCATTTTTAAAATAGTGATAGCGTTTATTTAATAGGTTTTAGCTTTTTGATTTTTCTTTTTAGCTTATTAATAAGAAAATCTTGTTTTTATACTTTTGTTAGTTTTCTGTCATCATATAATATTTTTAGAAAAAGTTTCATAATTTTCCTAATCTTTTTAGTATTTGTTAGAATTTTAAATAGTTAAAAATAGTAATTAATTAGTAAAAAATAATTAAAAAGCATAAAAAATATCTTTTCAATTTTAAAATTAGTTTTATCATATTTTAGATTTTTCCAAGTTAAAATTTTATTTTTCCAGGTTTATTTTATATTTTCTAGTATTTAAGTGTATTTTAATTAATAATTAATTAGTAATAATTAGATAAAAAGTGTAAAAAATATATTTTTAGTTTTAAAATTAGTTTTATAATATTTTAGATTTTTCTGAATCAAAATTTTATTTTTCTAGCCTTATTTTGTATTTTCTTCTATTTTAGAGTATTTATTAAATAGTTAAAATAGTTTTTAATTAATAATAATTAATTAAATAGTGGTAAAAATAATTTTCTTTTTCTAATAATTTTATTTTATTTTTAGGATTCCAAAAATGTCATTTTCATATTTTTAGGTCTTTTATTTCTTAGATTTCACCTTTTATTTTTGTACGTGTACGTAGTTTTTAAACGTACTTTTTGCGTTTCTTTTATCTGATTGTTGTGCTTTCCAATTCTGTTTCCAATTTCATTCATATCAATCAGTAGTGTAATTTCTCATCCATAAACCTTTACTGATCACTATCCTTAGTGATCATTCTATCATCTGAATTAGTGTTTACACACCATTGAGTCTCCGTGGGACTTAACGACCCGGGAATTCATTATATTCTCCAGGACTTCATTGTATTTGTGTTTTAAGCAGTTTTAAGTCTATTACGGTTAGCCATTCACAAGTGGCTAGCTTGTGTGATTAGACTTGACTGGTTTAGCACAGATCAAATTTTGGCGCCGCTGCCGGGGAGGCTTTAGCGTGTGTTAAGCTTTTCATACCCATTCTTGCACATACCCCACCATTTGTAAAAAGTTTTTTTGTAAAGTTATAAAAATATCAAAAAGTTCATTAGCACTTTTCCTAAAGTGTTAAAAACACCAAAAAAATATATAAAACAACAAAACAATCGTAGCGTTTTCTATCTTGTATTGTCTTTAAGGTGATTCTTAAAACAATACGATTTGGTTAAACGAGACGATACCAAAAAAAAAATATTGTCCAAAAGTTTTTAAACCCATCTGCACAAATCATTACCTACGTCTTTTCAGTGGTACTTAATATATACATAAAAATCAACCACCGCAAATCAAGGCAGTACACCTACCAACTGGGGGTGTGACCATAATAAGTTCCCGAACATCAGATTTAAAACTTGCCTTTGTGTCCTTGTGATTTGGTGTACCTTTTTCAAAGAAGCCATTTCATTTGTGATTATTGGTTAAGTTCACTTGTCGTTTTGCCTCGCATTTGTTTTGAAAAATTGATGTTTATACTTAGTGCATGCGACCGTTCTTCCGATTCTACAAGTCCACTTTCGAACTTGGAAAGATTCCTCGTAGACGTAGAGGGACGTTCCGCTCCTTCAGCCGTGGATCGAGGAACGTCTACCACCACCACCTCCTGTCGAAATGGCAGAAGACAAACCGATGAATGAGCTTCTCCAAGCACCCATCGAGGGTTACGAAGATGCCATTGTTGTCCCGACCATCGTGGCCGTGATACCTTTGAGCTCAAAACCGGTTGCTTAATCTGTAACCCAAAGCCAATTCTATGGTTTTGAGCGGGATGATCCTCATGCACACATTCGATGGTTTAACAAGATTGCATCTACCATCAAGTACAAGAATGTCCCACATGAAGCTATCAAGCTTCTTCTATTTCCATTTTCTCTAGAGGGACAAGCCCCGAATTGGCTTGAGAAACAACCCCCTCGTTCTATTGAGACATGGGAAGATCTTGTCACCAAGTTCGTTAACGAATTCTATCCTCCATCCCGAACCACAAGTCTTAAGAATGAGATAATGAAATTTTCTCAGAGATTTGATGAATCATTCGGGGAGGCATGGGATCGTTACAAAGAGTTGCTTCGCAAGTGTCCGCATCATGGTTTTACCGAGTTAATGCAAATGGATACTTTCTACAATGGTCTGAATCAGACAAATCAAGACTCTTTGAATGCCTCCGCGGGAGGTAATTTCCTGAGCAAGACTACCAAAGAAGCCTTGCAAATTATTGAGAACAAATCTCAGTCCGCCTTTCCGAGCAAAGACATATCAGCCTCATGCCTGGACCTCTTCTTCTTCATCCCCCGTGAGTACATCTAGCACCGATGCTAAGATTGACAAACTCACAGATATTGTTCAGGCTTTGGTTCTTGCTAACCAGAAGAAAGTGACCTTCACACAGACACCAACACATGGTGAAGTGAAGAAAGTCGAGAGTTGTGTTACTTGTGGTGGTCCTCATACATACTACAATTGTACTCACACGATGGTAGTCCATTTGAAGCCAATGCTCTAGCCGGTAGTTCACAGCAAGGAGGTAATCAATACCGTCCCCAAAATGAACCACACTACCGTGCTAACACTAATCAGGCACCACCCGGTTTTAAACGTAATCATAACATGCAAAACCGGAATCAGAACCAACCAAGAATGAACCAAGGT
This sequence comes from Chrysanthemum makinoi, assembly GCA_910596185.1. NCBI lineage: Eukaryota > Viridiplantae > Streptophyta > Magnoliopsida > Asterales > Asteraceae > Chrysanthemum > Chrysanthemum makinoi. The sequence goes on from OU343219.1 coordinate 115,671,640, forward strand.
TATCAAAACCAAGGTAATTTCTATCCCGGACCCAATCAAGGTTTCCAACATCAAGGAACCTTAATCAAAACAATTTCAATCGAGGGAATCAATTTCATGGGAATATGAATCCTAATCAAGGGAATTTTGGCTATAATCAAAACATACGGCCTCAAATTATCCCTCCAGCACCTCCCGCCATTGTTCCAACTGGACCATCATCTGATGAGTTGTTGAAACAATTCATGAAATCCCAAGATGAAATGAACAAGTTGTTGGTCAGATTGCGATCTAAAGAAGTCTTTAAATGATCAACCCTCGGGCTCTGGAAAACTTCCGAGCAACACGATTGCTAACCCGGAGGCGATGCTAAAGGCGATCACAACCGAAGTGGAGTTTCATATGATGGACCCGCTATTCCTACTACCTCTTCTTCTTCTTCTATCCCAAAGGTAGTGGAAAGTGAACCTCCGACACATAATGGACCTACGACTCCAATGCCTCCTCCACCTGTGGCAATGAGTCAAGTTACCAAGGAAACAACGGACAAGGTGCATTATTCTAGCCCACGGTACCGACATCGCCCTACCTTCGGTAGTCCAACCTCAAGTTGTCCAAAACCCAAGTCAAATCCAGAGTTGTTTTGAACCTCCCTGTAGCTCCGTTGAGAATCGAAATCCAAATCTTCTATTCCTTACCCATCACGTTTAAATGAGCAAAAGCTCGCGAAAGCCAGTCATCAAATGGACAAATTTTTCAAATTTTCCAAGAGTTACATTTTGACATAAGCTTTGCGGATGCTATCATCTTGATGCCCAAGTTTGCATCAACTCTCAAACACATGTTAAGCAACAAGGAAAAGCTGTTTGAAATGGCTAAAACTCCTCTTAACGAGAAGCGCTCATAGCGGTTATCCTCAAGAAGCTTCCAGAAAAGCTTGGAGATCCCGGGAAATTTCTCCTACCTTGTGTATTCGTGAATGGTTGAATGCTTTGCCTTAGCAGATCTTGGTGCAAGCATAAACCCGATGCCTTATTCAAGTGTGGAAGAAACTTTCTCTTCCGGAACTTACTCCTACATGCATGACTCTCGAGCTTGCAGATCGTTCCATATCCCGTCCTCTTGGCATTGCCGAGGACGTATTTGTAAAAGTAGGAAAGTTCTATTTTCCACTGACCGTGGTTGTTGATTTTGATGCGATCATGGGTTCCTCTCATTGTTGGTCGAGGATTCCTCGAGAACGGCCGTGCTCATAGATGTATTTGAGCAGAAATCACATTACGTGTTGGTAATGAAGTCAACCTTCAACCTTGATCAAACTCGAGGTACTCCGCAAATTATGATTCTCGAATCGGTTAACCTAATAGATATCATTGATGTTGCTACTGAAGAGTACTCTCAAGAAGTTCTTGGTTATTCTCATAATTCTATGAGTGGGGATCCCACCACATCTTCTCAACCTATCATAGCCAATTCTACCCCTTCTATCACTCCTTTTGAGGGAAGAGACTTCATCTTGGAAGAGATTGAAGCATACTTGGCTAGTGATTCTGTTCCATGGGAAATTGATCACGCTCCAATTGACATTGAGGGGGACATACTTCTTATTGAGAAGTTGCTTAATGGTGATCCATCATCAACCCCTCCCTCTAGTGATTCAATCCCATATGAGATTAATCAAAATGAGATTAATCTGGAGGGAGATATTCTTCTAAAGAAGTTGTTAAATCGGGACACTTCTCCTCCTCTCCTCCCTACAAGCTTCATAACAAGGAAGTCAAGTCGGTTGAGAAAATCAAGAATTTCTTGAGGTTGAGCTTAAGGACTTACCTCCTCATCTCGAGTATGCATTTCTTGAGGGTGATGATAAATTACTCGTCATTATTGCTCGAGATTTGAGTAAAGATGAAAAATTTCGCTCATAAAAATCTTGAAGTCACACAAGCAAGCAATTGCTTGGAAACTCTCCGACATTAAGGGTATCAACCACGAGTTTTGTACTCATAAAATCTTGATAGAGGATGACTTTAAACCAAGCAGTTCAACATCGAGACGCAGTGAATCCAAAAATCCATGATGTAATCAAACAGAGGTTATCAAACTTCTTGATGCAGGATTGATTTACCCGATCTCGGATAGTCCTTGGGTTAGCCCAATTCATTGTGTTCCTAAAAAGGGTGGCATAACTGTTGTCACAAATGAAGATAACAAGTTAATTCCAACTCGGCTGGTTACGGGATGGCGTGTTTGCATTGACTATCGTAAGTTAAATGACGCCACCCGTAAAGACCATTTTCCTCTACCCTTCATGGACCAGATGCTTGAGAGATTAGCAGGGAATGAATACTATTGCTTCCTTGATGGTTTCTCGGGTTATTTTCAGATCCCTATTGATCCACAGGATCAAGAGAAAACCACATTCACCTGCCCATACGGAACTTTTGCCTACAAACGTATGCCGTTTGGCTTATGTAACGCTCCCGCACGCGTTCCAACGATGTATGATGGCCATTTTCCACGACATGATCGGGGAAACTATGGAGGTGTTTATGGATGACTTTTCGGTCATTGGGGACTCGTTTCATACATGTCTCTCCCACTTAGACAAAATGCTTAAAAGGTGTGAAGACACCAATCTATGTCTAAATTGGGAGAAGAGCCACTTTATGGTCAAAGAGGGCATAGTCCTTGGCCATAAGATTTCTAAAAATGGGATTGAGGTAGATAGAGCAAAAGTTGATGTTATTGCTAAACCGCCTCATCCTACTACCGTCAAAGGTATTAGGAGTTTTCTAGGTCATGCCGGGTTTTATCGTAGATTCATACAATATTTTTCTAAAATCGCCTGGCTATGACCCATCTTCTGAAAAAGATGCTCCTTTTATCTTTTCACCTGAGTGCATCGAAGCTTTTGAAACACTAAAGAAAATGCTTACGGAAGCACCCATTCTAGTTGCCCCGACCGATTTACCCTTTGAGCTCATGTGCGATGCAAGTGATTTTGCTATCGGTGCAGTCTTAGGGCAATGTAGAAACAAGCATTTTCAGCCTATCCACTACGCATAAAGCAAAACTATGATGAAGCTCAAACCCATTACACCACTACGTAAAAAGAATTATTAGTTGTGGTGTATGCTTGAGAAGTTTCGCCGCTTAATACTTAATCTTGACCAAATGCGTAGTGTATACGGATCACTCGGCTCTTAAATATCTCTTTGCAAAACAAGATGCAAAGCAGAGATTGCTTCGTTGATTCTCCTCCGTCGAGAATTTGATATCATTATACGTGATAAAAAGGAGCTGAGAATCGAGTGCCGATCATCTGTCCGATTAGAAAACCCTCACCATGATGTTTTCGAGAAAAAGGAAATAAATGAAACATTTCCTCTCGAGACACTCAAGGCGGTTTCTTTTCGTGGAAACTCTTCTACCCCATGGTTTGTTGACTTCGCAAATTACCATGCGGGTAACTTCATTGTGAAAGGGATGTCGACCCAACAGAAGAACAAATTCTTCAAGGATGTTAAACATTATTTTTGGGACGACCCCTTCTTATTCAAAATTGTCGGATCAATTCATCCGACGGTGTCTTTATGGACAGGAAGCTATTGACATTCTCACAGCTTGCCATCTTTGGACCCACCGGGGCCATCATAGTCCAAACTACACCGCCAAAAGGTGTTTGATTCAGGTTTTATTGGCCCACAATCTATAAGGATGCCCACGAATTTGTCAAAGCCTGTGACGCTTGTCAACGTCACGGAAATATATCTCAAAGAAATGAAATGCCGCAAAATGCCATTCAAGTTTGTGAGATATTTGACATATGGGGTATCGACTTTATGGGGCCATTTCCTTCGCTCTCGTGAAACAAATACATACTGCATTAATTGTTGACTATTTGTCAAAATGGGTTGAAGCGAAAGCTTTACCTACCAATGATGCCCGAGTTGTTGTGAAATTATTAAAATCTCTTTTTGCGTTTGGAACTCGAGAGCGATATCATTGATCGTGGTACACATTTTGCAATGACCAATTTGAAAGAATCATGCAAAAGTATGGTGTTACCCACCGTCTCTCTACTGCATACCACCCCCAAACAAGTGGGCTGGTGGAAGTTTCAAACCGGTATTAAAAGGATCCTTGAAAGGACGGTAGAGGGCTTAAAATCGTGCATCCAGTCGGATAAACTTGATGACGCACTCTGGGCTTTTCGTAAATTTTACACAAAACACCCATCGGGTGTACTCCATACAAGCTAGTAATGCGGAAAGCATGTCATCTTCCGATTGAGCTAGAACACAAGGCATCGGGCCTTAAAGCATGCAAACTTCGATATGGTGGCAATGGTGATCATAGAAAGTTCAAATGAATGAATTAAATGAACTTCGTGATCAAGCTTACGAGAACTCTTTGATCTACAAGCAAAAGACAAAGAAGATTCATGACTCAAAAATCAAGAACCGCGTTTTCAACGTTGGTGATCGAGTCCTTCTTTTCAATTCAAGATTGAAGATTTTCTCGAGAAAGCTCAAGTCCCGTTGGTCTGGTCCATTTACTATCGCTAAGGTTTATCCTTATGGTACCATTGAGTTATCTCAACCTGATGGTCCTAATTTTAAAGTGAATGGTCATCGGTTAAAGCATTATTTTGGAGAGGACATTCCACTCGTGGTTGTCCCGGATCTACAAACTTTCCCCATGAACCAATGAATGCGGGGATCGAGTCAAGCTAGTGACTCGATAATCAAAAACATTAGCACACTCACCATATGGGTTTTCACCCATATTTCTGTCTTCTTTCTCTATTCTACCACCCTAGTGTGGGGGAGTTGCCCCACACTGTTGTATATAAGATCTTAAAAAAAAAGAAAAAAAAAAAATATATCTTTCAAAATAATGGCCGTAAAATTTCCCTTTTTATGTTCTTTGTTTCGGCGTAACCGTCGGTACTTTGAATATTGAGGGCAATATTCATTTCTAAGTGTGGGGGGGAATTCTCACGAATTTTGTCATATAATTATACCGCCTAATTCCCCCATTTTTGGCCAAATTGTTTTTTGGAGTAAGTGTTTTACACTGACTCAGCTTGGTTATCAGTCCGCCATGTCTAATAGACAAAAGGATTGGCTAATCCAGAGCAAACGGCTCTTGGTAAAGATTTCTCAAACTCTTATATGGCTTGCAATTTGCCCAAAATTGTATGGTTCTCAACTCACCATGTCCTAAAAGTGAAGAGTTGGCTAGCCCGCAAGGTTATGGCTTGTGGTAAAGGCAGTGGAAAATCCATAATAGGTATTCAGCTCACCAAAGATAATTCTGATAATTTATCTAAGAGTTGGCTAGTTTAGAGCAAACGGCTTCCGTAAAGACACATCAAATCAAGCGTTATATGGTTTATGATTTGCCAATAAATCGATGGTTATCGCTGTACCATAGTTCTTACTTGAACTGAAACATTTGGCTACTCCCGAAGTGATGGCTTTTGGTAAAGAGTTTTTAAAATCCATTAAAGATCTAAAACATTGCTAGGGACTAGCAATATCTTAGTGTGGGGGATTGATGAGTGTCTAAATACTTATCATTTTTGTACAATCTAAACCTGCAAAATCATCTGAAAACACTCAAAAACACATCAAAATGATCAAAATATCACAAATCAGTGTTTTATGAGTTTTAAATGCAAAAATATCAAAATCAGATGAAAAATGATTCAAGTTTGCAAAATTGGCGGTTTTAGTCCCCCAAGTTTTAAAAGTTGTCAAATCTAGTCCTCTGAATTCAAAAATGAAGTTTTGTCATTCAAGGTCCCTAAAATATTCTAAGTTGTCAAAAATGATCCTTGAATGATTCTTTGGTCAAATGGCGGAAAAGGTCCTTAAACTTTGAAAAATTGCAAAATTAGTCCTTGGATGTTTTAAAATGGAATTTTATGCAAAAGTTATCCTTGTACTATCAAAGTTTGTCAAAAATTGGTCCTTGTGATAAGTTTGAAAAGTTGGCAAGATCAGTCCCTCAAGTTTGGATAAATTGCAAATCTAGTCCTTGTGTATACTTAACCAAACGGATCCAATACCAAGTCCAAATCCAATATACCATTTGCTGGCCCATATCCAAGCCCAGTCCACATGACCTGAACCTGAGCCCCGATCACAATACATTTTGACCACCATACCCAATTGTGACCCCTTGTATTATTAAAACCCCGTCAACAAAAGTCAAAAGACTCACACGCCCAAAATACCCCTCATTCGTACATCGCCCTCACAAACACTTGAATCCCAATACCAGAGCTGGTATTTCACTTTTTCAAACTCACTCCCCATACCTTGTCCCCTCCACCTTCACTAACACCAAAAATCTTTAATTGATTGAAACCAACCCAATTAATGCTAAAACCTGCTCAAGAAGAAAATGGCGCCAAAAATCCACTTGGATGGTTATGATGTTTCTGAGAGATCCAATGGCTCAGATTGAGTGGGAAAGATTCAGAGGTCAAGATTGAGTCATAAAAGTCTATAAAGAGGAGCCAAGAGAGGATGTATTAGAATATAGAGAGTAATTTTAGTTTTCCTTTGTCGTTTTTATTATTCTCAAAATCTCAGTGTAATTTAATCTTTCTTAGTACTTTGTTTAAGTTAATTCAAGTATTTGTGAACTACTTTCAGTTTTAATATCAAGTGTTTAAGTATCAAATTCAGTTTATGCAAATATCCTTTCAAAAATCTCATATCATGGTAATGTTGTTGTTGGTTGTTTATATGGACTGAAATAGTACACATAAGCTCCTATATAGCTTATAAAAGCTATTAGATACCTTAAAATTCAGTTTAGCATCAAAAACACAAAAATCACCAAAAATCCAAATAAATAGTTGAAAAATAAAAATCATTGGAAATGGTATTCACACTGGAGCAGTGGTAAATCTTGGATGGCCTTGGGTTAGAAGCTTAGTGGTAAGCTAATAGGAGTGATAATTGGTCCTTGTTCAGTTCTTGAGCTTGGAAGCTTTTGTAAGCCTTTTGTTCATTTTGTATTTCTTTGTTGTAGTTGTTCTTTAGCTTGAATTTCTGTTTCTTATTGTTCAATAGATATAGTTAAGTGTGTTTAAGCATTAAATTAGTTAGTTGTTCTTTTAAAATTGTAGTTTATAAAAATTTCATTTGGACAGTTTAAATAGCTTAAATCTCAATACTTAGTTTTATGTTGCTATTACTGTTGGTTCAAGCTTATTTAGCCTTATTTAATGATTACATAAAGTCTGCAATCAGTTTTATGGTTTAAAATTGTGATTTGCTTTGAAAAAGTTCCATAACAGACAAGTAAAGGGTGTTTGGATTTACCGCTTAAACTGTAATAGCTTTGTTGGTGTTGTTGGAGTTTTCTTGCTCTGTGTCTTATTAGGTCTATTTAGCTCAAAGAAACCAATAAAACCAGTCTTTGTTCATCCAAAGTCAAAATTAGCTTTTTGATTAAATTATGGGCTCACTGTTGGAATTGAATGGTTCATGGTCATGATCTTGTATTTATAAGTTGTTAAAATTACTCAAGTAAGTCTTAGTATAACTTAAAACAACATATTAAGTGATTAAAATCAGTTTAAAGTTCATTTTAGTCAACATCTTGGTTTTCTTAAAAAGTCAAAATTTCATTCTTGGTCGCTTTTGAATTAAAAGATAATTTTACTGTGTGTTTATTAGTGAGATTCAGCTTAAAAGCTCTTGGGGTATTAAAGTTTGGTTGCTAAACAAAATTAGAAAAATGCTAGTTCACTCTTCATCACTTTTAAGTGCTTTTAATTGGCTTATTGTTGGTACCGCTCAAACCATGCCTCGTGTACAGCTTGGGTGGTCCAACTTGATAAGCTCACATAGAGCTTATTAGTTGCTTAAATCTTGTGATCTTTGGCTCTTTGGGTAGCTAACCTAGCCATCTTGAAGTCTCAAGTTTGGTTTTTCATTTTGGAACTTGTTTGCTAGGGTCGCAATAAGCTCAAACTTTGTCCCATTTTCTGTTTTTCAACACAAGAGTGATAAGTGCTTATCTGCTTATTCTAGCTTATCAGTGTGCTTATCTTTGTCTTTTAGCTTCATTTGAGTAGTTCTAGCTTGTTTATAGCTTATTTCATCTTTGTTTCCAGTTAATAACTTTGTTTGAGCTTTAATTCATCACATAAGCTCATAAGCATAACTGTTGGGCCAATAAGCTTCTAAAACTGCTTATTTGTGATTTGTAAAATTTGTGTTTTCATAAAAGTTTCATATAGTTAGTATTTAAGTAGTTAGCAAAAAGAAAATCCAAAACTTCATTTTAAAATAGTGATAGCGTTTATTTAATAGGTTTTAGCTTTTTGATTTTTCTTTTTAGCTTATTAATAAGAAAATCTTGTTTTTATACTTTTGTTAGTTTTCTGTCATCATATAATATTTTTAGAAAAAGTTTCATAATTTTCCTAATCTTTTTAGTATTTGTTAGAATTTTAAATAGTTAAAAATAGTAATTAATTAGTAAAAAATAATTAAAAAGCATAAAAAATATCTTTTCAATTTTAAAATTAGTTTTATCATATTTTAGATTTTTCCAAGTTAAAATTTTATTTTTCCAGGTTTATTTTATATTTTCTAGTATTTAAGTGTATTTTAAATAATAATTAATTAGTAATAATTAGATAAAAAGTGTAAAAAAATATATTTTTAGTTTTAAAATTAGTTTTATAATATTTTAGATTTTTCTGAATCATAATTTTATTTTTCTAGCCTTATTTTGTATTTTCTTCTATTTTAGAGTATTTATTAAATAGTTAAAATAGTTTTAATTAATAATAATTAATTAAATAGTGGTAAAAATAATTTTCTTTTTCTAATAATTTTCTTTTATTTTTAGGATTCCAAAATGTCATTTTCATATTTTTAGGTCTTTTATTTCTTAGATTTCACCTTTTATTTTTTATACGCGTGTACGTAGTTTTTAAACGCATTCTTTTATCTTTCTTTTATCTCTGATTGTTGTGCTTTCCAATTAAGCTTCCAATTTCATTCATATTAATCAGTAGTGTAATTTCTCATCCATAAACCTTTACTGATCACTATCCTTAGTGATCATTCTATCATCTAAATTAGTGTTTACACACCATTGAGTCTCCGTGGCACTTAACGAACCGGGAATTCATTATATTCTCCAGGACTTCATTGTATTTGTGTTTTAAGCAGTTTTAAGTCTATTACGGTTAGCCATTCACAAGTGGCTAGCTTGTGTGATTAGACTTGACTGGTTTAGCACAGATCATGTGCCGTCTCACATGTAATCGTGTTACATTCTCCAGGTGGTACGGTGGTATTGTAGGAGGTAACAATGCCCTCCACCGGAACTTGAGTATCCCATGCCTGTAGACGGTGCCCGCCGCTGTATGGTGATATCCCCGGCCTTCCAATAATTCCATTGTATGGCGGCGGGACCCGATCACCATAAAGTTCATCCGGCTCGTCGTGGAGTATTCCTTATTACCAACATTGACTAGGGCGATTTGCCCCATGGGCCATATCTTTTCTCCCGTAAAACCAGTCAACAACGTCATGGTCGGGCTTAACTGACTTCGTATCTCAGGTCGCAGTCGCTTGAAACAATGTTCATACATTATATTTGTGGATGCTCCTCCATCAACATACATGCGGTGGATATCGTGACCCCCTGCATTAATTTCGATGGTAAGTGGTTCTACCACTGCTGCTATCCACAGCCAAGGTGGGGAAAGAAATTTCGCCTTGAAAACTTTTGGTGACCTTCTTCCTAGTTCACGCCATGATTGTATCATATAAATGGTATCGCCTTATCTTTGGGTGCTTCTTTCTTGTTCCCAGCTTTTGCTTATCTTTTCTGATCCTGATGTTCTTAACTAAATGGTCCAATCTGCATTCTTTTACTAGCTTATCAATTGTTGGCGAATTGGACACACTCCTCGTGGTGTGGCCCTTTGTCCATGATAGTCGCAGATCCTGCTCTCACTTTCTGGGTGCTTATGGTGGGTCTCGAATTTCGGCCTGCTAAGGCGGTATAATAATATCTCCTTTGGAGTCTTGTTAGCGGGTATACTTGTCATTCTATCGTCCGCTCCCCGATCGCGGTAGTTCTTGTTGTGGTTGCTACTCTGGTCATTGGATTGTCTCCTAGGTTTTTCTTGGACCTATAGTTTCAGTAGCTTTTCGTTGTTCCGCCGCAGCAGCCTTCTCCTGGATAAAGGACCCGTGTATTTTATAAGTTCATCAAAGGTTTGGGGGACCTTGTCGTCAACCTTTGATGAGTTCTGGTTATTGATTCCGCTCATGAACCCCGAGATTTTTAGTATTTCGGGGCATGCCTTGACATGTATGCATTCGTTTGTAGCGTTGCCACATAAGCGCTAGATTCCCCCTGGCGCCGTTTTACCCTGGCAAGTTCGACAGTTTTGGCGACTTCTTCCTTTGAGTAAAGTTCAGCGTAAACGCCTTCCGCACTCTTCAAAACCACCAATGCTTCTCGGGAGCTATCGAACCAGCTTCAGATTTCCCACTAATGTGGAATTGAACATGTGGCACCACGGTGTTGTGGCAATTTTCGATGGTAGCAATGACACTAAATTTTAGGTGATCATCCGATCAATTGCCCATTGTAGGTTTTCACATTGCGCATGCCTTCTCTTATCTTCTAAAATCACTGATGCGCCGAGTGAACGATCCACTTTTTTGGCGGCGCCAGAAGAGATATATCTTCCTCCTCGGTCGCGATATCTTCTCCTGACTTCAAGTGTCCTGCTTTTCTCGCCTCTTGTCCAGGAGTCACCGAGGACGAGCTTCTTCGACGCCTTGCGACCGTCCTCGTGAATCCGGAGCTCAAGAGCCACTTGGGAGTGCCGTCGTCCAAGCCTAAGCGTGGCATTGGTACCGTCCATCATCTTCGTGTTCTCCGTGATATCGAGGTCACCGCTTCATCGTTCACAACTCATGGTTGGCTACTAACCGGGAATCCACATTCGGGTATTGAACCATGTTTTCCTCTTTAGCCACATTCGGGAAAACATGATGACGTATAGTCCGCATTCGGGTCATGAACCCGATAAATGGACGCTACTAACACTCGAGCCTAGTACGAGTGGGCTAACACGGTAACGGTCTATGGCGCGCCTGGCGGGTCTTCAGGTCCGCTTTCGCAATCGACATGGAGGGTAAAAGTATGCTGGCCATGATCTTCTCGCGCCGGTGGTGTTTTCTCGAAAGGTGGCATGGTCAGTCTCGCGGCGGGTTCCACTGCCGGGAAGACTCCCGCCTCACTTTTGGTTTCCGGTCGCGACTGTTGTTCCAGGCCTCTTAGAGGTCGATTCGCTTTGTCGCTTCTTTCCTAGGTCACTATTATCAGCCTGGCTTAGTTTCCGTGCTTTGTCATTCTAGTTCTTAGTGATTGGTCCACCGATGGCGCCACTTGTTGATACAGTCAATGTTCCTTATTTGGACTCGCTCCCCGTATCAATTAGACCTTCATGCTTGAGACCCCACACTAAGAAAATAGAAAACACCGTTAGGCTTATCCTGGATTGTCTCCACGATTATCCTCCCACGCTGAGTAGGTAATCGGTTTTTGGGGTTTAGTGGAGATTGGTTTGTGATCGTATTCTTAATGAGGCCGAGATGCTCCTTATATACACACGAAACTTGTTGGTTTCAGTGTTCCACAACCTTCGCCGTATCCGCCAAGTAGGTCTGCTTGATACATATCCCATAAATAAGAGATATCCCATATCAAGACCATAACACCAAAAGTGGGCCTTTCGTAAGCCCAAACCGGTCATGGTTAGCCCACCTGCATCAGTTCGTAGTGTTAGTAGCATCCATTGGCGGGTTCATGACCGAATGCGGTTATAGTATCCATGGTTCTTGTAGTTCCATCTCGCCATGGGCGATCATCAGACCGGTTTTTCAATGATGAAGTCCGCTAGTATTCCCTTTAACCGCAAGACGTGGTCTCAGAGAGATGCATGCCACCTAGCAACACACCCACTTCGCAATGCCCTCGATATGTCGGGTTTGAGAGATGACTGGCTAAGAAAGGGCCGCTAACTTTACACTTCTATTTGTATTGATTCTTTTTATAGTGCATTATGTTGTTCTGCGTGATGTTGGGCAATGTGACTTAGTTAAACATAATGCCCAAAATGATTTGTTTATGTGACGAGGTGCGCTAAAAGAATACATGATCGCGTTACAACAAAACAAAGAATTGGAATTTCATTATTCAGCCTAAGACATCTACTTTGAACTCTGGTGCGTATAACACTATGAAAGGTTTTATGGATATTTAAATAATAGTATGTCCCATTCAAACTCGAGACTTCGGATTGCACACATACGATGAGATTGATGTATATAATTAATATAATAAAACGTTATTATTATTAATTATTAGTCACGAAATAAAACATAACGCTAGTTAAATAATTAACGAGGTTTGTTAACCGTCGTTAAATATTAACTGAAGGACTAGAGATGAAATTACAAGCCTGAAAGTTCTAGAATCCCCTTTGGGCTTTGGCCGATGGTGGTTGGGTGTTCCCAAACCCAAACCCACTCAAACTTTACTCAAGATATGTTAACTATAAATACAAATCAATGTATTCATTATTGACTAATTTGATCACTTCTGATAACCTAATTTTCTCCTTCTCCTCTCTTTCTGTGTGGCGTCGTCATCCCAAACCCCAAGGGTTTCATTTGCTTAACTCAAGATTAAGTATTGGTTTTATTTGTGATTCAAGAACGCTTTTCACATTAAATCGCTATTAAGACGCATTAAAGAACGCTGACAAGACGATTGAGCTTGTGAATCTTGGTGGTCGATTTATAGGTCGGGTCGATTTGTATAAACCCTTAATTAGGGTTTTGGGTTTGATTCTTGTCAATCATTTGATTCAATCTAAAAGACGCTTATTCTGCTAATTACTTACATATATTATTCCTATTGCTTCACGATTCTTTGATGATATTATTTGCTTTATATATAATTGTTATGAGTATAAAAATCCAACACACTACACACAGGCAACACAAGAACATAAGGACGTCAAGCTTTATTCTCTTTGGAAACATGATTGTGTAACATTTATTTTGGGATGCATTGAATTGCCGCAACACATAGTCATTGTAGATACCATAAAGAAAAACAAATACTTTAAAAGCCGTCCCTACCAATAGCGGATTCAATCATCCTATGAATCAAGAGTCGCGTGCTGACTGGTGTTTGTGATTTTTAATTGTTGCATATAATATGTAACTCATTGTTTAAATTATACTAAACAGTGACGACTTACTGTCGTAGCAAATGTTGCTGATACTCTACAAAAGGGATGTGTCGTGTCGACTTCAAACAATGAACAAAGTCGTGTTTCGTGTGAGGGTATATTAAATTATTAATTTGTATGCATATAGATAGCTGTTTCTAAGTGTGTGGATGCCCATGCGAATAATATGGAAACAGGCACATGTTATTTATTGTGTGTTTTTGTGAGTTTAGGTTCAACCCATTTCGTTGAAGTGAGGTGCCAGCGAGGTTTCAGTAGTCCAAGGAGTCGGAACTCATTCACTGCAAATGCGCTACGCTGGCTGTTAAAGGTTATTAAAAGAGAATTATATATTCCATTATTTAGCATGTATAACGAAGGTACTAACACGTTACTCCTCCCGTTCAAAATTATTGCCGCAGACAAAAATCACCAATTAATACAACAATTTTCAATCATTCATATGTAATATTCCCCTACTAAATTCTATTTATTACTAAAAATAAGAAGTTGAACAATTTTTCGGTAAACCCAAAATGAAATACGACAATTAATTTCAGACGAGGCAGTATAACTTTGAGTCACACATCTTGCTACCCCAACGCTAAAGGTTTGGGCAATCAGTAAAAGCACAAGAATGGGATAACAATTGGTCTGGGCAAAGGTGGTTATTCAACAACAAGATCACGTACCGTTATTATGACTGTAATTAATTAATCAAACACATAAAAATTGAATCTTTATGATTATTTGCATGCTTTTTATGGTTTCTGGTTTTGAATTGAAACCCTAATTTTATTTAATAGGGTCGACACCTTTTATTTGTTTAATTAGGTTTTAATTTTGTAAAACTTGTAGAACCCTAGGATTGCATGCTAATTTTATGTGGTTAATTAATGAATAATTGTTATGTGACATGTAATACGCTGGGATCTATGATAATTACATGCGGAATCCATGGTGGAACATGACAAGCAATTGCAGTATTGTTTATTGGTTATTGATTAATTGTTGTGATACACACACTTTATTTATTTAATAATTATCAAACCGTAAGACTGGGCACTATAACTAATAAAAATTCAGTATGTGCTAATTGGTATTCTAACTTTCGGCTAATTTAATCGACTTTGTCGAATGATGCGCTATCATCTACCTGAGGTGAAAAGCCCTTAATATATGCATAATTTTTACTAATCATTGAGAGTTTATTGAAATAATTATGCATGTATTAATTGTTTTTACATATGTTAAAATTGTTTAGTTATATGTTTATGTTATTTGAGTGTGTTTAATTTTATTAAAAGCTTTTTGTTTATAAAATTGTTTGACATGTTATAAGCAAAGCGGTTTTTGGAATAAAATTAAATTTACTAAATAACGTAAACCGATTTTGTTATCTAAGAATTATTTCAACTTTTAATCGA
>OU343219.1:115686448-115764708 GCA_910596185.1 Chrysanthemum makinoi
TTTGTGTGTCGTGGTTTAGTTATGTTCAATTGGTATAATTCGGCTAGTAAGAACTTCCCCTTAAAAATGACGTTGCAAAGAGTATATTTTGGCTAAAATGGATAAAATTAGGACGGACATACGATATTGATTGATATGGAAATATTTGATGAAATAACGTCATAATATAGTCGATTTATTTTAGTTGTATAAAAGTACATAGATGTATATATAGGTTTTTAACGAAAACCTTCATAAAAATATATGTCACGTTTTATAAAAGATATCGAAGTAATATTTAACTCGAAAATTTTATATATAGTTGACGTTGCGTTGATGTATATATATGTATATGTAAGTTTATAAAATAATCTTTCGTCGGTTTTTGATATGTCATGTATATATACATATAATAGAGTTAATATCATTATCGAAAACCATATTTGGGAATATAACTTTGAAAGTAAGATGTCGAGATTGAAGACGAGATACATATGGACTAGTTTTTGTAAGTATTTTTTGAAATTGAAACATTAATTTGAAAACATAGGTTTATTAATGTTATGCGTTTTATTACTCATGTAGCCGTTAAGTATATATATATATACTTGGCGAATTGAAAACTTTTAATGAGTGTCGTGCTCGGGCTGCGGCCCGAGACACGAACCGAGTTTATATGGCAAAACGACAAGCTTAAATGGTAACAAGGGGAGGGGGTTGCGGCCTAGTTTGGCTTATACCAAACGGACCATCACTTGTGGGCTTTGGCCCACTCCCACAGCAAACCAACCGGACATCATTTAACACCAAACATTACATGTGATGGGCTTCGCAACACAAAATAAACAAACACCCTATGGAACGGGCCTTGAGGCCCAACATCATGTAACACCAAACATTTTAGCAACCTGTGAACCATTTTAACGTAGGGGAGATACTAGCACAACTCAAGGATTTTTTGCCATAAGTTCCATTTTGTGTGGTCTAGAGCCGAGGCGGGTAGAAGCACTAATGGAACTTATGGCAAAAAAAATGATTTGAGGCGGACGAGACTCAATTAAAAACCGCAAGTTACACTATTCTAAATCTTCCTAGGTTGCGACTAATAACAATAGCAGCCCGGGAATTGACATTGTCGAGGCATTATGTTTTTACACAAGGTTATAGTGGTCGAACTTACTAAGCTCTAGATACGTAAAAATAAGCCGAACATCTAAGCTAATAAGCAGATTCAAAAATAATCTGAATATGACAAATAAGTAACTTTTTGGTTTCCTGGTTTCTCTTTTTCTTGTGCTCGACGGTTCACAACAACAAGTACTATATCATTTTAGTTTTTCTAGTTTTATTTCTTGGGTTTAACGACAACCACAACAACAACATACCAATAACTTAACCAATTCCATTCGACATATAAGAGCAGAAATTCGGAATATTCAAAATAAATATTAATCAAAATAACAACAAGTGTATAATCCTTACAAAATTAAACATCGGTCGAGAGGGTGGGAGAAACCGAACAAAGAATACCAATTAACCTCGAACCCTTGAGGATATCACCAAATTGACAATAGATTCTGACTCTATTCACCTCCTATTTCAAAAGCCCTAACCTAGTTTTTGAAAACCCCAAATCTTTATGAACCCTAATTTGAAGTTGATTTTTGGAGGTGATGAAGAGGACTGAAGAAGACTCTCTATTTATACATGATCAAATAGATTAGACCCAAAAACACTTTCCTTGCCTATAATACCTATTCTTGGCTCTTGTCCCCCTCTTCCTTGCCACGCAGATGGTTACCCGTGAATACTACGAGGGTAGCTTTCCTCCTGGGGTGATGGTGAAGGTAGGATGATGGTTTGACCAAAAGGAGAGAAGAGGAATCATTCTACTCTTGTGTTTCTGTGTTTTGTGTTTCGAAAAAGAGAGAGAAGACATGAAAAGCAGAAAGTGAAAGGGACGAGTGGGAGGGTGTGTTTTATTTATTTTGTTTTGTCTTATTATTAATACTGCATAAAGTGTAATGCGTGTGTTGTCGAGTCTTTGCGTAAATGTACTCTCCGGGTGTTCGAAAAATATAAAATATATATTTTTGGAAGCGTTTAGGAAAACGTGATAATATAGTTTTATTATTATGTGGAAATTAAGTTATATCTGTTTTGTCGGTAATGGCGTCGGTATACGTGCGGACTCGTTAATCGAGATGACCTCTCGTTGACGTGCTTTGATCATCAGTAAATATCAGGAAATATATTATTCGCATTATTCGTTTATCAACGCTTCTCGTGATTATAGTTCGAAAAGAAAAAAATATATAGCCACGAAAACAGGTAGGAAATTCACGAGTTGTTACTGTTGATGAAGATGAATTGCTAGTAGTTGGAGATATGGTTATGGTGTTTGAAGGTTTTGGTGAAAAAAAAAACAGTTAAGTTTTTGTTTGAGAAATTTTGGCGGAAAAGTTATATGATAGTTTAACTGAATTTTGTGATTTCTGGTGAGATTTTGATTAGATTTGGTTGTTATGATTGTGTTTATGATGAAGGTTTATTTGTGGTGCCAAGTGATATGTGTGGCAGTTTATGATGGTTTGTGGTAGTTAATGGTGGACTGAGTTTGTTAAGTGGTGGTTTAGTGGTGGCCGAAATTAGTTAGGTGAGGGGATTTTCTCTGATACCATAATGAAAAATAGAGAGTGAAAACAAAGAGAATTAACTTAGGGAATTTTTCACTAAATGAATTATGAACATGAGATAAGTACTTATACACTTGATTGACTAATTAACTTTAACTAACTAAAAATATCTAGTAACTGAAATAAATATCTTCTAAGCTACATTCTATTACATTGATTAAGTAGAGTCTTCATCTTGGAAGGAGCTGCAGTCCTGTGTAAGCTTTGAACTTGAGTTGTGTTTGAATTTGCTGTTTGTAGAAAAGCGGTAAGAATGTGTTGTTCCCGTTTCACAATCGTATAAAACAGTTAAAAGAAATAAACAACAGATTGTGAATAATGACTGAAATTATGTAAGTAAAAACACACTGATTAATTTTCAACTTATATATTCTTTATTAGAAACAAATCAAAAAGAATACATTACCCAAGTACTTGCGGAATAGTACTTGGGATTGAAATGACAAAGTATAGTATCTCCTCACTAAGCTCAGGCTAAGTCTGAGCACAACTACAAGGAACCACTGAGCTATCTCAGGGACAGATTTGTATTTAGAGGAGTGAAAAGAAGCTATTGTTGTGTGTTTTACAATTAATTCACAAGCTTAAAATCTTCCACTCCAACTCTTATGCTATTTATACAAGTATGGTTTTAACTCTATCCTAGAGGACAAACTGACAGGTTACAGAAGACAAAATACTGATGTATTTTGTCTTTGTTTACAAAGGCTATATTGGGTAAGAGACAAGGCTGCTTTCTTCTTGTCAGTGATGACACTGAGCCTGATAGTAAACGATTCAGGGAAAGTTTAACTTTGGTTGATAAAGACTTCGTCTTATCTGTTCAAACTTATCCCGCCTTGTCCCGCTCATTTTTCAGTCTTCATAGCCTTCAGTCTTCAGTCTTTAGATTGTCTTCAGTGTTAGTAGTTGGTGAGGAGTTTCGGGATTTAGTGAGTTATTATCATCACTCACTGAATACACCATCTTCTTCTTGACCCGGTCTTCACCCCTTAAGTTCCACCTTACTGAGTGGAGAGACTTCTTCTTTGTCTCTTACTGAGTATCCTGAAGACAGCTCACTGAGAGACTATGCGCTCAGTGACTTGTTAACGTTTAAGGGATTAAACACTTAGGGTATTTTCTATTCAAATCCTAGACTTAAGGGGTTTGGGTATATACTGAACCCAACAGTCTCCCCCTATTTGGATATACAAATAGCCTAAGTGTTTGATCAGTGTAAGTGAGCAAATGGCTTCTTCTTACACTGAATGTACTAATGAACATAATAAGGAACACTGAATATTTTAACAAAACATACATCGTTTATTGATCAGGTTACATAGTCCCTATCACTAGTACAAAAGATAAATGATACAGCATAAGATGTCAATCAAGATGGATTCCCAGTGCTTCTAGCTTTGGTTTCTTCTTGAGGAGTGTTTCTTTGTCAGGGTGCTCTCTTATCTTTGCATTCAGGTCAGTGCAGAACCTGATGTTTTCTGGAGTTTGGATTTGAGAGGCCACTGGTAGGTAGCTTGCCATTGTAGACACCCCTGCAAGATCAATGTCACTCCACCTTTGGAATGCTGGGTTTCCATCGAAATCAATAAAGAAGAGTCCTCTTTCTGGCTCTTCAATACAAAGACAGTTCTCAAACTTCACACCTTCAGGTAGCTCCCAGTTGCAGTCCAAGCCAGGTACCTTGATTTCAGGTCCAGATTCAACCCTTTTCCTCTTACCATGGGTTGGCTGAGACTGAGATCCTTGAGCTGCGGTTAGAGCTGGCTGAATCCCAAGTTGTGCTGGTGCTTCCCTCAGTCTTTCATACCTTTTTCTTAGGGATTTCATCAGCTCCTTGACCACTGCATTCTGCTTCTTTGCTATGATAGGACCAAGCTCATCAAGTTCAGTGATCCCAAAGTCAGTGAACTTCATGGGATCATGAACCTCAAAATGCCTTTTATCATCCCCCCTGTAGACATTCATTGCCAGTGGTTTGGACTTGGGGATGATCTTTACATCAGTGATCTTCTCAGGTAGCCTTCTGCTTGTCATTGACCAATTGTAGTGGTCAATCCTTTCCTGCCTGATGGCTGCAGCCTTCCTGTTCTTTTCATCTAGTTTCTTTCTCATGGCAGCCATTTGAGCAGACTGAGCATCTTTGAACTTTTGGCCTGCCTGACCCTTTTCAAGCTTTTTAGGATCGATTCCAAGCTTTTCAGCTTCTTCAGCCACTACTTGTACCAGTGCTTCTTTGCTTTTCCTTTCTTCCTCAGCCAGTTTCTTTCGTTTGTCTTCCTTTTCAAGGAAGGTTGTTAGCTGTTCTAGAGTAAGCAGGTACTGTGTGTTGCCAATGACATAGGGAATCTTCTCAGGCTCTGGTGTGGTCATTAAGGATTTTCCTTTATCTTGAGCAGATGAAGAGGATGCTACCAGTGGAGGTGTTGTTGTGATGATAGGTGGTGTTGTTGCTACTGTCATTGTCACTGTGGTTGTTGCTGTTGTTGATGATGGTGGGACTGATGGGAGTGGTGTTGCTGATATTGGTTGAGCTGGCTCCCCCTCAGTGTGAGAGGGAGTCTCTTCAGTGGCTCTCTCCCCCTCAACTGTTGCTGCATCGTCAGTGAGAGCAAGAGTTGCCTGGGATACTGAGGGAGTAGGAGCTGCTTGACCTTTAAAGGCTTGATATATCTCCGAGACAATGGACTTGATGTCAGTTGTATCTTGTTGAAGAAGACTTGTGACCTTTTCAGCAAGATTGGCCTGGGATAATTCCAGGGCAGTCATTCTAGGCCCAAGATTCCAGGCCATAGAAGACGATGCCTTAGCCAGATCAGTAACTTGAGCATCCAAAGAACCCAGTGTTGATTGAAGAGACTAAATGGAGGACTGAAGACCCTGAACATTTGAAAAGTGAAGCATGTTGATCAGTTCAGTGAGGCTGGAGGAATTCTTCATGTAAGCCTCAGTAGCCTCCAACACTTTGGAGTTGAGTGATGGGTCTTCTTTCACATAATCCTTGATTTCATCCAGCTTGGTGTGAGACTCCTGAAAGTACTTGAGAAATTTGATCAGGTTGTCATCCAGTCTGTGCAGATGTTGATACATTAGATCCCTGTGCTCATCAATGTTGGTATTGAAATTAAGCACTTCAGATTTCAGATCAGCATAACTGGAAGCTGCTTCAATGTGCTGATCCCATAGAACATCAGTAACACCAGAGTATAACTTCCTGGGATCCTTTGTGATCCACATAACCAGCTGTCTTTCAGTCAGTGGAAGAATGTTATCATACTTTTTGAATTCCTCAGGACAGGATGAAGTAGAGGAGTCAGAGTCATTTTCATCAGGTTGAGCAGGTGACTCTTCAGTCTCTTGTGGATCAGGCTGATGCTCTTGTTTATGAGTTTGAACATCAGCGTCCATTTCTTCTCCTGCTGAAAGTATTTCTTCCTCACTGTCAGCAAGCTCTTCATCAGAGAACAATATATCAATGACCTCAGCAACAGTTAACAAGCCAGTGGTGGTGATGGGTTCCATATCAGCGGGTGGTATTTGTCCCTCTGAGTCTTTGTCCCCCTGTGCTCCTTCAAGCACTGGTGGGTGATTCCCAGTGCTATCCCTAGAAGCGGTGGCAGTGAGATCCCTATCAGTGGGTTGTGCGTTTCCCCCTGAGTCTTTGGGATCATTCGTTTTGCCCTCAGACAAAAGCTGTGATTGGCGAATGTCCTCCTTGGGCTGTGTGGAAGGCGCTCCCCTACCAGCGGGTTATTTGTTTCCCTCTGGATCTTGGGGAGTAGTAGTTGGGACCAAGGGCACTGACTGTGATGTATCAGTGTCCTTCGTTGTCACCGGGGTGGATGATGTTTGGTCTCTTTTGGGTGGCATATCAGTCTTGGGCTTTCTTTGCCTTTTAGGCTGTGTTCCTTAAGCCTCAGGGCCCTTAGACTTGGGTTTGGTTTTAGTCCCAGTCTGAGACTTCCCCTTTCTCTTTTTGGGAGCAGGGTTTGGAGACACTTAGTCCCTCTGGTTGTTTACAGCAACCATATGGGCCGTCAATTCGATTTCAGTAACTTGGGATCTTTTTGAAAATTTGATTGACTCAGGATGCCAGGTAAAGCACAGTATTTGTATTCCTGAGGATAATTGCAACCCAGTAAACGTTGTAAAGCGCATGAGACAAACCTAGGGTACGAAACGTATTTTGTCCTAGTTTTGCTCAGTAGCTTGGTTACGAGATCACTGTAAATGATCTCCCCTATGTAGACAGTAGTCCCTGTCATCAAGCAATATGCCATCATCAACTGAATAGAGTTAACTTGTTCAGTGGATGAGTGGTTCCCGCCGAGAACCTGAATCACAAATGTGAACAGGATCTTCCAAGCCGCGGGAAAAGAGTTCTTGGAGACTGGGGTTCTATCCAAAAACTTTGGATCTAAAAAAATTTGTTTTAACCCATCCTTAACTGTGGAAGGTTCAGGATGAGCAACATAGCTTCCAGTATTATAGTCAAGCCCTGTTGATGTACAAAACATTTTATAGTCCACGGTGACTGAATTTTCCTCGTTAAAAAGACTGAACTTGATGAGATACTCCCTGAGTGGTCTAAGGTCTGTCTCATCAGTTGAGGGTGTCGGGTCATAGGCCACAGCTGTTGCCCAAAACTCCCTGAGGAGGTTTTGGTACAGTATAGAAGGGGACTGAGTAAAGGCCTGTTTTAGTAGGCAGTTGAATAAGAATTTCATGATTCCCTTATAGGCTAGGACATCAGGGGGTATTCAAAATTGCCTATAACATTGTTAGTTTTGAATTCAACATTTTCAAGATCGCCCACCCACTGAGGTGCAAAATGAAGGTGTTGGGATATGAAAGTGCTGAAGATATCAAAGTACTGAAGATATCAAAGTACTGTAAGTTGCAAAGTACTGGAAGAAGTTAAAGACTCAAAGTACTGTTAAATACAAAGTCAAAGTACTGCGATATGAAGTCAAAGTACTGCAAGAACAAAAGAACTGTTATATTCGTTTATGGAAAGAATTATATTCTATGTTTAGATTACTTGTCATACAAGGTTATCAATTGTAAACCGACTAGGATATCCTTGAGTCTATAAAAGGACTCCTAGATTGGCATTAGAGATATGACTTACGATTTTAGAATTAGAGTTTTAGAGAAAAGTTCGATTATCTTAGATTGTATTAGAGTATCGCATAATAGCAGATTTAGAGTTTATAATAAAAGATTATTCTTCTTAGCTTTGTTAAGTAAATTCCGCGTACTTAATAAAGATTACTCATTGTTTCTTTGTTAATAACTTAGGATTTATTCGAGGTTATTAAACCTTAACAAGCTAGTTAAGATAGTTTGATTAAAGTATATCGATCCAACAAGTGGTATCAGAGCTTGTGTGGAAACTAGGAAGAAACCCTACTACAACAATATTCAAGATGTCGACTGAAGGCTGCATCAACTCTATCACGAGGTATGTTCTAAGTGTCATGATTTTTATCATAAATTGCTTAGCAGTTATGTGATTGAGAGAGAAAATTGTGTTAAGGCTAGGGTGAGGTAGCAGGTTATCAAATAACCTTAGAATCTATGGAAGCCAAAATTTTAGCACATGAAACTAATGAAGTAGCTTGGGCTGAAAAATATGCACAACAGGATTAACAGTTAAAGCTTAGTGAATGGAAATTAAACTGTAAAATTGCTGAAATTGATAAATTAACTAAGGAAAGAGATGTTTTGTTAGCTAAGTTTCTTTGCTTGGGGTGAAGCTGGTTGTCACATGTTTCTTATGTTCAAAAAGCGACAAAGAGCTTATCTTAAACTGGATTAGGTTTTGGTATGGATTTTAGTAAGATAGAAGAAAACCAATCTAGTAATCAGGATGAAGGTGAGTATGAGGATATAACCACTAGTGATGAAGAACTCATTAATTATGTAGATACATCTAGTAATGATGGTTCAATAAGTGACTCACCTCCTGCATATAAGAAACCTAATGATTATCATGCTGTTCCACATCCTACAGGCATTCATCAACCCCTTAGGCCTGATGTTTCTCGTTTTGGAGTAGACAGTCTAGAGTTTAGGAAAAAGCTAGTTGCTAAATCTAGGTCTGAAACACCCAAAGAAACTGTTGAAAACGGTGTTCAAAATCAAGCAGTACCTTTAAATCAAAGTCTGCTCCACAAGCAGATACCTTCTTCAAAACCTTTTCAAAAGCGATGCTGCTAAACCTTTTTGGGATAATTTTGGTCGAAACAGGTTTAATCACTCACCAAGAAGGCAAAATAATTTTGGGCATAGACATAGAAGATGTCAATTTGACAGTATGGGTCGAAAGCGTGTTTTGTGTGTTTCAGTCCTACTCATCTAATTAAGGATTGTGAACATCACTCAAAATACCTTAGCAAATTTCCAAAGAATAGGGACTGCCAACGAAACCTAGAGAGTACAAACCAGTTTGGACTAATTCAAATAGGGTTAATCACAGAAACTTCACATCAGATCATAGATACCCACAATAGAGAAGACCTTCAGGTATCTCACAGTTACTTTCCAAAGTACTGTTAACTCTGGCCCATACTTTCACAAAGTACTGCTCGAACAAAACAAGGTCTTGATCACAATACTTGGTATAGAAATTGTAGCCAATCTCACTATCAACCTAGAAGGTATTCAAATTCACATAGGAGATTTAGATCAGGAGGAACCGTGTTAAACAGAATGGGTTAAAAGGGAAAGTACTGCAGGAGAGACAACGATCGTTCAACAAAAAGTGAATCAGATGTTTGTGTGACACAAGAAAATGCTAAAAATCTGGTGGAAGAGATTTATGTTGAAAAACCAGAAAGTTTTGAAAATCCACATGCTAAAAATCAAAAGATAATTTTGGATCATCATTTGAAAGATAGTGGGAATTACATTCTCAAAGAATTTGAGTTTGTAACTCCACAAGAGGAACACAAGTCAGTAATGGCTTGGGTTCCTAAAAGTTTCTAACTCTTTTCTTTATGTGCAGGGCAACCCGGAAGAGGAGCTTAAAGATCATCTTATTGTGGATAGTGGTTGCTCTGGAAGTATGACAGGAGACAAAGAGATCTGTCTGATTTTAGGAAGATTAGTGGAGGAAAAGTTGCATTTGGGAATGATCCCAATGGAGGAAGGATTACTGGGAAAGGAACAATTAAAGCTGGAAAAATCGATTTTGAAAATGTCAGATATGTGAAGGAGCTTAAGTTCAACTTGTTGTCAGTCTCTCAAATTTGTGATAAAAGCATCCTGTGTTTATTCACGACACAGAATGTCTCATTCTTTCCTCCGACTTTAAACCTGTTGATGATGACTTGGTAGTACTTAGAGTACCAAGGACAAATGATGTGTATAGTTTAGACATGAAGAGTCTACATTCATATGGCACAGCCACATGTTTGGCGGCTAAAGCAACATCTGAAGAGGCACATCAATGGCATAGAAGATTGGGCCATGTTAATTTCAAGAATATCAACAAACTGGTCAAAGGCAATTTAGTTAGAGGTCTACCTTCAAAGACTTACAAGAATGATCAATCATGTTTGGCATGCAAGAAGGGTAAACAACACAAAGCTTCCTGCAAGAAGCTTGAGGAAAGAACTATTAGAGAACCATTGGAGATGTTACATATGGATTTATTTGGACCTGTCTCTGTGGCAAGTTTAAATAAGAAAAAGTTCTGTTTGGTTGTTACTTGATGATTGTAGTAGATTCAGTTGGGTTTTCTTTTTGGGTTTTAAAGATGATACTTTTGATGCTATCCAGACACTGATTATTGCTCTTGAAAACCAATTGAGACTCAAGGTTAGAGGTATTAGATGTGACAATGGGACTGAATTCAAGAACAAACTTATGGATGAATTTTGTGCAAACAAAGGCATAAAAAGGGAGTTTAGTATTGCAAGAACACCACAACTGAATGGTGTTGCAGAAAGGAAGAATAGGACTTTGATTGAAGCAGCAAGAACAATGTTAGCAGATTCTCACCTACCTATTCAGTTCTGGGTAGAAGCTGTAAGTACTGCTTGTTATGTACTTAACAGAGTCTCAGTCACTAAACCACAGATGAAGACACCCTATGAATTGCTGATGGGCACTAAACCCAACATTCGTTTTATGAAACCCTTTGGATGCCCTCTTACTATTTTAAATACTATTGACAATCTAGGGAAGTTTGATGGCAAGTCAGAAGAAGGATATTTATTGGGTTATTGCACTAACAGTAAGGGCTTTAGAGTATACAACAAAGTTACTAAGAAGGTTCAAGATTGTCTTCATGTTGAGTTTTTAGAAGATCAAGACAATGAGAAAGGTAAAGGTCCTGATTGGATGTTTGATCTTGAGATTTTATCTCCTTCAATGAATTATGTTCCTGTGAGAGAAGAAAATCAACCTATGCACAATGAAGAAGATATCCAATATGTTGTTCATGATGTTCATATTAGACCAGATGCTGTTCCTGCTAAAGATTTTGTAAGTTCAAACCAAAGTACTGCTGTTCCTAAGCAAAGTACTGTTTCTACAAAACAAAGTACTGTTGCATCACAATCCTCATTATCTCTGCTGAGGATCAATCTATTCAAGAGGAACTTAATCAGATGCTTCTTCAAGATGTTTTAGCACATTCTTACACTGATGAACAAAGGAGAGCTTATGAAGAGGCAAAGAAGAAGAACAAGGCTGCAGAGTACTCTCACAGTACTTTGGGCAGTACTTTTGAACAAAAATCTTCTGCACCAGTTAATGATACTTTAGATGATCTAGATGATCATACCATGCCCGGATTAGAAGATACTGATGATGAATTTGAAGATGAAGGTATTTTCCCAAATTCCAATGACGGAGCTGATGTTACTAATTTAGATGATAATTATGAAGTTCCACAGTCTCCAAACTTAAGAACTCATAAGGATCATCCTTATGATCAAATCATTGGTCCTTCTACTTCGGAGTCTTGACTAGACACAAAGCTAAGGGTTTCACAAAACCTCACAATGCTTTACTTAGCTTTGTGTATAAACAAAACAGGCTAAATCATAAGGACCATAAAACACTGTTTATTTACTTGTTTCATCTCTCAAGAGGAACCCAAGAATATTGCTCAAGCTTTGACTAAAGAAAGCTGGGTTGAAGCTATGCAGGAAGAACTTCTTCAATTTAAACTTCAAGAAGTTTGGATTTTATGTGATCTTCCTGATGGGAAGAGAGTTATTGGAACCAGTGGGTTTTAGAGTTAAAAGAGATGAAAGAGGCAATGTTATCAAAAACAAGGCACGGTTAGTTGCTCAGGGTTATAGACAGGAGGAAGGGGTAGATTATGATGAGGTATTTGCTCTGTAGCAAGAATAGAAGCTATTAGAATATTTCTTGCCTTTGCTTCTTATATGGGCTTTCAAGTTTACCAGATGGATGTTAAAAGTGCCTTTTTATATGGCAAGATTACAGAGGAAGTTTATGTCAAACAACCTCCTGGTTTTGAAGATCCTAAACATCCAAACAAAGTCTAAAAGGTTGTTAAGGCTCTTTATGGCCTTCATCAAGCACCTAGAGCTTGGTATGAGAGACTCTCCACTTTCTTATTGCAACATGGATATAGAAGGGAGCTATTGACAAGACTTTGTTTATCAAGAGAGACAAGAAAGATATCATGTTAGTTCAAGTTTATGTTGATGATATCATCTTTGGGGCTACCAAGCAGTCCATGGTTAAGGAGTTTGAGCAGGTGATGCAGAAAGAATTTCAAATGAGTTCAATGGGAGAGTTGACTTTCTTTTTAGGACTTCAGGTTAAGCAGTCAAAGGAAGGTATTTTTATCAGTCAAGACAAGTATGTTACTGACATACTGAAGAAATTCAATTTTGATGATATGAAGGCTATTACTACACCTATTAAATCTATCAATTCATTGGGTAAAGATGAAGATGGACACCCTGTTGAAGTCAAGCTTTATAGATCAATGATTGGCTCTCTTATGTATCTTACTGCATCTAGGCCTGATATCATGTTTGCAGTTTGTCTATGTGCAAGATATCAAGTCTCACCGAAGATCTCTCACATGAATGCAGTTAAAAGAGTTTTCTGTTATTTGAAACAACAACCTAAGTTGGGGTTGTGGTATCCTAAAGAGTCACCTTTTCACTTGGAAGCTTTTTCAGATAGTGACTATGCTGGTGATAATTATGATAGAAGATCCACAACTGGTGGATGTCAATATCTTGGGAAAAGGCTAGTCTCCTGCGATGCAAAAGCAGACAATTGCAGCAACATCATCTACTGAAGCTGAATATGTAGCTGCTGCAAGTTGTTGTGGTCAAGTTTTGTGGATGCAGAATCAACTCTTGGACTATGGGTTCAATTTCAAAAATACTCCTATCAATATTGATAATGAGAGTACAATTTGTATTGTTAAGAATCCTGTGTATCATTCCAAGACAAAGCATATTTAGATTAGGCATCACTTTATCCGAGATTGTTATGAGCATAGGCTCATCAATGTAGTTAAGGTTCACACGGATGACAATGTAGCTGATTTACTCACAAAGGTTTTGATGTGTCACGATTCAATCACTTGGTCGTGAGCATTGGCATGATTAACTACTAAGCTTCGTTTAAGGGGAGGACTATAAGGTGTTAGTATAGTCACGTGTATTGCTTGAGGGGAGGATGCTTGTTGATACTTTGTTTATATGAAGAAATTTTGGCAAAGTCCTGTTTTTCCTGAAAGTACTGCTTGGAAAGTACTGCTTGGGAAAGTACTGCTTATGTGGAAAGTACTGTTTGTCGTATTAAAGTACTGTTCCAACGGTAATATTGATGGGTAATTGATAATAACGGTAACTTTGTTATTATAGGCTGTGATTTTTCAAATCCTACCTATAAATAACTACTTTCCGATTTTCCCTCTCATATTATTACTTTCCATCTTTTCCATACTTATCTCCCAATCACCATCTCTTTATTCTTCGATAAATTCATTATTGTGCTCACTTATTCAACAATGGCGAATCGTTTAACTGTTTCAAAGCACAATATGGTGGCTAATTTGGACAAGACTGAGGCGAATATAGCTTTTCATGATATTGTTGATTATCTTACTGGGTCACCTATTAGTTATGCTCTTTTAGTTGAACCAGATGTTATTGAAACATGGATTCAAGAATTTTGGGCTAATGCTAGAGATAACATGGAGGAGGCTGAATATTATATTAGATCTACAGATTCTTTGGACGGACTATCAAGATTACAGAAGCCTCTATTCAAGAAGATTTATTATTTGGAGATGAAGATGGGGCTATTCGATTTGACAAGCAACTGATTTGGGATACTTTTTGGAATCTTGGTTATGAAGGATCTTTAACAGAACAAACATTCAAGAAAGCATTATTCTGTCCTCAATGGAAGTTTTTGATTCATGTACTGCTTCATTGCATAAGTTCTAAAAGTACTTCTTGGGAGCAGTTTGGGTCTAATATAGCATCTGAAGTGGTTGGACTAGCTGACTTGTGAGTGTTTAATTTTCAAAGCTTATTTTGGATGGGATGCTATCACATATATCCTCTGGGTCAAAATGGCTGATGTACCCAAGGTTTGTACAGGTTTTCTTAAACAAGCAATTGGCTGATGTTCCAAAACCTGCTAGTTTGTTACCTGTTATTGTGCAACAAGCCAAAATCTTTACATTTATGGCTAGGAGAAGTGCTTTGTTCAGAGGTGGAGATATTCCATTAACTTCTACAATGATGGAAGTTGTTCAAGCTGTTCGTAATGAAGCTGGAGAGGATGAAGAAAGTGAAGGTCCTGATTCTGTTTTCTCAAGATCTGCTTCACAAAGTGCTGCCTCACAAAGTCTTGCATCTGAAAGTCTGCTTCTATTGAAGGTACTGCATCTTTACAGGGTACTGTTTCTCCAAGCCCCGAGGTTCAAGCAGAGATTGAAAGAACACCTACTCCATCTCCACAACATTCTGTTTCTGTTTCAGAAGAACATTCACATCTTCAAGGTGATGATCATACTATTCCTCGTGAAGGTTTGACTTTAGATAATTATGCTTTGACAAGGGAGCTAGTTAGGTTGAATAAGACTGTTGAGTCTCAAGCTAAAGAGCTTAGGAAGTTGAGACGTAGGTATATCTGGTTGAGGAATTTTATTAAACCCTATATTCAAGGTTTCAATTTATGGGTTAAAGAGGAAAACAAACGTCGTAAACAACTTCGAAAGGAATTCAAACGAAAGAAGGTTCCTAAATCATCTTCTGTCAACTTGGGGAGGAATTTAGAAAAGGAAAATTTGAAAGAAGATGTTACAAAGAAGAAAGAATCTGTAAGTACTGCAGAAAAGATTATTTCAGATTCTGAGGAAGTGCAAGTTCAAAGTACTGATATTCAAAGTACTGAACATCAAGGTACTGATGTTCAAGGTACTGATGTTCAAGGTACTGAACATCAAAGTACTGATTTTCATGAAACATCTAGGCAAGAAGTAATAACTCCAAGGGTATTGAATTTTGAAGAAGAAGCTGGTCCTTCTACATTTGTTATAGAAGAAGAGGAGGAAGCTACATTCATACCTATTCATTCTGCTAGTGATGATGAAGTAATTGCTACAATATTAGATTTATCACAACCAAGAGGAGGGGTTATGATATGTGCTTAAACACATATCTTTTTATTATCAAAACTGACCCAAAACAACCAAGGAAAAGCCGGTTATTGCTAATATTTGTGGTTTTCTTGAGTTTGTGCTTGTGCAGGTACGGATATGCAAAAACACATAAAAAGAGCCAAATCAGACGAAAAACCGAGCACGAGAGATTAAGAGAGATTAAGCTGAGCCGGAAGGTCAGAATTATGCATTTATGAAGATTTCTAATCTCTGAGGATGATTTGTGAAGATTTGAGCAAAGTTTGAAGAAATGTCAGAAATAGTCCCTCAAGTTTCAGCTTTTGTCAGAAATGGCCCTTGGAGATTCAGAAAAGTTGCAAAATCAGTCCCTGGATTATTTATGGTTGACAAGAAATGGTCCTTGAAGATACTTTCAAATCTTACATGATTGGTCCCTCTAATTTCAGCCTTTGCATATTTAGTCCCTATAGTTACTATTGGATCTATTACTAGTCCTTGTCTAATATTCAAATCCAATCCACATAAGCCCAAAGTCTAAACCACGGCCCAAACTAAACCAATCCTACACCCGGTTAATATCTAGACCCGAATCCAACTTTTTACCCGAGTCAAGGCTAACCCAACCCGGTCAAAATATGTTTGAAATATATTAAATAAAACCTGAAACCCACCCGCGCTTCTTTTACCCCCAAAACTGGAAAAGATAAACCCTAGAATTACCCTTCAGTCAATATGGTCAAATTAACCACAATTAAGGGTAAGATTGTACTTTCCTCTGACATACACTGACACATGGGTTGCCAGGTCACCCATCCGTGTGAGAATGCCACTCCTTGCTCTCCCATTGGCTGATGAGACGTGGTAAATGTGATCCAATGATTGAGATTGATTGGACACATGTGGGATATGATCTAATGGTGGAAACGAGCTCAGAGAAAGCACAAATTGGTATCTAGATCCTTCCAAGACCCTCAAGCTTGGCTATATAAAGACCCTCATAGGCTCATTGATGGATATCTCTCTTTCTTTTCAATTTCAGTAGCTAAGTGTAGTTGTTTATCATTCTAAATTACTTCTTTGTATTTCTTTATTAATTTCAGTTATTGTATTAAGTCTTTGATATTAATGAAATTTCCTTTTTAAGCTCAAAATTTATGTTTAGCTTTTAAGTTGTTTGAATTGCTTATTAGTATTATTTTAGTTGATAATAGCTTATTATCTAGTAAAATCAGTTTGTTTCTCACATTTACTCAAAAATACAAAAAAAAATCAAATAAAATCTATGAAAAATAAAAAAACGTGTCAAATCTGTTCTATGGAATGATTTACACATAGCTACTGTTTCTATATGGTTCATATAAGCTTTTCATAACTTAATGTGAGCTTATTTCAGTTTCAAACATCATTTACTCAAATTCTATAAACTGGTCAACAAAAGTCAAAGTTGCAGGATCTGGTTTGGATTGCTGATCTTGTAATGGATCTGGGTGAAATGAGTTGAGATTTAGGTTAGGTTACTGTTATAATGGTCTCATGAGCAAGCCATAGTGGCTGGATTTACGTAAGCATTATCTTATTTGCAATTTTGTTTCATAACTGTCAATGTTACATAAATAGAGTAATCACTGTTTGATTGTTATAGTGTTTGATCTTGCTGCATTTAGGTAGAATATTGAAATTGAGATTTGATTTGATAGTTAGTATGGTTCAGTTTTGAGTATTGCTAGAATTAGATTGCTTAACTGTCTCTAAAAGGGTGTTTGGTTAGTATCAGTTTGTTGAGTTTAAGTTTGATTCAGTAATTTAGTTTTATTGATATAAGCTTACTTAGGTCTAATTCATACATATCTGTCTTTATATTGCATCATAGAACTCATAAAGTCAAATTCACTAGCTCAACTGTTTTAGATTCCATTACTGTTAAGATAAGTAGCTCAAAATTTGCATATAGGTTTAAATCAAGTAGAATTAGCTTGCTGTAATCATCATTAGCCTTTAAACATCAAATTGAGTTTTAATTACATTTGGATTAAAACTCACAAAAGTCAAAGTTGCTAAACTGCCATCTATAGTCTAAAGTCGGTGCTTGAGAGCGGTTTATGCAGATTTTGCAGCTGTTGCATTAGGTTCAATTTAGAGAGTTAGAAGCTTATATTTGGTCTAATTGTAGCTGGCTAGGTGTTCTTTAAGACTTTTGCTTGTTTTGGTTTAGCTTATTGGTTAAGCTTGTGCACTAGCTCAAACCAAGGGTGTTTCCTGTTTACTTAGAATAATCAGTTAGCCTAAATCATTGATTAGTGCTTGTAGCTGGTTAGGAATAGGTATAATTAGCTGGTATTAGTTCATTTTAGCATAATCTAGCTTGAGTACCTGTTTGAGAGCTTAACTCTCTTATTTGCTTATTTTACATAGCTTATTAATAAGCAGTTTGTGCTACTGACTCATAAATCTCACATAAGCTATTGATCTCTCATTTTTCATAGATTAAGATTATAATTTTAGAATTTTCCTGAGTTTTTCATTATTTTTGGTCATTGCTAGCTAATTTTCTCATTTTAAAGTAGTTTTTAATCAATTTTTATTAGCTTTTATAGCAAATAATTAAGAAAAAGTTCCAAAAATAATTTTTCAATTTTCACAGTTTAAGAAAAATATAAAAAGCATAAAAAAGATTTTTCCTTATTTTTCCACTTTTATTTAGTATTTTTCACAGTTTAAATTAGGTTTAAATAGTTTTAAATTCATAAAAAATAGAAATTTAATCTGAAAAATACAAAAATAGTTTTAAAAAGTCTTTTGAGTTATTTATGATTTTTAGAAAATAGATTCATATTTTTCTCTTTGATTTTTATAATTTTTAGTATTTTAAATTAGTTTTAATAGTTATAATTTAGTTTTTAATTTTAAAAAAATCAAGAAAAATCTTAAAAAATAGTTTTAATTCTAAAATAGTTTTCTAATTACATTTTTAGAGTAAAAGTAATTTTAGGCATTTTTAGGATATCATTTAGACGTAGTTGCATTTTTATTTACGTTTGTTAATTACGTTTTAGTTTATTTCGCGTTTAGGATTTCCCGTAGAATAGTTTTCCTTAACTACTTTCCCCATTCCCGTAGTTAATATAATCAAATCTATAATCCAAAATATCGAGCATTAAATTCCAAACCAAGAACGACGTTGGCAATTCACGCATCGTTGGGAAACGATTCGGGTTGACTAATCCGTAACACGATCACACAGGGATTTGATTTATTATTCTTTTTCCTAAGAGAATTTGAATCTATCTTCGTGATTATTTTTTATATTGATATTGAGGATTTATCCACACACATAACCCTTAAGCCTTCATTATCAAAGACTCAGTGTCTGAGCCGTTTTAAGTTTCTTACGGCTAGTCATTCACAAGTGACTAGTTTGTGTGAGTCAAGCTTGACGTTGCTTGGACACTGTAACCAGGTTACTATTAGAGATGTACAAGAAGAAGAACAACCAAGAGCTTCTCAACCAGCCATTGATCCTAAAGACAAAGGGAAAGGTATTCTGGTTGAAACAAAGAAAAAGAAACTCACTTTGGCAGAACTTAGAGCAATTGAAGTTGCTAGGAATGAAGCTGCAGCTAGAAAAGTTCAAGAAGAGTTAGATGCTAAAGATAGAAAAGAACAGGAAGCTCAAGAAGCTCTGAATAGAGAAGCATCTCAAAAGGTGCAAGATGAATTAGATGCTGAAACTACTGAACTTTTATAGTCCCCTACACCTGTTAGATTTATGCCAAGAAGACCTAATTTAGCTAAGGACAGGAATGCTATGATGGCTTATCTGAAAAGTCAAGGGTATAAAGGATTACAGAAGTTTAATTATCTTGAGATGAAAAGATTATATGATGCTGCTAGGGAGGATTATAAGAAGAATGTTGCAGGCATCAAAGATTTTAGAGAAGAAACTACCTGCACTGAAACTGAAAAGAAGAAGAGTTTAAAAAGAAAAAGAAAAACTGAAGTTTCAGATGTTCAGTTTTCAAAGAAAGAAAAGGTAGAATTAAGATCTGAGACTAGTGATGAATTGAAGAATTATCTCAGAGTGGTAGATTTTGATTATTCAAAAGAAGATAATGACATGAAGATGAATAGATCAAAGATCAGTGTTTTTAAGGTTGTAAAATCCAAGAATGGAGATTACATGATTTTTCATAAAGAAGATGAAAGCTTCAAAGTTTTCAAAAAGCTATGGGATTTACTGCATATTATAGATAGAGTAGACTTATTCTACTTATATCATGTTGTGAAGGCTTACTTTGAAAATAATCCATTGGAAGGGATTGGTTTGGTTTTACATGGTGATCTCATAACTATATGGGAAACTGATGAAGAGAGCCCTGATGATATCTGGAAGAATCAAGAAAGCTGGGAAATAGTTTGCTGGAGATTCTTTGAAGAATCTGGAGTTCATGTTTTGGAGCTGGAAAATGGAACAATGATACACATGTTTGCAGAAAGAAGATATCCTCTCACAGTTGAGCTCATGAGAAGAATGCTAGAGCATGGATTGGAAGTAGAAGAGGATAATGAACTGCTTGCATGGTTATCAACTTGTTTATAAACTGGACTACCATTGCTGAGAATGATCTATAAGCTGGTATGAATTTTATTTGAATAAATACTTTTTGATATATCAGTACTTTTATTCAAAGTACTGCTGATCGGACAGTACTTTCATCAAAGTACTGTTTTTGATCTAAACCAGTTAAATAAATTTTAGAAGAAACCTTGTTGCTAAGTAATAAATATTTTGAAATAAAGGTTTAGTAAATGGTTTTGTGATGATAACATCAATAGGTTATCAATCCACCATGGTTACAAAAGGATTGACTAATCCATGAGCAAACGGCTCTGGTAAAGATATATCAAATCCGTTTTAGTTGACAACTTGCTAATAAGTTGGATGGTATTCAACTCACCTTATCAGTAATGTGAAGAGTTGGCTAGCCTACAAGAAAATGGCTTGTGTAAAGGCGTGGAAAAACTATTATTGGTAATTAGTTCACCATTAGATAGAAGAACTAACTAGTCCAGAAGGGTACGGCTTTTGGTAAAGACAAAACAAATCTGTTGATAGGTGGTGGTTTGCTAAAAATCATATGGTTATCAATGTACCATGGTCTTACACACCAAAACATTTGGCTACTCCAGAGATAATGGCTTTGGTAAAGAGTTCTAAATCCATTAATTTTTCAATGATTCACTTGAAAGTGATGAGAATAGTATGCAACTTAAACTGAATTAAATTTACAAATTGTCATATGTTCTTTGTGTTGCTAAAAAAGATGGAGCTTGCTGGATGCTGCTGTAAAGAGAACAATTCTAAGAGATACTTTGACAAGAACAGATGTTACAGAGATAAAAGCTTAAAGACTAAGAAACAATCCGTCTTTAAAAGATGAAGCTGTTAAAGATATATTCACCAAGGAACTTGAAGTCAAGCAAGTAGAATTCAAGTTAGGGGAGGATTGTTGGGATATGAAAGTACTGAAGATATCAAAGTACTGTAAGTTGCAAAGTATTGGAAGAAGTTAAAGACTCAAAGTACTGTTAAAGACAAAGTCAAAGTACTGCAATATGAAGTCAAAGTATTGCAAGAACAAAAGAACTGTTATATTCGTTTATGGAAAGAATTGTATTCTATGTTTAGATTACTTGTCATACAAGGTTATCAATTGTAAACCGACTAGGATATCCTTGAGTCTATAAAAGGACTCCTAGATTGGCATTAGAGATATGACTTACGATTTTAGAATTAGAGTTTTTAGAGAAAAGTTCGATTATCTTAGAGTTGTATTAGAGTATCTGCATAATAAGCAGATTTAGAGTTTATAATAAAAGATTATTCTTCTTAGCTTTGTTAAGTAAATTCCGCGTACTTAATAAAGATTACTCAGTGTTTCTTTGTTAATAACTTAGGATTTATCCGAGGTTATTAAACCTTAACAAGCTAGTTAAGATAGTTTGATTAAAGTATATCGATCCAACAGAAGGCTTTGAGTTCTTGCCATTTCCATTGAAAGATTTTAGGGTTTTTGAAGATATTTGACAAGAACAATCAACAAGTTGAAAACCTTTTGAGTTTGGTGAAGAAAAATCTTTTGTAAATGTTTACTGAGAAGATTTTTGTTAAAAACTGGTTGAAGTTATAAAGAACACACAAGTTTTTCTGTGTTTGAGAAAGAGTTTTGACAGCGTTTTGATGCAGAAATAATTTGTGTGTGTTTTTGATGTTTTGTGGGGGGTTTTTATAGAGTGGTGAGAAGGGTAGGTTTTGCACTAATGAGGATTTGTAAAGTTGGTTTTTGAAAACGTTTCATTTACCTCATTTAATGCCACCACTCCACTACCCGCAGTAATTTCTCGTTTTCAAGGGAACAGTTGCAGTGCACAGTAAAAGTGCATTTTGCAGTATTAAAATATCCTTAGGATATTTATTGTGAGAGAAGGCAATAAATGCCAAGTGGGATGAGGTAAGGTTGAAGGGGCCCATGACTTGGATGACAGAAGGATAAAGAGACATATATTCCTATATTAAATTGGTATGTTTACCAACCTAGGACATTTAAGTAACTGATAGTTGGTGCATTTAGTTACTCATTCAATGCTCAACATCCAAAGTCAGGGACCCTGAATGAGTCTTACTCATTCAGTGAGATTATTTTGGGTTTTGTTCAGGGTGCAGGAACCATTTCAGAGAGAACTTACTGATATTGAGATTGATTTTCAGTTTGCTGACTTTCAATGTCTAGCATTCCCAATTCAGCTTTCAGTCTCCTGAAGGTAGGTTCATCCAAGGGTTTGGTGAAGATATCAGCAAGTTGATATTCAGTAGGTATGAAATGGAGTTCTATGTCTCCTTTCATGATATGGTCCCCGATGAAATGATATCAATGTCTTTGGTTCTTTGGTGGAGGACAGGGTTGTTGGAGATTGCAATGGCACTGGTGTTGTCACAGAAGATGGGTACCATTTTGTAATGGATGTCATAGTCACTGAGTTGACTTTTCATCCATAATACATTGGCACAGCATTCTGCAGCAGCCACATATTGCTTGGTGAAGACATAGCCATGATTGTTGCTTTTAGCACTCCAACAAACCAGCTTTCCTTCAAGAAATTGACAGGACCCTGAGGTACTTTTACGTTCATGTTGCAGCCTGCATAATCAGAGTCAGAATACCCTTTGACGTCAAACCCTGAGCACTTTGGATAGTAAAGTCCAAGGCTCGGAGTTCCCTTCAGGTATCTGGGGATTCTTTTGGCTGCATTGAGATGGGTTTCTTTGGGATTGGAGTGATATCTTGCTATTAGACAGACTGAGAATTGTATGTCTGGTCTGGAAGCAGTTAGATACATCAGTGAACCTACAATCCCCCTGAAATGAGTTTAATTGACTGATTTGCCAGTGAGATCAGGTCCAAGGTTGTTAGGAGGAACCATTGGTGTCTTCACTAAGGCACAATCAGATATCTCATATTTCTTTAAGAGATTTCTGGTATACTTCTCTTGACTGATGGAGATTCCTTTATCAGTTTTCTTGATTTGTAGTCCAAGGAAGTATGTGAGTTCACCCATCATGCTCATTTAAAACTTCTTTGTCATCAGTTTTTCAAACTGTTTGCAAAGAGTATAATTTGTTGAGCCAAAGATGATGTCATCAACATAAACTTGGACCAGTATCACATCTTGCTTTGTCCTGTAGATAAACAATGTGTTGTCTATCTTTCACAAACTTGTTTTGAATCGGGAAGAGAGTTTCATACCATGCTCTAGGAGCTTGTTTAAGTCCATAAAGGGCTTTGTCAAGCTTGCATACATAGTCAGGGAATTCACTACTCTCAAAGCCAGGAGGTTGCTGAACATACACATCTTCTTTGAGTTGACCATTCAGGAATGCACTTTTTACATCCATTTGGTAAACTTTGAAGTTCATGTACGTTACAAATGCAAGGAAGATCCTGATGGCTTCCATTCTTGCAACAGGAGCAAATGTCTCATCATAGTCAATGCCTTCTTGTTGACTGTAACCTTTGGCTACAAGTCTGGCTTTGTTTTTAATGACAGTGTTGTTTTCATCAGTTTTGTTCCTGAAAACCCACTTCATTCCTATGACAACGACATCCTGAGGACATTTGATCAAGGTCATGACCTTGTTTTTATCAAACTGTTGAAGTTCTTCTTTCATAGCCTGAACCAGCTTGGGTGTTTTAGAGCCTCAATGACACTTTTGGGTTCTATTTCTGATAGAAAGTCAGCATATAGACATTCATTGGCTGAAGCTGCGGTTAACTTAGCGGCACCATGCTTCTAGTGAGCATGCCCTCAGTGGGTTCACCAATGATGTTTACAAGCTCAATGTCCTGAGATTTTGTCCACTTACTTTGTGGTCTATGATCTGAGCTTGAAGAGGTCACTGGAAACTCAGGAGTGAGTTCAGGTGCAGGAGCCACAAAATCATTAAGATCATCTGTTGAGATGCTTTGTTCAGGCTGGGGTTCTTGAATCACAAGTTCCTGAACATTTGGTTCAGTATTACCTATCCCAGTGGGGACTGATTGATTATCAATGACTTGTCTAATAGTGGGTTGAGGAAGGTTGTGGGGTAAGAAATAGTATGAGATGTCAACATCAGCTTGATATGAAAAATTGATTTCAGTGTTGAACTCATCAAGAGGATATCTTGATGAGTCATCAATTCCTATTTCCTCCATTGAGGTATTGATAAATCTGATGCTTTATGAACTTTCATCAATGGTGACATGAAAGTTTTCCTCAACTTGTTGTCTTCTGGTGTTAAACACCCTGAAGGCTTTAGAGATCAGTGAGTAACCTAGGAAATACCCATCATCAGCTTTTGCATCAAACTTGCCTAGGTGATCCTTGTGGTTGTGAATGAACACAGGACACCCAAACACATGAAAGTAGCTGATATCAGGAAGTATACCTTTGAATATCTCATATGGGGTTTTGTTATGTCTTTTGACAATGATTAACCTGTTTGAGTATAACAGTTGACCCTTCATCGAAATGCTTTGAGAGTGCTGAGCCATTTAACATAGTTTTGGCAGCCTCAATGAGAGTTCTATTTTTTCTTTCAGCTACCCCATTTTGTTCAGGGGTGTACGGAGATGAAAAGTTTTGGGAGATTCCCTTTTCATCACAGAAATTCTCAAGCTCTTGATTTCTGAACTCAGTACCATTGTCAGTTCTGATTTGTTTAACAATAATGTCATTCTGGTTTTCAATTTTCCTCATGAATGACATTATTGTATGAGCTGCCTAACTCTTTTTTGAAAGAAAGTATACCCAAGTGTATCTTGAAAACTCATCAACAATGACAAGTGTATACTTCTCATGCTGGATTGATCTAGGACTGACTGGTCCAAAGAGATCCATGTGCAGGAGGTGAAGGCAGCTCTTGATGGAGAAATTTTGTTTTGTTTTGAATGATGCTCTGTGGTGTTTGCCTTTTTCACAGGCTGAGCATGGTTTATCTTTTGCAAAAACCAGTGATGGTAAGCCAAGGACTTTGTTTTGTTTTGCCAAGTTGTTGATATTTTTGAAATTTAAGTGAGAGAGTCTCTTGTGCCACAGCCAGTTGACAGTTTCAGTGGCTTTGGCAAAGAGACAAGTTCCATCTTGAGAGAGTATTGACATGTCTAAGACATAAACATCATCTCTCCTAGGAGCTATCAAAACAACTTCTTTGTTGGCATTGAAAATGGTGCCTTGTTTGTCATTGAATTGCACAATGTACTTAGTATCACATAATTGACTGATACTGATGAGATTGTATTTTAGACCATTGACATAAGCTATTCTAGAGAAGACTATTCCATTGCAGTATACTGAACCATAACCTTCAGTGGGACATGATGAGTTATCACCAAATACTACCTTGGGTCCTGGTTCCTTTACATACTTGTGCAGATACTCCTTAACGTCAGTCATCCTTCTTGAGCATCCACTATCTAGATGCCAAATAGGCTCCCTGGCATATCTCTGCACAAATACTAAACTAAATTAGTTTATCTTGCTGACCCACATGCTAGTGGGCTTGGGTCTAAGGTCTGCTTGAATTTGGCAATTGACTCATGGTCAGTGGTTGAGTGGATTGTGCTACCACAGGTTTTGTATTTGGTGACTGAGGATGACTCAGTGATTCGGGGTTGCTTTGAACTTCTCCTTGCTTGGATGACACTGTCATGCTGGGATGTCTCATGAGCTGGATTTCCGCAAATATCACAGCATGTGTTCATGAGACAATCATCAGGATGATGATCATTAAAGCCACAGTGTGGACAATGAGAAAAGGGTTTTGCTCTATGCCTGTGAGCTTGTTTGGAGGTTGAAGCATTTTGATGACCAGCTTTGGTGTGTCTTGCTTCACAGAATGAATTTACATATTGTAAGTGATCAGAAGTTCTGTGATCATCCTTTTTACAGATCATACATAAAAGGATTCTGTAGCAATTATTAGTGGTATGACTGGTATAATGGCACATATCACACTTTTGCCTAGGGCTGAGCGTCGGTCATAAACTGAACCGAACCGAGAAAACCGAGGACCAAAAACCGTGAAAAACATGAACTGAAACCGAACCGAATGTTGTCGGTTCGGTTTTGTTGGTCTAGGTGTATTTTGGCATGTTTTTGTCAGTTTTGGGCCGAACCGGACCGAACCGAACCGAACCGACCCGAAACCGAAAGCATGTAAAACCTGAAACCAAAACCGAACTGACGGGCCGTCGGTCCGGTTCGGTTTTTGTCGGTTCGGTCGGTTTCGTTGGTCCGGTTCGGTTTTAAACCTTCGGTGCTCAGCCCTACTTTTGCCTGGGTTTGGTGCTTGATTTAGACTTTGAGGAACTAGAGGAGGCTGACTTTGGTTCCTTTATTGAATCAGGAGCTTTTTCGATGGATTCCATCTTATCAGTCAACTTCCTCACAAGTTCAGTCAGTTGCTGGATTTGGTTACGCTTCAGTAGGAACTGAAGATGTGGAATTCTCAGTGGGAGTTGAAT
The DNA here is from genome assembly GCA_910596185.1 of Chrysanthemum makinoi. Lineage (NCBI taxonomy): Eukaryota > Viridiplantae > Streptophyta > Magnoliopsida > Asterales > Asteraceae > Chrysanthemum > Chrysanthemum makinoi. The sequence continues at coordinate 115,712,827 of OU343219.1, forward strand.
CTTGTTGGATTGGTTTTGATGGTATTTTCAGGATGGTTCTACCAAGTCCGGACCTTTCTTTTGGTGAATGAGGGTTGAATTGCAATGGAGGAAGCTCAGAGCTTGGTGCAGCACCCTGAAGAGGTTTAAGGGGTGGAAGCGGTGCTTGAGATTCGCTTGGACACATAGATGTGTTCAGACTCTGGGCACATCAGGAATCAAGCATGCTCTTTAGAGCTTGGCTTTCAGGCTCTAGTATTCTTCCAGAATCAAAATTTGGAAGCTTACTCTCAGGGTTAACCCGTTCAATCCAATCACTGGGCTTGGGAATTGACAACATATTGGTAATCATGCCACCAGACACAAATGGTTTTGGACCTTGGTCTTTATTGTGAGAATCAGGGAGATGATGTAAAACCCTAAAAACTCAAATCGCGTGAAATGACAATTTTGCCCTCCAACTTAAAATTTTACCAACTCGGAAAACACGTCAACATCATTTAACAAGTTATATGATTGATAATATTTCCACATTATGAAAATAATAAACTTATGATATACATTAATAGAACTTGAATAATTAAAGTCTAAGTAACACATAAACACTACAACTTGTACACAATTAATCTAGACTTGGAACAAGGCTACATACATGAATGAAATGATAAAATGGAAAGTTTGGATTTGGTCTTTGATCCCCCATAATGGCCGGCCATATTGGCCTAGAATCACTCATCATATCAATTATCTTTAAAGCCTCATTTATCTCTTCATTTCATTTCAAAAATACACAAGAAACCCTAGCTCTCTCTCTTGAAAAAATAGTGGCGGCACTATTCATTTTCTTCCATTTCATTCGAAATTCATACAAACCAAGGTGTTCCAAGGAGGCTTGTGATCGTAGGTGATCGTCTAGTGGGTGTTGTGATCGTGTTTTGGTTCGATTTGGAGCTTGGACGTGGGTTAGATATTGTGTACGTGGGGTGGATCTAGCCAAAGGAGGTTTGGTGGTTTCGTGTTGGTTTGATTCTCATTTCTTTGTCACATTCACGCTACTAGGGTAACGTATCGTCATCTTGAATCTCCTCCTCTTTATTTCTTAATCTATTCGTGGCACCTATGATGTTCTAGGGTTTGTTATTTGATAAAATGGAACACATGAAATCATATATAAGTTTGTCTCATAAAATGATAAATCATGAATACATAAAACCTTGATTTCTAACATATGTTAATCAAATAACATGAGATATGAATATGAATCTGGCTGAATTTGGATTCTTTATATGTCGAATCATATATGTATTGTTATAGGGTTTAATGAGCTTATGAATTATATGATTAAGTATATGATAATGGAATTAATAACGAATGATTAACGAGTGGTTTTGATTAAAACATGGGGCGTACATATGGTTTGTGATGAAGGGATGGTTCGAATAAATATGATATCACATAAGGTGTTTTGTAATCTTGTATTAATCAAGCTAAAATGGTTTAAAACGGATTCGTTAATCATAACCTAAAAACTATGGTTTATAATGTTTATGTTAATTTATAAAATAAAGGGGTTGTTTTGTAAATGGTAAAACTTGATGGATTAACATGTTAATATTCTAACTAAATGGATTAAATGAGTAAAATGAGTAAACTTACTATATTTACACTTTTAACCCTATACTTTACAATATTGACATTTTAAACCCTAAACTTTTGTAACTTGTCATAAATGATCCTTAAAGCATTATAATACTCATTTTCATTATTTAACTTGAGATAAGTAACTAAATATGGAAACCTGCTAATATGGAAAACCTGCTAATTATGGAAATCTGCTATTTCTGGAAAGTTACTAAAAATAGAAACCTGCCTAAAATAGAAAGTTTCCTAAAATAGAAAGTACTTAAAATGGAAAGATTACTAAAATGGGAAACTTGCTAAAAATGGAAAGCCGTCTTAAACGAGTAATCTGATTCTTATAGAACGTTATTTAATTCATATAGGTTCCGGGCGACGTGATTGATCTCCTTTCTTGACTTTACTTTCATTGATTGATTGCTTCGAATAAGGTACAGATATTCTGACCTTTCTCATAAGGTTTCTCATGATCTCTTTGCATCTTTGATCTCTTGCCAATTTGATATTGAACCTTTGCTCTGCTATTGAACTATTGATATTGAACCTTTGCTATTGACCCTTTGCTATTGAACCCTAATATTGATCCTTTGCTATTTGAACCTTTGATAATTGAACCATTGATATTGGACTATTGATTTGATTTGTGAACTGCTAATATTGGACTTTTGATATTGATTGAACTCTATGCTATACACTTTGACCTGTCAGTTGATACCCGAGCCATTAACTAGGCATGGGGTTCCATGTCCGTGTCATTGATGCACCAATGGCATGACTCCAGTGTGCACGAGTGATGTTGCACACCGTCCCCATATTTGTATTGATTATGCGCGCTTTGGATATATTGTATGGCCACTATTTGTTTTGCAGTATGGATGCATCCTAGATTTGTATTGTATTGTATTGATATTGATATATTGTTTTGGTGATGTGGTTGGTGTGTGCAATACACCCCCTCACATTTTGGGAGCTAGCTACTCCACTGGTTACTTGAGGTCTCCCCTCCTATTGGTTTGGTATTCCGAGGTCACCCCTCCGAATACAATGGTTACTATTGGTTACTTGGCTGCTATTGCCACTATTGATATGGTTTGTTTAGTTGGCTCGGGATAGATTCTACAACCCACACTTTTGATATACCTATATTGTACCTTGGATTCCCACAGCACCATATTCTGAATTGACTGTCCTTTACCCAATACCCTTATATGACTCACTCTACTACCAAGATATATATGTTCCATTGCTTTGATCTGTTACACTCTCATTCCGTTACTTCAGACCATCGTTCCATTCACGTACCGGGTTGTTATATGTTTATGGAATTTGATGATACTATTTATGTTTTATGTGACCATTGATTATCTTGCTATGATGTGATTCATATGCGGTTATCTGAGTTACCTGTTTCTAACTGATGATATGTGATCTCACTATTATGTGACCCTCTGTATTGACTGGTGATCATGCTAGTGTGTAAACGATAGTTTTTGTCTGTTTATCATGTATACTTCTTTCAGTAAATTTCATGGACTATGATTATCCTATAGTATCCTTATCTGCTTGTTGTTGACCTGCAATGTTTGCATTTCGGTTTATGCTACAGTTTGGTTTGGTAAATGGTTCAGCTTGTGACGTCTGGCTTGTTAACTTGTTTAATTGCCTTGCTATGCCTAGTTCATTTAATTATATTGCTCTTACTGTATTTCCTATTGTTACGTGTGACTGCCATGTTTTGACTACTATTAGTACTTCCATTGTTATGATACCGGTTATGTTTTCAACTAAGAGTTTTGACCTGTGTGAATTGCCATGCCTACTTATTATTTAATTGCTTCCGCTTTCCTGTAGATATCTGTTTGGCTTGTATGTTTTCTGATTTCCGGAATTGATGGTATGACATATATGTTGTGTGGATGCGACGCCTGCTATGTTTGCTTATGTTTCAGTTCTTGTATGCCTTGTTTGTATGTGCTTGTTTATATGTCTTCGATGCTTTGTTTTGCTTCGTTCTCCTTGTTATCTGTTCGCTTTGGATATCTGTATAATTGTGTTCTGCAGGATCCTCTTGACTTATTATTCTCATTTCATTGCGACTTTGTTATCCGTTTCCTTTGTTTCATTTTGCATTTCAGATTTTATTTAGCTTTCGTTCTGTTATATCTTTCATTGGGCTTTTAAACTTCAGCCGCATTTCTTTTTCTGCGGGGTTTTAAGGTTTGAAGATGGGCTTTGATTGTGCTGAGAGTTGGATTATCTGAGTGGACTAACCCTAGTTACCTAATTATTTGGACTTATTTTGGCGGGCTTTTGTTTTGAGATTTCATTTTATCTTAGACATTTTGGGTTTTGTAATTTTCCTTGTAAATCATTGTTTAAATGACTTGATACTTTAATTCTTTAGACTTCCGTTTTTAATTGTATGTTCTGATATGACACCAGAATGTGACACTTTTGCCCTTGTCGGGTTGGGGTGTTACAGATGATCTTCACCAATGATTCTCTTTTTGCTACTAGGGGCTCCCACAGCATCAAAGACCCTAGGATTCTTAGATGTCCAACTTTCAATGATATCTTTTTTCCTTTTTAAGTTCTTCCTGAAGAGCTTGATTTCTTTTAACTAGTTCAGTGTTTTGAATTTGTAGTGTGACAGCCTCAAGCTTAGCTTGTTTTAAAAGAAGCAGTTCATCCCTACACTTGTTTAATTCAAAACTTAACTTGTTGTATTTTGAAAAAAGATTTAATCGTTGCTCTTCTACAAACTTAAGGTCTACATTGATATAGTTCATAAAAGGCCAATCGAGTCATCATCCATAGAAAGTAAAATATTTACCTTCTTCATTGTGATGTTGACCCATTCTCCATTTCTGGCATGATTCTTCCCAACCGACTAGCTTGTCCTCTTCTCGAGAGAGCCATCGCTGACTTGCACCATTTCATCGTCTGAGGAGACGGCTCTTCATCCCAGTCGAAGACTTCAGAACTAGGCCCTTGTTTTTACCCCTGCGCAGTTAACAATGTTTGTTGTTTCGAGGGTGGCCTCAGCAGTGCTAGCTTGGCTTTGACTTTCCTGTACTTAGCTTCAAAATCAACAGTTTTATTTTGATCGATTTGTTTGAAAATTTTGATGAGACTGATAGATTTTTTGTTGAATTTTGCTAAAGCTTGAGGACTGATTTGACCCTGATGGTTTGTAAGAGCGTTCTGAAATTGTTTTTGAAAAACAGTCTTTGGCAAAATGACCTCTTTTGTGACACTTAAAACACTCAGTGTCCTCATTTGCCTTAGCATTAGAAAAACATTTGTTTCTTTTTATAAACCTTCTAGAGTTAGCAAGGAGTGTCCTTTCCTGAAATTCGATGTTCAGGTCATTTAGGTACTCCTCACTTGATCTCTCATCAGGCTCATCATCTGAATTTTTCTGAAAATCTTGAACTACACTGTTAGAATAAAAAGCAGTAGAAATTGGTGTGGAAGTAGTGGTCAGGGACTTCTTGATTTCCTGAGACTTCTTTAGGTCAGGGTATCATCTGTTGATGAGGTTATCCTCATAGACAAATTTCCCATATATTTCAGGAAGTTCAAGATTCTGGATATGATTAGCATTCCTAAGTCCCTGAGAGAAATTCAACCACTTCTCAGGGAGACTATTGACAAAACCAACATTGATTTCATGTTTGGACAACTTAACACCATCATTTGACAGTTCATTTAACAAAGTTTTGTACCGGGTGTAAGTTTGAGACAGAGTTTCTGAGTCCTTAGCCCTAAAGGTGTTATACTCAAGTTTCAGGTCCATAATCCTGTTCTCCTTGGTATCTGAGGGACCTTCATGACTGTGGACCAGGTCATCCCAGGTTTGTTTAGCTGTACTACAGCCAATAACAGACTCCATGACATCATCAGGAAGACAAGATATGATGATGCTTTTAAGCCTTTGGTCCTAGTTGACCACTCTTCTCTCGTCCTGAGTCCACTGAGCTTCAGGTTTAGGCAAACCTTCAGCAGTATTTGGGATAAATGGACCTTCATTAATACACTTTATGTAGTAAGGTTCCATCCCAGTCAAATATCAAAGCATTCGCTTTTTCCATTTGTGAAATTTACCAACTTCGAGTCGAGGGGCAACAACTGAATAAGCTCCACCCTTTTTGTCGACAAGTTGGGGCACATCAATTTCAGCCATTAGGATCCTGATTTAAAAACGTTTTTGAGCGGCTTAAAAAGGGTTTTTATAATCAGCCGGCTCTGATACCACTTGTTGTTCCCTTTTCACAATCGTATAAAAACAGTTAAAAGCAATAAACAACAGATTGTGAATAATGACTGAAATTATGTAAGTAAAGACACACTGATTAATTTTCAACTTATATATTCTTTATTAGAAACAAATAAAAAAGAATACATTACCCAAGTACTTGCGGAATAGTACTTGGGATTGAAATGACAAAGTATAGTATCTCCTCACTAAGCTCAGGCTAAGTCTAAGCACAACTACGAAGGAACCACTGAGCTATCTCAGGGACAGAGTTGTATTTAGAGGAGTGAAAGATGGCTTGTGTGTGTGTTTTACAATTAATCTACAAGCTTAAAATCTTCCACTCCAACTCTTATGCTATTTATACAAGTATGGTTTTTTAACTCTATCCTAGAGAACAAACTAACAGGTTACAGAAGATAAAATACTGATGTATTTTGTCTATGTTTACAAAGGCTATATTGGGTAAGAGACAAGGCTGCTTTCTTCTTGTCAGTGATGACACTGAGCCTGATAGTTAACGATTCAGGGAAAGTTTGACTTTGGTTGATAAGGACTTCGTCTTATCTGTTCAAACTTATCTCGCCTTGTCCCGCTCATTCTTCAGTCTTCATAGCCTTCAGTCTTCAGTCTTTAGTTTTTCTTCAGTGTTAGTAGTTGGTGAGGAGTTTCGGGATTCAGTGAGTTATTGTCATCACTCACTGAATCCACCATCTTCTTCTTGACCCAGTCTTCACCCCTTAAGTTCCGCCTTACTGAGTGGAGATACTTCTTCTTTGTCTCTTACTAAGTATCCTGAAGACAGCTCACTGAGAGACTATGCGCTCAGTGACTTGTTAACTTTTAAGGGATTAAACACTTAGGGTATTTTCTATTCAAATCCTAGACTTAAGGAGTTTGAGTATATACTGAACCCAACAGAATGTTTGGTTTAGTGCAGGTGTATTCACTTTATCACCCTTTTAAGAAGAGTGGAAAAACTCTTTGTATTAGCTTACCAAAAAGTTGTTGCAATTTCAAACATCCTATAAATTGGTCTATAATGTTACTAGTCGACAATTACAGGTAATATATGGTAATTTTCACAAATTAAATGTTGCAATCTTCAATGAAAAGAAGTTTATAACAAAAGATATAAAACATTATTCTTTTTGTAACGGGTATTCATTAGTCATTATTGAAATAGATACAATAGGAATTTAATATCTGTAACTTTAAGGGCTATGGTTAAATTGTTCAGACATGCAATACTTATTTGTACCTTGAAAATAAACTCCTCACTCTTTACAAAAAGCTACCTACAACCACCGAAATATACCACTAGTCTTAGAATAGTTTCATTTCCTAAACGTAGTCCTTAGGTTATTAGGGTTTAGCAAAACTCTAAGAGCTCTCGATATGCTGAGTTGTAGGGTTCGCTGGTGCCCTATAACACCAGCCCCACACCCTTCCCCAAGCCATAAGGCCTCGTGGCAAAACTAATAGCTGAGTTATCCGTCATTTTTTTTTTCTTTTTCTTGTATGTATTTTATTGGGTTAAGTGTGAGTCAGCGAATGTCGTATAACTTGAGTTATGCAAGAAAGGTGTTTTTGTGGTGAGTTATAGTATCTAAGTTATGGAATAAAAAAGTACTGAATTAACAATATTTTTTCTTATACAAGACTCTTAAACACCAATGATGCTTTAGTCCATCGGTAAGAGCTTTGGGCTTGGGTCAATAGACCCGGGTTCAAACCTCTTCCATGTCACTAAAGATCATTTGGTACCATCTCTCCACCGTAAATGCTCAGATTGACTGGTCAGTGAGGGGCCTATTAGAGAAAATGGCTAGGGTTCAAAGCCCACCTCCTGATAAGTACAGTCACTGGGACAGGTGCTCATTGCCTGAGGCCGGGTCTTTGGGGGAGGGTCCGGTTGGCATCCTTAGGATGCATGGGACCAGGGTGATCCCACCGATCTTCACCTTTTTGGAGAAAGACTCTTAAACGCCTGGTACTCTAATAAGAGGATAGATTGGCTACAAATTTTGTAACCATTTGACTGTAATCCTCCACTAAAATTATACAAAAAATAACTCAAAGATACACAAAAAAAGACTCAAAGATAAAAAAAAAAAAAAAAAAAAAAAAAAAAAAAAAAAAAAAAACTCACAATTTATAACTAATTAGCTGCACAAAAATTATAGCTAATATATTTCCGACTAATCAATACACTTGAATAACAAAAAAAAAACATCCGAGCTATCTGCATTTTATCCGTGTGCACCTGACGCCACCATACCAAAACCAAACATTTCACCATAATGCAAAGATGGCATGACACGTGGAGCAATACCAGTGGTTGAGTAAAGATGAGGTGCAATCCATGTAATCTATTTTATGTGGCTACACTGAATAAAATTCTAATAAACCAATCATAATAATTCAACTTTATATAAAAACACACACTCAAGTTCTTGAACTTTGAAGTTGCATTCTATCATATCCATTCTTGTAAATTCAAAGAAGATGGCATCTATCTCTGCTTCCATTTCTACATCCTCACCAACTTTCACTCTTGTTCAGAAGCCTTCCATCACTACATGTGGTTCTCCTGTTATTGGTACGTTTATAAATAATCTAAGTGTTGGTTTTTTACCTCAACGTTTATGAAATATTCGCTGAACGTTCAGTTTGTTTACAACCCTATTTGTTTGTTTACCTTAAATTATATTGTTTGATGCATTATGGGTGTCTGAATATGTATTTTCTAAGTGATTGTTACCACAAACAATATCATGGTCATATAATGATTGAACTCCTTATAACTTGTTTCTTAAAAAAACTGATAACTTTCACTTATATAATCTGGAAATTAGAATCATTTATGCCAAACACTCAACTTATTATAACTACTCATTAATTACTTAAAACCACTAGCTAGTTTCAATTGGCTTGGACTTGTGTTACTGATTTTTATGTGGAAGAAAGTTTGCTTAATTAGTTTGTGTTTAAGAGATGGCTTTCTATGATCTAGGAACTAGAAAGAACCAATAATGAGCTAACAAAAGTTGTTAATCTTGATCAGGATTGCCATCAATGAGCAAGATGGGGAAAGTGAGGTGTTCAATGGAAGGTAAGCCCGCTATCACATCCGGAGAAGTTGCACCAAAGTTGAGGATGGGTGCACCATCATTGATGGCTGCAGCCGTAGCTGCAACCATGTCGAGCCCTGCAGCCATGGCTCTAGTGGACGAAAGAATGAGCACAGAAGGAACCGGTCTACCTTTTGGTCTAAGCAACAACCTTCTCGGGTGGATCCTTTTTGGCGTTTTTGGATTGATTTGGACCCTTTACTTTACTTACACCGGCAGCCTTGATGAGGACGAGGAGTCCGGTTTATCGCTTTAAACTTCTTTTTCCTACCTAAAATGACAATTTGCCAATTGTGAAGGACTTATGTGTAATATAATCATGTATCCTTTTTACTTTAATTGTGGAGTATTTGTGTTTATGAGAATTGCACTTTTGTCCTGCTAGATTTGAATCTTGACATATCTTTTGTTAAGTTTGATACAGTATCATTCAGGACAATAAATTAAAGTGAAATATAAAGGGTGTTCTGTATCAACTATCAACAGTCGAAATGAGTTATTCGTACATATGAGTTATTGTGTCCTCATCGCATATATCTTAGTTTAGCAATCTCTCAAAAAACGATCGAGTTGTATATATGTATATGATGTGAAGACCTATATGAGAAATTAAGATTGCAAGCTATAAGATGATGAAACACACACCAAATTATCTTTTCTATAACTTGCATGAACAAAAAAGGTACGACTAAAATGGAAAAACATCGCATAAATGTTTGTATGATGCATGCTGACATCGTAAAACCCATAATCATAGTTGCTGCAACTAACGAGATGACATCCTAAGGGTAAGGGGGTCATTAAATTGTTACATCAAACGTTAGATCGATACTTTTTGAAGATATCATAGCCAAATAACTAAAACTATCATGATGCTTCAATTGATAGTAACCTGGCTGCATAAAGCGAGTTGTAGATCTGCTTGTGAGACAATAGGTTCAGCCACTATTATATTCATCGACAAAACAATTAAATTGTAGACATGGAGAAACTAAAACGAACTTGGACCATTCTTCATCTTGAGATGGTACAACTTCGTTTTAGTTTCTCAATATCCACAATATAATTGTTTTATCGCTGAATATAAGAGTGGTTAAACCCATTGTTTCACAAATAGATCTACATCTTCCTTTACACAACCAGAACCATCTTCCACCTGATCAAGGCCAAACCCTCCACACCATTAAACTTGTTAATGGTTTCCATGTCTTTGCTTTGCACCAAATCATTGACCATATGTCTATCAAGATTACTGTCTCTAGCTCGAGACCCTTTTAAGAACACCATATAAGGATGATATATACTACCATCTCAAAAACCCAAAAGCCGTTTAGTTTCTTGGGAACTCTAGCAGCAATGAATAACATAGTACGTATTGAGACATAAATCGCGAAGCAAGCTACACGCTATAGTTTATAGGATTTTCTTGCGTTATTGTGTCACATTGTGACTAGATTTTGTTAGCTAACTATTTTGGGGAATATTCTAACAGATTTGGAAACAAGAAACAAGGCAAAAGAGGACTTAGAATGTTTTGTACTATGAGATAAAAAGGGTTAATTTGAATCTGAATGCTTAGAATATGCATCCTTTTATACATGCATATGAATGATAATAGGATATATGAAGCAGCAAGGAACTTCCTTTAATTGCACCAAGTAACAAGTTAGTATATTTTAATTAGTTTATCAACTGCATAATGTAGATACTTTAGGAAACACGTTGGAAGTTGGTATTCAATCACATGTAGAAATCAACTCATAATGGCACTATTGATTATTGACTGACCCGAAAATGTTACGGTCTGCTAAGTCAATTTTGCTACTTCAACCCCAGTGTTAGGTCGTTTAATTCACAAGACCTTGGAAACCATAATATATAGATGAGAAAACTTTGTGTCAATTACTCAAGAAATGTAAAAATAGTGATAATAAGGGGAAAAAGACGTGTCTTTCATCTTATACCACCCGTCTTCTCTTACTAGCTAGCAACACCCTCACATGACGAGCCCTTAGCCAAAAATTGGAGAAGTCGGCCTTCTCCAAGACCGAGTTGTGGAAGGAAAAAGAAAGGGTGGTGTGTGTGATGTTGTTTAAGTGGGGTATATTTGGGTTGTAAAGTTGATAGTCTTATTACACTATGTTGATAATATAGAGAAAAATTGATGTGACATGGTAGTGATATTGATCACTATTATCACTAGACTAATGTTGAACTAGTCCATAAATCAACTTAATTGACTTCTGTTGGGGTTATTGAGCATGCACGGAAGCGAAGATTAAGCCTCAATGGTATATAGGCCAGTTGAAGTATGCAAAGGAGACTAAACAATTCTCAGGAACTCTAAAACAAAATATGGATTAGCAGATATGGAGGTGATGAATCGAATATATGCTTACTGGAAGGAATGCATAGGGCTCTATTTATATAGAGAAGAATCCTAGAATAACTATGATACAATTCCTGGGGATCTCAGTAGCCATCCTATAGCCCAAATAGGATATGAATTAATAATAGTTATCCCAAGTAGGAAAAGAATCCTACTGCTTTTGGGACACGATTCCAACAATCTCCACCTTGAACCAAAAGCCATAACTCTTCATAGCTGTCGTCGCCGCACCCCGAAGGGTATCAAACACCAGTAACACCAACTAAGTCCAGGAAAATTTTGAACTTAGTTGGGGTGAGAAGTTTTGTCAACGTATCAGCAGGATTGTCATTGGTATGTATTTTATCAACTAGAACTTCTCCTTTTTCAACAATATCTCGAACAAAATGGTGTCTCATTTCGATATGTTTGGTCTTGGAATGAAACTTGTTGTTTTTAGTTAAATGCACAGCACTTCGATTGTCACAGTACACAACAAGTACCTTTTGAGATAGACCAAGTTCATTTACCATTCCTCGAAGCCATATAGCCTCCTTCACTCCTTCGGTAGAAGAAATATATTCCGCCTCTGTGGTTGACAAAGCTGTGATAGCTTGTAAAGACGAATACCAACTGATAGCAGAACCACAATGTGAAAAAATATACGAGGAAAGAGACTTTCTTGCATCGAGGTCACCCGCATAATCGGAATCAACATATCCTACAATTCCATTTGGACTAGCACGACTTTTCTCAAAAGATAATCCGATATTACTAGTCCCTTTCAAATAATGAAGGATACATTTAACAGCTTCCCAATGCATTTTTCCTGGATTATGCATGTATCTACTCACCACACTAACGGCATGGGCCAAATCGGGACGAGCGTACATTAAACTGCCAACCGCACTGGAATATGGAACAAGGGACATATCTTCCTTATCTTCCTCAGACTTCGGGCATTCATGAGAGGACAACTTAAAATGTGGTGCTAACGGAGTAGGAACGGGTTTGCAACTGTTCATGTTGAACTTTTTGAGAACTTTTGAAATGTAATCAGACTGTGATAAAGTAAGCTTACCCATTTTTCAATCTCTTCGAATTTCCATACCTAAAATCTTTTTAGCAGCTCCCAAATCTTTCATATCAAATTCATTGCTAAGTTGATCTTTTAACTCTCTGATTTGATCTTTATTAGGTGCCGCAATTAACATATCATCCACATAAAGTACCAAATAAAGGAAAGATCCATCTGGAAATTTTCGGAGATAAATGCACTCATCATAGCTACAACGATCATAGCCATGCCCAATCATAAAGGAATCAAACCTTTTATACCATTGTCGAGGAGATTGCTTTAATCCGTAGAGCGACTTTTTCAATCTGCACACATGGTCCTCCTTTGTAGAAACTTCAAAACCTTCGGGTTGCTCGACGTAAATTTCTTCTTCAAGATGGCCATGAAGAAATGCTGTTTTTACGTCTAGTTGTTCCAGCTCTAAATTTTTCAAAGCAACAATAGAAAGTAAAAGTCTAATTGAAGTATGACGAACAACAGGGGAGAAAACCTCATTGAAATCAATACCCTCACGTTGATCAAACCCGCGAACTACATATCGAGCTTTGTACCGCTTGCTTTCAACCCCGGGAATACCATCTTTAATCTTGAATAACCACTTGCAACTTATCACACGTTTCTCCCTAGGAAGCTTCACCAGCTCCCATGTTTCATTTTTGTGCAAACTCTCAACATCTTCTTCCATTGCCACAACCCATTTATCACGTTCAGGACTTGAGATTGCCTCAGAATAATTTTTAGGTTCACAATCTTCAATATGGGTTGCAATGGCAAACGCTTAAGCAACTAAATCACATTCATAATCCTCAAGTCTTGGAGGTCTATTGACTTGCCGCCTTTCACGATCCCGAGCTAAAAGATACTCGGTATGAGGCTGACTTTGTGGACTAGCATGTATGGTGCCATCATCTTGGGTTTCAATGTGTTCATCATCAAATGTAGTTTGAGTATGTGTACTAGTTTCAACATCGAACTCAAACTCCACCTTACCTTCTGTATTATTATTATCAACCTTATAAGATGGCACAAAATCTTTACCAGGATTAACGATAACATCTTCATTAAAAGTTACGTCTCTACTATGAATAATCTTACGATACTTAGGATCGAGACACCAAACACGATAACCTTTTACCCCTGAACCGTAACCAAAGAAAATGCATTTAACAGCACGAGGAACTAGTTTTCCCTCATTTATATGTACATAAACAGGACACCCAAAAACTCTTAGATCAGAATAATCAAGTGAATTGCCTGACCATAGTATTTCTGGTATATTGCCATCAAGAGATATGTAAGGAGAACGATTTATCAAATATGTTGCGGTAGTTGCAGCTTCAACCCAAAAATCCTTGTCCAATTTGGCATGAGAAAGCATACATCGCACTTTCTCCATAATAGTCCTGTTCATTCTTTCTGCAACGCCATTTTGCTGCGGTGTCCTAACAAGTGTGTGGTTTCGTGCAATGCCATACTTTCGACATAACGCATTAAACTCTTCTCTACAAAACTCAAGACCATTATCAGTTCTAAACTTCTTGATTTTTCTTTCTGTTTGGTTTTCTATCAGTACTTTCCACTCCTTAAAATTGGGGAACACCTCATCTTTGTGCTTTAAGAAGAAAACCAAAACTTTACGAGAAAAATCATCAATAATAGTCAACATATAACGTTTACCTCCTCGAGACGTGACAGGAGATGGCCCTCATAGATCTGAATGAATGTAATCAAGAGCATCCTTGGTCCTATGAATACCGGAAGAAAAACTTACCCTTTTCTGTTTGCCAAACACACAGTGTTCACAAAACTCCAAGTTGCATGAAACTTTGATAAGACCTTTCTTGGCAAGAGTATTCATACCTTTCTCACCCATGTGACCCAAGCGATAATGCCAAAGCTTGGAATAGTTGGGGTGTGCCTTCGATGTAGCAATTGTAGCTGTACCAGACTCTATGGTACCTTGTAGTATATATAAACAACCTAATTGAATGGCCTTCATCAACAACAAGCTCCCTTGAATAATTTCATGACTCCGCCTTCACCGGAGTACTTACATCCATTAGCCTCAAGAGTTCTAAGAGATATAAGATTTCTTTTTTAAGTCTGGAAACTGTCGAACCCCAGTAATGGTCCTAACAATACCATCATGCATCTTAACGCGAATATTACCCTTCCCAATAACCGTACAAATAGTATGATTCCACATATACACATTACCGCCATTGAAAGATTCATAAGTGGAAAACCAACTTCGATGGGGAGTCATGTGGAAGGTACAACCAGAGTCAACTATCAATTCATCTTTTGATTTTTCGGTGTCAATAGCCAAATAGACATCACCATCAGATTCCACCTTGGCAATGGCTACCTCGGCGGTTTTTTCGGGTTTCTTCTCGTTATTCCCTTTACCTTCTCTTTCTAGTTTGTTCTTTAACTTGTAACAATCAGAGACAATGTGACCAAGTTTCTTGCAATATTTGCAAGTCTTGTTTGAATATTTTCCACGAAACTGTGATCGATGTTTTTTTATTGTTATTGCTACTCTCACCTCGATCAGAAGTTCGGCCTCTGCTTGCAACCAGCCCTTCACCACTTCCTGGCTCAATATCATTATCATACTTTTTCTTGGACAACAAAGCAGATTTAACATCATCAAACGATAGTGTTTCATTTTTGCTGTATAGCATGATTTCTTTAAAGTGTTTATAAGAAGGAGGTAAAGAGATAACCAATAATACCGCTTTGTCATCATCATCAATGTCTACATCTAGATTCTCCAAATCAATGAGAATTGTATTAAATTCATCAATATGGTCTTGAACAGATGTACCTTGTTTCATACGAAAAGTGTAAAGACGATCCTTAAGCCGAAGCTTGTTCGCAAGACTCTTTGTCATATAAAGAGATTCTAACTTGAGCCATAAACTAGCCGCGGTGGTCTCATGTATAACCTCCCGCAGAACTTCTCGAGTTAGAAAAAGTTGGATCGTGGCTAAAGCCTTCTCATCTAATTCAAGCCAATCTTCATCTGACATAGCTTGTGGTTTGTGCGCAACACCCTTAAGGGCCTTCTTGTACCCATGATGCGTTAATACAACTTGCATATGAACTTTCCAAATAGCAAAACTAATCTTGCCATCAAACTTATCGATGTCAAATTTGGTGACCATTGTGACAAGGCTCTGGTACCACTTGTTGGGGTTATTGAGCTTGCACGGAAGCGAAGATTAAGCCTTCAATGGTATATAGGCCAGTTGAAGTATGCAAAGGAGAACTAAACAATTCTCAGGAACTCTAAAACAAAATAGGGATTAGCAGATATGGAGGTGATGAATCGAATATATGCTTACTGGAAGGAATGCATAGGGCTCTATTTATATAGAGAAGAATCCTAGAATAACTATGATACAATTCCTAGGGATCTCAGTAGCCATCCTATAGTCCAAATTGGATATGAATTAATAATAGTTATCCTAAGTAGGAAAAGAATCCTACTGCTTTTGGGACACGATTCCAACAACTTCTACGTTAGGTCATTATGTCTATACAACCCCATAATTATCTTGTTTTTATTTCTAAGTCTGAAATTACGTCGATCTTGTGATTTTTCTTGGTTCGGTTTGATGCTTTGGGCTTGTGTTTGGTCATTGATTACAAAATTGGGTTAGCTGAGGATGGTCGTTTGACGATTCTTGGATGAAGATTTAACCTTGTATCACCATTCTTTATTCATTCCGAACAAACCAGGTATTCAGTTTCTATTGTTTCTATTTTATTTTTTATTTCATGTTTTTCGAGTACTTTTAAAACTTGAGGACAATCAATTTGACATAAGAAACTTCAAGGAACTAGCTCTTAATTGAACCCCTCAATTAGTCACTACTTTAGGAAACATGCTGGAGGTTGGTATACATACGTAGACATTAACATATAATGACACTGTATTGACTGACCATAAAATTCTAACTGTCAGCTAAGTCAATTTTGCTACTTGAACCAATATTGATCGTTACAATACCTTGGAAACCATAATAGATGAGCAAACTTTGTTTCAATTAAGGAGTTTTTATTAGCGTTTTTAGACAAATTTATAAATTTAAAAAGGGTCTACAGTATATTCTACGAGCAACATTCTCTTATATGAAATTACCTACTGCTTGAAAGCGTACGTGTCTGTCTGTTTGAAGGCGTTAATTAGAGTCTATACCATTATTTCAGTTTGCAGCTTATGGTTGAGATAACTTACTATTAATATTTGAATAAACACGTTGGCATACAATTTACACTTTTTGATTGACCCAAGAAATGTAATGTTTGAACTAGTCAACATTTCAATTTGACTTCTATGTTAGGTAACGTAAGGTCATATACTCATATGTCTATACGCCCCCCATTTACACTTTTTGATTGACCCAAGAAATGTAATGTTTGAACTAGTCAACATTTCAATTTGACTTCTATGTTAGGTAACGTAAGGTCATATACTCATATGTCTATACGCCCCACCCCCCCCACCCCATAAGTATAATGTCTTTTATACCTTCTGTCTAAGGGTGGTGGCAACCATGCCTAACTAAATTTTTCATACCTAATCACCCACTAATAATATCCTTCCATCTCATCTCATACATAACCATAGATTTTTAGTGCCAACCATGCCTAACCCATACCTCATCTATTTTTTTATTATTTTTTTTAAATTATATTAGACACACTACTTTAGGCTTTGAAATGTTGGACCAAAACACTTGCCTTCTTTTGTTCTTGATAAGTCTGCCGAAACCACTAGGTATCACACATTCATTTCTTGAACCAAATATCACTTCTCAAAAGTGCAGAGGTACATGATCAATCTCAATCTTTCTTTCTTGAACCAAATATTACTTCTCAAAATATCACTTCTTGAACCAAATATCAATCTCAATCTTTCTTTCTTGAAACCACCAGGTACTACACAAATTCATTTATATGTAGGCCAACAGCTAGTTTTGCTCATGCCTAATCGGTGATGTTTACCGATTTAACACATATCCATGCCACACTGATTGAAACCGAAATACCGGCTATGGTACGTGATACCGATCGGGGTGCTCCATGCCTAACCCAAACCGAGCCCCATTGCCACCACCCTAAGGGGCTGCATGTTTAGATTAATACTAAACACTAGCAAATCTATTTGTGTTTAGGTGTTCTACATATCCAATTTTTCACGGTATAAGTGTCATATGATAAGTTGTATTTGATAAAAACAGGTACACGGATGAAGTTTTTTATGGTCATGTTATTTGAGGAAGGCAAGTTTTTTAATTAGATGTGTCGTTTTCATTCATTTCCCTAATAACTTCTAAGATGTGTACCGGATGAGTTTTGAACTTGAGACATGTAATTATTTATAAACTAACCCTTAAATATCGGTATTCTACTTGAGAATGGATAGTCACTTTCGGAGTGTATATAATGCAAAAAATATATTTATTTGGATACTTCATACCGTCTTCTAATCACCATACAAGAACAATAATCTAGTTATTAGCAAATGATACAAAACGTACCGTTGGACTTCAAAACCTCATAGAGTCTAGACAGCATCGAAACAATTAAAACTGTTTATTATAAATTTTTTTAATCGATGTAGGAAACGACGCCATTTGCTACAGTATCGACCCGATTCCAACCCGACTTCATGTGAGTTGAAGCTACAGTGTTAATTCCATTTTTTTGTCGTTTCTGTCGTTTCGGGTAAGCAAAAACCCGATTGGAAGAACACCGCCTCACTCTTGCTTCTTACTATACCAACCTTTAAAAAAAACCAAAAAGCCCAGAAACTTCATGACATAACTGCGGGTTCAGACCCACCACTTTCATTTATTTCTCTATATCATCATCTATATTGGTTCACTTATTATATCACCAAATTCGGTGATTCAATTCAACACCGGCCGGAGGGTGACAACAATACTAGAAGCTACAGCAGTCAATTTGTGGCTATGTGGTTTTGTAAGATTCAGATTTTTAAAGTTTATCAAAGTCTGAAATCTCATTCTTTGGACGATTGAAGAAGCTGAGAAAGTTGTGGACTTCCTGCAAAATTATGGTTCGAATTAATTTGGGGGTTTTCCTAATTTTGTTTTACTTTTTGTTTAAATAAATTAGGGTTTATATTTGATTGTTTTTTTTTTGTTGGTAGTTGTCAGTCTTGATTGTGGGTTTGGGTTAGCTTATTTTCTCGGTTGCTTTATTATTCACAACAACAACAACAACAACAAACCCAATCCCGCCAAGGCAGGGTATGGGGGAGGTAAAATGTAGACAGATCCTACCCCTACACCAGGGTAAACCCGTGTGTAGAGAGACTGCTTCCAACGAGACTTCCGGCAAGTGCAAGTGTGCTAGTGCTAAAGGATAGAGATTTCAAACAGTGGGTTTGGATCAGCGTATTTTGTCGCTTGCTTGATTATTGAACATGTTAGTTTAATAACCCATAAGCTATAATAAGCTGATGAACCATGGTGGGTGAAACTGATCCGTATCTTGGCAGGGCAGCACGACTTCGTGTTTGCAGCCATGACGGATCAGATACCCGAGGTTGCAGCCATGGCAGGCATATGGTGATGATGATGCTATTGCTTTTGTGCATATATGATTTTTCAGTTATAATAATCTGCTAAACCGTTGGGGGTCAAACTGATTCGTATCTTGGCGGGGCAGCACGGCTTCGTGTTTGCAGCCATGACGTATCGGATACCCGTCTTGGATATCGTACTAATATTAATAATGTTTTTCAAATGGGCTGTGATGACTATTGTAATCTGAGCAAAATGAAATGAGTGGTGGAAGATCCAACCGTAACTTGGCAGGGCAACGAACGGACGCCATACAATCAATGGTTACCATGCAACTGTGTTCGTTTGCAGCCACGGCGGAATCCCGGTCTTTCCATCACCTGACCCTATTTATAGATCTGAGCCTAATGTTTAATTTAACAAAAGTAATAATGGATAAAATATATTTGTTGGCTGAAGAAGGTGGATGTAGGTATTGTTCCAAGAAATCAGATGATATTTGTGGTGATATTTGTGATGATCAGGTAGTTTTTCTTATATAATTTAGTTTTTTTGTTTATTGCATTGTAAAAAAGATTGTAAATTTTTATTGGGTTTTTGGTTATTAATGATAAAGATTAGATTTAAAAAATATATATATATTTTTTGGGCCTAGCATTTAAAGATTGCGATTAGGGGAATATTGGAATCTGAGGGGGTGTTTTGGATTGGCTTATTTTGTGGGCTTATCACCTTATTAACATCATAAAAAGCCAATAAAGCTCACTTATTTGGGCTTATTGACTTGAGCTTATAAGCTATAAGCTCAAGTTGATAAACTCATAAGCCGAAAAAAGGGAGCTTAATGGGGTTTTCATAATCTTAATAAGGCGATAAGCACACAAAATATGCTTATCCAAACACCCCTTTAGATTGCTTATTTGAAATAAGCTATTTCATATATGATAAGATCATAGTTTGGGTATGCCGTGTAAAGAACTTTCAAAGTTTTATTGGGAGTTTGAGACTTTCATGTTTGAGTGGTTTTCTGCTTATACCATTGGTTTTAAAGCAATCCCAAACATTTAACTCATTTGCGAGTTGTACAGGTTTTCGGCATCAGATTCGTTTTATGCAGTGTGTGCTCGGTGTAGCAAGGATTCAGGCGGGGTCAAGAAAGGCGGTACATCCCATATCTGCTCAGTAAGTTGACTGATTCAAGAAGAAGGTAAGAAAAAGGGAAAAAAAATGTTTTTTTGTTTAGGTTTTTGTGATTAGGTGCAGCGTGGGACCCAATCTGGAAGAACCATATTGATAGTTGGAAGGAAAAAAAACAAGAAAAAGAAGACACCCAGTAAGGTTCGTAAAGAAGTTCAAGTTCCTACAGACCAACAATTGGATGAAAACCACAGTAAGTATGCGAGATTCATATGTATATTTTTTATTGTAACTTTGATTGAACTGAAAATATGCTAATCTTAATATTGCATTCACATGTCCCTATAAAATTGAACCCACCATGGAGTGCACCTGAAGGCGGTTTTATGGGCTGTAATACCATCCTGAGGTATAGGATTCCAGATGTTTTGAAGGGTGTACCTGAGGATTCACAGTTGGCCTCTGATACGGGCACCAAAAGCAATTCAAAGATCGAATAAACAAAAGCTGGTGAGTAATATATTGCTATAGTTGGTGATCTTTGATAGTTACAATAGCATTTAATCTGCATTTATAGTTGTACGTAGACCATTAGGAAAGATGATTTGGAAAAGATACACCAGTAAGGAGCTGGTACTTATGGATCCATTTATCATGGAAAGTGGCAGGGGGTCTACTGTTGCAATAAAAAGGATTAAAGCCAGTTGCTTTGTGACAAAAAACACTGATTGAAAAACAAGCTTTACTAACTCTGCTTGATGGCTAGACCTAATATAATAGATACAAATGAAACAAGGTCATTTGACTATGTATTCCTCTGTTAACTTTTTGTTGGTTTTTTCTACATTATATATGTTTGTACCAGAAAATTAAAAGAGTGTCATTTTGAAGGCCAGGTCTGCAAAGTCAGGTGTCGGGTGGAAATGGGTCATTTTGGATTTTGGGTCAAAACAGATTATACATATGCCTATATCAGAATGATTAATTCCTCACGTGAATACTTATTGTGCATAATAACCTATTAGAGATAAATCATGGCCCAACTTAAGTTACCTAAAGTTATTGCCATTTTTTTTTCAGGAGGTTCTGACTTCTAAATTCGAAATACGGAGGGGATGAGGCTGATGGCATCAACTGAAATCTGTTTTCTTAATGAACTGCATTTGTAGACAATATACAACTGATTCACATTAGGCATGCTGATAGTTGTGGCAAAGATGTACACGACGATGAGAACACCAGCGACGATAGTGACGATGGTAGTGAAAATTAAATGCAAAAAACCCGCCGCAACGCGTGGGTGCATCATCTCGTTTAAACATCAAATAATCTTAGATATGATTGGATAATTTGTGTCATCATGACAATTAATCAATGTGTAAATATAAGAAAAAAAGTGACCTAGCTATTGGATTGCATGATTACGTGTTAATGCTTTATGCATGTGAATATAATCATAAACAGGGTTATTTACTTTTACGATAACTAATTGTTTATCGCTTTCAACTTTTTTTGTTACTTAAAATGGCGATTTGCCTGTGCAATATATTCATGTATCTTTTGGATCCTTTCTACTTTGATTGTGGAATATTTGTGTTTATGGGAATGGCACTTTCGTCCTTGTAGATTTGAATCTTGACATGTGTCTTGTAAAGTTTTGATTTCGTTTTATCTATGCATAAAATATCAACATAACTTTCACGTGTCTTGTTTTAGTCATTGCGTTCTTTTTACAACATGCGAATTATAAAAGCTGACTTTGTGTCCCATCTTTGTCTTTTGCAAGTAAAAAAGCATTTGAAGTTAGACTTTTAAAAATGATATTTCCTAAATAAAAATATTCCTTCTAATATCTAATGCAAAAACCTATATAAAAGTACTAAAATTGCCGGTTATAAGTTATAAGCTGACCCAAACGACCAGAGTGAAAGATTAACTAAGCAAAAAAGAAACTCAAATATAAAGGTTTGTGTCATGTTGCTAACCTGGTAAAACACATAATCATTATATTTGCCGCAAATAAAAACATAATGATGAAATTCATGTATTATTCCGTGATGGGTCATAGAATTGTTACATAAAACATACTACGTAATATCTTTGTTATGTAAAGATCATTAACTTATCGTATCCATTATAGGCTATAGCCATAGATTCAAAACCATTACTATGCTTCATTTGATTGTAATATGGCTGCATAAAGCGAGTTGTAGATTTGCGTGTGAAACAATGGGTTCAGTCACTGTTATATACACCGATAAAACAATTACGTTGTGGACATGGAGAAACTAAAACGAACTTGCACCATTCTTCATTTTGAGATGGTACAATTTCGTTTCAGTTTCTCAATATCCACAATATACTTGTTTTGTCGGTATATATAACAGCGGTTGAACCTACTGTTTCACAAGCAGATCTACAACTCCAGTTACACAGCAACAACCACCTTCTATGTGATCAAACCCATGCCCTCAAAACCATTTAACTCGTAGATGGCTTCCGAGTCTTTGCTTTTCCCAGAATCACGAACCCTAGCCTTGGCAATCTGCCAAAGTCTGTCACCTTGTTCATCAAGATTAGTACCTCTCAAGACCCTTTTAAGAGCATCATATATATACAAACATATCACTACCATCTCAAAAACCCTTCAGTTTCTTGGTGAATTTAGTGATGTTACATTGTAACTAGAAAGAAGGCTTGGTATAGTAACTTTTAAAATGATAGAACGGCTTTGATTCTAAATGTATATCTGCATCCTTTTTATGCATGAGGCTTAGGCATATGAATGAGAAACTGCTAGGAACTTGTTCTTAATTGAACCCCTCAATTACTTAGTAGTAGTATATTTTATTTGTTTTTATCAACAGTCCAATGGCTACTCTAGGAAACAGGCTGGAAGCTTGGTCTCGATAATATGAATGGTTTATGATTTGTACACATCTAGATTTGATTTGCATGCATACTCAAATGTACAATTTTATAAAACAGAATTTATAAACTGTACAATTGTTTAATGCACATGATGGAGTGTGTCAATCAAAAAGTGGAATGTACAATTCATTTCTCAATATAATGCACTAACATATACTCCGTAAATGACACGATTGACTGACCATTTGCTAAGTCAATTTTCTTACTTGACCCCTATGACACTATTGGTTCATTAGGATTCAGTGGTAGGTCGATGTGGAGAGATGGATGTGTGTTTATTATGTGTTATATAATTTTGTGTCTCATTTGTATAATGATTTGCCCGATGATGTAGCAAGAATGAGAAAAATGTTGAAGAGAAAGTGAAAAAAAAATCCGAGATTTAATTGTAATCAAGTATCTTTACAAATACTTCCTAGCATATTGTATTGCTTTTTTATAATTAACGATATATTGATAATTTTTTTTTAAATAAATAAAAAAAAAATTGTAAGTTTTTAAGCTTAAAATACACAATTTGTCCTTAAAGTTGTCCAAAACCATCGTCATTGCCCAAAACTTTGAAATTTCATCGCCGTGAGTCCAGATTTTGAGGCCCACACAAGAACAATAATCTAGTTATTAGCAAATGATACAAAACGTACCGTTTGACTAATAGAAAGTCAAAACCTCATAGAGTCTAGACAACATCGAAACAATTAAAACTGTTTAATTAAACATCAAATGTTAAGGTGGCTCATTCGGGCGGTGGCAGTGGCGTATCGTTTAGAGATGCTCTCGATGGCAAGGCCAAAAGCAGTGGTTCCCAGTTGAATGGTCAAGATACCAAGTTTCTGGATATCCCTAATCATACGTCGGCTCTCTTGGAATTATATGGGAAAGCGTTAGTGGGAAGGGTGGTTGATATCAAGACTCTTGTTGCTATGGGTAAGGTGCTTGGGGACAATGGTTTGGTGGGTGTCGAAATTATTTATTTGGGAGGATTGGGGCTTCTGCTCAATTTCGCCAACTGTGATGAGGCGGCTGGTTATCTCCTAAGGGTCGAAGATTGGTCCAGATGGTTCTCAGTGCTCGACGTGTGGGAGGGTCAATCGTTACCGTTTGAGCGGATTGCATGGCTTAAGTTCCATGGTGTGCCTCTCAATCTAGTGGTGAATGTAGTGTTTGATAGCATTGCTAGTAAGTTTGGAAAGATTGTGCATGCGTCCCAAGTTAGTTTGGAAGACGGGAACATTTCAGCTAATTGCGTAGGCGTCCTAGTGGGTGAGGGAGGTGTCATCTCTGACTCTGTTACTCTTAGGTGGAAAGACAAAATGTTCAAGATTTGGGTTCATGAGGATAGTAGAGAATGGGATCCGGAATGTATCGGTGTGGTCAGGGGTGGTGGTACGGAGAAAGATTGTAATTCCGATTTGGAGAAGGAGGAGCAACGGCCGACGGAATATTGGAGGAAGATGGGGGAGGAAGCTGGTAAGTTGGGAGAGGAAAGGACTGAGGACGTATTGGAAGAAGGGGAATTTCGGGAAGAGGAAGCAATGAATGATTGCGGCGTGCGTGGGGAGTCTCAACAGTCCCATGCATGCATGGATTCTTTGCCTAAGGCTGATGACGTGGTTTTCAATAATACCTTTTATTTTGAATCAGTTGGAAAAGGTGCAAAGAAGTTTAAAACTGTTAGGCCCTCTAAGTCTAAACTTAAGCCCATTAGTGGTCTTAGTGAAGAGAGGAATAGGCCCAAAAAAAGATCCAGGTTTGAATTAGATGATCCATTTGATTTAAACAGGCTTCTGGGTATTAACCCGGATATTTCAACCCTGGATAATACAAAGAATGGTGTGGAGAATAGAGAGGAAGGTGTGGTTATTAGTGACGACTTTGATCTTAACGTCGCCATGGATGAGGTGGGCGGCGGTGCTTTTTTCGTTCCGGGATCAGATCAAGACGTGGATCAAGTGAAAGTAAAGGAAAGTGAAGGGGATAATCTGGTAGCCAAGGAAATTGAGGCTACGGTTGAAGTGGGCGATCTTGTTGGTGTTCACCTTTCTGATTTCTTGTACATGGTCAAAGAGGCAGTGGTGGCTGAAGGTATTAATGTGGTTTCTCAATGAATATTTTATCATTCAATGTTAGAGGTATAGGGGGTTTGGTGAAAGGTCCTTGGGTGGGGAATGTTAGGAAAAAGGAAAGAGTGAACTTTGTGGCTCTCCAAGAGTCGAAGGTTTCTTCGGTTAGTGAGGCAGACGTGAGACATTTTTGGGGGAATAATAGCTTTGCGATGGATTCTGTGGGTTCGGTGGGGGTGGCAGGTGGTATTGTGAGCATGTGGGATCCTTTAGTCTTTGAGGCGGAGGATTGTATTAAAGATTCGAATTTTCTTCTGGTTAGAGGCAAGCTAAAGGGTAATGGCGAGAAGTTAAACGTGATGAACGTTTATGCTCCTCAGAGCCCCACGGCTAAAGCGTCGCTTTGGACAAGGATTGCTGGAGTGGTTAACATGTACCAAGGTATGTGGTTAATTGTGGGAGATTTTAATGTAGTCAGGTTTCCGGAAGAGAGAAAGAATTCGGTGTTTAAAGCAGGTCAGGCCAGGGTATTTAATGAGTTTATCTACAATTCGGGGCTTAAAGAGTATTGTATGAAGGGAAGACAATTCACCTGTATCAGAGATAATGGTAGGAAATTGAGTAAATTGGACAGGATGCTTGTTTGCGCGAAGTTGTTTGATAAATGGCCTGAAGCTTGCTTGAGAGTTATGTCGGGTCCGCATTCGGATCATAGCCCGTTAATTTTATCCATGAAGCAGGTGAACTTTGGGCCCCGTCCGTTTAGGTTCTTTAATTCTTGGTTGTTAAAACCGGGTTTTGAGGGAGCGGTGAGAGAGGCGGTGGATTCCTTTTCTAGTAATGATACGCCGGATTCTTTTCTCACCAAAAAGTTCGCTCACATTTGTGGCCGATTGAAACTTTGGAGAGATGAGATGATCAAAAAGGAAGGAGAGGAAGAGGCGGCAGCTCTCCATGATCTGGAAGAGCTGGAGTGTGTTTCGGAGAGTAGGGAGCTTGATGAAGAGGAGGTTTGGACTATGGGGGAGTGTAAAAAGGTGATAAAAGTGGCGGGATTGAGAAGGTGTTTGGACCTTAAGCAGAGATCGAGGTCAAAATGGGCGGTGGATGGGGACGAGAATTCCAGATACTTTCACGGTTTGGTAAACAACAGAACCGCATCGAACTTTATTCCAGGTCTTAACTTAAATGGGATTTGGGTCGACAAGCCTAATATTATCAAAAGAGACATTCTTAAATTTTACAGGAACAGGTTTATGGAGTTGCAGGATGATCGCCCGAGCTTAGAGTGTGAGAACTTTAAGAAGATCTCAGATATGGATAGGGATTTTTTGGTTCAGCCGTTTTCATCGGAAGAAATTAAGAGAGCGGTTTTCAATTGTGGGGATGACCGGGCTCCGGGTCCAGACGGTTTGAGCTTCAAGTTTATCAAACAGTTCTGGTCGTTTTTTTAGTCTGATTTCAAGATTTTGTTTGACCATTTTTTCGAGACTGGTGATATAGGCAGTAGAAGTAGTTTGTCTTTCATAACCCTTATCCCTAAAGTTAAAGACCCCGTGAGCCTTAACGATTACCGTCCTATTAACTTGGTAGGGGTTATTAGTAAAGTTATCTCGAAGGTTCTGGCTGAGAGGCTTAAATTGGTGGTGGGGTCGGTGGTTTCGGAATCCCAGTCAGCTTTTGTTAATGATAAGTCCATCCTGGATGGGCCTCTCATTATTAATGAAGTCGTGTCATGGTGTAAGAGATCGAAGAAACAAGTGTTTTTGTTCAAAATTGATTTTGAAAAGGCCTATGATAATGTCAATTGGTTGTTCGTCATCGCGACCATGAGAAAAATGGGATTTTCGGAAGTGTGGTGTAAGTGGATATTGGGGATTCTGAGTTCGGCGAGGTCGTCGGTGCTCGTCAACGGCTCGCCAACTTTCGAGTTTAACTGCAGTAAAGGAATGAGACAAGGGGATCCAATCTCTCCTTTTTTATTTATTCTGGTGATGGAAGGTCTATCGTGTATGATCGAGAATGCCGCGAATATAGGGTTGGTTGAAGGTATTAAGTTGCCGCACGGGGGTGTCGAGCTTTCCCACTTGTTCTTTGCGGATGATGCGGTGATTTTGGGTAAATGGTCGAAGCTGAACATAACGAACATCGTCAGGATTTTGCGTTGTTTTCACTTATGTTCAGGCCTGAAGATTAACTTAGAGAAATCCAACATCTTCGGCATAGGAGTTGACGTGATGGAGGTGGAGGAGTTGGCTAACTCAGTTAGGTGTAAAGTGGGGGCGTTTCCCTTTCGCTATTTAGGTCTGATGGTGGGGGCGAATATGAACCGTGTGAGTAGTTGGCAGCCGGTATATGAGGTGTTTGAAAAACGCCTTTCGAATTGGAAGGCTTCCTCCCTTTCGATAGGGGGCAGGTTAACGTTAATCAAATCGGTGATGGAGAGTCTTCCCAACGATTACTTTTCTTTATATAAAGCTCCTAAAAAAGTCACCAGGGACCTGGAGTCTTATATTAGAAGGTTTCTTTGGGGAGGGTCTAGGTCGATTCGGAAGATGCATTGGGTGGCGTGGGATAAGGTGGCGTTACCAAAGGATAAAGGGGGTTTGGGTTTGTACAGACTACATGTGGCTAATTCAGCTCTTCTTGTGAAATGGGGATGGAGGTTCAAGAACGAAAAGAATAGTCTTTGGAAGAAGGTAATCGAGGCTATTCATGTTAGCAATAGGAACTGGGATTTCATCCCAGCCAGTAAAAGTGGAAGTGGAGTCTGGAGGTCCATTGTTAAGTTAGTAGCCAATTGTATTTCCGAAGGAGTTCCTTTTAAGAGAATGTTTAAAGGGATCGTTGGTGATGGTTTGGATATTGCTTTTTGGATTGATCCTTGGGTGTCGGATGTGCCGCTCAAAGATATTGCCCCTGGTCTTTTTAGCTTGGAGAAATTCAAAAAATGCAAAGTGAGGGAGAGGTTGGTCGGAGCGGGAGGGTCTCCTTTGGTTAACTGGAAGTGGAAACGTAAGCTAATTGAGCAAGAGGAGCAGGTTCAATTGGCCACGTTAAATAGTCTTTTAACCGATATATCTTGTGTGTTTTCTGACCGAAAGGACAGGTGGCAATGGTTGGGTAATAAAGACGGGAAGTTTTCGGTGGCTGAAGTTAAAAAGTTCTTGTTATCTGGGATTGATGCTAGCAATAATTTTGTGCTGCAGTGGTGTAAGTGGATTCCGGTTAAGTGTAACGTGTTTACTTGGCGTGCGGCTTTAGGTGGGATTCCGACCTTAGTGTCCTTGGTTAAGAGGCATGTTGCGGTTGCGGAACCTAGTTGCCAGTTATGCGAGCATGGCGATGAGTCGGTGGATCACATCTTCACTTCGTGTTTGGTGGCTTCGGTTGTGTGGCAGGGTGTTAGTAAGTGGTGCAAGGTTTCCGATATCTTTGCTTTTTCTTTTGGCAACTTACTCGAGATCCATAATTTCGTGGGTTTAAGGGGTACGGCTAAAGAAGTGTTCCGAGGAGTGATTATGATCGGCTGCTGGGCAATATGGAAGGCGAGGAATGAGCTTAGATTCTCAAATAAGCAGGTTCGTGCTTGTGATATTCTTAGCGAGATCAAAGCGGTGGGTTATTTATGGTTTTCCAATAGAGGTAGGTGCAAGTCTATCTCGTGGGAGAATTGGTGTAAATTTAGTTTCATGTAAGTAGTTTTGGTTTCGTTTCGGGGGCCCTGGTTTTGGGGTCGCTCGGTTTGGTTTTCTAATGAAAGTTATAGTTCAAAAAAAAATAATCTTACATATGATTGGATAATTTGTGTCATCATGACAATTAATCAATGTGTAAATATAAGAAAAAAAGTGACCTAGCTATTGGATTGCATGATTACGTGTTAGGGGGGAGGGAGTGGAAGTTTTGAAGCCTAATACCCTAAGGGTGCCACGTCACCTCTATCCAATAAAAACCTTCCAACTCAAAACTACCCCAATACTACCCTAACACTACCCTAACAAGTGGGAGTGGTACCCTAGTACCCGAATTCCATTTTTTTTTTAAATACATAAAATCACATACAATATTTAAAATAAAAACATACCATTTCATTAAAAAAAAAAAAAAAAAAATTACATAATACTTAAAAAAACTACAACTTAAAAATTGAAACTACAACTTAAAAAAAAAAAACATTACATAAGTTGAAATTAAAATTACTTGAAACTACAATTTAAAAATTGCAAGCCCATCCGTGTTTGGCCGCAAGTTCACGTTTCTGGGTAAGAATTAATTCCAACATAGCGGGATCGCGAATGTGATCATGCGGCTCCAAAAAAAACTTCAACTCCCGTTGTGCATTCTTGAACTTCGCCCCCTCGAGTTTTGTAGCCAACAATTGTTTCGCCATCTCGCGTTTTTCTTCCAAATATTGTGTCTTCTTTTGTGTGTACGCGTTGATTTCATCCACAACGCTTGAGATAGACGAGGAGGATGCAGCTTGCTTCTTCTTCATTTTTCTTGATTCAATTGGAGGGGTGGGGTCTTCATTCATGTCGGGAATGGTGTTGCTTGCCGCGTCATACTCCCCCGGCCTCCTTTTTGAAGAATTGCTTGCAGCACCGGCAATATCTTGAAAACATTCTTGCTCCATCCATTTCTCATGTACTCTGACAACCTCCCACGCCCTGGTATGAAGAAAATGTTTTTTTCTTGCTGTGTAGAAATCCATTTCAGCTTGCCTCACCACGTCCAAGTCGTTGCACCCACTAGCCTTAGCACGTTTCTACATTATATACAAAATAATTTAATTGTAAATAAAAACTGCGGATTACGCAAAATAAAAAAGTATAGCTAAAAACAAAATAATGTAATTGTAAAAAATAAAGTATAGAGTATGTACCGCTTGGAGGTAGTAGCCGTTGAAAATACCCATGGCCGTGTTCATTGTTCTCCACTTGGTATTCAACGCATGAAATGTTCGGGAACTCAAACCCACAGTTGCCTCGTAATGCTCGAGAATCCGTTTCCAAAAACAGTCGGACTTTTGTTCATTACCGACAACACCACAAGTGGAGATTTGAACCCATGCTTTCGCCAACGCCTCCTCTTGTGCCGGCGTCCAAACTTCACGGGGCCTCCTCCCGGCGAAAGCTTTTTTCTTCCCTCTAGGATCGACTTCTTGAACTTCCTCATCTTCGTCTTCTTCATTTGGTAGTGGTTGTGTTTCGGGTACGTACTCTACGTCTTCACTAAGGTTTTCGAACGGGGAAAACTCGCTTGTAGCAGTGATGTTGTAGTGTTGTGGATTCAATTGAGGAGGACCCATATTATATGGGAAAAATTGTGGAGATTGGGGTTGTGGAACATAAAATTGATTCGGGGATGGTTGAGAATAAAATTGGCTAAATCCTAACGGAGTTTGTTTTGGTTGATTCAGAGATGGTTGAGACCGACCTTGACGCGAGGTGAAAGTTTTTTTAGCTCTCTTTGGATCCATAGTTTAGTGTTTTTGAAAGATTATTGTGTGTTGTGGGTTTTTATTTTGAAAATAGATGTGAAATATTAGTTTAAATAGGAGTGATTTTTTTTTTTTTTTTTTTTTTTTTATTTGGGTTTTAGCCGTTGTTAAACGGCTCTTTGATACAAACGGTCGAATTTTTCCAACGTTCTCAAGCGGCTTCGGAGCTCGCAAAAACAACTCGCAGGCCGAACCCGAGGTAGGCGGAGCGGTGTTGCCGCTCGGGTTCATGAACCCGCTGCCCAACCCGATGCCCACTCCGTTAGGCCTTAATGATTTATGCATGTGAATATAATCATAAACAGGGTTATTTACTTTTACGATAACTAATTGTTTATCGCTTTCAACTTTTTTTGTTACTTAAAATGGCGATTTGCCTGTGTAATATATTCATGTATCTTTTGGATCCTTTCTACTTTGATTGTGGAATATTTGTGTTTATGGGAATGGCACTTTCGTCCTTGTAGATTTGAATCTTGACATGTGTCTTGTAAAGTTTTGATTTCGTTTGATCTATGCATAAAATATCAACATAACTTTCACGTGTCTTGTTTTAGTCATTGCGTTCTTTTTACATGCGAATTATAAAAGCTGACTTTGTGTCCCATCTTTGTCTTTTGCAAGCTAAAAAGCATTTGAAGTTAGACTTCCTAAAAATGATATTTCCTAAATAAAAATATTCCTTCTAATATCTAATGCAAAAACCTATATAAAAGTACTAAAATTGCCGGTTATAAGTTACAAGCTGACCCAAACGAGCAGAGTGAAAGATTAACCAAGCAAAAAAGAACCTCAAATATAAAGGTTTGTGTCATGTTGCTAACCTGGTAAAACACATAATCATTATATATGGAAATAAAAACATGATGACATTCATGTATCATTCCGTGACGGGTCATAGAATTGTTACATAAAACATACTAATATCTTTGTTATGCAAAGATCAATAAATCATCGTATCCATTATAGGCTATAGCCATAGATTCAAAACCATTACTATCCTTCATTTGATTGTAATATGGCTGCATAAAGCGAGTTGTAGATTTGCGTGTGAAACAATGGGTTTAGTCACAGTTATATACACCGATAAAACAATTACGTTGTGGACATGGAGAAACTAAAACGAACTTGCACTATTCTTCATCTTGAGATGGTACACGTTTGTTTCAGTTTCTCAATATCCACAATGTAATTGTTTTATCGGTATATATAACAGCGGTTGAACCTATTGTTTCACAAGCAGATCTACAAATTAGTTACACAACAACAACCACCTTCTATGTGATCAAACGCATGCCCTCAAAACCATTTAACTCGTAATTGGCTTCTGAGTCTTTGCTTTTCACCGAATCACGAACCCTAGCCTTGGCAATCTGCCAAAGTTTGTCACCATGTTCATCAAGATTAGTACCTCTCAAGAGCATCACACAAACATATCACTACCATCTCAAAAACCCTTCAGTTTCTTGGTGCATTTAGGGATGGGCAGCACGGCTGAGAAGTAAGCTAGCTAGCTATATGCTATATTGTAGTATATGTTTTTGTAAGAATTATCTGACTTACTGCATGTGTTACATTGTAACTAGAAAGAAGGCTTGGTATAGTAACTTTAAAAATGATTGAATGGCTTTGATTCTAAACGCATATCTGCATCCTTTTTATAACATGAGGCTTAGGGTTATGAATGATAAATATGGTATAAGAAACTGCTAGGAACATGTTCTTAATTGAACCCCTCAATTAGTTAGTAGGAGTATACTTTATTTGTTTTTATCAACATTCCAATGGCTACTCTAGGAAACAGGCTGGAACGTCTCGATAATATGAATGCATTTACATATAAATGACACGATTGACTGACCATAATATGTTAACGGTTTGCTAAGTCAATTTTCTTACTTGACCCCTATGACATAAGACTATTGGTTCATCAGGATTCAGTGGACGTAGGTCGATGTGGAGAGATGGATGCGTGTTTATTACATGTGTTGTTGATACAAAAGTTGGACGTTCCTGATTTGGAGCTCCGGTTCTCGTACCAATTGAGAATTGCTACTTGAAACCTGCGCACTAAGAGACAAGAAACACCGTTAGGCTTATCGTGAGATTGTCTCCCACGATTATCCTCCGGCGTAAGAGTAAGTAATCGATTTAGGGTTTTAGGAGTTTTAGGGTTATCAGATCGTACCTTAAACGAGGGATATAATTCCCTTTATATACGCACGGAATCCTTGTTGGTTCTGTGTTCCCCAACCTTCGCGTATCCCGCCAAGTCGGTTGGGAATGATTATCTTCTTATTTTAGAAGATATCGGATATCTATTCCGTAAATAGATATGGGCTTGGGCTTTCGTGAGCCCAAACGCGTATTGATATTGGCTCAGTTCGTACCGGGCTTGCAAGTAGTGGACTGTAGTCGGGTGTATGACCCGACTCCAGACTATACGTCATCATGTCCCCCCAGTCTAGTATGCGCAGTGCGTAACTGCGGATGCTAGACTAATGACCGTAGTCTAAAATAAAATAACTTACAAAACGTATGGAAGAGGCTATACACATACCCGTAAGGGCAATGCATCTGGACATAAAAGTGAATTGTAGGTGCCTCGATATTCGGGGGAAAGTTACTGCCCCGTTGTCCCATCAAGCAATCTCAACCACACAGTGGGGACGAGTGGGATCCACGTGTCGCCAATCGTGTGGAAGAGAAAGGGTATATAACTTGTCGTTTCATTTTCACCGGATTCCTCACAGTAAAAAACTCCATCCACTATTTCTAAAGCGTTCTAAGAGTTGTAATCCCGAAAGTAACCAACTACAAAGGTAACCGCGCGTGCGTTATATCACAAAAATAATAACACGATGGTTAAACAGTTGTCTGACTTCACCTCCGACCTCACCGTGATCGGTCTGATGGAATTCACCTCAGATTACTTCATACCCCAGGATGTGCATCCAGTAGTTCCGGATGCGCAAGCCACGATTGCGGATTTCCCCGAAGGGAAAGTGGGTGTATACACACGATTATTCGAATTCGCGAATCAACGTGTGCCCCTATCACGCTTTCTGTGCGATGTGTTAAACTATTATAATCTACACATATCGCAGTGCATTGTATCGCGCGGCTAAAATTACCAATTTTGAGGTAAATTGCTGTTTGCTGGGGATTAACCCCACCATCCACCTATTCCGCGCCTTTTATTACACTACGTGGGCGCATGGGTGGGTGTCTTTTCAACGCGCTGGTAGACTTGCGTGTTATACGGATAAATTAGATGCACTTAGGAATTGGAGGAGTATTTCTTCGGGTAGATGATACGTGTTTTCCCTGGAATTATGATTTTTATACCCGGGGAACATTACAGAGGGATGAGTGCCCATTGCCTGGGTCTTATGACGTCGAGGATGCGAACGATAAATGCTAACCGCATCCCCATTAGTACATATCCTGAGGGATTTTTGGTGCATATGGGAATCAGCCGTAATTATTTTGGCCCCGAAGATGAGATCCCTATCTTTTTAGACGCCAATGGCCAGGGTGGGTACTTATTCCTCTGTACTTCTGTGTGTAAATAATGTAAGAACAATCTTCCGTATGTGTCGCGCATTATATAACCTGTTTGTATATGTGTCTTGTTTTGCGCAGAGATGGATCTATTCACCGTCGTACAGCTAGCGAAGCCGCGTAGAAGGTAAGGACGAGTAAGACTTTTGAGGGATGATGAAGAGCCTATTTTAGCGGCTACCGAAGGGCGTACTATGGAGCTGAATGCGGGGGAGACAGGTACCAGTTCCTCAGTTGCAGTGGAAGCCACACCACTACAAAGCCAGCCGAATCCCAGAGTACCATCTTCTGTGGCGCAGCCACCGCCCGTAGCTGTGGCCCAACCTATGGAAGAAGAGGAAGAAGAAGAATCTGTGCTTAGTCGCAAAAGGATCCGAAGGGATGATGGTGCGGGGTCTTCAAGGAAAAAACGCCCCGTGGTGCTAACTGTGGAGTTGTCCTCCACGGATGAAGCGTCGTCGCACCCTTCTGCTGAGGACGCTGAGCCACAGTAAGTACAGCTGTCCATGTATAATTTTCTTTTGTTGGTGAATGTGCTAGCTGTGAATCTGACATTGCGCTGGTAATTATTCTTGAGGATGGAGCAGGTTATAGAGTCACCCGAAGGCGAGTCCGATACAGTCGGCGCATTCGAGCGCGAGCCGGATAATGAAGACCAATCTGATGCGGATGCACCCATTGAGCATTTGGTTGAAAATTGGTGCAGGTCTCTCGCACAAAGGCTGCACTAATTGTGAAGCTGAAAGACCGAGTATCTGGTGGGATTGACCAAAGTTCACAAAAGGACCAAACAATAGCTTTGTTGGAGGCGCAACTGGCAAGCACCCGAGCGCAACTGGATAGCGCCCATGCAGAGGCTAGGGATCTGAGCGCTTACGCTAAAAAAAGCCGAGGACAAGATGGCACTAATGTGCCAAATAACTCAAGATCGCTTTGAGGTTGCCAGGTATAAGTCCGGCGTCGCCGCGGGCCCTTAAACATTTGGAGCAGGGTAAGGAAACTTTGTTCGCGCAGATGGGGAGCTTAGGGCTCTGTGAGTTGGTCATTGGAAGTACAGGAGGCAAAACTGCGTAAGCTTAGCCTCGAGTATGATGAGGAGTTGTATCCTCAGCTCATGTCCATGATAGCGGAGCGCAGGTGGCTCATAGGCCACGGTTTCCGCCTAGCTGCTCTCAGTACCCTGGAATCGCCAGAGGTGGTCAATGCTTTTGGGGAGGTCGTGCAGTGCGCTCTGGAGAGTGGTAAGTCAGAAGCAATTGAAAAGCTTCATGAAACAGAGCTGCTGAAGGCGCCTATTGAGAAGGTGCCAAATTATGATGTTGAGTCATATGATCACTTGGTCGCTGCCATGCAGAGAATGAAGGACTTAGAGCTCCCCATGATTTCGGAGCTTGAGCGCGATCAAGATTATCCGATAAATGTAATTATGGCGGGGTTGACCTTGGCGCGTCATCGTACCGAGGGGTAGAGACACAGCCGGACTTTATTTGAAGCCCCAGGAGTCACAGCTCCAAGTACCTGTCTTTGCGCGTCCTAGGGATAGTCAGAATCCATTTACTTTGGAGAAAGAGGTACCTTTAAAGGAAGTCTTGGAAGCGCATGCGACCCGTCTTGCTAAGAAAGAAGGTATTGCAGGTAAGGCCATTTTGTGTGGGGTTGGTGCGGCTCATTTGCCCAGTGTCGATGGAGTGCCGGTAAGTGTAGCCACCGTATCGTGTCAGGATGCAGATGTGTTGAAGGGTGTTAGCGGAGCCAAAGAAGCAACGAGTCACGTTGGCACTTCTTTGCTTAAGCGTTGTAGTAGCGGTAGGCTGACATGTTTAATATCTTTTGTAATAACTCGTAGTTATGAATAAAAGTTGCGGTTTTGCTGTGGGTATTATTGAAACTTGTAATGTATACATAGCTGTTTGGTTTTGCGTAAAAGATACCTTCGTTTCCGAAGAAACAAACGCAGTACGCCAGTTAATATAGGTAATCCATAAGCATGTATGAAAGCCATAGTATACTCAAGAAATAATTCGAAGTATTTTATCACAATCGTGTGTGTCATGATAAGCAAATGCACTGTAAATATCACATTAAGGAATCAAGTGTCTCGGTTCCTAAGTTATTAAACGTGCACGTATGCGTTTCTGCGCATCCATCGTGGGATGCGCACATATCTTATTCCAACGTCTTGAGAACAAGGTGTTTAACAAGGATACGTGATCCGGTGTTGATGGGTTTGCAACCCTCTTACTCAACAAGTTAGTTAGTAGGTTAACTTATCCTATTACCATCGTGGGTTTATTCGTGGTGCATGCACGCCATCTTGGGCAAGAAAAAATAAGAAATTGTTAAGACATACAGTATATGGAGATAACAACTTTAAAATGTGTCGCGGAGTTAGCTAGACACCGCGGCGTTTTATTGATACTTGCAAGGTTTCTGAGAAATACAAAGGAAGCGTAAATAAAAAAAGAATACATGAATGTTTATCGGGCACTAAAAGTGCGGAGCGTCGTGCTACGTGCCGTAGCTATTCTTTATAGGTAGCACCTCTTGAGGTTGCCGATGTTCCATGTGCGTGGTAGGTCACGACCATCCAAGCCTCGTAGCCTGTACGCGCCTGTGCCATTGTCAGATAACCTCATAAGGTCCTTCCCACTTTGGTCCGAGCTTACCGTATCTTCGCATGACTCGCCTCATTGGTACGGTAGACAAAGTCGCCTGGTCTGAATGAAACATTGCGCACTTTGGCATCATAGTATCCTTTCATTTTTGACTTCGACCTTGCCTCCCGTATGGCTGCGCGTTCGCGTCTTTCTTCCAGCAGGTCCAAGTCGACACGTCTTTCGTCATTGTTTGTTGTTACATTGATCTCCGCAGTGCGGATAGTTGGCATGCCGATCTCAGTTGGTATAACGGCTTACGTCCCGTAGACTAGAGAGAAGGGGGTGTCCCCCGTGCTGGTTTTTATTGAGGTGCGGTGTGCCCATAAGACATGCGAAAGCTCTTCGACCCACCTGCCTTTGTGCCTGTCCAGGCGCGCTTTGATTCCTTCGCCCAGGCTTCGATTTGCGCGCTCTACTAAGCCATTGGTTTGCGGGTGTGTAACCGACGCGAAGTGTTTGGTGATATTTAACTTATCGCACCAATCTTTGAAGGGGTTGTCGCAGAATTGTTTCCCGTTATCCGAGATGATTTCACCAGGTAATCCGAAGCGGCATACAATGTTGTCCCAGACAAAGCGTTTCAACTGGTTGCCGGTGATTGTCGCCACTGCTTTTGCCTCTATCCACTTGGTGAAGTAGTCTATAGCCACTATGAGAAACTTAAGACCGCCTGCTGCTATTGGAAAAGGACCTGCAATATCAATGCCCCATTTGTAGAATGGCCAGGGCGCCGTGATTGGCGTTAGCTCGTGCTGTGGCTGGCGCGGGACGGGTCTATGAACTTGGCAATCATTGCATTTCCTTATTAGGTCCCGCGCATCTCGATGCATGGTTGGCCAGTAGTATCCTGATCGCATGGCACGTGCTACAACGGACCGTGGTCCTGCATGCATGCTGCATGAGCCTTCATGGATTTCTCGCAGCACGTAATTTGCTTGTAGGGGCCGACGCAACGGAGCCATGGTTGAAGGAAAGAACGTCGGTACAATATGTTGTCGCGCAATTCGAATCTCTGCGCTGTGCGCCGTATTCTGCGAGCTTCTGTCTGTTCTTGAGGTAATGTTCCTTTGCTTAAGAATTCCGTAATCGGTGTCATCCATGTAGGACCATCCTCCTCTATGACTGCGAAGACTTCCATCTCCGATATTGACTTGCTTTTCAGTGTTTCCACCAGCACTTGCTTTGATAAGTGTGCGAAGCTTGTCGAGGCGATCTTGCTCAGTGCGTATGCCTTGCGATTTTCTCCTCTAGGGACTTGCTTGATAGTAAATCTGTCAAAGCCTTTGATCAGTGTCTTAGTCTTCTCAAGATACTGAATCATATTCTCTTCTTTGGCCACGTATTCACCCAACACGTGGTTGGCCACTAGCCGGGAGTCCACATTTGCTTCCAAGTTACGTACACCCATTCGAGCTGCAATGCGTAGTCCAGCGATTAGAGCTTCATATTCTGCCTCATTGTTTGTCGCGGTAAATTCAAAACGCAGTGAGTAAGTGAATTCCATTCCGTCTGGGTTTGTGAGAATAAGGCCAGCTCCTGACCCGTCCACGCATGAGGACCCGTCTGTAAACAAAATCCATGGATCTTGTAGTTCCTTCTCGCTTGGTGTAGGTACTTCGTCAGTATCTGGCTTCTCGATGATGAAGTCTGCCAGAACCTGTCCCTTTATTGCAGTACGTGGTCTGTAAGAGATGTTATGTTCGCCTAGCAACACACTCCACTTCTGGAGTCGTCCTGACGCATCGGGTTTGGAGATGATCTGCTTGATGGCTTGATCTGTGATTACCGCTATTGGGTGCGCTTGGAAGTATCGGCGCAGCCGCTTGGCGGCAAACACTAGTGCCAAGACCAACTTTTCCATGGCACTGTAGTTCATCTCCGTCTTTTTGAGCGCTTTGCTGACAAAATAGATAGGGGTTTGCACTGAGTCCCTATCTGTTAGTAGCACTGCGCTGACTGCCCCATGAGTTGCTGATAAATACATGATCAGTTCTTCCCCTGGTCGGGGTACCACAAGTGTTGGGAGCGTTGCTAGATGCTGTTTGAGTGTAGTGAAGGCTTCTTCCGCCTCCGTCGTCCACCGAAAGTCACCCCTTTTTATACACTTCTTGAGTGTTTTGAAAAGAGGCAATGACTTTTCTGCTGATTTAGACAAGAACCTGTTGAGGCCGGCCAGTTTTCCGTTGAGGGATTGGACTTCCTTCAGCGTGCGTGGTGAGGGAAGTTCTATTACCGCCTTTGTCTTTTCTGGACAAGGTTTTATGCCATCAGGTTCTATCAGGTATTCTAAGAACATGCCTTCGAGTGCGCCGAAGGTGCATTTCTTAGGATTTAGCTTCATGTTGATCTCTCGTAGAGTCTTGAATGTTTCTTCTATGTCGCGCACAAGTTCAACTTCAGTATGGCTTTTTATGACAGGTCATCCACAGACTTACGTTACGGCCCACCTTTTCAAAGGCATTGTCTACTAACCGCTGATAGGTGGCACCCGCATTCTTCAAGCCAAATGGCATTTTTGTATAACAGTAAACGCCTTGGCTTGTGTGGAAAGCTGTCTTTTCCTCGTCTTCAAAGGATCTTAGCCATCTGTATCTGGTGATATCCTTTATGTAGCGTCAAGAAACACTTTAACGGGTATCCACACAAGGACTCTATTTTGTCTATCTCGTAATGGATAACAGTCCTGCGGGCATGCTTTGTTAAGGTCGGTGAAGTCTAACCACATTCGCCAGCTACCGTCCCTTTTTTTGACCATTACTGGATTAGAAAGCCAGTCGTGGTAGTAAACTTCACGCATAATTCCCGCAGTTACCAATTTCTGTACCTCTGCCAGAATTGCCTGTGCCCTCTCTGGGGCTTGGCCACGCTTCTTACGGCGTATCGGTGAGTAACCCTTGTCGGATTCTTAGTTTATGCTCTCTGATCGGCGTGGTACTCGGTCATGTTTTTGGCTCCCACGCGAAAATATCCACGTTCTTTTGTAGGAGCGTGCACACAGCTGCTTTGCCGTTGTCCGACAATGACCCTCCAATGGTTATCTCCTGTTCTGGGTATTCTGGGTG
The DNA here is from genome assembly GCA_910596185.1 of Chrysanthemum makinoi. NCBI lineage: Eukaryota > Viridiplantae > Streptophyta > Magnoliopsida > Asterales > Asteraceae > Chrysanthemum > Chrysanthemum makinoi. Next base: position 115,752,762 of record OU343219.1, read on the forward strand.
AATTGCGACCTTCAAGTTGGGGACTTTGGCTGCGCATTGTTTAGGGATTGGTTCCGTTTCGCATGTAACCGTGTTACATTCTCTGTTTGGTACCATGGCATTGTAAAGAGTAACAATGCCCCCTGCTACTGGGAATTTAAGCATCCCGTGCGCTGTTGATGGCACCGCGCGCATGGCTGATATCCCGGGTCTCCCAATAATGCCATTGTATGGCGAAGGGGATTTGATCACCATGAAATCCATCCAGGTTGTCGTAGAGTGCTCTGCGTTGCCAACGCTGACTAGTAATCGCAGTTGCCCCATGGGCCATATCTTTTCACCCGTGAAACCACTGAGTGCTGTGTTGAGGGTTTTAGCTGACTGCGTATTTCAGGTCGTAGTCTTTTAAAGCAATGCTCATACCTGATATTTGCCGATGCCCCACCATCAATGTACATGCGGTGTATGTCGTGACCACCCGCACTAATTTCAATGGTGAGGGGCTCTACTGCTGCGTTGTCCGCATAAAGGTTAGAGTAGGAAAGAGATTTCGCTTCTTCGGGAAAACTCCTGGCTGACCTTTTGTCTAGTGGTTCGTTGCCACGTCTGTATCATGTAGATTATGTCGGCCTTATCTTTGGGTGTCTCCTTCTTGCTTCCATTCTTTTGTTTATCTCTTCCCTCTTTAATGTTTTTAACTAAGTGGTCCAGTCTGCCCTCCTTAACCATCTTGTCGATGAGTTGGCGCAGGTGGACACACTCTAGTTAGTGGTGTGACCCTTTTGCGCGTGGTAGTCACAGTATCCATTCCCAGTGCGCTTATCTTCTGGTGTACGCATCTGCGGTGGTCTTGGGAAATTCGCACCTTCCGCTGCGAGTCTTTCCTTTGGTGTTTTGATCGGGGAGTATACTGTCATTATCTCTGCCGCTCTCTGTCGGCTGCGATAGCTCTATTGCGGTTACTACCTCGGTCGTTCGATTGTCCCCAGGTTGTTCCTGTGGCGGTAGCTTCGAGTGGTTCTTTTTGCTATCGCGCGGCGGCTTCTCCCTGGACAAAAGACCGAGTGCGCTTCATGAGTTCATCAAAGGTCTCCGGGATCTTGTCGTTCAACCGCTTGATGAGTTCTGGGTTATTAATCCCATTCATGAAGCCCAAAATCTTCAGTACTTCAGGACATGCTTTAACTTGCATGCATTCATCTTTAAAACGTTCCATGAATGCGCTCGTAGATTCTCCTTGGTGCTGCTTTACCCTGGCGAGTTCAACAGGATTTTTAGCGCACTTTTTTCGTTGAGTAAAATTTAGGCGGAACGCCTTTCTCAACTCTTCAAAACCATTGATGCTTCTTCTTGGGAGTTTGTTGAACCAGTTCCGCGCACTTCCCACTAGTGTGGAATTAAACATGTGGCACCACACTGGTTGTGGCCAGTTTTCAATGGTCGCGGCTGATTCAAAGATTTTTAGGTGATCGTCTGGATCACCTGTTCCATCATAGGTCTTGACATTCGTAGGCATGCGCCTTTTCTTGTTTTCGGAGAAATCACTGATGCGTCTGGTGAACGCATCCACTTTCTGACGGCGCCACGGGAGAGACATGTCTTCCTCTTGGCTATCGCGTCTGCTTCTAGACTTCCAATGTCCTGTATCACTATCCTCGTTGTTCGAGGAGTTATCAGAAGATGAATTTTCCTTCTTACGGCGTTTGCGCCGGCCATTCTCAGAGTCTGACTTGTAGTCCGGATCTGAAGGGCTCTCACTTGGGGAATACTTTCGCCCCAGTCTGTCATGTACTTTACGGCTACTCAGTCTGGCATAGACACTGGTACGCCGTTCTTCTCCATCACTATCACTCAAGTGTTGTGAGCGAGATGTCTCATCACCCTCGATTCTCCTCCCGATTCTGCTGAATACTGGGGGTTTATGACCGCTTCCTCTGCGCTTTTCTTTCTGGTGGCGCAGTGGAGAAGTATCATATTCCGAATCGAAATTGAGTCGAGCTTTCAAGTTCCGACCTGATCTATTCTTCTCTTCCTCTTGCATGAGGGCAGTTAATGTTTCGTAGTTTTGGGATACGAAAACTTCAGGTGTTAATTCCGGCGCTACCCCTCGAGAGTGAGTGCGTTTGCCTTCTCGCGCTATACCCTTATCCCGGCTTGGTGCCTCCGGTACCTTTGTCAGGTCAGTTTCTAGCACCGATTGGAAGGGAGTAGTAAAGACGGTGCGCAGTGGGTCTACTCCACTCGTGGTGGTTGTAGTGGCTTGGGTTGTTCCCGAGTGCGGTTCCACGAGAGGGAAGATCAAGTCTTGGCCTGATCCCTTATTTTTAGAAGCGCTGGTTGTCCCAGAGGTCTGCTTAGGGGTTAGTCCACTCTGCGACTTCTTCCCCATGAGGTCTGCCTGCGATCGCTGATTACCGTGTTTTGTCATTCTAGTGTCGGTTCTTAGTGTAGGGTCCCACGGATGGCGCCACTTGTTGATACAAAAGTTGGACGTTCCTGATTTGGAGCTCCGGTTCTCGTACCAATTGAGAATTGCTACTTGAAACCTGCGCACTAAGAGACAAGAAACACCGTTAGGCTTATCGTGGGATTGTCTCCCACGATTATCCTCCGGCGTAAGAGTAAGTAATCGATTTAGGGTTTTAGGAGTTTTAGGGTTATCAGATCGTACCTTAAACGAGGGATATAATTCCCTTTATATACGCACGGAATCCTTGTTGGTTCCGTGTTCCCCAACCTTCGGCGTATCCCGCCTAAGTCGGTTGGGAATGATTATCTTCTTATTTTAGAAGATATCGGATATCTATTCCGTAAATAGATATGGGCTTGGGCTTTCGTGAGCCCAAACGCGTATTGATATTGGCTCAGTTCGTACCGGGCTTGCAAGTAGTGGACTGTAGTCGGGTGTATGACCCGACTCCAGACTATATGTCATCATGTGTTATTCAATTTTGTGTCTCATTTTTATACAAATAGTAAAATAAAATCGTTATATTTTTGCCACAGAAAATTTATAACTTTTTTTCTTAGTAAAGGTAGTTTTAATCGTTATTTTAGGTTTCAGTTGTATCCCATGTAGCTTTAAATAATCTTGAAAATATATCAACAACTATTTTTTTTTTTGAATCAGGCCATTTAATCTTTTTTACATTAATTATATTTCATGCCATGCATACTTTGCTAGAGTTAATAGATAACAATCTAATACCGGGCAAAGCAAAGAAAACACATGGTTTAGTGCATCTTTTGGTCTTTTTCTGGATTTAATCGTAGAATGATTTGCCCGATGATGTAGAAAGAATGAGAAAAATGATGAAGTAAGAGAAAGTGAAAAAAATCCGAGATTTAATTGTAATCAAGTATCTTTTCAAATACTTCCTAGCATATTGTATTGCTTTTTATAATTTACGATATATTGCTAAATTTGCTTCTTTCTTTTAAAAAAATAAAAGAAAATTTTAAGTTTTTAAGCTTAAAATACACCGTTCGTCACTAAAATTGTCCAAAACCATCATTATTGCCAAAAACTTTGGAATTTCGTCACCGTGAGTCCAAACCTTGAGATTTTGAGGCCAAAGTGGCCCCTTAACCATTTTTATCTTGGTCAACGTCCGTTTTTACGAGGGTATAATAGACAACTGACATTATACTATACCTAAGTTAAATTTAACCCAAGCCATTACCCTATTAGTACCATCAACACACATTTAACTAATTACCAGCAACACACATTGAACCCTAAATACCAGCAACACACATTCAACCCAAATCACTAACAATGACACAAAACGATAAGGGGGAGGCTTTGTACAATGAGTTGATGAAAGAAGATTGCTCTAATAAAGAGCGTTTGGGTGTTAAGAATGAGAAGGAAGAGGTTGTTGACATCGGGTTATCAAAGGTTTTTGATTTGGAAAGAGTTAATTGCATTTTTGGTCCCTGTGGTATGGTCAAATTGCAGATTTGGTCCATAAAACTTTGAAAGTGCATCAGAGGTCCCCATTTTCAAGTTTTCGTAACATGTTTAGTCCCTGATCAACATCAAATGACTAAAATAACCTTGTCTTCTTCTTTTCCTATTTTCTTTTCAGTCCATCTTTTGAGTTTCTTACATAAATGGTCCTTGTGTCTTGCCATGTTCTATAGATTTAGTCCGATATTTTTTTTATTATTTATTTAACTATTAATATTTATTTAACTATTAATATTACATAAATGGACCAACAGTGTAATTTTCAAAAAAAAATTTAAAAAAATTTTTGAAAAATTTATTCGGAAATTTTTTTGAATATTTTTTTTTCGAAAAAAATTTTTTGAAATTTTTTTTTTCCGAATTTTTTTTCGAAATTTTTTTTTTGAAATTTTTCTTTGAAATTTTTGTATATAATTTTTTTTTAATATTTTTTGAAAAAAAAAATTTTGGAATATTTTTTTGAAACTTTTGAATATTTTTTTTTTGAAATTTTTGAATATTTTTTGAAAAATAAAATTTTTTGAAAAAAAAAATTTTGAATATATTTTTTTTTGAAAAAAAAAATTTTGAATTTTTTTTTTCCGAAATTTTTTTTTTAAATTTTCAGAAAAGTTTTTTCGAAAAAAATTTCAAAAAAGATTTTTCGAAAAAATAATTATTCGAAAATTTTTTTTTCAAAAAAAAATTTCAAAAATTTTTTTTTCAAAAATTTTTGGAAATTTTTTGGAACTTTTTAGAAAAATTGGTTAACTTATATTAGCCATTAGATCAAAACCGGATGAAAACATATAAAAACAGACAAAAACGCATAAAACGTTATTAAAACGGAAAAAAACGTATAAAAACGGATAAAGACGAATAAAAACGTGAGAAAACCGGACAAAATCGTACAAAACCGAATGAAAACGTATAAAAACAAACAAAAACGCATAAAAATATGTTGAAAACGGATAAAAACGGACGAAAACATAGAAAAACATACGAAAACGTAAAAAACGGACAAAAGTGTATAAAAACGGACAAAAACGTATAAAAACGGATGAAAACATAAAAAAATGGACGAAAACGTATAAAATGGACAAAACGTAAAAAAACGGACGAAACGTATAAAAACGTAAAAAAACGGACGAAAACGTATAAAAGCGGACAAAAACATTCACTTGACGGTCAAACAAACAGAAATAGTGGTTAAGGGACCAAACCCGTAACGGGTCAAAACCATAGGAAGAAGATTTGCAAATTAAAAAAATAAAAATAGTATAACTAAATATGTAAAACCCTTCCAACACAGGGACTATTTATGTAAGAAAGCTAAAAAGAAAATAGAAAAAGAAAAAGACAACATCAATGACTAAAATACCCTTAGTCTGTGTGGACCAAGGGACCAAACATGCAACGAAAACTTAAAAATGGGGACCTCTGGTGCACTTTTAAAGTTTTAGGGACCAAATCTGCAATTTGGCCATACCACAGGGACCAAAAATGCAATTAACTCATTTGGAAACAAGGATTACAAATTTTGAAAATCTGTTTAAATAGCTAAAGAAAATGAAGGAAATGAATGAAAGGAATGAAAGGGATGTTAGGGAAAGTTGTGGATCTAGCTAATTGTATGTTTAGATGATAGGGAAGTTTGTAATGGTTGTCAACATGAAATCGAGCAATTAAAAGTTGTGTTGTTATTTTAACTGATGGTGTTTAGTTGTGCGTTGATAAATATGTTTGATTTAGGGAAGTCAAACATATTATAAGTGATAGTATTTGACATAGGGAAGTCAAACATATTTTAAGTGAAATTGATCAATAAAACCTGTTACTTTTAATAAAGTCATACTCTCAATATAAATTTGGGTTGTTATTGTAACTCATAGAGTTTTGTTGTGCATTGCTAAATAGGTTTGACTTAGGAAGTCAGAAAATCAAGAACTTACAATTTGTGATATTTTGCTAAATTGGTTTGACTTAGGGAAGTCAAAAATCAAGATGTTACAATTTGTGGCATTTAGGTTGTTATTGTAACTCATAGATTTTTTTTGTTCATTGCAAAATAGGTTTGACTTATGAAAGTCATAAAATCAAGATGTTACAATTTGTGGCATTTGGGTTGTTCAGTCCCACTGTCAACACTAACACCATACCATTTTTTCATAAACAATACACCATTATCAATACAATAAGATATCTTAATGCTAAAGCATTTGCATTTTGAACAAATATAACATTATAACCATTGTGTTTAGTTTTGCTGATAGAAAGGGGTGTTTGGTTTTGTTGATACAAACAGTACACCCAATAGCACAATACAAGAAGAGGTTAAATGCTAAAACTTAGATTTATATTTCATCATAATTTTAGTAGATTACAAGAAGAGCAAGAACTAGAACAAACCATCATCCATAACAAAACAAAAGTTCCATCACATACTTGATTCTTCATAATACGACAGTTTTATTATTTTTAAGTTTTTCCGTCAGATTTAATAATCACTTGAGGACAAATGATAATCAATCTTCTGGAGTCGTAATCATGGTGAGATATGAATTAAAAATTACGTTTTTGTCTTTTGTTTTATGCTTGATTGCCAAATATTTTTTGTTTGGATTATATAAAAGATTTTTAAAACAATTTTAGCTAATAGGCTTAAAAGGTGCGAAGACACCAATCTTATCTTAGATTGGGAGAAGTGTCACTTTATTGTTAAAGAGTGTCCTCAGCCATAAGATTTCTAAAAGTGGTATCGAGGTTGATCGAGCTAAAGTTCATGTTATTGCTAAATTACCTCCTCCCACCACGGTTAAAGGAATTAGGAGTTTCTTAGGTCATGCCGGCTTTTATCGAAGATTTATTCAATACTTCTCCAAAATAGCCTGGCCTATGACCCATCTCTTAAAGAAAGATACTCCTTTTGTATTTTCCAAAGAATGTATGGAGTCATTTGAACATATTAAAAAGAAATTAACTAAGGCTCCTATTCTAGTGGCCCCTGACTGGGACTTACCGTTTGAAATCATGTGTGATGCAGGTGACTTTGCGGTAGGAGCAGTCTTGGGCCAACGAAAAAAAATAAGCTATTGAATAGCTTATTATGAGTTAAAAACTAAAAAAGATTAAAACTTTTTAAGAAATAAGCACTAAAAACTACTAAAGATTAAAGCTTTTTGAAGAAATAAATAGTAAAAAGACTATTTAAAACTATTAGTAAATAGAGTTTGAAAAGAAAACTAAGTAAATAAAAAGTGCTTATTGAATAAGGTATATGAAAAGCTTATCTAAAAAGCTAATCTTTTTAGTCTAAAAATAAGCTATAAGATAAAGCTTATTCTAGACAAAAAGATGTCAAGAAGATAGCTTAAAGTTACTAAGTTATAGGAGAGCTTATCACAAATAAGCTACAATAAGCTATATAAGCTAAAATAGAATATTAGATCAGAAAAGAAAAAGAAAATAAGATAAAGAGATAAAGAAGAAGAAATAAGCTAAGTAACTTCCATAAACATCATATTCATTAAATAAATAAGTTGATTATAAGAAAATAAGAACTTGAAATAAGCTCTACCAAACTAATCTAAAAAACTACTACTAAAAAGCTTAAAAAAAACTAGCGTGTGTGATTTTTCTTTGTGAAGCGAGACATGTAAATGAGCAGTTTTGCACATCCTTTATAGCCCATCAGCTTTTAGGCTCTTCTAACACTGCCAGCGCATTCTTGGACACGTGTCACGCCCTCATTGGTCGCCGTCATCTGGAACATTCTTTTGAACCTCATACCACAGCCGCCAGCCATGTGCCATCATGCTATTGGTTAGCCACCAATGTACCTGCAACCTCGTACCAATCATTAGTTTGGCGGCTGGCAGCACACACGGTTGTCCAGCCGCCAGCCACGTCAGCAGGTGGGTCCCACTTGCTGACGTGTTGGGTGACGTGTCATTGCCACATGGCGGGTCAAAGGGTCCGGTCCAGGTCGGGTCGGGTTCCCACGTGGACCACTAAGGTGGTGGCACTAGTAAATTACCCCTCACTTTGCCCCCATGGGAGTCGAACCCGGGTTATGCGTGTAAGACTTGAAGGTGATGCCCAGCTGCGCAGGCAATACCTTCAATAATATTAGCGCTCTTAGTTCCTTTTAACCACACTCTGATTTTAGCCCATTTCATTAAGCTTAAAGGTTCAAAAGTATTATTTGGGTTGTCATTTGAAGGGTGGACTATTAAAAATTGAGAAAATATACCGTTTGAATCGTTTTTTCGTGCTCTTTCCAATGGTGTGCTCGGAGAATTTTACGACTTCGTTTGAACCTCATAAGCGTGGCTGTATTTCGAAACTCATCCAAAAATCATAGTTTTTGCTTTGATTTCAAACCCTTGTACCTTTAAGACATAAAAACACATTCTAAACATATTTTCAATATAATTTGACATACTTAATGGTTATTTGTCCAATTTGACATGTTTTTAGATATAAAATGATGTGTGTTTAAGCACGCATCACTACCCACAATCCAACAACCTGATAATCCAAACGAAGAAAACAAAAGACCCCATTTAGCTACCCCCATCAAATACCCAAAAGTCAATAATTATTTTCAGCCATCTTCACAACATAACCTTCTAGCTTACAAATAGCAACATCAATTTCACCCAGAATCTCTATCAAACGAGCAAGTTGGTGGGTTTGCCTAGCCTGGGTATCTCTCAGCGCATCCAAACTTTCAAGCATGAACTATGCAATCCCAAAGCTTCGTTCTCCACAATCAACTCTCAACGCTTGATGATCATCCTCTTGAGATGATCAATGTAGGTACGAATTAGCTTTGCAAAAAACCCTTCTTCGGCAGCCTCTTACCCAAACCACAATCCCATCCGATCATGTAAGCGGGATGAACCGGCGATATTGATAACATCAAATTAACCTGATATTTTATATATCAATGTCCCGTATTTATGGCCTCATTTGTATTAATATGGTACTTAATTCGTTTATATATTTGTATTTGGGATAAATGAGGCGTTGGAGGCGGAAAACATGTATAAGGCCAAGAAATATATTCAAGACAAGTTAGGTGTAAGTAGCTTTTGACTTCCGGGTAACCCACACTCTGAGGGCACAGAATTATTTAGTGAAGGTTTGTAGTAACTTCTTAATTGTGTTCTGGTAAATATGAGCCATGAAGGATGCGGCAGCTTCCTCTTAAGGTGCCGTAATTGGTAATGAAAAAGTTACGTAGTAACATAACATGCTAATTAGTTACGCCATAGAGTGAAGTTGGGCGGATAAGAATATGCTTGCAAAAAAATTACGGGCTTGATAATTTATTCTGCGTAATATTAACAGGGCAAAGTTTTGAAGTCCAGAGATTAAAAGCGGCAAGTTAATATTTATTTTATTCACTTCAAGGACTAATGAATAAATACAGAAGTACGAAGAGGGGCTGAAGTTGTCATATTTATTACACATTTATATGTGTAATTAAAGAAAAAATATAGCCAAGGGCCAAGTTGCAATTTCTCATTAGTTGGAGGACTAATGTTGCAAAATGCCAAAATTCCATCATTATAAATCCACAAAAAGGTGTAGATTGGCGGAAACACCCTGACCCCGGGTGCCTTTTGGCACTAGCCATTGTCCACCTCACAAGGAATAGCTCCGGAAACTCTGTGGCGGCCTAGTGGGCACCAAGCTGGTGAGCACGAGCCAAGACTCGAACCAGGCTTTTAATCCACAAGAATCTCTCCGGTGTGCCCATAGGTTTTGCGAAGGTGGGTACCTATATGAAGCAAATGCTAAGGATAAGACTTGAACTTGGGTCAATTGACTCAAACACAAATGCACCAACCATTGGACTAATGCTCCATTGGTTCCATCATTATAAATACTTGTTGATATACGTAGGTCATATCATCAATTGTGGAAAAAAAGAATGGTTCATGTGTGTTTTATGCTTGTATCTAAAAGCAGAAGAGAAGAAAATTAGTAGCGGTAATTAAAAGGGTAAACCCTGAGGTTTTGCTTTGAAGACTCAACTAGGGGATCGATAGCAATTTATTGAAGTGATATTTAATCATTTTTCCAACTCTTTTTATCAATTTGGTTTCATTATTTTATGATATTAATTTTGATTTTCAATTAATTGTTGGTACTTGATTCTTATTGTGTTCTTTTTAAATGATTATTAATTTATTATTAGTCAATTATTATTTGATGTTATTCCTAGTTTATTTATTGTTTTACATGTTTATTTTATTAGTCATTCCACTTGTAAAACTTGGTAATGTGGAAACTAGGTGCTAGCCTAGTTTTGATTCTTTTATTATTAATTGTTTCTAGTGTATGCATGCATAGTTCGATGGTAGTTCACGTAAGCCACGTAGAGTTTTGAATTGCGGTGGTATCTAGTTGTTTAGGAGAATTGACCAACTCACCCTAAGTAGGTAGGTAGAGTTTGGAAGGTAAGAATTGCCCGGCGACCCTTCCTCCTCTTTGAGCTGACCAAATAACCACCGTTCATATGGATGAACTTAAGAAGTTAAGGATGAGTGTCTAAGATGCTGGCTGGGCACTGGTATTTGAATCTTGCATGTAGGGTACTTAATGACTTGGCTTAGGTAACTTAAGACCCTCGACTCCCCAAAGGATAGAACTTTGACGTCGGGTAGGAGCCTTTGTCGATAGGTTAGGACGAATTGACCAAATGATGTCCTAGCGACTTAAACCCCCACTTGAAGCAGGAATCTAGCGACTTTTAGAACCCATGCAATGCAATAGTAAACACCGGCTCTTAATAACTGTTATTAGATTGCCGAATGATCCTAAGTGACCTGATCATCTTGGTGAGGGGTCTAAGAATCATAGGGTAGACGAATTGACCATAGGAGCCTACCGGCTTTTGCCTGATCCTTTCGTGGATGAACTCGGTTTAAAAATTGCATCACTATCTTTCCCATTAGCTTGTTTACTAGAGAACCAACCCAATTGATCACGTGACTTATTAAATATTATCAATCCTTTTGTTAAAACTTATTTATGTGACAATCTAATTAATTAGACAGCTAGGAATCAACCGTTCTTGGGACGACCTCGGTCTACCATTCCTCACTATAAATGACCGGTACCTTTGCGGATTGCATGTAGGTAGGCCATAAGTAGACGAGTAATTATAAATATTAAAACCTGATCAGATATCCATTAGATAATTCAATATAGGTAAATATTCCATTATAAAATGTGTGAGGAAAAGGTTGTGGATGGCTTTATTGGCTCACGCGCTACATTAAATAGCGCATCAGGGAAGAGACGGTCAAGGGGTCCAGTCATGATTTTTTTTTCACACTAGGTCTCTGAATTTGTCTAGGTTGCCGTTGGCATACTTAAAACTCTTGCCCATTAATATCTTAATTGTTCACATTTGATCCCTGAATTTGAAAACCTATCATTACTATTTGTTTAAGGATTAAAATACATACAACCATTTGTTGTTTGACTTTCTAAAGTCAGACAACATTTGACTCATGAGTTTGCAATTTTAACTTTACAAAGTCAAACTGCAAATAGAAAATGGCATTTACCATTTTGTAGGTTGCTTTCTAAAGTCAAATGGAAATGCTATATTTTTTACGCATGGATTGCAGTTGTATTTCCTAAAGTCAAGTAGAATTACTAAAGGGAAGTTTGACTTTCTAATGTCAAACATGCAAAACACAGCCTTTTTTCCAATGTTGGCAAAACTCTCATTTATCACAATTTGGCAACTAACATATGTAGAACCTAAATTAGACATTTGCATAACAAACAACGTATGGACAAGCTAAATTAAAGACAACCTTATGCATAAATAGCAAAAAACTTAATACAAGATTAACTGTCATAGGTTATTCAACCCATACATAAAATACAACCACTAAAAAAAAGTCTACTCCGGCTGTGAGGGAAGCTCGGTGGGATTTCAACAGTTTCCTAGCCAAATCCCAATTCATCTTGATATTTTGGACTCATCAT